>QLNU02003225.1:108200409-108228276 GCA_006491805.2 Dysdera silvatica | reverse complement strand
AAAACAAGTATAATAAAAAAATTTTTTTTAAAGTCAATTCCTTCAATGCGCTGCTCAAATAAAAGGGAAGAAAGGGAAAAATTGCGAAAAGCAATTTTGGCGACATTTGGCAACATTTGGCTGTAATTGGCGACATTTGGCGGCAAGCATTAATCGCCAAATACACCAAAGGAAAGCAAAAAAAAATCATTTAAATTTAATTAATGAATTAATATTTGAAAAAACTGTATTAACATCAAGTGTCATCCACTACAAGTTTAAAAAAATTTATTTGAACTTGATTGGATGGATAGAAAGTATTTTATTAACGATTGAAAATTTGAACAAGATATATAAATATATATATAGGGAGAGTGTGAGCTAATAGAAGGAACAGACCGAAACAAAAGGAAATCATAAATTCATTAAAAAATGAAAATAACTTGCACTTAGATTGAAAAAAGACTAGAGAGTCCACCAGACTAGTCTCCAACTTCCCCAAACAAAACTTTAATGTAGCATAGAAAAATTACAAATATTGTTATAAAGCAAAGATATGCAGCAACGTGCCTTATATAATAAATATTCTATTGAAAAAATCGTACGTTTTTATGGAAGGGGTATAAAAGCAAAGAAACGTCTGCTCTTCGTTTTGGCGCTGTAGTCGCATAAACGATTCTATCCGTGAAGTGTACAAATGTAAAATCTATCACTTTCATCCTCCAATACGTTTGACTTAGGCTGTTAAAAGCAATGTCCACTTCCTGAAAAGATACCAAACAGTAGGGAAAATGGTTCTTACAGAGAAACAGGTAAAACGCAAATCAAATCAAAACAACTTCTGTACTCCATCTCAGTGGTAAGGGTCTGACTTAGAAATTCTGGACTTAGAAATTCTGGGACCCCACTCCTTCTGTACCCACGACAGATTTCTGATTACTATGTTTATTATAGGTATGAGCGAATGACTTTTATTTATAAGACCAAGGTAAGTATAATATACCATTGCCTAGCCAGGTAAGCTTTCTTGGTCTTAAAGGAAAGTAGTCAGTAAAGGATTTTTTAAAATGCTGAATAGTCTAGGCTTCCCCACAAAACATATACTAAAATACAAAAACGCAGAATATATACATTTAAAAATATATATACATATTATATATTATACTATATAATATGCCGATATGTGAAGATTATGGCATGGTCCATTTCTTTCATCAGACAACCGTAGCTTGCACCAAAAAATATAGTATGCAAAATTTAATTCTTTTTGATTTTATCTTCCTACGGTTTTCTGTTGCATGGCAAAGTTACATATTTGACATCTTCAAACCAAGTTTCGAGACAATTAAGGAAATTTTTTCCCTTTACCGGGAAGAAAGTTAATTAAGATGCATAATTTTGACACCCACGGTGAAACTCAATCTAGAGCTTTTTTTAGTTTAGGAGAAAATGAGACATCGTCTCTGTCCTGGAGTCGAACTAGGGTTTCTCCGTTGATCCCGGAGTGCCTTAACCACTAGGCCATCGAGGACAAGGACAATGCTCCTTTTCTCCGTATATACGTATATATAAGGTTGTAAGATATTATTACCCTTCTCAGGGATAACACAATTGTCAAATATAATACTGGTCAACACGCAAAGCCTCTTCAATATAGCTGTCAAAATTATATCATAATAAATTCCCCACCAAAACAAATTGCTTCAGAGGCGTAAAATTATATGTGCTCGAGTATAATTTAAAAGAGTGCAATGTTTCATATATTGTAATATATAAATATAAGTAATATGTGATGTCCCCCCCTCTCCCCAATAATTTTGCAAACTTTAAGTTGCTATGTTTCGCAATCTATCAGAATCTTGTCCGCAATTTTTCACAGAAAGGTTCTACAGAAAAAAATTTCGAAACGCTGAAGAGGGGCAATTTCGTATGATTTTATCCCCCAGTAAAAATATAATAATGCCTTTCTGTACATTCTATAAGTAAAGTGAAATGCAACAAGTGAGGCTTTAAATTTAGCTATTCTGTAAAATGTAATAATTTAGTAATATCAAAGAAACAAAACATTGGATTATCGCACAAACTTTTCTTTGAATCATTCCCATGAGACCACTCCACGAGCCGTTGATTTCTTTTCCCCATTGATTGTCATCAGGTTTCGTAAATCGAGTTCTAAAATAATTGTAAACGAGGATGATGATTACAGATAGAGGAAATTAGATTTCCATGTAAATAAAAATATATAAAAATATTATTTTATGGCGTAATTATTATGTCTACGCAGAAAGTTCGTAAGGGGGTTATAGGCTCAATGGGGGGTTACAGAGCTACAACTCGCATATTTCTATATTAAATATACAAAATTTTACCGCAATGGGGGGGTCACAACTCCCATCAACACCCCCTGCGTACGCCAATGGTAATTATACCATTTTTACTTAAAGGATTATTTGGCGCAGTATAGCCCAGATGCTCTTGCGCCATAAAAAAAGCCAAACAAACTTAAAGGATTATTTGAAAGCATTGTCAACAAACGACTAGGGACGTTCGCTGCCCCCACTCTTCTCACGAGCAAACACAATTTATATCAGATAAAATAATATTTTGATAAAGTATTTTGCCTTTTATTAACGATTTTTGACCATTGACTGTTTCTACCCCCTTCCTGAAAAAAAATTCTCCACCCGTCACTGATTGACAATCTGAAGCTTCTATGCTTTAGTAATGAACGCCGTCAAAGAGCTCGCCTACGGTTTGTAACATTGTTGTTTGTAAAATACGTAAAAACACACATATAAATAAATATACTGAATAAGTAGAGTAAATTGAACGAAATACTAGTATTCTTTCAATTGAAGCGTTTGTTCCTTTTAAATACAACAGGTACTGAACACATTTAAGAATATGCTAGTAAAGAACATTACATTGGAATTTAAAATTGTTGGATATTTTTACTCATTTAGAGTCTATATATTTTTATGCCTTTCTTTTAGTTTTTCTACCATTGAATATTTTTTTATTGGCAATATTTTGATACTTTATAAAATAAGCGACTTTTATTTATTGAATTACTGTGCATATACTTCCATCTATCCTAAATTGAGCTTAAATCAATGAATGTTTTCAGCAAAACACACGTAATGCAGAAAAAGCGAGTCAAACTGCATGAATACGGAAAATTTTCAGAAACTCATCATTTTGGGGGCAATATTTCGAAATTCGCAATACCTTTATTCGTTCTGCAACTGCTTCAGAACTCAAATTTCATTGAATAAACTAAATTTAAGACAATAGAATTTATATTTGTCAATATAGTTGAATAGAATATACTTCAATTTGTCACTACGTTTTCTAATGACAATTCTTTACCAAAAACACAGACAACTACATTAGTATAAGCAACTAAGTTTAATTAAATGAATATAAATAAGTAAACTACATTGGTGTCATTGTGCATTGTGTCATACGTTAAATTTAAATTAATGATGACTAATTCAAATACTGACCTGAATTGGTAATAGTTAGCATAGGCCTGCATCATTTCAAATTCTATTCCATCTATTTTTGTTAGCTTGTTATTTTCCGATATGGAGTATTTAATAAATGGAATACCCTAGAAAATAAATACAAATTTAATGGAATACCCTAAAAATAAGTACAAATTTAATGGAATACTCTAGAAAATAAGTACAAATTTAATGGAATACCCTAGAAAATAAGTACAAATTTAATGGAATACTCTAGAAAATAAGTACAAATTTAATGGAATACCCTAGAAAATAAGTACAAATTTAATGGAATACTCTAGAAAATAAGTACAAATTTAATTAAAGAGGTGGCCTAAATTAATTAAAAGACTGTCTACAGAAATTAATTTTAATTAATTCCTTCACACTCTCTTTTAATTAATAAAGATCTCCTTGGAGAAAAGAGTGGAATAAAACAACCAATATGATAAATATGAAGGAAATGGAATTCAAAGACAACAGATAGAATAAAACTAAAAATTAGCAATGATGCATGAGAAGAAGGAAGAAAAAATCGTAAGAGAATTGATTTTTCAGACCAAAATAATTTACTAGTATATGTATTTTATTATATACAGACGCAGTCCACTATAAACGAAGCGTACCTGTAAAATGCCAGCTTTAATCGTCTTTCCTTGAAGAAGTTGCTTCATTGGAGCCTTATCGATTAGTCCGACTGGAATTGGTTTTTTAAATCCAGCACTTTTGCTCCATTTCCCCAGAATACGTCGTGATTTAGAAGAATCAAAATAGTTATTACATCCCCAAATAATAATATCCGAACTTTTCTTAAATTTAAACTCATTTCCCTAAAACGAAAGCAGTATATTTGCACTATTTATGTCGATCATTAACATTAAACAATTTACTAAATCCAATCCATAGTGAAAACAGCTGAAATCTTTTTTTAAATTAAGTTACAAACTTCAGTTTCAATATGATAGATTACCTTTTTCATTGCAAAAGCAATAGATACTTGACAGGAATAATTAGAAGAGTCGTGTGAAGGGAAGCGTGACGTCATAAATATCCAACGCATATTTTTGGGAATGCTGTATAGGGATACAGTCTGCTTTTTTAATGAAAGGCCATAAATCAGAAAACATAAAACACCAGTAAATAATACGTTAAGAAATCTACTATTCAATAATAATAAAAGTCACAGCATTTATTCGCTGCATGCCAGTAGACATTTTGACAACAAATTCTGCTTAATATTCGAATAAATACGTATGATACGTAAGTATGATCTATAAAATCGGTGACCAATTAAATGCTGAACAGAAAACAATAAAAAATAGCAATTAGAAATTGAGTGGGGGTGGGGGCAGGGATTGGGTAGAAAAAAATATGATTTTTCCTCTGTTTTAAATTGATTGATATTTTACTTTACATGATACCATGATTTTTTACCTTTATACGAGACCATGATTTTTTTTACCTTTACACGATACCATGATTTTACCTTTACATGATACCATGATTTTTTTACCTTTACATGATACCATGATTTTACCTTTACATGATACCATGATTATACCTTTACATGATATTTTACTCCATCACTTATATATAACGAAAATAACAGGGTACCCAGTATTGACCCCTTGTATTTTTAACAGATTGGATCGCTGCGAGCATGGCATAATGCTTTGCTTAATTTTACTCATTACCAACACATCTTCAAATTTATTCTTATGGAATTTATTATGTGGGAATACCAGTATGAATGTAAAAAGTTTACAAAATTATTGGGTAAGGGGCAGGGGAACTATATTATATATAAATTTATACATTACAGTATATGTAATGTACATTTATACATTACAGTATATGTAAAATTGTAATTTATTTCAAATTATTGGGCGGCTTGGGCCCCAAGGGCCCATATAACTCTACGCCTATGAGTACCAGGGTAAAAATCAATCTCATGCAAATAAATTTTAGAAAAAGAAAGTAATACTTGAATTTTTACGTTTAGCCACATTGGGAACCTTTTTTAAATCGTTCCAAAAAATTATTTAGCAGAATTTCTCAAACTTGTTTTTTTTATATTAAACTCAAAATTCAGTTTATTTATTAATTACGATTTTTCACGCAGAGCTTCTTCACACAGCACGGAATACAGTTTGCCAAGCGTTGTTCTACAAGATGTCGAAACAGTTGTTTCTAAGATGTATTTAAAAGCGGTTTTTAAATTCTTGCAAATTAGGCGTCTTTTCTGGCGAAAATACGGCATATTCTTTTGCGAACACCATGATATCCAAAACTCGCTAATAAAAACAAAAAAATAAAATGGCTCACTGTAGTGTCGGTCTAATATGAGAAGTTCTCTTAGAATTTAGTCCATTTTCAATGGGGAATACGTGAACTGATTTATAATCGGTTCATCACCTATGAGTTAAGTTCTATAAGTTGTTCTCTTGGTAGACAGATAGTATAAATATGTAACTTTTCACACACGCACACCACACACATACACATGCGTGTGTATAATATATTTAACATGAATCACTTACTTCGCTTCGAATCATCCATTTTGATCGTGGCAGTGCTTTTCATTGGTTCTAGCAAGAAAGTCGTTTAAAACAGCTGGCGTGATGCAAAACGGTATTATATATGTTATTTTACGTGGATCAGCAGAAGCATGTTCCAAAGTTTTGTAAAAATTTTCGAAAGAATCCAGGTACTTGTCACTAGATTTAATCAACACAATTTCTTGGGTTATGACTGATACAGCATTCCGATAGAGATGAGTTAAAACACTAATTATTTTCACTTCTGTAAATAAAAATTCTCCTTATAAATTATAGACATTTTTATAAATAAATTTTATATATATTTTATCGCCAGCAAAAGCCTTAGGGCTTCTTGGCTATATACTGTATGGGAAAGTAATTGATTGTATTGTTTGTTATTGTGTCTTGTATAGTACCTTTGTACAGTGTGTTGTGTTGTTTTTTGTATTTATATTATTTGTATTAAACTATTATTATTATTATATATAAATGATATTATGGAATTATATAATAACATAAATTTATTTGCTGATGGCATTAGATTGACAGTTGGTGAGTAAACTTAATGGGATTCATATGGAAAAGCAAGAAATAAATGATTTAATTTGGGAAGACGAATTAATGGAAATGGTCTGATTGTAAATACTGGCAAAAGTAAATATACCTTACTTCGTAATATAAGTAAAAAAATAGAAATTGAGAAATATTGAAATTGAATGATAAAATTATAGGTAGAACAAGCGAAATAAAATTCATAGAAATTGAAATAAATAAATAAATAAATAAATAAATAAATAAATAAATAAATAAATAAATAAATAAATAAATAAATAAATAAATACTCAAATTGCAATAAATACATAAAGGAAATTTGTAGAAAAAGTAAGAAAAAATGCAGGTATAATATTACACGATTAAACGACATACAACTGTAAAATAACCATATGTTTCACTGACGCATGTAATTTATGGAAATGTTGTATGTGGTAGGGTAAATGAAGTTGATTTTAAAAAAATTTACAATCAATAATTGATAGATTAATAAAAAAATAAGATGCAAAACTAACAAAAGTTTAAAACAAATAGGAATGGAATATAATATATCGAATATAGAGGCAAAATAAACACTTATAAAATATTAATAATAATATTCTTAGGAATTACAACAGGTAAATATGGCGAAATTACAAGCATAAAAAAAACTAAACGTAAGAAATACAAGATCAGGTAATACTTTAAAAGTTGTAAATGTAAGGACAAATATAGAAAAAATAATATAAATCACTATGAAATCGATAAATGGGATAAATCACCTGATGACATAAAGAATTGTAAAAAGGAAAATGAATTTAGAAGGAAATCAAGGATCTATTTAATAGAAAATTAAACATAAGAATAGTCAAGCTGATAGATAAGGGAGCTAGAATAATAATTGCTGTTTTACAATGCTTCCTTCGTACACCATACATTTTCCACGGAAATAAAATTGTATTGTGCTATTGTAAATAAAGATTATTTTTTTTTTAGTTTCTTGTTCGAAATTTGTATTCAAAGTTAGAACTTCAATAACCCTATATCAATCGAACAAATTAACAATATTGCAAATCTCTTCCTTTGAATGCGAAATTGTACGATTTAACCTCTCGATGCCCAAGAAAAATAAAACCTTTGTTCACACTTTCAGACGTAATGAGGATGCTAAAAAAATGTTTTTATGTTATTAATTTTTTTTTGTTATTATTTAACCCATAATTCCATGTAGAATATTCTCCACATTGAGCCACGACTTTTTCTTTTAGTAGCAGTTTGAACGGATGTAGAGCTTTCTCTCTACGCGGGGCATTAGGACGTATAAACTTACGAGATAAAGGAGGTGACTGAACGTATGAAATTTTAATTACGGCAGAACCTCTATTATCCGGTTTTCTGTTATCTGGATCAACATCCTTTTTCGTAGCGGTCATTTCTTTTCCCTTAGGATATAGCATGGGCGCCCCGAGGGGTGAAAGTGGGTGCACATGCACCCCCTTGGTTTATGAAAAAAGGGGGAAGGACTGAATCCATAAGAAACTATAGTCCAACAACATTATTCAATTGGAATTTTTCCTGGATGCACCCCCCTGCATATAATTCTGGGGGCGCCCGTGGGGTATAACCAGAGATGCCAATTTGTACGGATTTTCCGTAGTTTGTACTGTCGCGAATGATTAGTTCACTCTAGTCATTAAATTTACGGAGTGCAGGATATGTTTTCGATTTTAAATTAAAAAGAAAAAAAACCTATAAATGGGCCATATAAATAATTTTAATTTCATTTGTACCTAGAGACTTTTACATGGAAAAAATCATATAAAAGCAGTGATATATATATATATAGGCTGTAATATATAAAGTGATTCGTGTTACATTTGTATTTGATTATAGTTTACCAGGAAACTGTATTTGTTTTTGAAATAAGAACATTCTTTCTTGTTAAATGCATACCCATAATAGAGCCATGTACCTCTCATTAGTGCCATATTGTAGTCTTTGAGCCGTAAAACCAAAAAACAAACAAACAAACAATCATTAGTGCCATGATTAGTACTAGAACTCTGAATCGATGCCTATTCTATCGTCGGCAAACACTTCTATTTACCAATGCAGGCTAGGTTCCAACGAATTCGGGTATTGGAGATTCTACGCTGCATAATGGAAATTTAAATATAGAAAAATGCAACGAATGTAATACTCACCATCACGTTTATCATACACAAGCATCACCTCACCATTTAGGAAAACTTGAGAAATTGCATCAACAAGAAAATGGGAAAATAAATTCCTGATTTCGTCATTGCATCCTGCAATTAAAAAAAAAATGCCAATTACATTTGGTAGAAGTAATTAGTTTCACACATCCCGATGTTTTTTATCTCAAACTATAGCTATGCGATCAATAACAATAGCGAGGTGTGGCACTGGCGCACACAGAAGGTATTGATGGGAGTTGCAACCGCCCATTGCGATGAAATTTTGCATATTTAACATAGGAATATATGAGTTGTAGCTCTGTAACCCCCCCATTAAGCCTATAACCCCCCCCCTTATGAAATTTCTGCTTACGCCTATGAGGGTGGGGAAGTAAAAGAAGAAAGAGGCTAGTTTTAGAGTGGTCTTGTTCCAGTGGTTTGCAGGTTTACATCCTAAAGTTGTTTGAAATTCGTACTTACATTATCACTTTTTTTGCAAGGGGAACTAATTGCACATATTAGGTTCTTAGGATAAATCATTAATTAGGATATTTTTAGATAGTGGTATAAACCATTAATTAGGTTACTTTAAATAATTAGGATGAACCATTAATTAAGTAAATTTCAGGTAATTAAGGTAAATCATTAATTAGGTTAATTCTACGCCATTTTCTATTAATTACGTTACTTTCAGGTAGAGCAACTCATTAATTAGATTCTTTTCAGATAATTAGTGGTGATTGAGAATAAACCATTAATTAGGTTAATTTCATGTTGGTTGGAGGTAAACCATTAATTAGTTTAATTTTAGATTATTTGTTTAAACCAGAAGACAGCTGGATCGAAGCCAGACGGCCTAAGACGCCTCCGTTTTCTTCTTCCTAATTTTTATTGATAAAAATGGCACTTGTCTGAATGAATTTAATTGCACTGCATGAACTTTATTACCTTAATTAGTTAGCACGCGAACTTGCGCTTTAATATATGAGGTCAAAGTATCAACCTAAGTACGGTGCAAAGGACACGTCGGCGGATAATGGGTCCATCAGGATACGAGGCTGAAGGTCTTTAGATCAAAACCAGCTTGAAAAGTGTCTTTTTGTCTTTTTCAAATTTGTGTGTTAAAGAGCTATTATCTGAGCCAAAGAACTATGTAGAACGCCTCATTGCCTTCATTAATTCCTTCTATAGCCTTTGTTTCAAAGCGTGAGTTTAAAGTGACAATATTTGGTGAAGTAACTTCTGCAAAATAACAGGAAACGCTATGTGTGAAAGACTATCTTTTTAAATAGTGGTTATATTTCTGGTTCTTTGAACGTTACTTATTTTTTTAGATTCTTCTAGAGTCATTGATTTATTTTTATGTCTTTGCTTAATACCTCTTTATGTTAACATAAAATTATATATAAAGATTTAATCAGTTTAAATGAAAAAAAGAATACACACTTCCATACTTACCAGTTTCGGTTGTAGTTGCAGGCAAAAACAGAAAAAATTTAAACAAAATTTGAATCCAAAGGCTTAAACCTGCAAAATGCACGTCCCAACGCAGTATAACTCAAGCATGCTCTTCTTAAATGTAGTCGTACTGTTGTAGGATGTACTTCAAATAAATTTTTCTTTTGTATTTTACCACAAAACTAATATATAAAACTCCAAATATACATCAGAGCATTTTTAAAAAAATAATTTCCATATAATATGCTCTGCTGGTTTTAAACGAAAGCTAAGAAAAGAAATCACTCTTCAAACAAAGCGATTTAAAGTTCCATTTCGGTAAGTTACCACAAGACATTCAGGAAATCAACAGTATAATACAAAAGAGAATGGCATTAAATTTATATCAAAAGTCTTTGATTTGATTTGCCGATCGACCCCCAAAGGACCAATGAAAATAAATTTGGATAACAGATGTTTCCAATGACGTAGCTATACTCGATATCTAAGGGTGGGGGGGGGACTATAGTCCCCCACCCCAATGTTATGTTCCATAGCATTCAGTTGTAATTTCCGCTTTTCTAGCGGTGAGGAGGGGGTGGCTAATTTCGACTGGACAAGGCAAAGTCATCCCCAGTTACACCAATGGGTGTTATTCGGGGATGGTCGCCGTATTTTATGGTTCTATTTAGGGGTTCATTATACTGTTGCCAAACACATATTACGACATTACATAATTGTTAGGGAATAAGACTTATTAATGACAGTCATCGATTTTCATGTCGAGTTTTATGATGAGCATACTGTATATACATGAATCCGAAATTGGGCCCTCACGCGATATTTGAATTTATCTAATCGATTAGAAGGGGTGGGATTGTCCCCCAAATAATCCATTTACAATCTATTTCTATGCGATAAGCGAAAAACTTTTACTTTCAACTTAAGGCAAGTTTTATTGAACTATTTAAACAAAAGAAGTATTTTCTTTTGACACGTGTGAAATAGCATATATTTAGTATGCACAGTAACAGAAATTGAAGGTATTATATCACACGTGTGTGTCCCGAGTACATGCTGCAGCATAACCCGCTCGAGACCCTGCAGAAACCAAATAAATGTTTAAGTGACTCATCAATAAAGTTTTAAATTGGCTTGTTTAGGGATTTTGTCATCGCTCCTGCAGCTTTTCCTCAATCAGTTCCCTTTTTAAATTATTTTTAAATTCTTTATAACTCTTTATTTCTCTTGTTTCCTCGTTTAAGACATTCCACAATTTAGGTCCTCTATATTCTATCCTATTTCTGCATTTTTTCTGTTCTTATTTTAGGTGCATGTAATATTTCACCTGATCTCAACATTAATCATTCATTTAAGTATTGTCTATATGTTATACAGTAAAACCTCCCTACAACGATGTCCGATATAACGATAAATCCCTCTACAACGATAATTTTTCTCGGTCCGTATAATAGTGTTGTAGAGAGGTTTTACTGTATAATGAACCCTCCCTATAACAATAACTCTCTCTATAAGGATAATTTTTCTCGGTCCGTATAATATTGTTGTAGAGAGGTTTTACTGTATTTATTATTCCATTAAATCTTTTATTTTGGATCCTTTTGTACATTTTTTTCGGTATGCAATATGCGTTTAATTTGCTTACTGGAATAATACTAGTTTCTTCCAATATGACTCTCCAATCCCACTCCTGGTTACCATACATACAGTGTTACAAGGAATTTTTTCTGAATTTTTTCTATTAATTTTAGATTTAATTTCCCCATATTTCCCCAAACACAATTACAGTACATAAGATGATAATGGACAAATGCGCAGTATAATTCAATTTTTAGGTTTTGGGGTAATACCTTTGCTATTTTTTTTTAATTAACCTCATACCTCAACTTACTTTCTTAAATATTTTGCCTATACATTCGTTCCATGTTAAGTCTCTTATTATTGTTACTCCAAAGAAATCTATTTTATCAATTATACTTATGGTTTCATTATTTATTAATATTAAATTATAAATTAAAAATTAATTGTGAGAATCTCAATGTCAATAAAAAATTAATTTTGACAATCTTCAATGTCTTCTTATCATATCGATGATAAAAAGACATTGTAAGATAGTAAGATAAATATATAAGTTCATTTAATCAGAGATGTTGTAAGACGGAAACGGCGTAGCAATTAAACAATAATGAGAGAGACTCTGCTAACTTACAAAAACAAACATGTAATTCGTCGTTGAAGAAAAAACTTAGTTTTGACGTCCAGGGGGAAGGACCCGAGTCCCCCCCCCCCCTTTCCTACATCACTATAAGGGAATTGGAAAATGGTCGCACATGTACCGGATACAGTTAGATAAATATATTGTTAGAATTGACTTTTTAAATCAAAATAAATAACTATTGATAGTGCGGATTTAGAGGGAAAATTAATAAAAAGGAGAAAGGAAGACAAAAGAGATTGCGCACAAAATACTTTTTTATTAGTTTTCAAAAAAAATTTAAACCTGTTTAGAAATGTGTCGTAGCACAATAGCAACTATAAAAATGTGTTTTAAAGAGATGTGCCGACCATGGGCGCCCATACGAATACTTGGGGCTGAGAAAAATTATTACCTCCTTCTCAAAGCTGTCGAGAATTTTAGTGAATGTACAAGATACCAAAACGCTACGAAAATAATTGATACTGCTTGAAAAATAGTAATGAGCTAAAAAGTACCTTATTTTAAAATGTAACTGTAATACTTCCGAAAGTAAATGCATAGCAGGTTCGGGCAAATCAAACTTTTAAACGGCTAGGTGGGGGGGGGGCTCGATCCCCCTGCTGCCCCGCACATGGGCGTCCATGGATCCCACTGACATAACTGACATAACTAGGGGGAGGCTAGAGGTGGCTTAATCCTTCTTAGAAACAGTTTATCCCCCACCACCCACTAGTACGACGAAAATTACGAATTAATGCTATGTATAGGGTATTGGAGCAGAGGCTATAATCTTCTAGCAAGGACGGATCCAGAAATCTTTAAAGTGGGGATGATTTGTTTCCTATTTCTATTTTTAGCCAAGTGTCCGGCATTTTTAATTTTACTTTCTATGGTATAAACCCGGAACAAATTGAAGCCATCGCCCCATCGCCCCCCCTTTGAACTGCGCTTTCGTCTTCCTAGATCTGAGCATACACGAATGTGAATGTGACAACTGTCTGGGGGATCTTAGGGACAGGTCCCTCCCGAAACTAAATTTTGAATTGGCTACGGCCTTGCATGCTGTGACTAAAATACATGCCAAAACTTTGAACCCGAAACTAAATCCTGGCTACGGCCTTGCCAATATGTGTACCTTATAGCAGTATCTACTTATATATGACAAAACGAAACAACTTGTCAACCGAATCTTAATACAGCTGAACCTTTGTAACGTCTGAATTACTCATAACATGACCTTCCTTTTCCGAATCCTCGTCCATTGTATAGTAATAGTAAAACGATTCTCTCCTTTTGGATAACGTGAAGAACCTTTAACATGAACAAATTCATTGTTATCATGAGTGTTCACGTTAACTGGATGGATGTACAGCGAAAGAATATGACTAAAAAGGCCCTACGGTGGACAGGGCCGTAGTTAGGGGGTGGCGTTGAAGGGCCACGTCAGGGGCGTAGGCGAATAAGGGCGTAAAATCGGCTGAAATATTTCACAGGAGAGAATATGTCCGTGGTTATGGAAGCCCAAGATCATCAAGCCACGGTGCTGACGGTGGAATAATGGAAACGCATTGATCTTTTTTTCGTACTCTTAATTAGTATTCGATTCCAATCGTACCGTGCTGCTTCTTTTTACTTTACTTTCCTCAACTTTTCCTAATTTCTTTTCCTCCTTTCGTTACTTTTATTATTCTTATTTCCAATTTTCTTTTCTATTTTACGTGTATTTTCTTTCCATTTTCTTTCCTTTCCTTTCACATTTCGACCCAGTGACGCACCCAAGGGGGCACTGGTG
Source organism: Dysdera silvatica (assembly GCA_006491805.2). NCBI lineage: Eukaryota > Metazoa > Arthropoda > Arachnida > Araneae > Dysderidae > Dysdera > Dysdera silvatica. Next base: position 108,214,075 of record QLNU02003225.1, on the reverse strand, counting down.
CAAGGAATTTTTGGTGGAAAAAATGGCCATATGCCTCATACATTATGGTTGTTTTTTGTGTACATTTATCATTATTAAATTACTAATTTTCTATAATGCAAGATACTTAAATAATTAGAAGTAGTAGATTATGTTTGTACAATTTTACAGTTGCCAACACCCTTACCCAGGGCCGTGCTTACGGTGTTAGCAACCTTAGGCAAGCAGATTTTAGTAAAAATGTTTTGACATAACACGGTGATAAAAAAAAATTACCAGGGTTTAGCATTACAAAATAAAGTCCTTCACTGGTTTAAACGATGTAGGTAAAAATAAAGAGCAGATAATGCAGTTAAATTGAAAATAGGGAATAAAAATTAAAATAAAATACGAATCATTGTAATTTATTATTACTCTAATTATTATAATTATAACGAATTAATGAAAAGTTTCTCAACGAACAAAGCTGCTTGTTTTATAATATTAGAACTTACAAAGTAATTTTTCTAGTTTTTTGCGTTGCCAAGTGTCGAAAACCAGGAACGAGTCTCTGCAGTGGCTTTATGGCCACGACAATAAAATAATAACGTACATAGGTTACTGATACTAATGCATTTGACTAATAATACATGTATTTATTTTGACCACCATTTAGAAGTTGCATTATGGGAAGTATGACGTAACACGTAAAAGGTGAATTAACCAAATACGCTGCTGAAAAGTACATGAGGCCGCTAAAAATTATTTCTTGGTAATTTGCATTACACTTTTTGGCGTCCCTAAATGTTAATGGCCCTGGGTGGGAACCCAGCTCGTACCCACTCAGCACGGCCCTGATCTTATCCTATCTCCATCAGTGAGGTTAGATTTCTTGACATAATTAGAAATATTTGCAGTCAGAATTTCTATATCAGTCGTGCTTGATATTGTGGTCTATCTTTGCCTCCCGAAAAATGTTTCTCAATAGATGTCGGCATTATACAGTCACTAATACTGCTTTGACAGTGCCCCCTGGCGCTTCAATTGTTAAAAGAAAAATAGCCTCTCTTTACCCGTACATTTTCTTTTAGTCTTTGTGAAACCATTGATTTTAAAGCTTGGTGCTCTGCGAAATCAGTAAAATTGTAAATTGTTCAAGTGGTTGTTGTTTTGTAATTCAGTTTATTTTAACTATTTAATTAACTAATTAACATCTAATTAACAATTAATTTATCTAATTAATCCATCTAATTAACAATTAATATATCTAATTAACATTTTATAATAGCTATTTAGAATTTGTGGAAATAGATGGCGCTACAAGTTTATGGCCTTAAAATTTATCTTGCCTTCCCACTTTCTAAAACGTTGGCGCGTCCCTGTGTTGTTAATTGCGCAATAAAAAAAATTGCTAATAGAATGGAAAGAAGGGGTCCTGTCTAGGACCCAAGCTCGCAGAAAGCCCTGGCTCATGAGTCTTTTGCATCTCCCCACTTTTTTATTAACCATCTAAACAAAAATTTATAGTTGTTTTTCAATCATCTTAACAAAAATTTATACACGATCTGTTCCCCCTACCGTCATCAATTTTTGTAGTTCATGGCAAATAATAAATTATGCAGTCTATAGACTATGGTGAGGCCCCATTGATCGTCAAGCCGATCCATCGATAGATCCCTTCTTAATACCAATATGTCTGTAAAAAAACTTTTAACAATTATTTCCATTTTTATCAACAGATGGCGGTAGCTCACTAGTTGACCAGTGTATTATATTTAATAGAAATTAGTAATTCCTTGATGGGAAGGAAAATATAGGTAAAATTTTTAAGAATTGATAACATAAATATTAATGTACAAGAAAAAATTAAATTAAAATTAAAAAAATTTTCTTTTGGTTACATGTAGTTAAATATACATATAAAGTTACTAATTAAGTTTACTAATCGTTATACAATTAAAGGAAGTGTTAACTAGCCTGAAGGTGACGTAGGAAAAAGGTGAAACAGTAGATGTGATATGCCTACTTACTCGTAGATTGAGTCTGCTGCAAAATCCAATGAAACTTACGGATGGGCAAAGTAATTCATTTTTGTGAACAGGTTTTTTAAACAGCACATATTAGAGACCCGCTCCTTTGAACTAGTTACTGATAATAAATACATGTATGATTCCTTACTTTTTTCTTTTAATTCGTGATATCTACATAGAATTGGGTTGGACAAAAATTTCGTTTGAGTTAACAATTTTTTCCGTAAGATGGCTCTCTGATACTGGTAAGAACCTTATGATAAGAACCTCATGATACGTAGCAAAATATATTAAAAAAAACAAACAAACCCCACTAATTTTCGAATTTGTGCTTACAATTTATTCTCTTCTGGGAAATAGCTTGTTCCGGAAAAAAATTCATTTGGTTTTTGCCAATTTTTTTCCTGAGGTGGTACATTTAAAAACCGAACGCACTTTTGGCGGGACCCACTGTTATTTATACTGTATATAGTAGAGGAGCTGGTCTAAATATGTGCTACTGCTTTTATTTCGGGAACCAAACCCTTGTTGTAGCCAAACCCTTGAAGATTTTCAAAATATGATACTGTAATATGTAGCTCGAACATGTCTATTTCATAATACGATACAAAAATAAATTTTCTAAAAATAATGTTTTCTTTGAATTATTAATTAAATGTAAAAGTAAAATTGTTGACTTTTAAAAATGTGGTCTATAGAAGGGCTACCCTCAAAATATTGTAAAATACTAATTAAGAAAGAACATTGTATATGTGATGACATTTTTTACTTCAGATAAATGATTAATTGAGACGTGGGGCTTGAAGAATACACTATAAAATAATAACATAAAATGAATTTTTGGATACGACAATTAAGGACTTCATATTTTCGGATTGAAATATTTAAAAGCATGAAAAATTACTGGTAATAATAAACTTGCTAACAGCCTATTTACAAAAATCGCAAATATACACACATTTTTTTAGCACCTGCACATTTCCCAGTGAAAAGGGGGGGCCTGTTAAATAATGGGAAAAAAAATAAATCTACATAATTTAAGGCTAAAGTAAATGATGGGGTTTTTTTTTTGCAAACTTTTTTATTGTAAACTGTGTATTTTGTGCTGAATATAAATACAACAAATATTAGTCTACATGTTCTGAATTCGACTACCAGTAGCGAAATATTTAATTTTCTCTAAGAGGACAGTTATATCCAAGGATGTAGCCCTAAATGAAAAATTTTCCTTGATCCCAGTGTTATGGGGATTTTTCAAAATCCTGGGCGGTGGGGGGGACAGTATTAGGGAGGGGCGCAGTTAAGGCTCCCTTTTCGTGTAGCAAGCCCCCCCCATGTTTTCTTTACTCTGTTAAAAATGCCTTTATTATGCAAATGTGGCGGCGGCGGACATGAGGGGGGGTCGCAGATTACGTGGTTACTATAAAAGTGGGACGCGGCTTGAGAAGGGTTGGGAACCACTGCTGTAGAGCAATGTAAAATATGTTCTACACACTAGGTGCGCCAAAAGTTCGTAAAAAACTTTAAAAGATCATAAAATGGAACAACTAATGATAAAGAGGTACGATTTGCACGAAAGTATTTCAAGGAAAATTTAGGTTTTTTTTTAGTAGCAAAAAAAGTTCAGTTAAGAAAATCACCTGTAGATGGCGCTGACAACTCCGAATGATAATAAACCAACCAACTGTGCCACAAGACCATCAATTTAATATTGTAACAATCGTTTAATATGACCTCCAAAAAATTATATATCACAGAATAAAGGAATCAGCATATTCAGAATGGGTACGGCAGCTCTTTTTCTCCAAAATCAATAAGCTCTAGTTTGAGCTAAATATACGTGGGTGGCAAAAATTATTGTATAATAAATTCCCCCACGAAAACTTACAAAAATCTCGCCCCGGAGGCTTTTCTGTGTTGACCATATTTGGCAATTGTGTTATCCCTGCGGAGGGTAATAATACCTTAACACCTTTACATACGGAGAAAGAGAGCGTTGTTTCCTGTCCTCATTCGTCTAGCGGTCCAAGACACTCCGGGCTAAACGGAGGGACCCTGGTTCGAATCCAGGATGGGGAAAGCGTCTCTTTTTCTCCAAAATTACACAAGCTCTAGTTTGAGCTACATACACGTGGGAGGCAAAAATTATTGTATATGCAGTCATCTCTTACCACTGAATTTAACTATGCATATATTTTACATGTGACCTCCATAAGGCGGAAACATGCATACTACGGAATGTTTTCCCGGTTCCATGAGTTTCCGCCTTAGACAGGTTTCACTGTATATATCATCATTAGTGAACTGAAGGTTTTAATTCACCCGACTGCCGTAAAAGTTGTATCAAATGTTATTCTGCTACCATTAATTCATATCTATAACTTAATTTCCACATAAAGTTGATGCAGGTTTACAATAGGTCTTAAAGTTGAGGAGAGACGGTTGTTTTACTATATGTGGAGAGGACGTCTGAGGAGATTGCGCATATTCTGAGAAAGCTGACATCAAGACTTACTATAAACCTACATCGACTTTGCGTGACCTGTTGGTGAGAGTGAAAGATCGAGTTCCAATGGATGAATTGACTGGAACAATTTACCAGATACCCTGCAAAGACTGCGAAAAAGTATACACTGGCGAGACGGGAAGAACTGTTTGTACTCGCAAAAAAGAACATCATCGTGCTGTGGAGAAAGGTGAGATGACTAATCTTCTGGCAGAACATGCCTGGGAGAAAGGTCATGTTCCTGATTGGAAAAGTACAAAAGTTCTTCATAAAAATGTAACTTCTCGCTATTGTAGACTTTTTCTGGAGTCTTGGGAGACTTTTCGAATGCGAAGTAAGGCGATGAACATCGCAAAATCGATGCCTGAACCTTACCGCATTTTTGCTAGGAGATGGGGGAAAACCAGTTTCAGACAGGGGGAATTACCAAGTGGGGAACAGTTCTTAGAAAATCCAGATTCAGGCAGGGGGGAAAACCCGAGTGCGGGATAGCTTTGGGGAAAACCAAAGTTGGGGTATAAATACCGAACACCTACACTTCCTTGACACTTTCGCTTGATGAAGGGAACAGTAGTTCTCGAAACGTTGCGAATATTTTTGCAGATGGTAAATATCTTTTACCTTCTTCATTTGTATTTCGTATATTCCGACCAGTGTCAAATTTTACTAGTTATGGTAAGCCCTGGTCAATCATCAATTATGTGGATAAGTTGTTGTCAACTTATAACACACTAATAATTAAAGAAACATTTATATTGTAATTAAGGCTTTATACTAAAATTCTAATTCACTGATACATTATATAAAACACATTATTGCTGTTTAAATAAATAAATCGGCTATTTCGGAAGCGCGTTTAGGCTTCCTTCTTCAGAACCCTAGTTACACTAATGTGACACACGTGCTAGAAAAACTATCGATGCCAAATTGCTAGTCCAAAATTAGTTCGGGTAAACCAGTTGTGGGTCCGTTTCCGTGTCTTTTGCTATGGGACGAATGAAGTTTCTCCAAATAGAGGACATATAATTGAACGGAAGCTGATCATTAACAGTATGCTTTGGCCAAACACGCCTGGGAAGCTGGCCATAAATTTTCTTTCGACAAGGCCCATCTAATAGAGAAAGTTTCTTCACCAGCCGACCTCAATTTCTTTGAAGCCTTCCATATTCTTTCGCATTCCTCTTCTACTGTTAACGATCAGCTTCCGTTCAATTCCATGTCCTCTATTTGGAGAAACTTCATTCGTCCCATAGCAAAAGACACCACCCCTGCATGACACAAATTAAAAGAACGGAATGAAAAAGTATTGTTAAAATAATGCAAAAATATAAGCATAGCACATGTTAGTAAAATTTTCTTGGCAAGGATATTTACAGTATGACTATGACAGAAGTGGGAGCCTTTTCATGTTAGAAGGCCGCATTAAATTAGTCAATGTCAGAAGACTGCATTAAGTTAGCTGTAATTTATGAAGGTTGCATGTGTTTTGATTGGCGCAGTATAGCCCAGATGCTCTTGCGCCATAAAAAAGCCAAACAAACATGTGTTTTGTGTCAGTCAATCAAGAAATATTATTTTGTTAAATCTTCTACTCATTTATACTTAGATTCATTTTAAGATCGTAATACAAATAAAAAAAAGATGAACAGAATCATCTTATTAATAAAAACAAAAGGATTTTTTTTACAAAATTTTAATTCAGTCGAAAGGCCGCAGGTTCCATCACCCATGGACTATGAGAAATTAAAGATTTTGTAATGTTTTATAAAAAGAGAGAGGTCTTCTCACGATGTTCTAAACTATTTTTATGAATATAAATTAACTGATACATTTCCAATATGATCATTACATTGAGTATTTATTTTATTCGTTACTTGCTTCTATAGCTTCTGGGAAAAGAAATTCTCAAAACTTAAAACAATAAAAAATTATTTGAGATCGCAAATGTCTGAAAAATGTCATACTGATTGCTAAACATAACAGAAAGCGGCATTCTGGATATTCTTGATATAAAAGATCTAAGGTATTTGTGGTGGTTAAAGCTGAGAGGTTAAATATGTAATAAAATAATCTATAATATATGTACCAAGGAGTCCAAAAAACATTATGTTGCAATTATATCATAATAGTTGAAAAAATGTTAGATGCTATATTTTTAAGTATATATATTGTATTTGTGTATTTAAAAAAAAAACTTTCTTCGAATTAACTTGCAAATTACACTTTGTGGGGTGTTGAAATCCAACTTTGCACAAAACCACCTCTTACCAATACGGCTACTCCGTTAACTACACCTATGTCTTTGACATATACGGTAGTTCATAAATTATCCATCAATCTGTTGATTACCAAAGCCTCAATAAGTCAGAAGCAAAGTATCAAATAACCAAGTCAATTGTAATTTAGAAAAGTGTTGGTAATAATAATTTTACAACAATAATATAGAACTTTGCAAAATGATTTAACATAGTATTATGCAGATAAGGTTTATAAGTAGAAATAATTGTTATATGCGTAAAGTTGAAAAGTTCGTCTTCATGCATGTTTCTTGACGAGAAATGTACATCAAAACAAGCTTTTCAACTTAATTTTAAGCTTATAATGCAAATTTCTACTTATAAATATAGAACTTACCAAGTAAATAATAACTTCTATAAATGTTTAATTTATTGAGTTCACATCATATACATATACAGAATTTTATTACAAAATATTCAAAGTATAAACTTTTAATAACGCAAGAATAAAGTAAAATATTCCGATGAAACTAAAATCATAAAATTTGATTTTTCATAACATGCTTTTTCAGCCATGAAAAGGCATACTAATGGTAATGTGTACAGTGGAACTTTCAACAGCCGAGCACAATGAGTTGAAATTTTCTATAAGTCGAAGCCATGTAAATGTAGATAAAAGGCTTGCCTCTGTCGCCAATTAAGTCAACTTCCTTCCCGGGCTTTGCCGTGGTGCAATAACGTTCAGAGGGTTGCTTTTGCTTAAGGTGGGGAGGGAAGGGACCGTGAGTGCAGAACACTTCTTTGCCTATTAAGAACTTTACAGGAAAATACTGATTCGCCAGTTACCAATTCATGAAGTGCACCACTAATGTGGTCTAAATTAACAGTGATACCATAGCCTGAAATGGGGGGGGGTGTAGGGGTCTCTTCCATACTAACCCTTCATTGATTCATGAAAATTAAAGGGCCTAAAAAACACCATGGCAGCAGGTTGGTTATTCTGTTGCTGGCCGATTTTTGAAACACTTCAAAAAAATTCAGTAGGTGATGGACTATGTACTTTTACCAATTCAGGTATATTCAATTTATAACTTTACTATACTAGAATTGCAGTTAATGCAATCATTATAAAAGGATCACTACAGGGAGCGTTTTTGACAACTGAAAAGGAAATATTGGCTGCCATGATGGATTAGCATTTGCAAGTTTACAGGTGTTTGGTAAAGGATTTACCTTCGTGTTTCAATGTCAGAAATTTCTGCAGGGTGGTATTTTTCCCACTTTAGGGTTATTACATTTGGTGGTGGCATTTTTTTTTTTTTTTGCATTTTATTGATTTTTTAAATTATTTTTTACCTATTTTAAACACCAACGCAGCCACAAATGAAAAGCTTGAACCATGAAAAATACCATCTTGCTCATAGCTTCTCATAAGCAATTCGGTGCTCTTTTACAATACGGTAACCACTTTCGTTTTGATGGGTGTTTCCTTCCTAAATTAAAAAAAAAAAAAAAAAAATGGAAGTTGTATTTAAATTAGAAAAAAAAAAAACTGGAATCGAAGGATGCAGGGCACCACTATGAGTTTTGTGGTCCATCAATCAATCAATCAATCAATGAGGATGACCCTTACCAGAGTTTGGCGGTTATTTTTTTAATCAACACTATGGAATTAGAGAAAAAAAAAAGGATGAAAAAGTAGGTGAAAACCGGAATCAAAGGGTGTAGGATGCCACTATGAGTTTCGTAATCAATCAATCAATGAGGAGGCGACCTCGCCGGAACTACATGGTTACTTTTTTTAATCCAAACTACAGAATTAGAGAGAGAAAAAATATAGGAGAAAAACGGACTCCAAGTAAGAAAAAATGTATGGAAGGAAATATTTGCCAAAACGTAAGCAGTTACCATATTGTAAAAGAGTGTGAACAATTCACCATAGCCATTGTGAACCAGCAATCTTTCTGACAATGTTAAAAAAAAAAAAGGACGGATGCCATGATAACGTTATGATAAGCTTGCCTAACAAATTTCCTTCATCCCATTTTTAGAGTATACGAGGAGTTTTAGTGGCCGGCTTGGCGACAAACCTTTAATATGCACTTTTCCCGTCGAAGCAATAAGAAATGATGAACAAAAGTGTATTGTGCATACATGTGTTGTGATTTTTTTAAGCCCAACAGTTTTGACCTATCAAAGTTCTACACAGACCTGTAGCCACGATGAAGGGGCACATGGGACACAAGCTGCACGGGGATTGTTCTATATATATATAAATAGCTCGATGGGGTAACTGGGGCCCTGGACTACAGGCCTGGTTCTACTGCATATAGGTTCACAAATCGATGTTTTAACATGTTTACATGCAGTTTAAAAAGAAATGCCATCTTCACTAGAACAGAATATTGACCAGAGTCACTTCATTCTCAATCAGCACTTGCCACTGGAATTGCTGTACACACTTTAAAACTATGCTAATCCATATATATAGCAGAGGTCGAAATTAACTTTTTAAATCAGGTGCACAAATGCACCCAAGTCTTACGACTTACGTGCATAAAATACTAGTTATGTGTTTAAGTAACAGAATAGAAAGTAAACCTCAACATTAGAAACATGTAAAATGCAAGTGTAGCAACTATAATTAAGCACGTAAAAAATGTGCCTTTCAAAATAATTGAACATTCATATGTAATAAGCAAATAATCATTCAAAGCAAATGCAGATACATTGAGAAAATTATATAAAATTATTCCGTAGGTCACTGTTCTTGAAACATAAGCATAAGTAGCCATAGTTTTGAATAGTTAGGTGCACTATGTGCATCCAAAAAAATTTACATGCACGGATAAAATTTCATGTGCACAGTGCACCCACTAATTTCGAACCCTGATATATAGTGTTGCCTAATTTAAATCAATGGCATAATACACCCTTATATTTCAATGATTTCTAATAGTTTGTAAATGGAATGTCATTATAGCATATACAATTTTTGAAAGTGCTTGGATATTTAAAAAAACAAAATGACCATGTATTATATTAAAGAAGCTCAAGATATAGGTGACCATAAAAAAATCGGTGATTAAAATGCATTGTTCGTGATAGATGCCAAATATAGCCTCGTTTTCCCACTCTCCTGCTTTGGGTTTCGGCGCCAATTTTTAAATTAGATTCAGCTGTGAAACAGTCACAAACAATTCATTTTTAACGAAATTTTTGCTTTCATCTAAAGTAATTCATGTCCCGGTGGTAGTACAGATACTGTCCCACAAGATCAATTTTCCCCTAGAAACATGAAGGAAAGTCGCTGTAGGCCGGGTTTTGACGTCAGAAATTTTAACACGTGATGTCACACAGGGTGGAGCATCATACAGTGTTTCTCTGTGGCGGTGGTAAGACGTTTATGGAAGTATTGCAGTGCTTAGGAAGACGTCGGAACATTTCAATATGGATTTTTTTGTTCAATTGCGGTTGAAAGGGAAGAGGAATGTTGTTGGATTGGTTTGTGGGAGAAGGTTTATTTGGTTTGGAGTAGAAGGACCCGATTTGCAAGGTGCGCTGGTATGCTAGGCCTAACGTGGATGACTGTGTAGTTGAAGAGGTGAAGTTATCCGACAGATAAAAGGAATAAAAGTTAGTATGCCGTTTTTATTTTGTTCGCTGCACTGAGAAAAAGGAGCAGGGGGAGGGGAAGAGATGGAGGAAAAGAGAGGAAAGCCAACAGCGGGAAAGGTTAAGAGGTGAAGGGGGTGGAGGTTGGGAGTGGAAAGGGAACAGGAGAAAGGGATTAGAGGGTTAGGGGGGAGTAGGAAGAGACGGCCAAGAAAACAGGGGTTGGGAGGGGGAGGATAAAGAATATGAGGTTAGAGGGGTATGGGTGAAGGAGAGAGAGAGAGAGAGCTAAAAGAAGGGTAGGAGTGAAGAAGAGAGAGAGAGAGGGTAGAGGTATAGGCTGGGTGTAGGATGGAGGAAGGAAAGGGGCGGAGCCTGTATTGAGACGTAAGCAACATGGCGGCAAGCCAAGACAAAGTTGCCAAGTGTATTGGAAACACTTCTCACTAAAAACGAAATGGAACAGTATGTGTACTAGCGCCCATGTTACTAGTTACTTTCGCTACTCATAATTTCCACAACATACTCCAAACAGTCAACGGTCTTAATCATTATACACAACTAATTATTTTGGCTTAAAAACTATTCTCCTAGTTTTCAATGTACTCCATTTCAATCGTTTGTAGTAAACGGAAAATGCAAGTAATACAGCCATCACGACGGAAACTTTCATGAACATTCTTTTCCTCGTATCGTGTTCTGGCTCAGCAGCCCATTTCAAAAATGTACATACGTCCTTGGCTAGTTGGCTTGTAGTGGCAGGAGTGCCGTCAGAATATTCGATGATTTCGCTATACAAAGCCTGTGCCATTCCAATGGCACCCCCAGGAAAGTAAGGGTTGTAGTGTAAATCCTCTCGAATCTCGATTCCTGCAGGTGGGTCGCAATAGCCTGTCAGAAGAGAAAATACATAATCTTCTCCACCATGCCGGGCCAATGTAATAAGGCTGAGATCTGGTGGCAAAGCCCCGTTGTTGGCAACTCGTGCTTGTTCATCATTGCTGTAAGGACTTGGGAAGGTATCAAACAACTTTCCAGGTCTTTTGAACATCTCCCCCTCTTCGTTTGGACCATCGGTCACCTGGATCTCTTCAGCCTCGGCTCTGGCTTCGTCTTCCGTGTGTGAAACATCTATTAGTTCCCGATATCTCACAAACTGCATACTGTGGCATGCGGCGCATACTTGCTTGTACACTTCGTATCCTCGCCTCACACTCTGATGATCTAGGGTATTGAACCATCCATTGTGGCTCCAAGGCATTTTAGGAGGATGAAGATCGATATCAGCTTTTACAGACACGTCCAACGAATAAACTAGACCCACGGTCCCCGCAAGAGCAATACCTGCTGTTGTCAGCAAGGATTTTTTTTCGAAGGACAAATTCCGAAAACTAGAAAACTTCATTTTTTGTATAATACCTGAGTTTTTCACATGCATAATTTTTAGAGATAATCGGCTACATACGAAAGCCATGCTCAACAACTACAGATTACTTTGGCCTTTGTAACGTCCACAGATACACCGCACATTGCCAGAACCTTGTCCCATCACAATTGTTGTTGATTGTTCAAATTCGTTCTGGAAAGTTGTTCACTGCTGCGGCACTGTTTTCCCCTTCGAGTATTAAACTGACAGGAGGGAGCACGGCACCGTGGTTAGTGGGTAAGTGTTACTAGTTGGGTTGTGAACTAGCGAGAGGCAGGGGAGGGAGAGATTTCTGCGGTTTATCATTACCAAGATGGCTGTCAACCTGTTCCTCTGCTTTTACCCCACTCTCTCTACTCTACTTGATTACCGCGTTGCCCATACGACGGCGACCAGCTTGTTTTTAATGAATCGACTACTTTTTAACATAACAAAAAGTATTAACACACACACAAAAAAAAGGTGTAATTATATATAATAATGTACAGTCAAATCCCACTTTAACGAACCCGGCTTATAACAAATTTTTGACCGTCAAATTTCTTCTACCTATAACACTATTTTTATACGCTATAGTGAATCTCTAACTGAAATAGAATATAATGAACCTTATCAATGTCTGCGACTGAAAAAGAAATTCGGTGGGGGGGGCATAGACAGAAAGTTCATAAGGAGATTCTAGTCTCCACAGAGGAGGGGTTAACCAGTGCTATAACTTACATATTCTATGTTAAGATTCAAAATTTCATTGCAATATGGGATTACAACCTCAAACCCCCCCCATAAGGGGGCGGAGGGGTATTTTGTTAGATTATTATGGCAGAAATAAATACTTTTGCGTTATTTCACCTGTCCTTTTACCTCTCAATTTGAATTTTCTATGCCAAAAACGATCATTCGTAATTGTAAATGGGCATTTTATAGGAAAGTACTACATTTCGAGGGAATAATAACTAATATGGAGGGTGTAGGTGTGTTTGTACACTCAAACACATTCCCCTAACACAACTTACCAACAAAACTCTATTCTGCTCTTCCACATGCAATCACGTACAAACAAACCTACATCCCCACATATTAGTTATTATTCCACCAAACTCAACTTACTCCATCACATTGCTACAACCATTCACGAACTAATAATAGTAAGAATTCCTAAATCCTACATTACTAAACAAACAGCTGTCTACTAAACAACTCCTATTCATCCTAAATTCATCCCCAATATATACGTGAGCACCGGTTGGAAATAAATTATTGTGTCTTTGGTTTGCCCTGTTGGCTCGCTTCCCTTTCTCGCCAGTCCTCCAAATTGATCTCATACCTTCCCTTTACAGCCGCTTTCAAAACAACTATATATCCATTCGTTTTATTACTCAAACGTTTTCACTGAAGCTATCAATCTAGGAACTTCAGTCAACTGCTCTGGACACCTCCTGTCCTTTTTTGCGCTGACTACTAAAAAATGTAATATGGCCTGCCTAGATAAAATTCAAACACTTCCTAAAAATCCCTCCATTACTTCTTTCATTTCATACAATTTTTTTCCCACTTTACACAACATTTTAACACATTCATTTGGGGATAAACGAATCTTTTCATGGGAGCCCCATTTGACATAGTTATCTAGGCTAGGCCCAATCCAGCAGAAGGAGACATTCTTTGGCACGGGAGTTGATCTTAAATTGAAAAGTTTTCCACCGCTCTTTACAGGCCGCGACATCCCTCCAGTAATTTTGCAAACAGCGTCTGGAAAGGTCGAAAAGGCGAAGTCAATGAACTTTTAAAAGCTCCAGAATTTCAGTCTCCTGGCCAGTTCAGTCGTTGTTCCGGCTGCAAAAAATGAAGGAATGAATGTGTCTAACATCATCAGAAAGATCTTTTGGGTCATAGT
>QLNU02003225.1:108186128-108200309 GCA_006491805.2 Dysdera silvatica | reverse complement strand
ATTGTCTATAGAGGTTCGTAAATAGACTAAATTTGCTTATATATACATTTATGTTTTTATATGTTTGACGAATATTTTACTTTGTAAGTAATCAAATTTAATATATTTTCACTGAGTTGGGGGGGGAAACGTGATCTTCACTAATTTTTATTATTATTTTAAATATTTGTTCGAATTTAAATATTAAAAAAGGATATAATAAATAATTAAAAAATAGGAATGACTTCATTTTCTAAGTTTAAGTGTTACCATATTGTGAAGTGCAAGTCAGAGCTAATCTGTTGTGTTCGTACCATCGGTGCAGCTATTAGCGTAACCAGGGGCGGCCGCCCGGGGCCCCGTTTGGATGGGGGAGCCAAACTGAAGTCAAGTTCAAATTTTTTTAATTGACCCAACATTAGAAAATCTCTACAAAGAGACAAGTTAAGAGAAATTTTTAGAAATATCTTTGGAAAAATCCTTTCAGAGAATTTTGGTCACTTTTATAGGGTATATGGCTCACTGTGCATCTGTGAAAATGTGTTTTCGCCTGGGAAAGGGGCATCAAAAGGCAATCCGTCTAGTAGTATGCCGTTAATCCGGGTTCGACTCCCAACAGTGTACAAAGAACGCTTACTCAGAGATCTCATAAAGATCGCACTGCTCACTGTAGTCCGGGGTTTGGTTCCCTAGGCCATAAGAGGTTCGGATTCCTCGGAAAACAGTAGGTCCCGGCGCAGCATGACCACTGTAGTCTTTGAGCCGTAAAACCACAAAACAAACAAACAAACAAACAAGCAATCCGTCTAGGCCACCTGGGTTCAAAATTAACCTCGGTGGTCCTTGAAGGTCCTTGAATTTTTTTCCAAGTATGGGCCCTTGAAAAGTACTTGAAAACTGACAAAAATGTGGTTGGTCCTTGAATTTTTCTGAAAACCTTTTTCAAGTTTTGGCAAAAGGAAAAAAAAGGGATTCCCTCTCATTTTCGGAACAAAGCCAGTAGTGCTTCAGACAGGCCCCCTTCCTCCCCCACCTCCCCCACCTGCTGAGTGCAGCTGATACAAGGAATTAAAAAAAAAAGTAACTAACTGACAGTGTGTCGAGTTGAAAAGGAGCAACATAATTAAATACTAATTTCAATATTATGCTTATAATGTCTTGCATTTCAATTATGTATATCGCGATTGACAGTGTAAAGTCCTTGAAAAATCCTTAAAAAGTCCTTGAATTTCATCAGGACAAAAGAGTGGGAAATAAAAGAGTGGGACAAAAGAGTGAGAACTATGGGGGACTCTACCTCCACACCAGCTTCTGGATTCTGGCATTTAACGTAGGCTCCATACTCTCCTGAATCAGCACGTTTTGCAAAAGTATTCAATAAATTCATTTTGGTGTAATGCCAAATTAATTTACATCAGAGGAGAACTGTCAAAATAAATCATTGCGAGATAACCTTCTGTAATTAGTTCGGCTGCATGTAAATTCAAAACCTGTTTGGCCTTGTATTTTTTTTATATTATATATAACAGCGTGTACAATTTTTGCTATACCGTGTTGGTGCAAACGTTCATGGTGACGAAAAAATTGTCCATGTTGAGAGTAGTTTGCATTATCCAGAAAGGATGGGATTGTGTGTGTAATACTGAGTTATTCAAATTTTTTTATTTTTTCCCACCGAACGCAGAAATATTTATTTTCTTTCGAACGTTTCACCATCTAATCACGCCATAACATCGGTGTTAGTATCACTACGCCAATAAACGTTGATTGATATTGTTGTTTGATTTATTCAAATTTTGTTAGAAATTCCAGGAACAGTTCATTTTAATGGGATTCAATTGTAGAGGGAAGGTGAGGTGCAAAATTACAAAGATATACATAACTAAAACGATAAAAGAGAATGTATATAGGCCATGTTTTATCATTCATAGCAATTGTTAAGCTCTGAGATTTAGGTTTAATTGATGGATTTGGGATGACTGTGTGGAGGGGGAGAGAGAGAAAAATAAATTTTTGAATGAATGGTATAAATTTATTTATTTAACCTATATAAAATTTGGTTAATTGGTGACACACTGCTAATTAAATAGAATCGAATCACTGGCATATAACATAGTATATATAGTGTATATATTAACATAGAAATACATGGAGTGGTAGCTCTGTCTGTCTTTGGCTTTAAGTTGATTCTTCTGAAATTAAAGATGTTGACCGATGATGTGGTTAGAAATGGAGGTCAGCAGAAAGCTATAATTTGTTACATGGAGTGATAGTCAAGGAGAGATTAAAGGGTACAGAGGTCAAGATTAGTTTAAAGGGCACAAAGGTCAAGATTAGTTTAAAGTTTACAGATAAATTATAAAGGAGGGAGGGGAAGTTTCGTCTGTGCTAAAGAGGATAAAATGTAAGTTATATTTATAATCAAATGTCTATTTAACAAATTCATATTATGCCAATTTTTCTAATTAGCAATTTTTTTTTATCAGATGCTGAATTGTGGATTTCAATGTTTTTATCATATGACGTGAGTGCTCCCAGAATTACATGCAAGGGGCAAGGGCTGACAAATCCAAGGCGCTTGGTCGCCATGGCGTCTGACTACACTATATATATACATTGCATGCTGTTGGCTCCTGAGAAAAGGGGCTGGCTCCTGAATTTATTTGAGTTTTGTCTAACCCTGCAAGGGGGTGCATCTAGGAAAAATTCCAATTGAATAATGTTGTTGGACTTAAATTCTTATGGATTTAGTCCTTTTACCCCCCTTTTTTTTTTCATAAGCCAAGGGGGTACAAGAGCACCCCTTGCACCCTCCTCAGGGCACCCATGCCATATGTTATATTGAGTATTGAACACTTCATTTTTGTATGATCTGTATTAAAACATGTGTTTTAGGTAAAAAAAGTTTTTTTTTTTTTAGTGTGTGTTAAATTTAGTTAGTAAGGAATGGCCATGAGACTTGAAAGATTATTCAAACTTTAATTCCGATTAAGGTTGTGCACCTTAATAATGTTCATATTTAAAATTGTTGATTTCTTCTAAGATATTCTGCTATGCGTTGACACCCATATAAGTGGGCAGAGGGTTCTGAGCCCCTCCTCTAGCCATTCAAAAATTTTATTTGTGCGATTTTGCTATGCATTTACTTTAAAAAAAATTTACAGTCACATTTTAAAATAAGGTACTTTTCAGCTCATTACTAATTGTCAAGCAGTATCAATTATTTTTGAAGTATCTTAGTATCTGGTACATTCACTAAAATGTTTTATAGCCTTGAGGATGTGATGGTGACTTTTCTCAGCCCTCCCACCCCCGGAAGCACTCATATAGGCATTCATGCCACTATGCACCCTTCATATTAAAACACAAAGTTCATGAATTTTTATGAGGTCTTAAAAATTATTAAAACACTGTTTTAGAATTTGTATTTTTTTTTTGGTAACTGAAGACACATCTGGTCTATATTATTCCAATACAGTATACAATAATATCTCTCAATACCATCGTTCTAATTTGATGAGTATTTCTATTTAACGATTGTATTTGCAGTTCTGGTAAATACTTCACAGAATTACTGATTCCAATTAATGTCCTTTTTTGTTCAATGATGCTTTTTCTCTATCCTTTGAAAGTTGTTATTCGGGGAATTACTGCAATTCAAATTAACCAAATTATGATTATCCAGGTATCCAATTACTGGATTTCGATTCTTTATGTAGAAAGTTACTTAACTATGGTGAATAAGCTTATTTCCCGTTTGTAACTTTACTACATCCAATTATCTAGATATCCAATTTACCGGATCTTGATTAATTAGTTAAATTTTACAAAAAGAAAGAAAGAACATTAAAAGAAAATAGAAAAAATAAACATTTAAAATAGTAATTGTGAAGTTCACTGAAAGGAGAGAAAAAAAAATTGGAGGAAGGTAAGAAAATAAAGGAAATATGAAGAGAAAGTAATTAAAAAAAAGAATAAAATTTATAATCAAGGACATGTGACATTTTTTTCTTTTTTTTTTAATCAAGCGAAGCTCTTCATTAAAATTTGTTTAATGAAAGGAACAGTAGAGTTCCCAAAACATTATACATTTTTTTGTACGTCAGTGCTAAGTTTTACTTATTTTTATTTTCCTCTTCCTTCCTTTAAAAGAAGCTCAGTCTCAGCTCTGGTAGCATACGAATGGTTTTTTTTCTGCGGTCCAGGTCTGGCAGGTCTTGGTTCCGGCTCGCTTGGGCGGAGTGATTGGGACATTGACTTGGCTGCTGGACTGCAGTGGATTGATGGCTGTGCATGCTATTCTGTGTCCGGGGTCCTCCTTCCCTCACAGATAGGTTTTTGTTTCCGGGGTTGTGTGGGCATCTTTTATTCTGCTCCAGGCTGGTAGGCCACAGTCTCTGTCTGTGTGAGGCACCGATCACCTTGGGAAAGCGTTCATAGCCCATGGATGGGACACCGGCTGGATGGCCTGGGTAGGATGGATAACATTTCGTCAGTTCTGGTTGCAGAGCTGATTTGTGCCCATTCCCCTCCGTTATGCGGTGCTTTGTTCCTGGTCAACGGGTGTCCGTTGGGCTCCTGTAGGAGCATCGGCCGGCCCTGGATGTTTTTCCGTGCCTTTCATCTATTTCAACCACTTTCCGGGGTGGATTGACCATGGATGGTTCCCGGTTGATGTTAAATGACAACACCAGTGTGAGCGGTGTGTCTCTGTATGCCAGTATGGATCAACAATCTGTCCCTTCGCCCATTGGCAGTCAAATCGTTTTGATGTTAAAACCTGTCTGGAATTGCAGGCTGCTTTTTTTTAGCGGCCACCCTTCTCATTAAAATCCATCCATCATACTCTTCAATTACTTTTTATTTACTTTCTCTTCATGTTTTTCTTCGCTTCCTTAATATTTTCGAGTTTATTTTTTCTTTTGCTAACTTTACTACTTTTATTCTTTGAATAAATACAACGTTGAATTTGCGTTAAGTTTTAATACATCATTAAACCCTTTCCACTCTTCACTGGAGGGTCATCATAAGAATGTAACAAGACTTTGTGAAGTTATAAAATGGAAAACAATTTTAGAAATGAAAAAATTATTAAATGATATCAAATGTAAACATTAACTTTTGTTGCGAATTTGTGAAAAGAAAATAATGGGGAAAATTAAACGTGCTAAAGTTATTATTTGCTCATTGATAGAATGTATTTCCACGCTCCACTTAGTTGTACCGGTGTTTCAAAGTTGCATATTGTGGGTGTTCTTTGGTACGTTTCTGTTGCTTCCATTAGCCTTAGGGAGTACTCATTCTTAGCATTTGTTGCCAAAATTTGGTTTCTTCAAAATTTGGTTCGGCTTCGTTGTTGAATACATAGTGTGTAAGTCCTGTTTCGTTTTGTCCGAGCCTTAGGTTTACTTGATGTTCTTTTAAGCGGATTTTAAGTGGTCTTATGTTTGTGCTGCCTATCTAGGATGATTGGAATTCCTTTGATTTGTTGAACAATGGGATGGAGTAATGGCTTGATTTTTCTTATATTGTTATTGGATTCCTGTCTTTTCTGATGTTAATTAAATCGCGCGGTGAGTTTTGAAAGCCAGTTTTAGGTTTTTATTTGTAAGTTCTTTGGTTAGTGGTGCAAAGATTGATGGATAAAATGGGATTGCACCAATGTATTTGGTAGTTGTTTTTGACTTTTGTACGGAGGTGGTATCTTTTTTAAGTTGTTTTTGACATTATGGAATACACTGTTGATTGATCTGGTAGGATATTGTAATTCTATGGCTTTTTTGTAAATTAATGCTATTTCAATGTCTCTCTTTGTCACGTCATTGCATAATGCAAAGGCTCTCGTGAAATGCGAGAAAAGTATGGCTGTTTTGTGGGACGTTGATTTGTATGAAGAAAAATCACTGAAACTTACAGGTTCAGTTGTTTTGTGATATATCCCTATTATTAGATTGTCTGTGACTCTTTGTAAAGGTAAGTATAAGAAAGGCAAACTATTGAAATGATTTTCGTCTTCATAAGTAAATTTTATGGCTGGGGAACACCTTTGAAAATTTGTTGAATTTCTTCTATGTTGGTTGTTGAGCTGTTGTAGATTACGAAAAGGTCATCAACATAGTGAATGGCTTGTACGTGTGGAGTTAGTGTGGAGATGGCTGCTTTTTCATATTGTTTGTACTATGAATTCTGATCGAAAGCCAGAAATTGGTGAGCCCATTGGGACACCTTTAAATTTTTAAATTGTTTGTAATATTTTCCGTTGAATTGGAAGACTTTTTTAAGACTAATGTGAGCATATTTAAAATGCATTTCTTGTCTTCATCGGAAAAGGTTTGCGAATGGTTGAGTGATTTGTTTACTTGATCTATGGCAACATCAATGGGTGTGTTTGGGAAGAGGCTTTCGATGTCTAGGCTGGCTATTTTACAGTTTTTGTTTATGTAGAAGTTGTTGATTCTGTTTTTGGCTTGCAATGAAGAATTCATGCATGAAGCTGAATTGCCCAGTAATATTTTGAGTATCATTGAAAGTTTCTTTTCTAGATTGTATGTTAGAGAATTTCTACCAACCTAATAAGAGAACTGGTGCAAGCAAGAAGCTCAACATCAACAACAGATATTTTAAAAGTATCAACAAATCTACCAATCGGATACCGCCTACTCAGAATGTTTTTCATATCTAAAACCCACAAATCCATCAACCCACCACCACTAAGACCTTTAATTTCAAAAAGAAATTCTCCAACATACGATCTAGAAAATAAACTTTCAATGATACTCAAAACATTACTGGGCAATTCAGCTTCATGTGTGAATTATTCGTTGCAAGCCAGAAGCAGAATCAACAACTTCTACATCGACCAAAACTCCAGATTGGCCAGCTTAGACATCGAAAGCCTCTTCCCAAATACTCCCATAGGTGATTCTGTGGCTAATTAATATAAATTGACCATTAATCTAGGGGTTGGTTTCCTAGGCCTTCAGAGGTTTGGATTCCGTAGGAAAATCTAGGTTTATGGCCCTACCACTGTAAAACGTAGTGGCAGTGCTTCAATCTTTCGTTCCAATTGCTACCACTACATATTTTTCAACTTAATTCTGATTCAACTCCCAACAGTGCAAAGAATGCTTACTCAATGATCTCATAAAGGTTGCACTTCTCACTGTAGTCCAGGGTTTTGTTCCATAGGCCTTAAAAGGTTCGGATTCCTTAGGAAAATGTAGGTTTATGGCCCTACCACTGTAAGATGTAGTGGTAATGCTTCAGTCTTTTGTTCCAATTGCTACCACTACATATTTTTCAGCTTAATCCTGGTTACACTCCCAACGGTGCAAAGAATGCTTACTCAGAGATCTCATAAAGATTGCACTGCTCACTGTAGTCCAGGGTTTGGTTCCCTAGGCCTTAAGAGGTTCAGATTCCTCGGAAAACAGTGGGTCCCAGCGCAGCATGACTATTGTAGTCCTTGAGTTGTAAAACCATAAACATATTTTTCACAAAATTACGCAAATTGCAAGAGGTCTAATCACTCCCTGCTTGGCACAATATTGGAGCAAGTAAAGGCAACCATTGTCAATTCATTTTTGAAAGAAAAATTAAAGTATGAGGTTTATGGGCTAATGATATGATATTTTACATACTTGCTTACGTATTATACAAATAAATGGATGCCAAATGTTGGAGCATTTCAATGCCGAAATGTGCACATGCAGTGATGAGCTACCAATATTTTAGCAACAAAATTCTCTAAACCTGGAAAATTTATTTTCAAGAATATATAGTTTAAGTAGTGCAGTTCCAGCTTCATTCCTATGTATATTTGTTAAATACAAAAATTGTGTACCCATTTTCTGCACATGCATTCACGAATATGAAAATTTATTTTTAGCAATTCATTTTCTGTTCATTTGCTTTTATTATAGACATGTTAGGTTTGCTAACAATGAAATTTATAGTCACCTGTTTTACTTTTTTTTGTGTGTATTGATACATTTTTATAACTTTTCTGATTGTTTTATATTTTTTATAATTTATTTTTTATATTATACTAATGATGCTTTTTTTTTATTGGTCAGATGGAAGGTGATCAGCAGCAATCTTCCCCCGAAAGCTTTCGTTTCTTTAGTATGTTTGAAAAGAGTGGATATTATAACACTGATGCTGTCTACTTAAATGCAGGTGGGCCAGGCACAGAACTTCTTCGTATGCTTCCTCCGTTACTCGAAGCTGCCACAAATCATCGCATGGTAATGATCCTATACTACTCCTCCTCGATGTAGATTCCTGCTCGTGGTGAATGGGGAGGCACCCAGAGATACTGCTGTTTACTACGGATCAGTATCTCTAAGTCCTGAACTTGTCACTTTTTATCTAATATTGGCTTTTCTCATCTCATATGATTTAATTACATCGTTTTGTTTTGTACATTTAATACGTTACCTTCAATATGTTTTTACGTTTTAGTTTTAATTTATTTTTATTTAAAAACCATGATTACATTCTCATCTTGTTTGGTACATAATGATTCTTGTTGTCCCAGTGGCGGCCCATGGCGAGATTTAAGTGAAGCGACTTGAAGCTAATTCACCAAACACATTAATTTGCTGTCTATACTCACCAAGAAACTGCGTTTTACCTCAATCAGTAAATAAGAAAGGAAGGCTTTAAGTTTTGAAAGAAAGATTTGGGCTTTGGTGATTTGGCTTCACGTCACTTCACTTAAATCTCGCCACAGGCCACCACTATGTTGTTCTTGAGCTATAAAAATACAATCAATGGACTAATAGCAAATTTCTTTGAGAGTTTACTGTCAGAATCGTAAGTTTTTCCTTTATTGAAAAGATTTTATTTTTTCCTCAATGTAAAAATTGCAAGCTTTCCCTCCATTGAAAAAAATATAAGCTTCTTGTCATCCTATCTTAGATTGTATTCATAAAGATGGAAAACCTGTGGAATAATTAACATTTAACTGCATATTAATGTATTAAACACGATGTTTAAGTTATATTATGTTAAATTTTAATTTTGCAGCTTTTATTTAAAAAGTTCGTAACGTTTAAAAGTGTGGAAGGACTTTATAAATATCCTGTATTCACCCTATATGTGTTTATAATTAATTGGTGTATGTACCTATATTTAACTCTTTTTTTTTTTTCTTCTTTTTTTTGGTAGCAAAAAGAACTGGAGAGAGATGCTCAGCTTTTCCAATATGGTGTTGAAGGTGGACATTGGCAGTTTAGAAGCTTTTTAGCGACATTTCTGTCTGAGGAATATGGTGAACATGTTGATTGGTAAATTGTTTTATTACTTCGCTTTAATGTAATATACAGTCAAACCTGCCTATCTCGAATCTCTCAAAGTGGGGGGGGGGGAATTGAGTTACAGAGATTTCGAGATAAACAGATTCCTACATATACGGATCTTATTGAAGGTATTTTATTAATAATAACAAGTATATATATGTGTAGATAAAACATTTTTTACATGCCTCAACAAAAGTAGTCTGTTAATAGCTCTTGACGCTTGACTTTTTTTGACTGGGCAATTTTTTGAAGGTTAGAAATAGCTGCAAATCCATTCTAGTCAATAACTCATTCTTTTTCTGGGGATTTCCATCTAAAAAGTTTAAGATTTTAATTTTTTCTTGAATTGAAAGAATATTCAACTTTCTTTTCATACCCATCATTTGTGTCTGTCAACGTCGCAAAACGAATTTGAACTAAAAGAATATTACGTACACAGAATATAAATGACTTCCTGTGTTCTCAATCCCTTCAAATTTTGAAAGCTAAATGAAAGAGTTTCCAAGAAAAGGATGAAACAGACCAGTTGTTTGTTATTTACCCCTTTAATCCTTATCGTCTGAAGTCCCAGTCCCTACTGAAAGCGCTGAAGGGAATCGTGGTTCTTTTGGATTTTCTTACAAATTTGCAATTTGCTCCTGTTATTCTTCTGTTTTACCATCCACGTGACGTTATGTGCTTTGAATTTGTATTCAGTCTATAATTTAAGATACACAGGTTTTGGGAGAAAATTATTCGAGATAAACATGGAAATACACATTAAATTTAAGCTGAAAATGCAGGGAAATATAAATGGTTCGAAATATATGGGTTTTCGAGGGAGGGAGGGAGGTTTGAGCCCTGAGATGGCGCAATATGGTAACGTGTTCGCCTAGCGCACTGTTAATTGGAGTTCGACTCCCAATAGTGCAAAGAACGCATACCCAGAGATCTCACTGTAGTCTGGGGTTTGATTCACTAGGCCTTAAGAGGTTCGCATTCCTTGGAAAACAGTAGGTCCTGGCACAGCATGACCATTGTAGTCCTTGAGCCATAAGACCACCCTTGGTCACTTGACCAAGTGTTGTCTCCCTCTAGGTGTTAAGAGGTTCATATTCCTTGTGAAAATGTAAGTCCACTGTACCCTATACTAGTGCAGGGTAATTATTGTGCAGTTAACCTGTGTTTGACTCCGAGTGGTATTGGGGAATGCATATATTGTTTATCTGTTCATTGGAACCTGCAGTTTGGTTCCCTAGGTAGTCAAGGTTCGGCTTCCTTGGAAAATTGTAGGTCCCGATGCATCATGATCTTTGTTGTCCTGGTGCCATAAAACCACAAACAGGAATAGATTGCAATGCGGTGCAAAGTAAACATACTAAAGGGTTGCCATTTCAGACTATTCATTGGGAAGATTGAATAGCATGACCACTTGAAACAGCTGTACGTCATTTTCTAGCAGCTTTAGCTAACATATACCAATTAATGCCGTTATTTCCTCAAGTTAATGGGTAATTTGTGTAGGACTATGTCAATTATGCATGTTGAAATAATTAGTTTTTAAACACTTTTTACTGTTTATGATTCTTTTTTTTTTTCTTTCTCTTCAGCGGTCAGTTGTTTTTGACCAATGGTGCTTCCAGTGGGCTTTGGTTGATAATTAGTTGTCTCTTCTGTCCTGGTTCTACAGTCTTTGTAGAGGACCCTTCGTACTTCCTTGCTCTTGATGTTTTCCGAGATCTCAGAATGACGATTGTGCCAGGTACATATATAATAATTTTGATGCCATAAGCACTTGAAAAGTCAAATACTAATTATCTCAAATGTTGTGTTGGTCTTTTCTGTTGGATTCTGTAACTGTTTTTTAATATCCTGCATTTGAAGAGATTGGTGTGCACATGGAAAAGAGAAGAGTAACAAGTGAGTTTAAAACTATTTGTGATCACGAATCAGAATAAACTTTATTCGAAAACAATATTTTGCATATTCGTGTATTGATATAGGGGTTCAACTGCACCAATGACGTTGGCTGTATAGTGTTATAATGTTAGCGTGTTTATTGTTCTGTTACTCCATGTTCAATTCCATTAGTGTCTTAGAGTATGTGCTTCCCCTGCCCACTACAGTTTAGTTTCCTAAAAAGCTAAGTTCAATTTTTAAAAACTAAGTCCTGGCACAAAGATTGTCCAGAGGGACAATCCCCAGACCAGGATTATATCGTGGAAAATGTAATCAAAAGTTCTAGACACTTGGTTAAAAATAGGAATCAGAAACAAATCGCCCCCCAAAAAAAGAGATCTCTAGATCTGCCATTGTGTTGCAGCATGACCTTATCTGCCTTTGTGCTGTAGAATGTGAAGCAACCAACCAATGGAAGTTATGTCTCAAGTTTTAGTACATGTAATGTGTCTTTCCACTTTATATTTGTTTTTTCAAAATTTATTATTTCCTAGTGTTTATTTTGGAGTAGTTATTGATGTTATAATTATTATTCTGTAGTTTTCTATAAGGGCATTATACATGTTATGAAAGAAAAAGAAATCTATGAAAAGAGTCCTTTTTAGTTGTGCAATTTCAATGGATGCCCACAGACATATGCAAACAAGTTCTTTATTTTTAACTGAGAGGCAGTTAACGTTAATTTACAATAAGAATGGAAGTCCAAGGTAGAATTATTATAACTATTGCTTTTTATGTTGCAAAAACAGGAAAGTTTATGCTGTGTGAGAAGCCCTGTAGTTTTCCAACGGATCCAGACCTTTCGTGCCTAATAAATTACACTCGTAGAATTACCGACCAGTTGAAAAAACGTCAAGCTTTCGGATTGCCATTTAATATTACAGATTTTCTGAAGCCATATGGATTTTCTATTTTCTGCATGTTATACAAGCATATTACCACTATGTTACTGTATGGTGTTATGATTCATTTGTAGATATATATTTTGCCATTTCTTTCATTCATCCCCTCTGTGTGCATCCTCAATGGTCACATTCGTCTTTGTTAGGCCTGGTTTGAGTTCCAATAAGCGTGGTTGTGTGTAAATGTATCATTGTTCAAAGGTCAGGTAAGGTAGGTATTAAGCATGGATTTTAATGGGAAGGGTGGCCGTCAAAAAAAAAACCCCCCAAAAAAAAAACCGGCCTGTAATCTCAGAATCCCAAAGGTCAAATATAGCCATCAATCCTGTCCCAGGTGGCCTATAGCACCGATTTGGGATGTAAAGTATGCAGACAAAATTACTTCTTACTTGCTTGTATACAGTAACAGTCTGAAATTCAGAAACATTATTATTAATAATACTTTATCCATTAAACTTCTTATTAAGTATTATTTTTGTAGTTGTCATTGATATGTATCAAATAATAAAGAATTTAAAGTCCTCTGAATATCTGTAAGATTACATATATATATAGGTATTCACAGTACTGTGCTGTATATTGCTAGTTATATTATGCATCTATAGTCAGCCAGTGTGTTTGCTGTTCATGGTAGGTGGTAATGTGTTTCTCCCTGAGATATTCCGTATGCTTGAGCGGTACTGTGGATTGGCGGATGTTCAATTTCTGAAGAACTTTGGAAATGAAATGCTTCATCTGTTTAGCACCCACTACTACATTTCATTCAAACTCTGAAAACTCACATTGTCTTACCAGGATTAAATTTGTGACTGTTTAACCTAGTACAAAGTTAACACCTTATAATGATGAAAATCTTGGCATTTGTCCAAGTCCTCCTATGACAGTGATCTTGAGGACTTGGCATTTGTCAAATCCTCACATGACGATTGATGCCTTATAAAATTACATACTACTAATATCATGATTTTTGTCACTTGCATATATACCTATGTGTGTATATATATATATATATATATATCAGTTAGCGGCTCGTGGCAATTTTGGTGTGTGCATGAAGGCTAATTCATCAAAACACATGAATTTACTGCCTATACTCGTCAAGAAACTGGTTTTTAGCTCATTAGGTAAGTAAGAAAGAAATTTAAGGTAACTTTAGGTTTTGGTGAATTGGCTTCATGTGCACACCGTAAAATCTTAAAAAATCTTAAATAACGCCACGAGCCGTCACTGACATATATATGTATAGAATATCCCGAGAAATGCAGATGGTCTTTGGGTTACGTTATTTCAATTTCACAAATGGTACAAAGAGCTGCATGTTCATGAAACCATACTTTGAATTTTGATATTTTCCTGAGTTGTGTTAGCCATATTCAGTGATCTTTTCTCAGGCTAGCAATATGCAATATTATACAATACATGCAATACAATATATGCAATATTATACAATATATGTAAATACATCATGATGCTCAGTAGGTGAGTTGTATTAAATGCATTCTCGACTTACAAGGGGATTTATCAGAACATAACCCCCATTGTAAGTAAAGGAGCACCTGTATTAATAACTGCTTAGTATGGCACTCACAAATGCTTTTATCAACTGTTGAATTTTTATATTGGTAGCGTTGGAACACTAACTGCAATCCTGAAAAGTATTCCTTCATTATGAAATTTAAAAAAAGTTACGAAAGCAAATATTTCGCTGCGAAATTTGTAAAAGTGAGTGTGGAAAAATGCAGTGCTATTACTACCAACTGTGAAAATTAATATTGCGCTATAAATATGAAGTTTTAAACTTGTTATAAAGGACTCTTGTGCTTGTGATGTTTCAGAGCGCAACTGTTAAATGTTTCAGTTAAAACTGACGATGATGGCATTGTCCTGGATGATTTGGAATTGAAGATGAAGATGCACCTTCACAACAAAGCATCTCTTCAAAGCCCTCCCATTTCTGCGTTGATATATCTAATACCAATTTTCCATAACCCGACAGGCAGAACACTCCCTGATGGTAATATTCTTTCTTTTTTTTTGCACCACATGTGGTGAAGCATTAA
>QLNU02003225.1:108164963-108185128 GCA_006491805.2 Dysdera silvatica | reverse complement strand
GGAGAGGTGGCCGCTCAAGCCAGTGATTCGTGACTTATACAGGATTCCAGTTTGGCTTGACAGACTTGTGCTGGTCTAGACATTTTCAGAACAAGTCAACCCAGATCGGAACTATAAACCACAGACCTTCACGAACGTTGTTCCCGTAAGCTCGGTTTGTAGACCCTGCCCGACATAACACACGGGTCGGGCCTATGGACATCAGCCTGGCCCATGCAAGGCTCTAGTTCAGATTTACTACCCTATGGTTCGGTATATGGTTGTAACTCATTCGTCTATTGCAGTGGTTCCCAACTCAATTTAAGCCGCGGACCACTTTTCCACTTCAATTGTACCCGCAGACCACTTTGAAAAATTCTCTTGAGTTGACAGCAAGACCTTACTAAAAAGGGGAGCTTGGTCTATTTTGGTAGAAAATGTGTTTGTAAAATCGTTCTTTGGAAGAAAAAAAACAAAACAAAATCTAATGATAATGCAGTCGAACCTCGTTAAGATGAACACGCTTAAGACGAATTACTTTTAATACGAACCGTTTTCTGAAGTTCCATCAGATTGTAAAATACTACAAATATGCAATCAATTTCATTTTTATATTTAATTTTAATAATTTTTGTAAGTGCTTTTTTTTTTAAATAATGACCCATTTTTCGGATCACTCCGGACTCCTTCGCGGACCACCAGTTGGGAACCACTGGTCAATTGTGTTATCAACCTAGATTCAGCTCCCAATGGTATTGTAGAATACATGCCGTTTGGCTGCTTAACGTAATCCACTTTTCTTGTAGCAGTGCATGCTGGGATTCCTTGGAGAACCGTAGATCCCAATGCCGCATGCCCTTCGTTGTCCTTCTGATGTAAAAACAAAAAGGAAAGCTGGGGTATTTGAGTGCTGTTAAAAAGTATTGTGTTCAGGGGGGAGTACCTGTACACAATGCCATTAACACTCGGTGACAAAATTACTTACATATGCAAGGATATTAGGATAGTAGGGATGATCGGGGTTATAATCTTAATTACAATGCAATTTTGTATGTGTGCATACGAATATATGGAGTTATAGCTCTTACCCCTCCTTATGAATTTTCTGCATACACTAATGGACAAAATTGTAGCAGCTACAAGATTAAATTATAACAAAATGAGATTTTACTATAAGACTCGAAATTATGTGTATTTATATTTCAATTCTTTTACCATGTTTGGCGCAGTATAGCCCAGATGCTCTTGCGCCATAAAAAATTCAAACAAACAAGCAAATATTGCAATTGAATATTAATTTCTGATAACTGTGGCAGTATGTTCCATATCTAATATTCATCGTTTTTAATTGGTGTATAATAAAAGTTTTGTAATTTCGTTAGGTCTCATCCTGAGTATACTGGTAATGTTATTTCCAATGGCACATTTTCTAAAGTTTTGGGACCTGGTCTACGAATTGGGTGGCTCGAAGCTCCAAAGTGGGCCATCGAAAGACTTAGTTCATTGTATGTATTCTCTTTTGCTGAAATTAAAACCTGATTTAATTATATCAATTACATCAGATGTAATCGATACCTCATTATCAATGCAACCAATATAAGTAATATCATTGTTGCTATTAATCACGTCGTAGAGGGTGTTATCTCGACATTGCAAATTTTGAATGTTGATTTTGACAGAAGCTTTCTATGTGGTTACAACATATAAATACATTTACAAATAAAATACTCTAAGCAATAATAATACTTATAAAATATAAATTTATATAAACGTGCATTGAATTAATAACAAAAATTAATGCATTTTTTAATTAAGAGTGTTTATTCTTTTAAAGAAATGTGTTCCTATGGTCTTCTGATTTGTATATATATTTTGACCATGATCTTAAATAGCGACATTAAGGATTAATTGTTTAGTAATATTTACATTTTTATTTATTCATAGTGCTGTTATTCAAAGTGGGGGAGGTTTGAATACCTATACCTCCGGTATTATTACTAGCATGTTGGCGCTCGGAAAAGTGAACACTCATTTGCAGAAGGTTCGGAATATATACAGGGTAAGCTTTGATTGATTGATTATACAGTAAAACCCCTCTTAACGGGCACCTCTCTTTTTACGGTTAGTTAAAATTCCTGGGAGGAATACCCTTCATAATATCCCCCTCCCCGTACAGTTATATGGGAACAAGCCCCAATAATTTGAAATAAATTGCAATTTTATGTATACTGTAATGTATAAATGTACAAAATGTGTGCTTGGGGCCCCCAATAATTTTGAAAACTCTGCGGTGATGCAGTCATCCCTCTTTTATGCATGAATTTCCTTGTTCGTTAGGTATTCACAAATAAGGGGTTTTACTATATTGTTTTTTATTTGATTCCTTCTGCTGTAGAGGAAATGTGTATTACGTGAAAGAAAAGGAAACTTATGTATTTTTTTAAGTCATTCCTGTGTTGATAAATGTTCCTTGCTTAATTAAAATTTTTGCCTCTATGTTACCGTTGTGGGTTCAAAAGCCGCATTAAACAGTAAATCTTATCCCAAATGACCAAAAATTCTGATAAATTTCAAAGAAAGGAAAGATCTCTTAGTACCTGGTATCTGCCCTGCGGTGGCACAGTGTAATAATGTGTTCGCCTAGTGTTCCATTAACCTGGGTTCAACTCCCAAGGGGGCAAAGAATGCTTACTCATAAAGATCACACTGCTCACTGTAGTCCGGAGTTTAGTTCCCTAGGCTTTAAGAAGTTTGGATTTCTCAGAAAACAGTAGGTCCCAGTGCAGCATGATCATCATAGTCCTTGAGCCGTAAAACCACAAATGAACGAACTTAGCATCTGGTAGTGACCGAACCCACAGCCTCTTAATAATCAGTCAAGTGTTCCTTTCTATTGAACTACAGGTGTCGATCAAACTCCCTTCTGCGAGCAAATATAAAGCCTCACTATGGACAAGTTCACAATTGCTGGTGCAGTGGTTGGACTTCTTTTTAAACCAAAATAATGAGCGGACGTCCTATAGGCAAGATTGGCATTGATATTTATTGAAGTCAAGCAATTTTCATCGTAGCCAATCATGTTTTGATGTTAGATGATAAATTACCTGTGAAGAAGTTAATGTTTTCGTGGTGCCTTGTTATCAAGTAGTTGTGGGTTAGCCACTGGACACAATGGAAAATACTACTTTTATTTGTGAATAATTTATTATTTAATATAGCATCTCTCAAAAGTTTATGGACAACCGTTTTTTTTGGAATATCAGATGAAGTATGCAGAGAAACGAATTCAAAGTATTTTATGCATACAGCATATCAAAAGACATATGTAATGTTTAAATATCATTTAATACACATATTTTGTGGGAAAATGAAATAAAAAAAAATGCTGTCCCAAAAGTATATGGACATTGTACATTTTGTTCTTTTCAGTTCATATTTTGTATCCATTATTTTGAATAGATTTACAGGTTCGATCAAGCATACCTTCATTGAGTTTTTGAAGAAATTCTGGCTTAAAAGAGGACCAACTTCATTCTATTTGCTGTTTTAACTCCACCGGGAAAAATTGACAACCGTTGGCATATATATCATGTGCTAATAACCCCCCCCCCACCTCCCCAGCTGTTTTCTATGTGGTTGGGGCTGAGAGCTAGCCGCTCTATAACCATAACACTATTTTTCACAAGCTAACACTTTGTTGATTTAGAGACGTCAATAGAAGCGTTGCCCTGTTGGACCACCCATTGTTCACCACCCGACATTTTTTCAAAGGGAAGTAAATAACTTTGAATTACTTCTTGATAATCATTGGAGCACTGTTGACTTTGCATATAAGCGATATCTGTGGTGCCATTAAAACCGAATGCCGCCCACACCATGACAGTTGCTCCACCTCGTTAGTGGCTGAAAAAGGTGTGAGGTTCTCATCGTATGCCTTGCCAATAATAAGCTCAACCGTCTGGACCATCTAGATTAAATTTTTTTTTGTCACTATATAGATAATGATCATAACCATTTGTTAGTCCAATGCATATGTTTCTTGGCCCAAGAAACACATGCCTCTCTGTGATGTGGTTTTAGCAATGGGGAGTGATGCATTTTACGATAAATATGACCTCTACTTCCCGCAAACATTGATGAACAATAGATTTTGACACAGTAGTAGCTAAATTCTGCATTATTTGATGCACAAACATTTCTAGAGTAGAAGCTGCTTTTAAAATTTGCCTGTCTTGTCGGTCACAAGTCTTTTTCGGTCTTTCACATAGTTTTTTTTTTCAGTCATATTGTCACCTTTTGATTAGGTAGATACCAAACCTACTTCACAACTTTATTTGTTTAACAATATCACCAACTTTTAATCCTTGGGCTTTAAAATGCCATATTTTGCTCACCTCAGCTTGAGAAAAACATAAATTTGTGTCATTTTGTTCAACTAACAAAGGTGTATTTGCTTTGAAATTACATACAAACGTAATTGCATCATAAAGAAACCACAGTAATATGCAAATTTTGAAATTTAGTACATTAAATAGTATACGTAGGGATAGAGATTAAAACATAGATAGGGACAGCATCTTTTTATTTCATTTTTCCACAAAATGTAGGAGTGTTAAATGATACTTAAATATTGCATCATATATGTCTTTTGATTTACTATATGCATAAAATATTTTGCATTTTCATCTGCTATTCCAAAAAAATGATTGTCCATAAATTTTTGGGATGCGCTATATTATCACATCGGCTATGATGAGGAATGTTCGACTTTAATAAATCTAACATTCTGTTCTGAGTAACGCGTTAATAATTGAAGATGACCTACGTTTTGGATGTAATGTTGACCTACAGAGGTTGTATTGAATCATAGTCAATAAATCAGTAGCTCTGGATGACAAATTTTGTGATATAGCCAACACAGTCAGTTAGAAATAACTTCAGAATTGCCCTATGCCACTCATAAAACCGAAAACGTTCGTAAAGGAATGGTATTTAAACTGTCAAGCATTTTACACTATCGTAAACATTATTTTTCAAATGGGTCTCTGCGGCAGTGCAGGGGTAATGTGTTAGCCTTGTGTTCATCTGCTAATGGTTCCAAAAAGGAATGTTAACCGATTATCTGCCCACCATAGTCTGGAGGTTGGTTCACTAGGCTTAAGAGGTTCAGCTTCCCGGTAAAGCTGTAGGTTGGTTCAAACACACAGCATGACATTTACTGTCCTTGTGCCATAAAATACAAATTTCTCGAATGACTTATGAGTGATATGATAAAATGACATCTTGGTATTATATGCGTGGCAGCTTTATTTTTATATGCTTATTTATAAAATGCGATTCTATTTGTATAGACACAAATGGAGGCTGTTGCTGATCTACTCAAAGAAGAGTTACCTGTGGGGTGTCAATTGAAATCTCCTGCTAAAGTAAGTTGTAACAGAAAAAAAAATGTAAATATCTCTTTATCATTCCATTGTTTAACTTGTTCTTGTATGAATGTAGGTTGTAAGTAACTGTCCGTATTTTGTGACCAAACATTTTGTATAATGTCTATTGATTTTTTGTTTTAAAATTGCATGTACAATCTCAGCTTATTTTTTGTTTAAAAACAAAAACAAAAAAAGAAAAGAAAAAAAAGAAAATAACCATTCCTGTTTTTTCACCGTAAAAATTCAACCAACTGTGACTAAATATTTTTACGGCTTCATTTCAGGACCGAACATCTTTACAGCTATATAATATGGCCAAATATCTCTGTACGTATATTTGGCGCTACTGCACAATCCATCCCCTAGTGCTTTTTAGCGGGAAGTGTTTCCAAAATGCATGGCAACAGTGACACTCCCTTTCTGCCATGTTGTTTACGTCATGTCATCTTAACAACATGGATGTCCCGATTCAGTGAAGTTAAGAAAAAAAGAGGTACTAACCTTTATTGCTCTTCTTGATGGCGGAATTCTTGTTTCATGTTACTCCACGTTCCCTCGACCGCATTTGCATGTTGCCCTGTCTCGGAGTCTTTAAAGTGTAGACTATGGGTTTTCCTTATTTCCTTTCCCCTCACTCCCTACCATCCTCCCCTATCATGTGTATTCTCACCTCTTTTCTTCCACCACTGGAAAGTGTCATCCAAACGAGGCCTAGCCTACAATCTCGTATTCAGACGAAATTAATCCCTCTTTCATAATCCATTCCAGCACACTTTTTTTCCCCCTTTGACCACAATTCCACAATAAAAGACAACATCAAGCGTTCAGACATAATACAATTCACTGCAATGAACAAAACACAGCCAAAAGAAAGATGAAACATGTGCAAATGCCCTTACAAGCTCCAAAGACAGCGTATGTGTGACGTCACATGCCCATGTACAATATTTAGC
Organism: Dysdera silvatica; assembly: GCA_006491805.2. NCBI lineage: Eukaryota > Metazoa > Arthropoda > Arachnida > Araneae > Dysderidae > Dysdera > Dysdera silvatica. Next base: position 108,178,767 of record QLNU02003225.1, on the reverse strand, counting down.
GACTTTCCGACTCATTTCAAGAGGAGAGAAGGACTAGGGGACGAATTATGCAATGCTACCGTATATTTTATGACTAAACGTTTTTACCACTATATCTTATGATTAAATTACTTTACCGTTATACAGAGGGTGTTTACACATTTTTAGAACTATTTCGGGGCCCCAATTAATGTTCAAAATGTAAATATTAAGTATTTAAATATTCGATCTGTAAGCCCTTTTTCTGGACTATATGTCTGCGTCGTGTTTTTCTTTATAGAAGGGCTTTTCGCAAAATTTGTAGGGATATTGCTTTCCACTCTTCTTACAGTACTTTCCAACGGATATCAATCATGGTGTGTTTGCGCTCCAACAGAGCTCTGTTCTTCAGGCCAAAAGCACAATAGTCCATAGGTGAAACGTCAGGGGACTTTGCAGATATATTTTGAAAAGGTACATGTATCATAATACATGTATCAGTTTTCATGTTTTCAAGGAAAGCAGTCGTAGATTTCGAATTATGGCTGGTGGCTTTATCTTGGTGCAGTTCACAATTTGAAAGTCTTTGGGATAAAGAACTGGAATTTGTTCTTTGAACATTGGACGCAAAACATTCGTCTGTTAGTATGATCAGTTGATTTTAACATTTTTTCTACCCTTCTTAATTTTAATCTCTCGTTATGGGAAAAACCTGCGGCAATCATAAACCCCTTACTTAAGCTTTCTTTGTATTCTCAGAATTAGATTTGAACACCTCTTTCCCCAAGTTTTCTATAGTAAATACTGCACAGACCTTTTTTTTTGTTACACTCATTTATGTAAACCCATGCTTCATCATGGGTCACAATCTATTTTTATTTATCTGTGGCTAAATGGTTTTCATACAAGGTTCTACAGAGTGCGTTGAGCCGCTGCATTGAGCCACATGCCTTGGCAAGAGCCAATAAACGTCGTATTCTTTAGCTTTTTTAAGCTGTAAACCTTTATTTATTTATTGTTGATAGAGATATCTCTGCAGACTTTGCAGTTGATCTTTGCATCGGCGAATTTTCTCTTGTAAGCAATTTCACTTTTGAAATATTTGTAACAGTATGAACCTTTGACGGGTATTCGTTTGGAGCAGCCTTCTTTCCACATATAACTAGTGATGGATGTTTTCTTTCTGTCCGATAAATAATGTTGTTTATTTTGCACATAGAGATCTTTATACCATGCGTTTCACAACGTTTTTTAATTACAGAATAATAAATTTTTTCTTCGGAAAGCACAAAACCATATACTTCAAAACACAGCTTGTTTACTTCTGACAGTTTGACAGCAGAATAAATTTAAAAGTCGCAAACAATATTTCACATTTCAAGTAAGAAGCTGTTACTAGATTTTTCCAAACAAAAAAATCATTTTTTTTTATCCTTCATTGAAATCGTTCTAAAAATGTGTAAACATCCTTCTCTATTTTGACTGTTCTGTGGTTCAGTTCTAATGCATTCGCATAGTGTGCTGTTATCCCGGATCCGACTCCCATCTATGTGCTAAAAAAATTACCAACTAACTGCTCACTGTTATTCAGGGGAGTTGTGCTAAATTGTTCAATCCTAATCACTGAACAAATCGACTTTTATGCCAGATGAGAAAAATCATTCATTCAATGAGTGATTTGGCACACCTATATTCCCTAAACCAGTGTTTCTCAAAGTGTGGTCTACAGATCGCTGGTGGCCCACGGAGGCTTATCAAGTGGTTCGCAGGATCATCACATTTCAGGGGAAAAAAATTGAACTAGAAATTGCAGGCGTCGCTAGAATTTATGTTCTAGTGAGATTTAAAGAATTTATTTTTCTTATAAATATTGTTATAAACCTTGCCGTATGTCTGTTCATGGAAGATTTGAACTTTCTGAATGTACCCATGCCGTCTACATTGCTTATTATTTAATTAAATTAATGATGTAATTTTAATTGCAAATTTGTCAAAATAAGATCACAACTCACACTCTCTTTATCAAATAACGTTACTCTAAAAAAAAAAATTGTTTTTCAGATTGGTTTGGCAACCAACCCATATTTTAAGAACATGGTCAGAGATTTTTTGCCAGAAGCTACCACCTTAAAATTTACCGAAAAAGAAGTTAAAATTAACTACAAATTATATTTCAAGGGATGAATACATCTCTCCTACCGGAGTTTTCCTATACGTATATAAGCCTGCCAATAAACCATAGATTGAGGGTTACTTTGGTTTAGTCTTTCCTTAGGGAAGGGGGGGGGGGTATGAGTATGATGGCGGTGGTTAAGTGGGGCTTAATATTATTAACTATATTTGGCAACCGTAATTTCAGACAATATTTTTTTTAATGGTGGGAGGAGAAATCCCCCCCCAGGTGGTCTGCAATAAATAAAGGAATACTTAGTGATCCTTGAGTAACCGAAGTTTATGAAATGCTGCCGTAAACCATAAAAGGTTAAGGGTTCCTCGGAAAACTGTAGGTCAAAGGGCACTGCATGACTTTTGCTGTCCTCGTACCATAAAATCTCACAAACCACTATATTTTATGAATACATTTTTTTACTGCTGTATTTGTATGACTAAATTTCTTAACAGTTATATTTTATGACTAAACAGTTTTGCAGTAATAATTTATAATTAAACGGTTTTGCAGTTATTTTTTATGATTAAGTATCTTTCATGACTTTCTAAGGGTGGTTACTTCCTGTGGATTGAACTGCCTGAAGATATAAATGCTAGTCATTTACTGCCATTTTCCAAGAAGGAATACCAAGTGGTTTTCTGTCCAGGTCAAACGTAAGGCCGTATTTTTATTCTAAATGCTATCTGTATTTTCTAGGCGTTAACGTTTAGTCTACAGATATTAGATTTATTCTAAAGGTTTTTGGCGTTCTTTCTGCTGCTGACAATACTACTTCGATTTTGTTTTAAAGTAAGACCGTTGCATATTTGCTCCATCCATTATTGCCTCATACAATGTCGGGTTCAGGGTTTTATAGATCCCTAAAGAATTTGGTCCTTACGATGTTTAATCAACCATACGTTTTCCTTTGACGCTAGGTAATTACAACTTACTGGTGGATTCTAATATTAACTCACCTCACGTGACTTGAATCGCTACTTTGTTTTAGAAACAGTGAAAACAAAACAGCCTGTTAGTTAATTCACATCCACAAATCCATAAATTTTTCTCATATAATTTGGATTTGAATTTGCTTTTGAAATCCTTAGTTTTTGATTTTGCCACTTGGATAAGGTCAAGCATAGTGCTTGCCTAAGCGGTTTTATTTCCATTTTTATTTCCCATAGCAACCTGAAAAATCTAATTGTTTCAACTCCAAAACACTTTATTCTGCTAAATGCCACCTTAACTATTCACACTAGTTTGTGCATACAATAGTAAAACTAACCACAATAATTTAAAAAAAATTAAATTAACCAAATGTACCAAGCAGCAAACCAGATGAGAGCCGAGGCGAAAAGGAACTCGATAAAGGTAATTATATTCTACCTCCTGCACAATGAGGATTATGCGAACGGTAGTGCAGTAAGCGGCGAATATCCCATAGCCACACCCTCCAATGCCTTCAGTACTAAACTATTTTTCAAGGTCAGTTTTTCAATCGCACATGCAGCGACAGACCTAACTCTCTGCTCCCTGCATCCCAGTTAATAACGTCACCAACTAAATGTATGTGACGTAAACGGAGGAATATGTTCCTAGAACAGTGATTTCTCGGTTATCGGTGATTTTTAAACGTTACTTCAAGTAACTCCTGTTCCTAGTCACCGGTGACTGAAATAACAGCTGTTATTTGAGAAGAGGATCAGAGGAGCATACTGTTCCTGGAACAGTGATCAGTCGGTAACAGGTGATTTTTAACAGTTACCTTAAATAACTCCCATCTCTTATTCAAAGTCGTTCAATTGGCCATAAGGTCTTTGCTAACGCATAGCTGTTTGTCTCTCCAGGGAACTGCAACGCCGACAACGAGAAAAATAAACCGTTCGCAAATTTTACCTCTTTTGTACGATGCCAGTTGTGCAGTAGAAATGCGCGCTATGATCGAAGTTAACACTCATTGGCTTTGAAAATTTAATCATTTGCATACTTGGTCTAAAGGAATTTGCATGCGAAATTTTGAGATGATCGGATAATTTTTTAGGGGTGTTTTTTTTTTTTCAAAAGGGAGTACGTTCATCATGCAATTAACCTGGGTTTGAATCCTATTGGTATTTTGGATCTTATGTCGTTTTTCTGCCCAACGTAGTTTGGGGTTTAGCTTCTTTGGCAGTGGAAGTTTGGATTCCTCATGAAACTGTAGGCCCTTGCACAGTATAGCCTTTACTATCCCTTGCACTGTAAAAATACAAAGAATTATCTGTGCTTTCCTAAGATTAAATCGATGCATTTAATGGAAATTGCTATGCTATGGTTACTTTTAACTTGTATAATAGAATAGAAAGCGTCGTTAGTATTTCATTGCATTTCTTTGTTGTAGGTTCTCAACAAGCGGGTCATTCAAGAATTACATACGTATTTGCATCAGTTTCTATCCACTGGATGTCTTGTTGGCTGCAGTTAGACGTTTATGCGAAGCTATCGCAGCGTTCCAAGAGAAAGCTTCTGAAGATAAGTTATTTTTTCAAGCTTACGAGTGAAAGATACGAAATGCCCTAGCCATAAACGACCGTGTTGAGTGAAAGAACTAGTCATAGACAACATTGGATGGTGCCTTTTCGAAAGATTTGCTGTTTCTATCGTCTTTCAGCCATATTTATTGATTGTTATTGTACAGCAAATTCTCAGTTTAATGACAGAGTGGCTTGTTTCTATTTACTGTGGCTCTAGTTATTGTAACGTAGGTCATAATAAAAGTGTTGTGATCATAATAAAATCAATTGTATGGCATTTTGTGTGGTTTTCCAATCAGTCTCATTTTAACGCTAGTTCCTTACCATGATGCGGTGGTAATACTTTTATCTACAGTGCAGAATATCCAGGTATTAACCCAAGTGTGAATGCTTGCTCCTTTTTTACCGATCCGTAGTGCACAGTGCCATATTTCCCAATAGGCTATAGACTAGGGCGGCAAAATTTTGTGTATTGAGTCTGATATAACAAAATCAATACCATATGATATAATCAGATGTTTTGCCGAGAAGAAAGCTAGACGTCATGCTTTCCATTTAAATACCAGTGTTCGATAGACTTTTATTTTTTGCTAAAATTAAAATTTATTTCAATAAAATTGAATTTGATTTATTATATACCAAGAAGAGATAATACTTCAATATAAGTTAATATTGTTTAATGTTTATGTTTCAATTTATGAGTTTGTTTTTCAACATATTTATTGTCAATACAAAATTTTTTGGCGTATATTGAATGTAGCAATTTTTATGTTCCTACCACTGATTGGGAGGTGGCGGGCGGGTAGGAATGGGCAGAAAAAATAGCCTAGGGGTGGCAAAATGGTAAATCCGTCTATGGTAGTGCAGGGTTTAACTTTCTAGGCAACAGGGGTGTGGCTTACTTGGGAAAATACCTCTGTTTGTTACAGAATGACCATTGGTGCCCTTGTGCCTTAAAAATAGAACCATCCTTGAAAATCGGGTATTTGCTGTTCTTGCACCATAAAATGAAAATTTATAATGTTACAACTTCCACCCACAACTAATAATTTTTTAGTGTATGGACTATATACATATGTACGTCAGCCTTTTCTTTGCTGTTACGAAAGCTCTTGAGTGTGTGTGAAGATTTCTCACTTTTCGGTTCAGAATTGGGAAAAGATCCAAAACCAAGTTCTTGCAGGCCTTTTTCAGAAAGTGTAATGGGATTATTTAAAACTATCGACCATTACAATCTAGTTTAGTGTATGTTTTGAAATTAAAAAATTTCAGCAAGGAAGAGGTAGCTTCATGCTTTCAGTTATATGCGCCGTCTCATTCAGGAAAATCTGCTCTTTCAATTGGTAAACCAGGGGGGAAGGGGGTGGCTTTGTCTGTTCAGAAACATGGAAATTAATGCACAGAGCTGTCTTCTGTTTTAAGCAATTGAAAGGATAGATTTTTCTGTACAAGGTGGGATGACCAAAAAAAATTATTATTACTCTCTCTCACAATATTTCAGTGAATGTACAAGATAGCAAAACGCTACAAAAATAATTGATATTGCTTGACAATTAGTAATGAGCTAAAAAGTACCTTATTTTAAAATGTGACTGTAAAACTTTTGAAAGTAAATGCATAGCAGTTTCGGGAAAATACAATTTTTAAATGGCTAGGGGGGCTCGAGCCCCCTCTACCCCCATATGGGTGCCCATGATGACTGTTTCTATTTAACAATGGTATTTTGCAGTCCTGGCAAATGCTTCTATGGCAGAAATGTGTAAAATCGACCACTGAATGAAACAACATAACGATTTTGCTTGTCTCTTAGAGATGGGCAGAATCATTGATTCAGTCAATGAATGACTTCACCCAGCTTTATTCCATAGGATTACACATATTCTGATTAACATCTCTTTCTGTTTAATATTTCCTTCATCTCCCCTTGAAAGCTGTTAATGGGAGAATTCAAAGCTGATGAGGGGGAGGCTGCAGTTTGGGGACCCAGATGGAGTCTGGGTGCCCGCCCTGGCAAGGACCTATGCTGTGGGCACCGGCTTTGAAAAAAAAAATCTATGCCACTGCACAGGGAAAGGGTCATGGGGGGGGGGCAGTCAAAGTAAGCCTGGGGTTCCGTTTTTGGCTCTCGGTGCTCCTGAAAGAGATTACTGTGCTCCTTTAATTCCAAATTTTATTAATGTCTTCACAAAGGGCAGAACGAACGATATGAAGCAGCAATATCTTGCCAACCTTTTATAAACATGACATCTGTTTGCAATGCTGCTCTATGCACAGAAAAACTTTTTCAATAAAAACCTCGGCATGTGAAATATTAATTTTCGGTATATCTGCATTTTTTTTAATTGCCTTTTTACTTTGAAACAGTAGGTCGCAAATTAGCCATTCATGTAGTAATTTTGGTGTCCAAAACTATCATCTGCTTTGGTTTTTCACAACTAAGAATCTTCAGTATCATCAGCTCAATAATTTGTTTCTTCAAAAGACTGATCGTTTAGATCGCTAGAATGGCTTATATCAGGGGTCTTCAACCTGGGGCCCGCCAGCTTATGGAAAAATACAAATCGTTTTACAAAAATGTAACGTCCCTACTCCTCCTGAATCTGAAATATGTATTTTATTCTATTGTCATTTCACATTTCGTAATAAATATCCTAAAACACCATAGAACCAAAGTAACACATGGTTTTCCGCTCAATCGTATTTTACTTTAGTTTTCTAACATATATGGGGATTAGGTGTAGTTTTATTGATTTGCAGTGCAACAGTGATTTTAAAACAAAATTCAACTTAGGACTTGTCAAATTCGAATCACTGAAAAACATGCCACAGAAAAGCGCCGATGGAAAAAAGAGCCACTGAAAGGTTGGATGCATGTGGAATTATTGTGTAAGTGTTAGGCCTTATAATGCAAAGCAATATAATGAGAGTGTTAGGTCTAACAAGAAGCAATACGCATACATATGTATATATGAAGCATACATATGTATATAACATATAAAAATATAGTTTGGGTTGGTGGTATTTCTTGTTTTCAACTCATGTTAATTTAATAAGTGTAAAAACAATGGAATAGACTTTTGGTTGTGGGTGGGGGGAAGACATTGTTTCCGGCCTGTTGGTCTTCCAATTGGCACTTCACCATTAGCCACACTCTACGCACACCATATTGGACCATGTAGTTGAGCCATATAAAAGAAATATTTTACTATTAAAATATATAGGAATGAATCGGGGCATAAGCAAAACGACGTATATCTTTTTTAGGCCTAAGGCTCACTTGCATATGGCTTCTTGTTAGACCTAACACTCGTGTTATAAGGCTTAACGTTCACACTATAATTTCACATGCATCCAACCTTTCGCTGGTGCTTTTTCCCATGGCGGTTTTTTCTGCTGTTTACCGTTATCTATTCTAAATATGCTAATAAAAAGAACATCTTCCCAACCATCCAGAGAGACAACTAGGGGACAGTTTTGGGGGGGTTGTAACCTCCATCGCAATGAAATTTTGTATATTTAACATAGGAATATATGAGTTGTAGCTCTGTAACCCCTCCCATTAAGCCTATAACCCTCGCCTTATGAACTTTCTGTTTACGCCACTGCAACTGTCTGACCGTGTGCTCTGAAAATGTTACCGTTGTGGAGCACATCTGTGCATAGTTTGAAGTAGAGAGTTCATAAAGGGAGTTACAAAGCTTACAATGTGGGGGAGATTACAGAGCTACAATTCCATATGTTCTTATGTATATGCAAAATTTTATTTGTAGTGAAATTACAACTTCCATCAACCCCACAACCCTTTGCATATACCAATGTGTCTTGTAAAAAGCCGTTTCCAAAAATGAAGTTGATAAAATGAAAAGTTAGGACCAGAATAACTGACGTCCACCTTGGAAACACTCTTAGGGTTGCAATATTAAAAATAAGACCTGATATTGACAGGATTGTTAAAAATAAGCAGTGCCAAAAATCTCGCTAAAAGGTTTGATTTCGCTTTACATATTAATAACTAAAAGTATTGTAAATGTTTTTTGCTTCCATACATATTTTACATTGTAATTATACAGGGTTTCTAGGAAAGTCCAAATGTGGCCAATAACTTTTGAAGACAAGTATAAGACAGATATTGCAAAGAAAGTTAGGTATTGGTATAGTAAAATGACTATGTACTATCAGACATGATGAACAGCAGCTCCCCTGGTGGCGAATTGAGGAAGTTAAAAATTTTATTTCTAAAAACAATGAAGCTAGGTAAATATTTTCAATTAGAAATTTGTAGAGCATCCTTCAGTTAGTAAGAAAAGATATATGGCTTACATGCACTATGTACACGTACTGCCACAAAGTAAGGTGTTCCGGAAGTTTCAATGCATCATTTGTAATTAGTGCTTTTCGGTGTTTTAAAAGTTGAGTTGAAGTTCTTATAGGCGAGAGACCATGGTTTCCTTCCTATAAAAATTTCAACTCAATCTCTAAAGTGTTATAAAGCATTAACTGAAAGTGATGCATTGAAACCTCCAGAACACCTCACTTTGTGGATGTACGTGTACATATTGCATGTAAACTGTATATCTTTTCTTACTAATTGAAGGATGCTCTACAACTTTCTAACTGAAAATATTTCGCTATCTTTATTATTTTTCCAAATAAATTTTTGAACTTCCTCAATTCGCCACCAGGGGTGCTGTTTATCTCATCTGATAGTGCATAGTCATTTTATTTATCAATACCTAACTTACGTTGCAAGAGATGTCTTCGTTCAAAAGTTATTGGCCGCATTCGGACTTTCCTAGGAACCCTGTATATATTTAGTCCCAGAGGCGGATCCAGAAAATATTTTTGGGTGGGCACACAAAACTAATATAGACTTAAGGAAAAAATATCAACAAAGGCTGATCCAGTTGGGGGTGGGGCACTGCTTGAGTCGCCTTTGTTCAGTCCTAAAATTGGGCCTACAAGAATAAGCAAAATTGGCCTCTGGACTGAAAAAGGTTGAAGACCCCTGGGTTACATCGTACAAAAATATAAATTATTGATAGTTTCGACTGATCAAAATTAACCTTGGGTGCAGTTTGAGTCCAAAGTTCAACCCTGAATCGAAAGAAAAGATCCAAATTAAATTTTGACCCTGTTTGTATTTCTCATAAAAGTTGTAGATTCCCTCCCTCCCTCAATGAATCCCTGATTCAATTTATAGTGTTAGAGAACTAAAGCAAATTCACTTAGAGCAGATTTTTTTTTTACCCCTTTTCAATGCATGCCTCAATTTTTGATAGCCTAATAACACTGTGCCCTCCCCCTCCAACTTTGAGCCCAAACAATCTAGATTGCAAAACAAAAATTACGGGCCCCGATTATTATACCTACCCCACTATTAGTCTTCTATTTAATAACAACAGTTATTCAACCGATGCTAAATCTGTTTTATGGAATCAAAATTGCTTCCAAAGTAATAAACAGAAAACATGATGACTGACTTTGGTTATAATTTTAGTATATAAAAGCTTTAAAATAGATACAAATTACTTTTTTACTAGCTTAAATATGTGTGCTTGCTTTCTTCCCACCTTCATGCTTGCTCCTAGAAGCATGGTTCTCATGTTAAGAACTTTAATGTATAATTGTAATTATGTATAATGAACTATAACTCTCCTTTAATGTGAAAGGAAAAACAAACTACAAATAAAGTTTATTAAAAAGAAAAATTTTATTTTTTGAACATTCAATTTTTGTGAAGTTACAACGTTAATTAACTTCAGTATTTGAAATACTTTGCAAATCAGAAATTGGCATTTTGTATACTCAGCCATACAGTAAATCCCTAATTAAAACTGTATGTTAAAAATAACGCATTAAACCAACTGTGGTTCAAAAACCATAATGCACTTCAAATTACGGATGATCTTTTTTATGTACATTTCATGATTACTATTAATGTATAATTATATTGATGATAATCAGAAGAACACATATTATTGATTTGTTTAAAATGAATAACAAAATTAAAATGGCCAGAGCCAAAAATATCACAATTTAATTCTTACAGAGCATGACTTCATTCAATATTTTAATTTACTTAAATTTCAACATTTGTAAACAAATTTATATAACAAAGAAATACAAGATTTGTAATTACATTAAAAATATAAACAAAGTAGATGTATACAATAAATATACATTTAAAAAGCAAAGTCATTGGAAAATACATAATTGTATGTAAAATACATTTTGTAGATAAATGACATATATTTGCTTGCTGTTATGTGACAATCCTTTCTTACACTTATCATTCGAAACCATGAAATACGTAAATTCAGATTTGAATCCAGACTGCATGGATACGCAAACATGTGGATTCATACATTCGGGGCCCTCCACCGTTTTCTTCAAGTTGGTGCCCAAACAAGAGCTTACGCGTGACATTTAACCAGCTAAAAAAATTAAACAGTTAAATTCTTAGTTGCTATTTTCCAAGAAATATTCAACTTCTAAATTACGTTGGTTAAAAATCATACTCTTCAACTAATTTTTTTTTTAACCAATGTCAGAAAATTGACCATTTCCTTTCTCTTCTTGTCACCCAGTAGAAACAAGAGTTCACAATCCATAGGGAAGGAAAAGTGGTCTTAGAGTTATCGGATGATCCCTTACACTCTTTCAGATGATCAGCTTTTAGACTACCAGCATTCCAAAATATATTTAGGACTGCATCATCAAAGCCTTGAAAATTATTTGTCGTCATCTCTACTCAGTGAAAGGCTATAAATTGTATCTTGTTTAGATTAGCACAAACTTATCCACCACATGGAGCCACCACATGGGGGTTGAGATACATCACCTCGTTAAAAACAGTTCATGTTTTTATTTCTGGCAGAGCCCTCTTCAACTGAAGTTGATCACTGTAATTTCCCTGGGTAAAGTGTGTATAGATTATTTATACATAAACTGTTTTCATAAATAAATTTCCATGTGCACAAACATCACATTATAAGCAATTCAGAAGAAAATAACGAATATTTTAAGGTGAGGTATTCTAGAAACAGCATAATTGCTTTCTAATTATATTTCTTCTTTCTCCAGAATATTTTGTGCTTTTTCAGGAGATCTCTGTTTATCTCAGTATTCTGCAAGTTTCTTCATTTCCGCTCTATGGACAACTCCTTGAATTAATTTCTCATGCTGTCTGATTAAACATTTATGAAACCTGGGCATTCCCATTTATCACCAATTCTTTAAATCCCATTTTCAATTCCAATACATTTTCTGAATAATTACACTTAAAATTATATGATAAACATAACTTGGTTAACTGACAAAGCAATAGGCGTAATGAAATAAGCTTTGTGAGATTTGCTACAACATGTTACAATTGTGAACACAAAAGGTGTAAAGTACATGTAATAATGCCCAAATTATTGATTGATGTATATGAAATATGACATGAATGCTTTATTTTTGAACACCAGTGTAATTCGAGAGCATGCCACTGAACATGAAAGGTTATTCCAGTGTAATGGAAGTCTGAAACAGATGCCTTTTAAAAAAGTATTTTGGAAAAGCTAATTGTACCACTTAATGAAATGCAGTATGGATTCGTAACTATTTTCAGAACCTTACTTTTGACATTGTATATGCAATTAAAATACAATGAAACCTCTGTCTATGACAAACTGTTATCAGTTTTTTTTTTTGTTTTTTTTTTAAAATCCATGGATAAAGACGATGTGTTTTACACCACTTGAAGATAGCACAATGTAACAGTAGTAACACACTTCGCTAAAATGCAAATAATTAAAGTTTGATACTGGCAGATACAGTGCTTACCCCCTCCCCCCCCACCCCCACCAAAAGATCTGAAATTTGATTTCCTATGCAAAAAAGTTTGTATTCCTTGAAACACCGTAGGTGTCAGGACACCATCCTTTTAGTTACCCTTGAAACGTAAAATGCAAATGCAACTGCACACTAGGTTAATTAGAACAGATAACGTAGAAGGATCTTTAAACCATGATGGTTACAGGTTGATTGTGAATCTGTAATTGTTTTAATCTGTAGCGAGTTGGAGCTGTTTCAATGGATCATGTTTGTTAACTTTTTTTGTGTAATGGTACTAACTGGTTGATAAAATTCTGATTGTCTAGCAAACCAGTTGTTGAAGTACTATTGGTAGCAAATATTCTGTCACTAGGTTTCCCCACAGCACACAAGAAATGTCTCAAAAGAGAAAAAAAACACAATTTTCTGACAAATACATTGCTTTAGTGGAACAATGATGTAAAAAAAAATAAAAATAAAAAAGGACAAAATATAGGACCAACTTTTAGATTTGCATCTATGTATATTTATATGCAAAATGTACTAACTAAGGAGCCATACATAAATTATGTCACGCTTTTTGAGGTTATTTTTAGGACCCCCCCTACACCCCCTTGTCACAAGATTTCCTATTCCCTGATCATGGTGTGTCACATGTACAGGCACCCCCCAACCCCACCTGGACTGTGACATCATTTGTGAATGTCCCCTGAGCAGTAATTCGAAAAGGTCAATGTCTTAGCATTTCTGTTACCTAATGTTAAATGGATGCTTATTAGATGTGGAAACAAGGCTTTTATTGAGAAACGGCTTAATGGAGATTTTGTTTTATGGCACAAGGACTACCAAAGCCATGCTGTACTAGAATTTATGACTTTAGGAGGGATTCAAACCTCTGTCGCTTAGAAAATCAAATGCCAGACTACGTATTGGTAGAAAAATAGGCAAGTGTTCGGCAGTATATAGATTTGAATCCAAGATTTTTCGGCATAGTATTCAAATACTTCAGATTAGATTGTGCATAATCTTAATGAGAAGGGTGGCCGCCGAAAAACAGCACTGTAATCCCAGACAGGTTTTAAAGTCAAGAGATCTTGACTGCCAATGGGCGAAGGGGAGATCGTCAATTCGCACTGGGGTACAGGGACGCACTGGTATCATCATTTAATGTCAACTGAAAATCTGATCATGATCAATTCGCCCCAGAGAGCAGATGAAATAGATGGATGGCACGGAAGAACACCCCGGGCCAGCTGATGCTCCTATGGGAGCCCGCCGGACACCGTTGAACGGGTGTATAGTGCCACAAAGCGGCAGGGAGCAAGCATGAGCCGGCTCTGCAACTAGAGTGCACAGAACACCATCC
>QLNU02003225.1:108148950-108162799 GCA_006491805.2 Dysdera silvatica | reverse complement strand
TAATCTTTCTTTTATTTTTCACATATATATGCATAAATGAATCCATATACTACATTTGCAATGGCATATTTTCAGCATGGTATATTTATTACAAAACAATATATATATAATGTCCCACAACTGTTCTTTGCAAATACCGGCACTCGACCGAGTGCCGCTGCGAAGCTGCATTAGTGGTGGTCACCCCATAAGAGGGTAATATAACGAGTCCCACCTTAGTGCAGAACTTTGGCTGTGGTGACCGAAGTTCGGATTCTTCGTTAAACTGTAGGTCCAGTTTGCCAACCCGTTTGGCCAACATTCTGCGCTTAAGGCCATTTCCTTTGTATTTCTTTCACCGTACTACGTGTATGTGTGAAAACAGAGAGACCTCCATCCTGCTGTGGATTAAAAATGGGTGATGATGACGATGATATATTTTAATAGTTTTGAAGTCAGAGAGTTTTGGTAACTTAATAGTTTATTCTAGAGTAATCAAGGATACAGAGAAAAAGAAATAAGGCTCAAGTAAACAAGGAGAAGGTTTGGAAGGTTAACCCCTATATTTTTTCACTTTGCAAGAGATAGCTTCATTCAAAAGTTATTGGCCACATTCTGGTTTTTCTAGGAACACTATACATAGGCCTTCAGTGCCATACAGATAACACAGTTATCTATTATAAAGGACAGGTCTCCTTTCTAGTTGGAATAAAGATGTCACATTTGGCTATAGATCCAGTTTGAGGTTTGATGCTAATACTTATGTGAATTCAGAATGATATATACAATGGTAAACTGTAGTAATATATTTTACCAGTCCCTACAGTATTGTTATAGAAAGATCAGGGGCGGATTTAGATTTTTGCCGCCCATGGGCTCAGAGGCACTGACTTCGTGGGTTCGAGACACTTTTTGCACCCTCAATAATTTTGTTGTGGGTTCCTCGAACCCATAATATTTTTGCTCGTGGGGAAAATACGCATACAGAAATAGAAGCACAAAGTTTTTGGTCATCGATTCTTCAAGGTTTTCATTATTTATATCCTGTTCCCTGGATTTTTTATAAAAGAAATTCTTCGTTTTGCCTGTTTTCACAGAAAATACAAAAGTCTAGTCCAGGGGCGGACCAGGTCCTCTCAGAGGGTGTATACCTTGGATTTTCGTGACTCCTTGTCCATTTGAGGGAGCAAGTTCTATCGCCCATAGGGATGCACTGGCCCCCCAGTCCGCCCCTGGTCTAGTCTCTCGTAGACATAAGATGGGCTCAGCCCGAGTCCGGGCACGAGATTTGAATTTCTATCTAACATTTTCAGCATCAGGACCGATTTATGCAATGTGATTGGTTGAGAAGGTGATGTTTTTTGCTGGGTTCCAAGATCGAAATCATTCCAATCAAAAAGAAGTGGCGTTTTCTTTGGTGAAATCAGGGTTGTATGTGAGCCATAAGAACCGTTATAATTACAAAAGACCGCAATGTTGTTGTCAAAACCTACTGCTTCCTGCAGATGCTCCAATATAAGAAATGTAATTGAGCAAACGTTTTTAAAAGTAATGTATTTTCTAGCTATTCAAATCATTTAATGAGTTATTAAATAATACATTCATATAGACTTAACTTGGATGCAGGGCAAACAGGGTTGGCAAATCCCCCCCAACCCCACAATTTTTTTTTTTTTTTAAACTTTCATAAACATAAATAAGTTGGGAATTCAACAATATCTTTATGTTATATATAACAATGTTGCGCTACAAAAGTAAAAGATAGGTAAATAATTATCTAGGAATTTTTTTCTTTCTATAATTTGCTTCATTTTAACATTGTCTTATTATGTGTCATTTTAACAGGTGTCTTATTGTACCAGATAATCTGATAATGAAATTTAAATTACACTTACATCCTTTGAAAAAGGGCGTGCCGGTCATTCGATTTAAAATTTTTGGAACCCACAATAATTTTTCAAGTCGGCTCTTATGCTTGGGCTAAACCGTATTTGCTGCCCACTGCCCCCCACCAGCTTTCATTAAATTTTTCTAACCCATCCTATCTTACCCTCCCCAATTTCTCTCCCAAATCTTCTTCCATTCCCTATCACACATATCGTAAATAAAACATTACTGAAAATTAGTTAATGAAAGATAAGTGCTATGGCTTTATTTTACTTTGTCTCCACATTGTTTTGTAAGCCTACTGTCTTTTGTACTCTGACCTTAGTGGGGGCGGTGGGATGCATGGATGGTTGACATTGTAATTATAAAACACTGATAATATCTGAGAAATTTAATAACTATTTTGTTAATTATAAGTAAATTATACATAAGTTACAAGCCAGCGTTTCGTTTCACATACATTTATGAGAAGCACGTTTTCCTTTTCCTGGCTTCTCTGATTCTCTTTTTTTCGCTGCCCCAATGAACGGGGCGATAGTCCTGGGCAATAGCTCTGTAAGCCCCCCTCCCCTGTAAATAGGCCCCTAAGAGAGACTAGTATGATATAGATTCATTGTAGAACACATCGTCATTTCAGTGTATACAATTTTTATATAACGCAACAGTTTACATAAAAATATATGATATTTGAAAACTGATATTAATTCGTTAGGTAGGAAATAGTTTATACCAGTTATAGAGGATGCACCAATAGAGATGCATGATCGTGGCTTCATGAAAAGGTTAATTTTTTGCACCACACGGAGTTTGAAATCTTTTTCAAAATGCTGCCTATCAATTGCAACCACAGATAGCTCAGTAATATGCACATTTTTCCTTCCAACGTCAAAAGGAAGGCCTGTAGTTTCTAAGTCAATAAATGCCAATGTGTGTACAGGAGTCAATGGAGATGATGATGGACTTGCTTCTGGAACCATCAGTTTCAAAAATTGATCCATTATGACACTAAATGACAATAGCATTGCATTTATAATCAAATTTCTAACATTATATCTATGTAGTATTTATTAAAGTGTACAATTCTCATTATAGTTGATGATATGATATTATTACATAACACATTACTCATAAAGAAAACAATGATATCTCAGCAGCTGGTGGGAACTGAACCCATAGCCCCTTGACAACCGATCGGGTGTCTTCCCATTGAACTACAGACACTGATTAAACTCAAGCCTGCAAGCCAAGCTTCTTTTTGGCCTTTCAAATGTTCGGCTTCTTTGATTTGAACTTTGGTTTAAAAAGAAAAGCAGTCCAAGTACTACCTCATTAATTGCAAACTTGTCTGCAGCAATGAAGCTTTATATTCATTCGCAGAGGAGTGTTTGGTTGTTGCCTGGCACTCAGTAGGAACAGCGCTCAACTGGCTATCAAGAAGTTATGGGTTTGCTTCCTACCAGGCACCGAGAAATTATTTTTTTCTTTGAAAGTAATTAATCATCAAATTATATTTATGGTTCTCAGCATATTTTGGTCTGAAAATTTTTCTACGGTATTGACCAAGTACTTTTAAGATTACCGACTGGTTTTAGATCCCAAAAGTATAATGCTAATTATCTGGGAAGTAATCAAAGACTTGAAGGTGATTTTTGAAACACAAGAAGTTTATACACAAATACACTCACTGGGCATTTCATTCAATTGAAATCAATCCTAGTTAAGATTAAACATCACTACTGATACAATTTAGAACTGGAAATGCATTTATATATATATATATATGCGTGTGTGTGTGTTATACTCATTCTTCTGTATTACAATCATCCCATGAAGTAGAACTTGCTTCCATTTGAATATTAAAGTTACAAGTGCATATTTTATGGAGTACAAATACCTATGATCTTGCTGTGCCAAGATCCAGGTCCATGCTTAGGGGGGGTGCAAGCTGGGCGACCACCCAGGGCTGCTAAAACAATGCAGTGCAGGCACTGAGAAATAGATTTTTAGAGGCCCTTATATATTTTTCCAGAGTATTTGGTCAATTAACCTTTTATATATGATGTTATATTTTTCATAATGCTCGTAAAGCTTCTAAATGATGACCAAAATAAATATGTACATTATTGGTCAAATGTGTCAGCATCAGTAGACTATGCACGTCATCATGTTTATTGTGGTGGCCTTATGGCCACCACAGAGACCACCGGCTTCCGAAAAAAAAGAACTTCCAGTTTTTTTAGAGACCGGAACTGCTGTTTCCCAAAAAATGAAACGTTAAAATGCATATCTGTAGACAAACAGCAAACACGTAGCAGAACTTTGGCTCAAACCTGGAATTTTGAATGGCACAAATGTATTATCTTAATGCATGTCCGTATCCAGAGGGGGGGGGATCTTAGGGACCGGTCCTCCCCAAAACTGAAGTTTTAATTGAATTTGGCTACAGCCTTTCACGCTGTGATTGTATCGATACATGCTGTAAAAAATTTTTGAACAACCCTCTTCCCCAAATTACATCCTGGCTATGGATTTGCCTTTATGCCATTACACGACCACCAAAGTCAAAATGGTATAAGACAGGGCTAGCAGTGGCATAGGAGGGGGGGGCTCAAGCCCCCCATTAGATAGCAAAGCACATTTTTCTGTTCAGTGCTATATCACATCAGAGATCTTTTGTCATGAAATTAATTAAGCCATCCATAATTTTTGAATTGCTACGTTCCTGATGGCTAGTATTGAGGATGGTGACTACAATAGGCACTCCACATGCTGTTGGTTTTGAGGTGATAACAGTCTCCTAACCATGGTGCCGACGACATAAAAATATTGGGGGCGGGGGGACAATATACCAGTAGAAGGCATTTTGTTTGAAATTGAAGGGAGATATGGAACCTAACACAACATTGGGGTGATGTGTCTCCCTGTCCCCCATAGACATATGCAGAAAGTTCGTAATGGGGATTACAGAGCTACAACTCACATATTCCTATGTTAAATATACAAAATTTCAATGTAATGTTACAACCCCCCTGCGTATGCCAATGTGTCCCCCCCCCTGCTAACGGCATCCGTGCTCACCTACCATCTTCTTGTAGAACAGGATTGCCCAACCTTTTAGAGCAGCAGGTCACTTGAAAAAGTAGTACTGTTCTCGTGGGCCAGCGGTTTCGTAAAAGGAAAAGAAAGAAACAAGAAAAAATAAAAAAAACCAGCCTCATTTCAGTTTTTTCCGGTATTCTGATTTGTTTGTTCACTTGGGATATAGAAAGGGGTCACCCATGCTCATATCCAGAGGAAGGGATCTTGAAGACCGGTTCCCTCCCCCCCGAAACTAATTTTTTAATGTAACTTGGCTACAGTCTTGCATGCTGTGATTGCATAGATACATGCTATAAAAAATGTTGACCCTCCCACCTGAAATTAAATCCTGGTTATGGCTTTGCCCATGTTGTCCTCGCAGTTTTTCTAAAAACAAATCTAAAATTTTTGTTTTGGAATTTTTTTTATTCTAAACAGTTTTCAGCAGACTGGATTGTATCCTGTGGGCCATATGTTGAACAACCCCGTTGTAGAATGAATGACACAGCTTTGCCATTGCCAGTAGTTTTACTATTAGTAACTGCATGGCTAAAAAACAATAAAAACTAATGACAGAAAAGCGAAGTAGAAAACTTACTTGAACTATTACCCTATTCATGAATGGATGAGAGTACTTTTTCATTTGTTGTATCGTAAAAGCATTTGGGATATTCTTCTGCCATATTAATAAGTAAAAACACAATCGATCTTGTAAATTAGAAAAATCATGGACAATTGTTTCGAGAAATACATCCATCAAAACAATTGTCAATATTTAATATAAATTTTTCAATTTACAACTGTGAATGATTGGGTTTTCACTTATTAATATACTTTGTGCAATGCTTTTCATCAATCTGTTTCTTTATTTGTTCTATATTTGTCATGAGGATTAGATAGATTGATTGGTGAGCCGTTATATCCTATTATACATACTTCAAATATGTAAAACGACTTCAAGAAAAATGATCATATGAGTTGAATGAGATTATCCTTTAGTTTTCTCTAGCATATGAGCCGTTGAAACCAGGTTGATGCAGATTATTTAATGAAAAGGATAAGGTTTTAGATGGGAATAAAATCTCCCCTAATAAGAAAATTTGGTACTTCCTTATTATAGCGGTCCCCAGAATGGTCGCCAAGATTATCGCCAACGTTTATCGCCAAGACAATGATGAATCGCCAAGATGCCGTTGAAATCAACCCAAAATCGGGCGTCTTCAGTTGTTTACATGGTGTGAAATTTGTGCCACGGTTCTCGTATTTGCGTCATTTCTTTTTGAATTATCCTTATTTTTTTGTGAATATGCAAATTACAATCTTTAATTTATGGAATAAAGAGGTGAATGCCATATAATTTTTTTCAAGAAAGAGAGCTTTTATCTACGAAACAAATATGCAAAAATGGCCATAACCTACTGATTCAGGCAGCACACATCAAATATGATGGGAACAGTCATAAGTCGTCAGGTGACAAGCAGGGGGGGTCTCCACCCTGTTCTGTCCCTGTGATTCAGGTAAGTGTACTAATTGCATGAAAAATACTAATTGCAATATAATGATGATTCAGTCTTTTACTTATTTAGGCAGCGCACATCGAATGTGATCTGAACGGTCACGAGTCGCGAAGAGATGAGCCGGGGGGGGTCTCCCCAATTCGGTCCCTGTGATTCAGGTAAGTATACTAATTGAAACATAATACTGATTCAGTCTTTTACTGACTCAGATACACCTTAGCAATATCATAGGCGTATCTTGGCGATCTTGACATAATCCTAAAGGCACTAAATGAACTTGGGGGCTGCTATAATAAGGAAGTACGAAAATTTTTACAGCTAATATTACTGTTCAAATAAGGGAGCTGTTAACTCTCAAAACCCCTTATTGTGCCAAAGGCGAATCCAAAAAATATTTTTAGGGGGGTGGGATTATGCATCCTTATAGATCTGCCCTTTTTTTACATATAGCCTTGGTTGAAACAATGTACTGGACATATGCTCGCCATGCAGGTCAGTCAGATTGGTGAGTGATTATGTCCCATTACACATGATTAAAATATTACATATATATATGTGTGTGTGTGTTTGTGCGCATGTGCATGAGTGTAAGTGCCCACATTGACTAAATTACAGATTAATGAAACACATTTAAGATTAATTTTCATGTCTAAATATTTGTTTAACTCATCAGAAAAAGTACTTACGGTTTGACTGCAAGTTATTTATCATAAGAAATTTTTTAAAAAATTAAAGCTGCGATTTATATAGTAACACAAGAAAGTGGGGAGGCTCAAGCCCATAGGCAGGAATTAATTTTGTGTGTGTGGGGGGGGTCAAAAATTTTTACAGCATGTGTTGATACAATCACAGCATGCAAATGCCGTAGCCAAGTCCCATTAAAAATTTAGTTTTGGGGGGACCGGTACCTAAGATCCCCGCCGTCCCACCTCCTGATACGGGCATGCTCATGCCCCTTCCATTGGATATCAAAGCACCTTTTCCTCCTTTGCTTAATTACTTGATCTTTGAAGTTACTCGAGATCCCCCCATAATTTTCTGTTTCACCCCTGAATTTATATAAATTATATAAAGATTGAATTTACTTACTTTGGTGAGAACTTGGTTGGATGTTATAAGGTATCGATTTTCATACAGAATGCGGTGAAAGAACACAGAATATTCTAACTATGGTGACCACATAATCTATGTAACTTTAAGAATAATCTACATGGGAATCGAAAACCTGTTTTTACTGATAAGCGTTGACGATAATACGTACATACCAATATCCTTATCGAGAAGAGGTATACTGACATGACTAATACGATTAACAATCACTGAGAATAATATAGTATAACATCTAAGCATAATATATCTATAATTAAAATCAAGGTAAATAGGGTGCTCAGATTATTAGTTTTATAACAAGCATTAAAATAAAAGAGACCTTTTAAAAAGCTATAGCCACACAGGCTATAGCAGACGCCAAGGCATCTTTGGCGTCTGCACTTACAGTTCCTTTGAAACAGTTGCGCAATTCACATTATGTCGCTTTTGGAATTAATTGGTATTAATAATAATAATTATTTATCCAAACCTAAAACTACATTCCATGAAATATTTGACAAAAATTCGATAACATGTAATTTTTTTATTAAGTTATTATTGTTAATAAGTTAGTGTGTGTGCGTTGGAAACCAGAACCTGCGTATTTGTATTTTAATTTGAAATGTGGAGTTTTGCATTCACACTTCGCATCTTGAAATGTTTTAACGAACTACTTATACCATTTTTTAAAGTTATTATAAGCATATAACCATCAGCCATCTTCAAATTTCACGAAAAAGATTGTATACCTTAAAATAAATGGCAAAGGCACGTATTTTTGCGCACCGTTTTGCGCATTACTGTTGCAATATCGGGTATTATAGTCAACATCGTATTAAACTGAACGTTTTATTATAAAAATTTAAGTGGAGCTACTGAGTGCTTAAAAAGTCCGTTACCTTCAAAGGCAGGTGGAGCAAAAATGTGTGGATCTTATGTAACTGATGATGGATTTTGTTTTTATTTTTTTTTCAAGGAGTGGATGGCGAGATTTTATTAAAATTTGGTTTATAACCATTGCAATGATCCCGTCTCCAGAACATGTATATTTATAAAATTCGGTGAAATCCAATTTTTTAATTAACGAATAATTTTTTCGTTTTCTTTCCATCGCATCCCTTTTCAGATTTGATGGAGATTATCGAGCTAGCTGGTAACTTTAGACTATGTACTATAAGAAGAATTCGCTCTCATTAATATATGAATATGTATATAAATTTGAAGTAATGTTTTTCTGAAAGAGAACAATCTGAGTAATATAGACTATTTTTTAAAATTCCTGTAACTGCTTTGTAAATTATAATACTTTAAAATCGCTACTACCCCATTCAGCTTAATTTCAAAGTTTAACTCCTTGAATTTATTACTGATATAATTAATTAATAGCCTGTATACATTGGAAAGTAGAGAATTATATGCTGGAAAATAATTTTAAAATATTCAAATGAAAAAAAAAAAAAAAGATATGTAAACAAAAGTATTTCATGCTACGAGAGGTCCCTTAAGATTTGTCTCCAGGGGAAATACTAGATATCCAGATTGGTGTAAATGTTTGTACGAAGATGTAGCCCTCATTATCCCAATTAAGGAAGCTCTCAAAGAAATAGATAGGGAGAGAAGCTATTTATATACTTACATATTTATATAATTACACACCCACAACCACCCCCAGTTGGACAGTTACTTATATAGAGTCTGAAATAAAAAAAATAAAATAAGATTTTTTTTCATTGAAAAGGTTTTTATTAATAAAAATTTTTTTATTAAAAATTATTATTTCAGACATTATATAAGTACCTGTCCAACTAGGGGTAACTGTAGGTGGGTAATTATATAAATAAATACATATATAAGTATATAGTTTGCCTGCAGCTTTCAACCTATACAAATACTTCGAATATTGAACTGACGGGAGGGAGCACGGCGCCGTGGTTCGTGGGTAAATGTTACTAGGTGGGGTGTGAAGCTAGCGGAAGGCAGGGGAGGGAGCGGTTTCTGCGGTTTACCATTACCAAGATGGCTATCAACCTGTTCCCCACTTGATTCCCGCGTTGTCCGGACGACGGCGACCAGCTTGTTTTTAATGAATTGACTACTTTTTAACATAACAAAAAGTATTAACACACACACGCACACAAAAAAAGGTGTAACTATATATAACAATATTTTATATTTAACAATGTAGTCCAATCCCGCTTATAACGAACTTTTAGATCCCGTCCAATTTCCTCTACCTATAACGCTATTTTATACGGATATAGCGAACCTCCAAACATATTAAAATAGAATACAATGAACTTTATAAATGTCTGCAACTAAAAAAAAAAAAAATCGGAGGGAGGCATACTCAGAAAGTTCATAAGGGGGTTTATAGGTTCAACAGGGAGAGAGGTTACAGAGCTGCAACTCACATATTTCCACGTTAAATATTTGAAATTTTATTGCAATGGGAGGTGGGGATTATAACACCCAAAAAACACACCTGAGGGGTCGGAGGAGTATTTTGCTAGATTATTATAGCAGAAATAAATACCTTTACGTTATTGCACCTGTTTTTTTACCTATCAATTTGGATTTTCTATGCCAAAAACGATCATTCGTAATTAATCGTAAATGGGCATTTTATAGGGAAGTACTAGATTTCGGGAGAAGGACCTAAACAGTGGGGCGCACCGATTTTTGGTGTAGCACGAAACGTTTTTGAAATATGCATATTTTCATTTTTTAAAAATTGAAAACGGAATTAAAAAAACAAATTGTAGTTTCTGTGGAAGACAAATAAGCATCCAGGATTTTTTCGTTCGGTGGGGGGAGGCCCATCATCCGGATACGTCCCTGATTAGAAATATGTGGGGCGCGAAAGATCGATGTTCTAAAAAGTGAATTGGGGATTCAAAAGTTTGGGAACCGCTGGTTTACACCATGGCGTTTATGCTAAGTAATGTATAGTCATATATAATTATCGATCGCGTGGTGAAAAAAAAAAAAAAAACGAAAAAAAGTTGGACGTCACATAATAATAATTGTACTTAACACCTAATATTTTTTTAATTAGAATTATTATTCACGTCTCTTGGTAGGTGCAACAATGATAATCATTTTTTTAAGATATTCTGAGAAATCATACTTTTTTTTTGTCGGATCGGGTATAGCGAACCAAATGTTCCGTCCATTGAGGTTCGCTATAACAGAGTTCGATTGCACCATAAAGAAAAGGAGGTTTACCAGATCCACTTATTTTTTGTAAATTTTTTAAAAATCGTTTTGAATTAGTCAATATTCTTATTTTTTATCATTGCAGAAGTTTAAGTATTTTGTGATTATCACTTTAAAAACACTAAATATTTAGCACAAAGGGGGAGGGGGCAAAGCTCTTCCTTTCGAAAAAAAAAATGAAGGCGATATATGCGAAGTTAATATGAGATTGCATTTATTTTTTATAATTTCGTGAGGGTGGGGGGGCGCGGATGTAGTCTCATCAACTCCCTTCAGTCAACAACCAATCATGATGGATGCTGACGTCTTGTATTGACTGTTAAAAGCGTTTGAAAGTCAACGAAATGGTGTAAAGGAGCAAAATACTTGCTTCCATAAATTAACGGTCATCCATGAAGAACAACTATACTTTTTTTTCGCTATTTCTACTTAAAAAATTAGCGGTGACAACAGGCACTAGTCCAGCCTATACTATGGCTGCAAGGGCCAATTTTGAGCAGCTGTAAGTCGCTGTTAAATTTTCCAGAGATGATTGCAGATGTAACTTGCCACAAATACTTTTGGTCAGTAGATATATCTTCGTAAACTGCTTCTGGCATTTCTGGGATTGAACCTGATGGTCTGAAGCATTTGTATTCAACAACTGGCAAATCGGTGACACTCGGCAGTAATTTCCCATTAGGCCCTGAAAAAGTGTTTGCCCCATATGTGGGTCCATCTAGTTCAATGTTGAAATGTCGTAGAGGCAGTTAATTGGCATGAAGAAGGCAAATATTCCATTGCAATGGCCGGCCAATGCATATTTCAATAAAGTGGTTAATTCCTCCCTGGACACCTATGTTTGTGTTTGTCCCATCACAAGCAACTGTCTCAAGTTGATTTACTAGGTCTTTTTCTCTGAGAAATGATATAAGAGAATTTGCAATAGATTGCGCCTTGCTATCAATCGATGTAACATGGCCAATGTACTTTCCATCAGGAAATGAAACAATTGAAATATGCTCCTCTGCTAAATTTGACATGTAGAATTTATCTTCCACCTCCTTCTGCATTATGGTTACAACTTTGCGTCCATCATATCTAGTACCATCTCCAAATACAATGGAGTTATTTATCACTTCCTTAAATACGGTATTCGTAGTAGGTCGCACTTCGGATTTGACCATTATTTCTATTATAAGCTCTCAAGGCTGCATTCACAATGGAAGCAGTGGCTCTGTCAGGGACAGCATTTCGCACTTTTACTTCAGCGATTTCTTCAATATCTCTTCAGAGGAACTGTAACAATGTTCGAGGCTTTTGAAGTAGTTGGCTGCGTATAATGGACAACAAATTCGATGTCTTTTCTTTCCTCAATCTAATTCATGTCAACATTTTTGGAATTCCTTTCCTCCACTAAACTATCAAGGCAAGGTTTACTTGAAGGTGAAGAGCCCGTATAAACAGTTTCTTTGTTCCTACTTTTCTGAAGTGTATATTCTGCTATTCTTGTTGCTTCTGCTTGCCTCTTTTTTTTAATTATTGTTGTTTTCAGGTAGCTTCTTTGTCAACAGCTGAGGTTATGACCATTTTCCTAATAGTACGTTGGTCCCTAAGAAATTCCTACTCAATCTTCAGGACACTTTTGTCATCTGCAACATCAAATATGCAAGAAATGGAACTTAGAAACTCTTTTTTTTTTGATGAAAAAAATCTGTAAGTTCAGTTGGTTTGTGCACATTTTTGTATCGTCTCGACGCTGGTATTTTTTGAATTAACAGTCGTTTATCATACACTTTTAGAATTTGTTCTTTGATTTTGTCCTTATGTACTGTGGGAATACTAGCACCTTGATATACATCTTGAACTAGAATGACAACAATGTTAGCAATAAAGGAATTGTTTAGTTCTGCAGCAGCATTGTTGTCAATCATCCGTTTCCTTTTATGAAAAAGGAAGCTTTTAGCCACATTGCGTTGGAAGTTCGTTAACAGGAAGATCAGCAGGATGCCCCAAAGGCCAGTTGCTCTGCAGCATGTCTTGTTACTACTTTTGACTTTGGCATTGACATGTTAATCTGAACCATTTAGGAGGAATATCCAAATAACATTTTCACATTAATGTGAAAGAAAAAAGAAAAACAAAGTAAAGCAAATCATGTCCTTAACATTTCAACTCATATGCTTTTATCACTCGTAGCGAGGTAAAATTTCAATTTGTAGGAGCAGGGTCTAAATATTAACTGACTTGTCCCAAATTTTAAATTTGACTACGTTTATACCATACGCCTAGCACAAAATCAAGCGAGGAAACATTTAAATTAAAAAAAAAAATTATGACCCACCCTAATGACTACGGACTTTACTTTTCATACTTCTGAATGTTTCCTTAAGAGGTGGTATCAGAAATGCGAACCGTTGTGTATTTCGAAAAATTCGAAACTGCACCGAACAAGCTGTCAAGGGCGTATCGGGATGGTGGTGGGGGGAGGGGGCGGAGATACCACCCTTCTTCTAGGCTGCTATTGGAGTTACGACTACGATATTCTGTATTCAGAGACTGTACGTGAGGGCACTTGAAAAGTCTCATGTCAGGGCCGTTTTAGAGGAGACGCGGAGCTCCTTCCTTTCTCTAGGCTGCTATTGGAGATACGATTACGATATTCCGTATTCAGAGAGCGTACGTGAGGGCACTTGAAATGCCGCATGTCAGGGCCGTATCGGATACCCGGAGCCCTAATCATTTTCTACGCTGCTATTTGAGCTACGACTACGATATTCGATATTCAGAGAGTGTATGCGAGGGTACTTGAAATGTTGCATGTCAGGGCCGTATAGGGAGTGGAAGTCAAGAGCATACTTGGAACGATTGTACTCATTTTATACGATACGGTTACTCAAGGTGAAGTTACGATTAGACAAGTTTTAAATTTTAGATTACGATTACACCCGCTTCGGGCCACCCGATACGGCCCTGAGCTGCTGCATTTCATGTGCCCTCGCGTACACTCTCTGAATATAGAATCTTGCAGTCGTAGTTCAGGGGTCGAAATTAACTTTTTAAATCAGGTGCACAAGTGCACCCAAGTCTTGTGACTTAGGTGC
>QLNU02003225.1:108121937-108148850 GCA_006491805.2 Dysdera silvatica | reverse complement strand
GATCGCAAAATTTGTTACATTAATGTGCTAGTTGTCAGTTTATAACATATCGCGGGGGGTAATTATCTTAACAGCCCTCACACGTACACCTGGAGTCCCAAAATGTTTATACCGTCTGTCATAAAGCCATTAACCCTCTAACTGCTCGATTTTTTTTATCAAAATTGCTTTAAAAATTTCATATTTTTTTATTACATATTTCAAATCTACATGTATTTCAGAGTTAAAATATGTAGCTCATTTCTGTAACCAAAGATGAGAGATGAAAGATGGAAAAAGTGCATACCCGAGAAAATCGCGGGATGAGCTAATTTTTTTTTTTTAACCTTCACGTTGCCCGTGGAAATTGCGGAATAAGCACTCAGGGAGTTAAAACTTCCTTCATTGATCCCAGGCAACGCAGAATTGTCAGGGAATTTGAAATTATCCCTAAAGATCTGGGAAAATCTTCGAGTATTGAACTGACAGGAGGGAGCACGGCGCCCTGGTTAGTGGGTAATTGTTACTAGGTGGGGTGTGAAGATAGTGGGATGCAGGGAAGGGAGAGGTTTCTGCGGTTTACCATTACCAAGATGGCTGTCAAGCTGTTCCACTGCTTTTACTCCACCTTCTCTTCCCCACTTGATTCCCGCGTTCTCCGGACGACGACGACCAGCTTGTTTTTAATGAATTGACTACTTTTTAACATAACAAAAAGTATTAACACACACACAAAAAAAGGTGTTACTATATATAACAATATTTTATATTTAACCATTTATATTTAACAATGTAGTCAAATCCCGCTTATAACGAACTTTTAGATCCCGTCCAATTTCCTTTACCTATAACGCTATTTTATACGGCTATAGCGAACCTCCAGACGTATTAAAATAGAATACCATGAACTTTATCAATGTCTGCGCCTGCAGACAAAAAAAAAAAATCGGAGGGAGGCATATGCAGAAAGTTCATAAGGGGTGTTATAGGTTCAACGGGGAGAGAGGTTACAGAGCTACAACTCACATATTCCTATGTTAAATATACAAATTTTCATTGAAATGGGTGGAGGGGGATTATAACCCCCAAAAACACCCCCTAAGGGGGAGGAGGAGTATTTTACTAGATTATTATGGCAGAAATAAATACCTTTACGTTATTGCACCTGTTCTTTTACCTATCAATTTTAATTTTCTGTACCAAAAATGATCATTCGTAATTGTAAATGTGCATTTTACAGGGAAGTACTGTATTTCGAGGGAAGGGCCTAAACCAATGCTTTTCAAACAGTGGGGCGCGGGCCGATTTTTGGTGTAGCACGAAACGTTTTTGAAATATGCATATTTTCATTTTTTAAAAATTGAAAACGGAATTAAAAAAAAAATTGTAGTTTCTGAGGAAGCCAAATAAGCATCCAGGATTTTTTTCTTTCGGTGGGGGGAGGCCCATCTTCTGGATACGTCCCTGGTTAAAAATATGTGGGGCGCGAAAGATCTACGTTCCAAAAAGTGAGTGGCGGATTCAAAAGTTTGGGAACCGCTGGTCTACACCATGATGGTTATGCTAAGTAATGTACAGTCGTGTATAATTATCGCATGGTGAAACTGAAAAAGAACAAACGAAAAAACGTTTAACGTCACATAATAATAATTGTACTTAACACCTAATATTTTTTTTTAAATTAGAATTATTATTCACGTCTCTTTGTAGGTGCAACTATAATAATCTTCTTTAGGGTGTTCTGAGAAATCAAGTTTTTTATCGGATCGGATATAGCGAACCGAACCAAACGTTCCGTCCATTGAGATTCGCTATAACAGAGTTCGATTGCACCATAAAGAAAAGGAGGTTTACCAGATCCACTTATTTTTTGTAAATTTTTTAAAAATCGTTTTGAATTAGTCAATATTCTTATTTTTTATCATTGCAGAAGTTTAAGTATTTTGTGATTATCACTTTAAAAACACTAAATATTTAGCACAAAGGGGGAGGGGGCAAAGCTCTTCCTTTCGAAAAAAAAAATGAAGGCGATATATGCGAAGTTAATATGAGATTGCATTTATTTTTTATAATTTCGTGAGGGTGGGGGGGCGCGGATGTAGTCTCATCAACTCCCTTCAGTCAACAACCAATCATGATGGATGCTGACGTCTTGTATTGACTGTTAAAAGCGTTTGAAAGTCAACGAAATGGTGGCGGGCAAAGCCGCTTGCTTCCGAGGTAACAGTCATCCATAACGAAGCGGCCTGCTTTTCACTATTTGCTTGAAATTAGCGGCGACGGCAGGCGCCTAGTCAATACCTGCTGAAATGGCTGCAAGGGCCAATTTTGAGCAGCTGTAAGTCGCTGTTAAATTTTCCAGAGATGATTGCAGATGTAACTTAGCACAAATACTTTTGGTCAGTAGATAGATCTTTCCAAACTGCTTCTGGCATTTCTGGGATTGAATCTGATCGTGCAAAGCATTTGTAGTAAACAACTGGCAAATCGGTGACACTCGGCAGTAATTTTCCAATAGGCCCTGAAAAAGTGTTTGCCCCATATGTGGGTCCATCTAGTTCAATGTTGAAATGTCGTAGAGGCAGTTAATTGGCATGAAGAAGGCAAATATTCCATTGCAATGGCCGGCCAATGCATATTTCAATAAAGTGGTTAATTCCTCCCTGGACACCTATGTTTGTGTTTGTCCCATCACAAGCAACTGTCTCAAGTTGATTTACTAGGTCTTTTTCTCTGAGAAATGATATAAGAGAATTTGCAATAGATTGCGCCTTGCTATCAATCGATGTAACATGGCCAATGTACTTTCCATCAGGAAATGAAACAATTGAAATATGCTCCTCTGCTAAATTTGACATGTAGAATTTATCTTCCACCTCCTTCTGCATTATGGTTACAACTTTGCGTCCATCATATCTAGTACCATCTCCAAATACAATGGAGTTATTTATCACTTCCTTAAATACGGTATTCGTAGTAGGTCGCACTTCGGATTTGACCATTATTTCTATTATAAGCTCTCAAGGCTGCATTCACAATGGAAGCAGTGGCTCTGTCAGGGACAGCATTTCGCACTTTTACTTCAGCGATTTCTTCAATATCTCTTCAGAGGAACTGTAACAATGTTCGAGGCTTTTGAAGTAGTTGGCTGCGTATAATGGACAACAAATTCGATGTCTTTTCTTTCCTCAATCTAATTCATGTCAACATTTTTGGAATTCCTTTCCTCCACTAAACTATCAAGGCAAGGTTTACTTGAAGGTGAAGAGCCCGTATAAACAGTTTCTTTGTTCCTACTTTTCTGAAGTGTATATTCTGCTATTCTTGTTGCTTCTGCTTGCCTCTTTTTTTTAATTATTGTTGTTTTCAGGTAGCTTCTTTGTCAACAGCTGAGGTTATGACCATTTTCCTAATAGTACGTTGGTCCCTAAGAAATTCCTACTCAATCTTCAGGACACTTTTGTCATCTGCAACATCAAATATGCAAGAAATGGAACTTAGAAACTCTTTTTTTTTTGATGAAAAAAATCTGTAAGTTCAGTTGGTTTGTGCACATTTTTGTATCGTCTCGACGCTGGTATTTTTTGAATTAACAGTCGTTTATCATACACTTTTAGAATTTGTTCTTTGATTTTGTCCTTATGTACTGTGGGAATACTAGCACCTTGATATACATCTTGAACTAGAATGACAACAATGTTAGCAATAAAGGAATTGTTTAGTTCTGCAGCAGCATTGTTGTCAATCATCCGTTTCCTTTTATGAAAAAGGAAGCTTTTAGCCACATTGCGTTGGAAGTTCGTTAACAGGAAGATCAGCAGGATGCCCCAAAGGCCAGTTGCTCTGCAGCATGTCTTGTTACTACTTTTGACTTTGGCATTGACATGTTAATCTGAACCATTTAGGAGGAATATCCAAATAACATTTTCACATTAATGTGAAAGAAAAAAGAAAAACAAAGTAAAGCAAATCATGTCCTTAACATTTCAACTCATATGCTTTTATCACTCGTAGCGAGGTAAAATTTCAATTTGTAGGAGCAGGGTCTAAATATTAACTGACTTGTCCCAAATTTTAAATTTGACTACGTTTATACCATACGCCTAGCACAAAATCAAGCGAGGAAACATTTAAATTAAAAAAAAATTATGACCCACCCTAATGACTACGGACTTTACTTTTCATACTTCTGAATGTTTCCTTAAGAGGTGGTATCAGAAATGCGAACCGTTGTGTATTTCGAAAAATTCGAAACTGCACCGAACAAGCTGTCAAGGGCGTATCGGGATGGTGGTGGGGGGAGGGGGCGGAGATACCACCCTTCTTCTAGGCTGCTATTGGAGTTACGACTACGATATTCTGTATTCAGAGACTGTACGTGAGGGCACTTGAAAAGTCTCATGTCAGGGCCGTTTTAGAGGAGACGCGGAGCTCCTTCCTTTCTCTAGGCTGCTCTTGGAGCTATGACTACGATATTCCGTATTCAGAGAGCGTACGTGAGGGCACTTGAAATGGCGAATGTCAGGGCCGTATCGGATACCCGGAGCCCTAATCATTTTCTACGCTGCTATTGGAGCTACGACTACGATATTCCGTACTCAGAGAGTGTATGCGAGAGCATTTGAAATCTTGCATGTCAGGGGCGTATAGGGAGTGGAAGTCAAGAGCATACTTGGAACGATTGTACTCATTTTATACGATACGGTTACTCAAGGTGAAGTTACGATTAGACAAGTTTTAAATTTTAGATTACGATTACACCCGCTTCGGGCCACCCGATACGGCCCTGAGCTGCTGCATTTCATGTGCCCTCGCGTACACTCTCTGAATATAGAATCTTGCAGTCGTAGTTCAGGGGTCGAAATTAACTTTTTAAATCAGGTGCACAAGTGCACCCAAGTCTTGTAACTTAGGTGCACTAAATACTAGTTAGGTGCACACATAGGCATACGCAGCAAGTTCATGAGGGAGGGTTATAGGCCCCATAAGGGGCGTTAGAAAGATACAACTCACATATTCCTATGTTAAATATACAAAATTTCATTGCAATGGGGGGTTAAAACCCCCATCAACACCCCCCTGCGTACGCCAGTGGGTACACAAGTAACTAGCAGAATAAAAATTAAACCTCAACATTAAAAATGGGAAAAATGTAAGTATAGAAATTATATTTAAGCATGTAAGCTGAAAAAATGCAACTTTTCAAAATAATTGAACGTTCATTTGTAATGAACAAAACAATACAAAGCAGATACATTGAGAAAATTATTCCATAGGTCACCGTTCTTGAAAAATAAACGTAAGTGTATATTTAATATAACAGTATTATAATATACAGTATAAGTATAAGTATTATTTGTACAAAATTTCGCTACGTAACGATTGCATCCCATCCTATCTATCAGTTATTTCCTTTCAATTCGACCACTGTTTCAATCACTACCACTTTCTAAAGGAAAACCGTCGTCATCCGAATCACTACTTGGCTTATGTTCAGTTGTATAGTATACGGGTCTAGATCTGAGTCCATATGGTCTTATACTATGACTACGTATTCGTTGGCCAGCTTTCCACCACCGATGAATAGCATAGCGTTTTCTGGATTAACAGTCTCCAGGGTTTCTTTGTTAAGGGTTAACTGCAGTGTCTGAAAGCAATGCTGGTTTTAGTTTAGATCTCCAGTCTGATTCTATCCTTGCCATCAAGGAAAACCGTCATCATCCGAATCACTACTTGGCTTATGTTCAGTTGTATAGTATACGGGTCTAGATCTGAGTCCATATGGTTTATACTATGACTACGTATTCGTTGGCTAGCTTTCCACTATCGATGAATAGCATAGCGTTTTCTGGATTAACAGTCTCCGGGGTTTCTTTGTTAAGGGTTAACTGTAGTGTCTGAAAGCATTGCTGGTTTTAGTTTAGATCTCCAGTCTGGTTCTATCCTTGCCATCAAGGAAAACCGTCGTCATCCGAATCACTACTTGGCTTATGTTCAGTTGTATAGTATACGGGTCTAGATCTGAGTTCATATGGTCTTATACTATGACTACGTATTCGTTGGCTAGCTTTCCACCACCGATGAATAGCTTAGCGTTTTCTGGATTAAAGGTTTCCAGGGTAGCTTTGCTAAGAGATAACTGCATTAAGTTTGAAAGCATTGCTTGCTTTAGTTTAGATCTTCAGTCTGATTTTATCCTTCCCATTAAGGAAAAACCTAGTTCACACTCTGTCGCATTTACAGGTATAACAAGCTTGATTACTATTAAACTTGGAATATCCTTGTAATTCCTTTCATCGCTAGTCGTAAAGTTTTTTCACACATCGCTGTATTTTTGACACTTTATCTTGTGTTCTAAAGTGTCTTTAACATGAAGTTTTAGAATTTCTCATTGAAGCAAAGCTTCAGTTTTCGATAAACCCTTTTCCTTAAGTATGTTACTAAAATGGAACCAGAGGAGCTTGATTTCTTCTTGTCCGTACTCCACCAGCTCAGTTTTGCCTTCAACTGGCCAATTGCTTGGCTCAAACACTTTGAAATCTGATAAAACTGGGTCATCAATAAAGTTTTCAAATTTCGTTCTAATGAAATTTCCACATAATCCAACCATATGCGTTGTTTATTTTATTACTTTAGCTTTTACAATGGAGAAGCTTGCAACATATTGAAAGGAACGGATTTTTCTTGTCTGTAATTTAATTTCTGACAAATTCATACCCTTGTACATTATGTTTTCATCTGAAATACTCAAGTCTTCAATGTTACCTAAATCTGCAAATTTTTCGAGAGCGTTTTTATTTTTCAATTTTTTAAATGTAAGTAGAATGGCTTGCATTTTTGATCTTGCACAGGTCAAGTTTGTACAATTGCTTTGGAGAATTTTACCAAGAACCTTTGTTACGAGGTAAAAAAACTCTGCGCGGAGATAAATCCAGCGGGTAAGTTACTTTTACCGTTTGAATTAGGTTCCAGTAGTGGTATTCGCCATTTTGTCTACAATTGTATATTAATATCGTAATTGTGTTTAAAATTCTAAAAATCAGAAAAGTGTGGTTGTTCTTGCGCTACAAGTAGCAAAATGGTAAAAATATAACTTTAATTTGTCAGATGATAGTAGCTGTTCTTTTGTCATAAAGTAATTTAAAAGTTAAAAGAAAAAAAAAAAGTCTATTAATGGTATAGATTTTTTTGTTAATAATGCCGATAGCAGAAGTGGCAAGAGTGGCATTCAAGGCACCGCCATTTTGGAAAACAAACGCTGAACTTTGGTTTGTGCAGCTAGAATCGTAATTTCATATTGCAGGGATAAGCGCTGAACAGACGAAATTTCATATTGCAGGGATAAGCGCTGAACAGACGAAATTTCATATTGCAGGGATAAGCGCTGAACAGACGAAATTTCATAGTGCTATTGCAGTTTTAGATAAAGATTTATTATGTGTCGTCGATATAATAAGGTATTCGCCTAAAGAACCATATATGGAGCTTAAAAAACGTATAAATGAACAGAATACACAATCGCAAAATTTGCATTTGCAAACTTTATTGCAAGATCTTTCCCTGAGTGATAAAACACCAAGTTAGTTGTTGAGGCAAATGAAAGAATTATCAGCTGGTATTTTGGATTCCAATAAACCAAGGGCGGAATGGGCCACCGGCCCCCGGGGGGCTGGTGAGCCCTCGTGGGAGATAGGCCTCGCGCCTTTGGATGGACAAAGACGCGCCCTCCGAAAATCCAAGGTATGCGCCTTCTTAGAGGACCTAGTCCGCCCTTGCAATAAACCTGCAACAACATTAAATAGTCAAGTTTCTGTTTTGGATTGCAATAAAACTGTAACAACAGTATTTAAAAACAAACAAAAAACAAACTAAGAGTCTATAGTTGTTTTTTGGAATTAATTCTTTGAATATTTGTAAACACTATCATTTGATTGAGCGCGTGGAAAATACAAACACTTACGTTCGGCTAACACTCAATGTAGAATACTGTCCGTTCACGAAAAGTAGTCCGATGAAACAGCTAGAAATAACGGTAGGTGACGTCACAAACGGCCTAGCCGATTACAGCAACGGGGGGGGGGACCCAATTTCAGAACTGGATTTTAGCGAACTTTTGTCTGCGTCAAAAACAAGTTCTGAAATGAAGTCCCCTCGGCTGTAATCGGTTAGACAGTTTGACGTCACCTCCTGTTCTCTGTTCTATCGGAAACGGACAGCATGAACTCCTGCATAATTCTATGGCCCACGTACACGTGGAAATCTTTTAGTTCTTTTCTTCGCATACTGGAAATTTCGTTCTATTTCTTCACCTGAAGATAAAATATCTGACCTATTGTAGTTAACGTCTGCCAAGATTTCGGCATGCATAAGGGCCCCTTAAACTTCCAAGTTTTCGTCGATATTTATAAAATTCTTGTAAGGAATATCCGCTTCCTGTTTTCCCGGTTTCCTTCATAGTGATCAAAATTTTCTTAGCTCATTTGCAAATGTTTTCCTGGAGAAATCCGGGTAGGGAAAAATCCGGGACAGGAGAATCACTTTTATTTGCATCTTCCGAGAAAGAAGCACTTCAAATTAACCGAATAAACTTCAATTACAGGATATTTTTTGCACTATTTTAATACTCCCGCTGTCCGAAAATATGGTATATATAGAAATAAAATACAGGGTACCAGGGAGGAAATTACATAAAAAGGTTAAACACTGGTAAAATAGCAATGAAAAAGATCACTCAAGCTTTCGGACGCATCAGCAGCAGTCCTTCATCAGGAGTAATGACGATGTTATGTTTCTGTCTCTTTTTTATACTTGAAATTTCTGGAAAACCCTTCATCAGAGTAGTCCCGCAGAATGGGAAAACCCAATGAGAACCAATGGGAGGCCTCCAATAGAATCATGGAAGAACCCCAATAGGGACCAATGAGAAACCCACACTGCGGGTTACCTAATTTGGGGATGTCTCATACATTTCAGAGTAAGAGTTGTTTATAAGTTTCTGGAAGTGGTTGTGATGTATTAATGGCTTTCCCGTGTAGTTTGTAAGTTTCCCAAGATTCTAAGAAGAGTCTACTATTCTTGTTTGTGATGTGACGGTGTAGTATTTTTGTTGAGTCCCAGTCGGGTTCGTGTCCGTGTTGTAAAGCGTGTTCTGCCAGACGTGAGGCTATGTCTCCTTTCGCGAGTGCTTGTTTGTGTTCTTTTTTTCTTGTTTTGATCATTCTTTTTGTTTGTCCTATGTAATGTTTGTTGCAGTCTTTGCATGGTATTTGGTATATGGCGCCTGTGAGATCTTCTGGTGGAACTGGGTCTTTAACTTTTGTAAGTTGTTTGCGAAGTGTTGTGACAGGGGAATAGAATGTTTTGATATTTGCCTCTTTAAGGATGCGAGAGATTGTTTCGGAAATGCCGTGAATATATGGAATAGATATGCGGGTGTGAGATGTATTGTTTAAAGATGTACTATTGGGTCTACAGTTTCTGAGAATGAATCGTTTAGGGTATCCATTATTTTTAAGTGCCGTGTGTATGTGTTTTGTTTCTGTGTTTGAAAGTGTTTCATTACTGCAGTGAGAATTCGCTCTAAGACTTAATGTTTTAACAACGGAAGCTTTGTGGCATGTTGGATGATGCGATTTAAAATCGAGATATCTGTCTGTATGTGTGGGTTTACGGTAAACTGAGGTGAAGATTGAGTTATCGTGAGATCTGTGTACAAGAACGTCTAGGAAAGGGAGTTTATTGTTCTGTTCTGTTTCGTATGTGAATTTTATATGTGAGTTTAAGTTATTAAGGTAATGGAAGAAGCTTTGGAGTGTATTAGTTTTAAGTACAACAAACGTGTCGTCGACGTATCTTTTCCAGAATTTAATGTTAAAATTCGGTGAGGACAAAGCAGTTTCCTCAAATGACTCCATAACCAAGTTAGCTACAACACTTGAGACCGGAGATCCCATGGCAGTGCCAAAAACTTGTCTATAGATAGAACCATGTGAGGAGAACACAGCAGAGTCCAGACAAAATTTCAACAATGTGCAGATGTCGTGAGGTGTTAGTGAAGTGCGTTCATGTAGTGTTGTGTCATTTTGGAGGCGTGTAAAGTGCCACTTGCATTCCCACATCACTTGCAATCGACACCGCACTACACCTTCTATCACTACACCAATAAACGTTGATTAATATTGTTGTTTAATATAAGCTTAGTGTGTAACTGACGAACAAAAATTACTTTTAAAAGAAAAAATAAATAAATAAAATGTATGCCACGTTTTCGGATAAAAAGAAATTCAAACGTATACCCTATTTTCAGACAAAATTTTTTAGTTGTGTACTATATTTTCGGAAAACAAAATTTTTAATTGTATATCGTATTTTCGGACTGAGGGAGTAGAAGATTTGAGGGGAAAAATATTATCCATGAATTCGAATGAAATAGTGTTAAAATCAGCAGAGTTCGACTGTATTGTTTTCTTTATTGCAAAAATTTGGAAATTTGAAATTAATGTAAAAAGTGCCCCAAAAAAAAATCATTGAGCTCAGAGGCTTTTAATACGCGAAGATGTCCTTTTATTCAATAGCCCCTCTGCTATTTTTTATTTAACGATTAAGATTGACATCGATCTAACGATTTTTTATCACTAGATTATATTTTTTGGTTTATGGCGCAAGGACAAAGGCTCATTTACCATCTTTCATTACAAGCATTTTTGTGGGTGTTGCCACGTGAGCTGTTTCTAGTTGGCATTGCTATTGCGATCCTCTACACTGAAGGATTTATCAAAATTCTTTTTAAATTTAATACACTGAATTATATATTAGTAATACAGACTGATTAAACAACTCAATACGTATACCAGTACATTGAGCGTATACATACATAAGATACGCGTATTAAAGAAAGATGAATAGAAGCAGGGGTATTTCAGGGTAAAAATTATAATAATACTTACTTTTATTACATATTTAGAAAGACCTTTAAAAAATCTTTCTAAAGAGGCCTCTTTTACCTTTTATAAGTTAAAAACGAAAAAAATTGTCAATTTTGTAAAGCATGATAATCCAAAACAGGCCCATTTCAGTGACTTTTGACCCTTGTCCATGTCTGACGTATTGCCTCTGTGGCTACTTTGCTGTTGATGATAGGAGTAGAAACGTGAACAAAACAGCCTCTGAATTTGGAAAAGTTTTCCGTGTGAACTATGAAGCTGAAACGATTTTAATTTTATCAATTGACATGAAACTGCACATGTGTATACAAGCTAAACAACAACTTAACCAAGGACTTTTTGGAGAAATGATGCAAATTTACATCCGGGGCCTTAAAATTAACGAATCTTATACAGAAAGAAGCCCCCCCCAAAAAAAAAGTTTTGATTATGCCATTCAGTTTTTAGAGAGCCACTACTGTTATTGATAACACAAGATTAGTATTCTTTAAATAAGTTTTGGAAATTGGAACAATTTTTTTTTTCATCTTCATGCTTTTGTAAATTACATCATTATTTTAATAACAATAAAAATGAAACCTATGTTAAAATTCTTTTCACTATAAGAGCCACTATTCAACGAAGAAATTAAATTAATGTGCTTATCATTATTACGTGCAGTATAATTATTATTATATGTATTATAATTATTGTTATGCGCAATATATATGCATGTAGATAAGTGAATATGTACGTGCATAACCACGTGATAACTAGTACTGGATTAAGTTATTCATGGACCCTAGGCTGGAAGGATATAGGAGGCCCCTGGAGAATGCGGTTTTCACTGTATTTAGGTAGCCCATCCTTGAAATTCGGCCCTGCGGTGGCGCAGTGTGGTAACGCGTTCTCCTATTGCGCGGCTAATCCGGGTTCGACTCCCAGCAGTGCAAAAAGAACGCTTACTCAGAGATCTCATAAAGATCGCACTGCTCACTGTAGTCCGGGGTTTGGTTCCCCAGGCCTTAAGAGGTTCGGATTCCTCGGAAAACAGTAGGTCCCGGCGCAGCATGACCACTGTAGTCTTTGAGCCGTAAAACCAAACAAACAAACATCCTTGAAATTTGTTATCTTCTATTGTCACGAGTGTATCTTTGAAGTTAGTTATCTTCGCTATCTAGTTTTATCAATAATGAAAATGTCTGGGGCACTTATAAATAAACAAAATTAAAATAACGCTTCAATTTAAATAAATATAGGTCCCTTCAAGGCCTCTGAGGGGCACTCAGTCCATGTCTGCTTTGCCTATACGTGAATCCGGTACTGCTCAGTAATGTCCTTGGCAATGGACAGTCACCTTGGAAAACGACCTTCAGAAAGAGAAAGGTCATGATGGTAGTTGTGAGAGAGGTTTGGGTACAGTGCGTTCAGAAATATTTTGACGAGTTCACAGTTAATGGATTGAACAGCCACATTTTAAAGCTCGTGGCAGGAACGGTTATTACAGTAAGCGCGTAGCCAAGCGGGTCTGGGGACCCCCAGAGTTCTGTTGAAGAGCCTTTTCAGACCTCCAATTTTTTTAATTTTCCCTCACGAAGAAACGAAATATTTCTGTAGATACCAATAACATAGATTTATGTTACCCGTAAATTATTAAATTACCGAATTTATTAAGCGTACTACTATAATTTAATTACTGAATTTAAGAAGTATGCTACTATAATTCAATTACTGAATATATGAAGTGCACTAATATAATTAATTCAATTACTGAGTTTATGAAATGCATTATTAAAATTTTTTTTTTTGACACAGTGCGAATATGCCATTCGGAACAAATAAATATTTACTGGACCATATATGTACACATAGTAAAATGAGTATTTTTCAAATCCATGTACTCTACATAATATCCAAGTTAAAAAGTACCCTTGTACTATCGTTGTTGTTACAAAATGTGTATGTTCTTACAAAATGATAAGATATAATAAAATACAATAATAAACAAATACCGTATATATGATAGCAAAATTCGTATGGAGTAACCAGAGATGGGATAACTTAATACGATCCCCATACTTTACGGATAATACGAATTACCATTAATGTGGACATATTTTCTATTCCCCTTGGAGCTCGTGCTAACCATTTCTTGAAATGTTATTGTACATTTAGTGCACGATTTATAACAATTTAACAATGCCCAGAAAGAATTGAAGCATTATGTAAGCAATGTTTTGGCCATTTTATACCCATTCCCCCTTGGTAAGAAAAAGTTAAAACTGGCTAACATAGGAAAATAAGCACAACAGCCACCCACTCCCGCAAAGTTGCTTACGTAATACTTGAACGAAACAATACAGAGTTTCACCAGGAGATTCCATAACAAACAGTTATTTCGACACTGGCGTAAGGTTTAAAATCACGCGCCTTTTAAACCTTACGCCAGTGTCAAAATAACTGTTTGTTATACTCGAACGCTACACAAACGCAAACAGCGCGATATATGCTGTGTGTATCTGTATTCCTCAGTCAAACAGTTTTAGAAAGAACGCATATCGATTTTTTGTTTTAATACTAATGTTATAATGAGTGTATACTTGAGTGATTATGGAAACATTGAGAAAATGAAGTTTTGGATGGAAACGCGGCTAAGGGTAGGTCAACAGATTAGTTAATTTAACTGTAGATTTAATGTTCTATACACTTTCCACCACAGATATCTAGTACCATTCCTCTTCAAAATGTGTGAAATCACGAATAAATTTCATTTAGAATAAATAAAAATCTTCTTTTGAATTTTAACAATTATACATTTGGATTATTATTTTTTTTTTTAAATCACTTCATGTGCCACTGAAAGCTGGTCAGCGGGCCCGGTATGGCGCGCACGCTGTGGGTTGCCAACTCCTCAACTAGAAGATGAATGATTCAATGTTGTGATAACACATTATGTTCAATCACCTTTCTATTATTGCTGAATTCGTTTATAACATCAAAATTCTGAAGTCCCTTCGGAGATTATTGGTTATAATTTATTATGCACTGGTGATAGCATCCAA
Organism: Dysdera silvatica; assembly: GCA_006491805.2. Lineage (NCBI taxonomy): Eukaryota > Metazoa > Arthropoda > Arachnida > Araneae > Dysderidae > Dysdera > Dysdera silvatica. The sequence goes on along the minus strand of QLNU02003225.1, from coordinate 108,134,887 downwards.
ATTTCACCAGTCTTTCCAATGTGGCCATTACAGAGTTCGCAACAGGTAGCTCTGGAATTCTTCAAAGACTGATTTCACTACAACAAGCATATGTAGGTATTAAAATACATTGTTTTAATTCAAACAGAAAGCACATTTCCTGAAAGGTAAGAGCGAAATGTTAAATCAATTATAAGTGAAAAATAAATATGGAAACTTTGCCAATTCATAGAAAAAAAATTGCGCAATAAATAGGCAGTTATCAATTCCTTGAAGAAAGGAAAAGGAGAAAGCGAGAGAGAGAGGACGTGACGGAGTTACATCTGATAATGGATTTCCTATATTTTTTTTCTAATGCAAGAATTTAGTTAGCTGTTGAACAAGATTCTGTAAAGTCTTTCGATCTTCGGCGCAGATAATCAACATGTTCCCATTATCTATAAGACAGGTTTTCCAGGTACAGCACATCGTTACGGATAATACAGTTTTTCGACTGCACTACCAAGTCACTACTGCATTACTTATAGCATTTGGAATTATAATCCTCTTCCTTCAACACCTTGGTGAGCCTATCGATTGTATGACTAAAGATGATCTGCCAACTAGTGTATTGAACTCTTTCTGTTGGATGCATTCGACTTACAGCATTAACGATGCTTGGTCCAAGAAAGTAGGAGAAGATATACCTTATCCAGGTATTGATAAGTACACTCCTGGAGAACAGAAAACCTATAACCATTACTATCAATGGATCGGCTATGTCTTCCTCCTGCAGGCGTTTTCGTTTTACCTTCCTCACTATGTTTGGAAGAGGTTGGAATTTCGAAGAATAAATTCCATGATGTCGGATCTGAACATTGCGATGTACATCCCTGAGAACAGACCCGCCAACGAGAATCTTCTGGTGCAATATTTTGTCAGTAAGTTTAACAGGCACTTGTGTTACTTTCTCCTATATGCGTTTTGTGAAGTTTTGAATGTCGTCAATGTTATTACTCAACTCTGCATAACATTCACACATTTTAACGGTGTAGTCGGATCTTACGGACTTGTAGTCTCTGCGTATATGCGATGGGCTGGATCGTCGCAATTCAGCCCTTTGATTCAAGCGTTTCCTCGCATGGCCAAGTGTTCGTTCCATACGTATGGATCATCGGGTGATGTCCAACGACACGACGCAGTGTGTACGTTACCTATTAATAACATTACCGAAAAGATGTCTCTGTTCTTGTTAGGCTGGTTCATCGTCTTGGTTATATTATCCTCTATAGCTGTGCTTTATAGGGCTGTTCTGCTCGTTGTCCCAAAATTTCGTGACACGGTGCTATTGGCCAGAGCCAGAATGCCACAGGAAGAAGATGTTCAGACCATTTTAAATAAGAGCAATGTTGGTGACTGGTTCATGCTTGATCTCATGTGCACAAATCTGGATTCTGTGAGCCTTCAGAATGTAATACATGAAAGTGCGTGTCATCTCGGCTCAAAAAAATTTCTTAATTGATTACATCAATCACAGTACTGTTGCGAAATCCGATATTGTTTTACACATATATGGGACAATTTTAAAATTGGATGGATTGTAGAGAAATTTTATCATTTAGTTGTTACCAACGCTCTTTCCAGGAAATGCTGAAAAATTTTAAGGAGACTGGAACTGTTTTTATAAATTGTTTTGGGAAATATTTTTAGTAGGACAGGAAATTAGTCAAATTTATTCTCATTCTTTGAATTTTCTCATTCTCTGAAGTTTTTTTCCGTAAAACTTACAATTATTAAGAAAACGAAAGATATATAAATTTCAAAAGGTATAAAAATTTCTTGTTATTTAAAATATATTCAATTTAAAATTTTTCGTCAGAAATTAAACTTCTAAGTGTAAATTTTAAATTTACATTTAAAAGTCCAACTGTTTTGGCAGTAAAAATCATTAAATAAATAATTTATTTTAATTTACATTATTTAATAATTAATTAAAATAAAAAGTTATGTTTGTGTGTAGAAGCGGAATCTGATATGAAATTAGTATATACAGTCTTCCACAGCGGACACTTTCAAGTCCCAATGCTTGTTATGCCTTAACATTCCCGGATAGCGGAGAGATTCTAAAGTCCCGAGGTGTCCGTTATTTAGAGGTTTTCTTGTACAATTTTACTTCACCTTATTTTTCTTTATAGTTTATTTTTTCCAAATATCCATAATATGTTCATGTATTTTTGTTCTAATCATAAATAATTCTTATATTATTCATTGAAATTTGTCTTCCTAAGTTCCGGATTAAACATGATTAGACAGAAAATTCTTACATAAAGCAAGTTTGCTATGAGTTTAAGGTATTGCCGTATAGGCATGCATATCACGACCTATACCTATGTGACATGTTGCGTAGTGGCATAGGCAGCAGATAACATAGGCATATTACAATCTATGTCTATATGACCTGTTGCTTATGCCACTATATTTACTGTTGACGATAAGAGTTGAAACAAGGACAGAACGGCCTCTGCATTTGCAAAAGCTTTTCGTGTGAACTTCAAAGCTGAAGCGATTTTAATTACATGAATTGATAATCAACCATAAACTGCACATGCGCCTGCAAACTAAACAACGATTGGATCACAGATTTTCTGAAGAAATTATGCAAATTTAGATCAAAGGCCTTAAAAGCAATAAATCATATAGCAAAAGCCACAGAAGGCAACGATTTTAATAATGCCATTCAGCTTCAAACTATTCACTTTTGTTATTAACTATCTATCACTATCATTATTTAAATAAGTTTTGGAAATTAGATGACGTACTTTTTGTTTTTCGCCTTAACGCTTTTGAAAACTCAATAATAATAATAAAACTTTATCCTAGCTCCTTATCCTTAATAACAATAATAATAATCTTTATTTGCTCCAACTTACCATCCTTCTGTTTATTAGTTTTATGAAAGGTTGGCTACATATTACGATACAATGCAACAATTTATTTTGCAGGTATTTTAAAATAATGCAAATTTCGCATTAATTTCAAATTGTAACAAACTAGTAGAATATGTATGAGGGATGACTGGAAAAAATACATATATCAAAATAAGTCAACGACACTATTCAATAAAGGCTAAATTAATATGCTTATAACCTTACGAAATTACTGAAATATTACGACACAGTCCTCTTAATGCAGAAATTCTCAACTACATAATAGCCAATATTGGATTAAGGTTTTCATGGGTCCTAGGCAGAGCCGACGAGGGGGGGCAGCAGTCCAGGGGCTCGGCCCTGAAAAAAAAAAAAAAATCTGCCACTGCTCAGAGAAGGGGTCATGGGGGGGTCGAAGTCAGCCTGGGGGCCCCAAGTTGGCTCTCGGCCCCCTGGTCCTAGGTTGGAAGAATATTGTGGGCTCCTAAAGAGGTGTGGTTCGCGCGATATTTAGCGAATAAATCACGTGTTTTTCTTTGAAGTTGGGACCTTGAATATTTTCCAAGGAGTTCGAATCTCCGTTGTCTAGGTAACCGAATCCGAACTGCGGCGGGTAGAAAATAAGGGAGTTTGTGAATTGAGAACCAAAAGGAGGGGGTGACTTCAAAATTCACATTTAAATTGGGAACCAAATATTGCTCTGGAATTTGCAGGCGGGGTTTGCGGTTTTCTGGGGGTTGTGTACTAGTAAAATTGCGTTCAAACGAGGTTACTCTCATCCATTCATCCTTATTTCCAGACAGACGCCAATATTTCACCAATTTGCTAGTAACCCTAACGCCTTTTAGTTCAAAAGGACGCGAATAGAATTAGATATAACCGAGATGGTTTACCGATATTTTTGTACGCCCCACTTAATATTTATTTTTTTCCTTCCATTCAGTGTGCGGCAGTAGTTCTCAATTAACAACTGCACTTCCCGCACCCACGCGTAAAGATACGCGTTCTGCGATACGATTACAATCGTACAGTAATTAACGCATTACCACCAGCCTTGGGAACGATCACAATCGGTTGATATGATTACGATTACAATTACCTAAGTATCAAAATTTAGATTACGATTAGCCAGTTTTCATTTTTTGATTACGACTACCATTATGAATACGCATAAAAAAATATGGTCACAGATTATAATCACTATTACTTGCACGCAATAAGAAGTACTCAGTTCGGTTACGGTTATAATCATGGCTATTACAATTATAATCATAGCGATTATGATTACGACTACCTAAGAATTTCAAAAAACGATTATGATTAAATGAAATTTAAAAGTGTGATTATGATTATATTGCAGATTACAGCTACTTCAAAACATTCAATTACAATTACAGATGTGAGTACGCGAAAATGTAATCTATTATAATCACTCGATTACGATTATTTGGAGTTTGGTTACAACTATGCCACCATGGAGCTAAACGATATCGGAAAAGAACTATTACACATATCGTCCACCAGGGGTGTAGTCGTAAATTAACCAATACCGGAATGCTCTGACTTTTGTGGTATTGTTGGGAGAGGCTGAGGGACAAAATGGAGAACCACTACAGCCCTGATCATCCCAGTTTCACACCACGACACCAATTCGCACATTATACCAACTTCGATTATACATCAACACGTAATCCTACTACTGCACCGAAAAAGGCTTTTCGAGTCTTTTGTAAGTAAACCAAAAAAAAACGCAATTTTCATAGCATCTATGACACATAAAAAATCTACGATAAAAAAAAAAATAAAATAAAAGACTGAGGTCAAACAAACGACTTCCGGATTCTCTGGTTAGGGTGCTGTCCGTGTGAGCTGCTGCAATTTGTTACGCACATCTGTGTATTATCTGTGCATATCTGTGTATAGAGGTCGGATTAAACGGTGCTCAAATCTTTATGCTTTTCAATGCTTGAAAAGAAAAGGGGAAAGTGGGTGAGGGATGCTGGCATTTCGACAAATTATTATCAATCATAACTGAAATACGGTGGAAATAAACATGTGAAGATAAAAAAATACATCTTCCTTTGATTCGTATCGTAGATTCAGATAATATTTATCATCCAAATGTTTTAAAGTAATGCATTTATACACAAGCACCTTTTTTCCCCTTTACTGGCATGCAGGGATTTATACACACACCCAACACCTCTCCAGCTTTTTTGATACACCCCCCCTCAATGAAATCCAAACACACAAAATCTAATCTACACCCCCCTAAAAATCTAACCCAGTTTATGCATGTGCTATTACCTTCAACTGCAAAAGAGACAATCGTTAGACTACATAGGTATTTACATGTTGGACCTAGTTACGAATGTGCGCGCCAACGGCATAAAAGTGTCGGGGTGGGGGACAATATACCAGTAGATAGCATTTTGTTTGAAATTGATGGGAGACATGGAACCCCAATACCAACATTGTGGGGACGGGTCCCCTGTCCTCCGCTAACGGCGCCCGTGGTTATGAATGTAACATAATTTAAGAAAAAAGGCAACGCTATATTAATATGACAGGGAATTTCCTTCGAAGGAGAAATTGACAATGCAAAGGCGGCTAAAAGGACGTCAGTTTTGATCATTTCGTTGGGAAATTGACCAAATGACAGTGACGTCATAATTGGGCAACTGCCTCGTGTGTCTCTTTCGTGACCGTGTGTATGTAACTTAGCTATGCCACACGTGGAACATCTCGAAGAGCATGTCCGGAGTACACCGTATGTCAATTTCAATACAATAGTGCAAAAAAATAAAAAATAAAAAAATAAAATAAGTGACGAGGCAAGTTGAAGACGACCAAGGGGCTGAAGACCTGTTCTCTCTGGAAGAACTGTCTAGAAAAAAAAAAAAAAAGAAGGGAAGACCGGTGTTGGCAAGGTCACTGAAAATACCTATGCTTCAAAGACAAGAACTAATGCCGAAAGGGTAAAAGGAACCTTTACCAATGGAAAAATTGCTTACAGGGGCATTGGCGTACGCAGGAGGTTGATGGGGATTGTAACCCCCACACATTGCGATAGATTTGTATATTTAACATAGGAATATGAGTTGCAGCTTGCTCTGCAACCCCCCCAATTGGGCCTACAACCCCCTTACAAACTTTCTGCCTACGCCTATGTACAGGGGTATCTTAGCCATACGACGTAGGGTTCGAGACTACTATCCTGGATAGTAAATTATTTATAGAGAGAGATGTTACTTAGTTAATTGAAATTCAATGGCGCAAGGGGAGCAAGAATCATGTTCTGTGTGTCAAACGAGTTAAATTTTTATGCATAATTATAGATGTAAAATGGTATAACAACATTGTTAATGTTTTATGACGCAAGGTCAACTAAGCTCATATTGCGCCAAAGTCTACGTTTTTATGAGAGATCCGATTTTTTTTGTTTTACGGTGCAAGGACGGTAAAAACCATGATGGGCCGAGACTTACACTTTTCCGAGGAATCCGAACTTCATAAAGCCTGGGAAATCAACCCCTGAACTACGGTTTGTCTTGTCGGTAAACGTTCTGTTTTGACGTCGTTGGGCCCCAAACCCGGGTTAATGCCATGCTGGGCGAATGCGTCATGCACCATCGCAGAGTCTCTAGAGATTCGAACTTCCATGGTTTGGATTCAACATTCCGCAACTCCCAACTATAAGCATAACAGTTAGTTACAAATATAATATGCTCGGTATATAACATATATATATGGAGGTGCTCGAGCACCGATGCACCCCCGGAGTCGACGCCCCTGTGTATATTATAATACACAGTCAGATTTCCAAGTAGATACACAAGGCACATGCCCATTGGCGTACGCAGGGGGTGTTGATGGGGGTTGTAAAACTCATTGCGATGAAATTTTGTATTTTTACATACGAATAGATGGAGGTGTAGCTCTATAACCCCCCCCCTTATGAACTACCTACGTACGCCTACGCACATGCCTAAAGGCTAGTCCACACTGGGAGGCCCACCACGCAGAAACGGCAATGGTTTCGCGATATCATATGGAATCGAATCCGGGTTAATTGATGACAAACGAATGCTTTATCACCACGCCAACGTGGAAGAGAGTGGGCCTGCATTTTTCCGAGGGTTTCGAACCTCTCGAGGCCTAGGGAATCAACCCTTATTCTACATACAGTCAGCAGTGTTTCGGTAAGTGTTCTGTTTTTGGCAGCTTTGAGAATCCAACTTGGGTTAATGCAGAGGCGTAGCCAGGGAGCGGTTTTGGGGGATTGTAATCTCATCGCAATGAAATTTTGTATATTCAACATAGGAATATATGAATTGTAACTCTATAACCCATCCCATTAAGCTTATAACCACACTTACGAACTTTCTGTCTACACCATTAGGTAAACGGCACATTAAGAGAACACATTACAAATGTGCCACCCCACATCATCATCATTCCGAAAGTGACAATATAAACAAAAGTTGATGTCAAGGCATATTGATATAATGAAAAATAGAAAAACCAAAGTGTCTGCACAAGTAAGGGTGAGATTTCGAATAAAGCATCAGTGAAAACTAAGTTAAACAAAAAACGTTTGGCAACAATTATAACGAAAATTTACGCAATTCGTATACAGTCCCCAAAACCTTGAAAAGAAAAGAATATGTGCGTGTATGTGTGACGTCCGCAGTTGCAATATTTTACCAGTGGGCGTTTGATCCAAAGACGCTAAAGTTTGCCAGGATTGCCTCACAGGAGCAAAACTGCCCATGATGACCGAAATACTACGAATGTGCGTGGACTTAAGAAAATTCCTATAAGTGTTTCCATTTACTTGGCTAGAAAAACAGGAGAAAATAGCTACTCCTGCCGCATTTATACGCAATAGTTTCTCCTGTCGCATTATGTGCATGCGTGTTTATTTCACATATGTTTGTTGACAAAAAGGATGTGGTGTGGAATTAGATTTTGTGTGTGTTTACATAACAATAAGGAGTGTATAAATCCCTGGGCAAGGGGATAAAATTATAATTTATACTTATAAACATATATTGATTCAACAGTTACTGATTCAGACAGCGCACATCGAATGTGATCGAAACGGCACGAGTCGCGAAGCGACGAGCGGAGGAAGTCTGGGGGGTCTCCTCCCCAGTTCGGTCTCTGTGATTCAGGTAAGTACTGATTTATTTAAAACAAATGCTAATTCATAATCAAAATACTATATTAGCGGGGATATCAATAGGGAGCTACACCATCGCTTGTATATCTAGCCAGATGACAGCACATTTAGCTATTTTATAGCGTGTTTCGGCATTACTAGTACCTAACAGCATTTACAGGAGTCCACGCACATGCGCAGTATTTCGGTCATCGTGGGCAGTTTCGGCCTGTGAGGCAATCCTGCCAAACTTTAGCGTCTTAGTCTGGTACGATCTCAGTTCGTTTCAGAAGGGAAGAGGAACAAGTCGTACAACTTCTGCACTGCTGATAAACATGTTTTTTTGGAAAAGGCGGCTTTTAAAATTACAGCGCGTCGATACGGACAATGTAGTTTTTCGACTGCACTACAAAGTCACTACTCCACTACTTATAGCGTTTGGAATTATAATCCTCCTCTTTCAATACCTTGGTGAGCCAATCAATTGTGCGAGTAAAGCTGACGTGCCGAGTAGTGTATTGAATTCGTATTGTTGGTCGCATTATACATTCAGCGTCAATGGTGCTTGGCCCAAGAAAAAAGGAAAAGAAGTTCCTTATCCAGGTGTTGATAAGTACAATTCTGCAGAAGAAATTAAGTTGTACAACAATTACCATCACTGGATCGGCTATCTCTTCCTCCTGCAGGCCTTATCGTTTTACATTCCTCATTACATTTGGAAGAGGTTGGAATTTCGAAGAATAAATACCATGATATCGGACATGAACACCGCGATGTACATCCCTGAGAACAGATCTGCCAATGAAAACGTTCTGTCGCAATATTTTGTTGGCAAATTTAACAGGCACATGTGTTACTTTTTCCTATACGCATTTTGTGAAGTTTTGAATCTCAGCAATGTTATTACGCAACTTTGCTTAACATTCTTGCGTTTTGTTGGTGTAGTATCTAACGCGGCTTTAGTCGCTGAGTACATGCGATGGGATGGGTCGTTGCAATTCAGCCCTTTGGTTAAAGTGTTTCCTCGCATGGCCAAGTGCACGTTTTATAATTATGGGTCATTGGGTGTTGTCCGACGATACGACGCAGTGTGTACGTTACCTATTAATAGCATTATCGAAAAGATGTATCTGTTCTTGTTAGGCTGGTTCATCATCTTGATTATATTATCCTCTATAGCTGTGCTTTATAGGGCTGTTCTGCTCGTTGTCCCAAAATTTCGTGACATGGTGCTGTTGATCAGAGCAAGAATGCCACAGGACGAAGCTATTCAGACCATTTTAAAGAAGAGCAATGTTGGTGACTGGTTCATGCTTGATCTCATGTGCACAAATCTGGGCTCTGTAAGCTTTCAGAATGTAATATACGATATTGCACTTCGTTTAGGTTGGAAAGATTCTATTAACGTTCAATCGCATTAACCCCAATACTCTTGTTGCAGTACCCAACTATTTTATACAAATATAGGTAATTTTCATATTATATATTCTATGATGAATGTTATTTAATTTCTGCTCATAGAATTTTTTTTTTTTTAAGTATATTATTCTCAATTTCTTCTTAATGTATATATGTGCCCTAGACTTAATCATCGTTTGGAGTTGTTTTTATATTGATCGCACAATCTCCAAATATTTTTGAATTAAGAAAGATAAAATGTGTGATAAACAAATGTTTATCAGTTTTAGGGGCATTCAGGCCCTAATAGCCCATCCGTTAAGGTGGCACTGAATACACTGACAGAAAAAAATTGTTTTTAAATATTGTTTCATGAAAATTTACATAGGATTGTGCTGCAATTACGGGAATAGACTTTCATGCTTTCAATTTTGTATCTGTTTACTAGTTTTTGGTATAAAATTTCCAATAATTTACAGAACGAAAAATATTAATTTCATGTCAATTTTCTTAGGTAAGGTGTCTAAAATTTATTCAGTTGGCAAGGAAAATGATTTGTTTCTATCAAGAAAGCAATTTGAAGAGCGTGTTATGGTGGTGCTAGGGCCGTTTCTACCATTAGGCCAGAGTAGGCGACCTCCTATGGCGATAAAATTTTATAAGGGTGTAAAATTTATGGCGCAAAACATTTAATTTGTAATCAAATAAAGAAGAATCGAGCAAATGACAAAAAATGAACTAGAGATAAAACATCGAATTCTTTTCAAAAGCATACGAAACAATTACTTAATAAGTCTTTACTTTGACAAATGTAAAAGTGATTGACGTGTTTCATTATTCCGATAATACAACGTTGTGTTTTGAAATATTACTCTCTTAATATCTCAGTTTTCAAAAATATAAAATATTGAAATTAAACCATTATAACATGTAGAAATTGTTTTACTATTCATAATACCCTAACATTACAAAATAACTAATATAAGTTTAAAATATAAATATAATTAACGGGTTTAATGATTCAAAGTATAATAGAAGATTTATACTGTTGTACCGCTGGATGTTCGTGATGATATTAAAAGGGTGGGGGTTAGGGTTTAAGCCGGCTTAACACATGTCGCAAAAACGCTAAATGAAAAAAAAAAAAAAAAAGTTGTAGCAAAATGCTAAAAAATATTAGTTGCTTTCGTTGTTCCAAGAACCCTATCCATGAAATTATTTATATCAACGATGCTTAACAGGTGCTGTTAAGAATTTTGAAGAGGAAACAAAAAGGAACAAGAAAAGATCGCTGAAGTGCAAAACGGATATTCTGGAATCGAGAAATCCTGTTTTCAGAGAATAAACTGTGGTTAAAAATGCCTGTCGCATTTTCGAGCAACTCGTCGCATTTTGCGAAAAATGCGACTGCAGCTTAAACCCTGCTGGGGGCGGCAAAACACCTAGAAACGGCTCTGGGTGGCGAAAATCGTTTCAATTAAGGTATTTGTCTTTCTTCTATTTAAGAAGAAATATTAGATGAAATCAATATATACTGTTTTATTTTTACGTGTTTTCCTTCATGCTTTTCCGTTTCTAAATAGTCATAATACATCCATGTGGCAATTTTTCAATGATAAATAAATTCTGTGCTCATTATTGAAGCTTATGTTGTCAGGTATTCAGATTAGATCCGCGTTTGTACGAGTCTCTAGGGCAGCAGTTCCCAACCTGGGGGGAGGGGGGGTCGCGGGAAATATTTTTAGTTGTATTTATTTTTATAAAGGTTGTCGTACCACATGTTTCCAACGTTATGCTACTTATTCTGTTAACCGGGGAATAAAATTTTGTGAAACTCGTTTCACACTGGGGACTTTTTTTTTGTGGGGGAGACATTTTGGTAGTCTTCCGGGCATGACGAAAAATGTCGTCATACCCAGTTAACAGGTCAAACTTTAAGATGACTACTACATTGCAATATTCTACTAATGTGTGGTTGTGAACTTTATACAGTAAAACCTCTCTACAACACTATTATACGGACCGAGAAAAATTATCGTTGTAGAGGGATTTATCGGATATTGTTGTAGGGAGGTTTTACTGTAGTATACAGTAATATGTATTTTTAATATGCATATAATTCAAATGTAAAATTATATATTATTATTTTCTTTACTATGTTAAAAATGCTTTTATTATGCAAATGTGCCCGCGGCGGACGGAGAGGGTCGCAGACTATTTGGTTACAATAGAAGGGAGGTCGCGGATTATTTGCCTACTATAAGAGAGGGTCGCGACTTGAAAAAGGTTGGGGAAACACTGCTCTAGGGACCTTAAAAAATTCGTAGACTTAAGCTTTCGTTCGTAAAAGGTAGAGGTGTGTCAACTCGTTCAGTGACCGGCTCACTGAACCAGTCTTTTGGCATATGATAGATGGGCAAAATCGTTCACTAAAAGATTTGGCTCACTTGTAGTGCATAGTATTAAATTTCGTGATGTCGTCGTATGTATTTGTAACGATCTGTATTATTAGTGCACATGTACATGCAGAGCGTTACCTCTCTTAAGGGACACCTTTGAATAAGGGACGATTTCTCTGGTCCCTGGATGTATTAGCACATGTTCTTCCGAAAAGGGGACGCGTCTGTTTAAGGGACAGAATGTCCGGTCCCGTGGGTGACCCTTATAGAGAGGTGACATTGTACTTTTAGTACGAATTTTTGTTCTCAAAATAGAGATATTAAGATAATTCGAAATCAAATGTTTAATGGTAAAGCTATTGTATTTTGGAATATGAGTGACAAATTTTAAAATTTAAAAATCCATGATGCTTCATATGTCATATCAAAACTAATAAATTATATCATTATAATCTTGCATGTTTTTGCAAAATAATGCGTTGTATTATTTAATTAACTGTACCGAAATTGAAAAAAACATTGAAAACTCCGTTACGGAAGGACATCATTTCATATTTTTTCTGTCCTTCCGTAACGACACGCATTTTTCAATGTATATTTTTTTTATACTGCAGGAAAATTTTCATACCATTTCAGTTAAAAGTAGTATTAGGCCCTTTTCTTAAAATGACTTACGAAAAACATTGCAGTTTAATATTTTGATAGTGTAGAAAACATTAACCATGATGTCGTTCTTCCGTAACATTTTGAATACCTTTACTCTACCCTTAAATATGACAATGAAAAAAATAAACCACAAAATATTAACAAATATTCATGCACATCAAATCCCATGTAAAGAAATAAGAAATTTAAAATAGCAAATATAGAAAAAAAAGGAAGAAAAAAATCCGATTAAGTTTTACAAGAAGTATAAAATGATTTCCTATTGGAAAACATAGATCGATGACTTAGTATTTTGCCGGATTCAGTAGTATTTTTTTGCAGTATATTTTCTGCAGTATTTTGTAGTATTCTGTAAATTTTATGGCATTATATCCAAGACAAGATAATAACGTTATTCTTAGGCTTCTTGCAAAGGCACTTCAGAATTTCCTTTAATCC
>QLNU02003225.1:108095485-108121837 GCA_006491805.2 Dysdera silvatica | reverse complement strand
CTGGGAAATGAGTATGATAATATTAGTAATAATTCGAATATGGATTCTCGTGAGGTAAGAGGAAAATGTCTGTAATGACGAAGTAGATTATATATAATCGTTGAAAACTAGTTGGACCAACAAAAATATTAATACAGATAGAATAATATATTTAAATGCATGGCGTATAAATTATAAAATAGAAGAAATAGAAATATTATTAAACGACGACGAATTGCAGATGGATTTTCTGATGGTGGCGGAAACTTGGATATAAAGAATATGACTTGAATCATTTTGAAGAATTCTGTGGTTACCATAGGTTGAGAAATAACAAAATAGGAGGTAGTGTATCCGCTTATATTAAGAATAAAATAGAGGGATATTTGCTATGGGAAGAAGTAATCAATATGAGTGATAACTACGAAATAATAGGAATAAAAAACAAAATGAAATATCAATAGTTTTGGCATATAGACACCCGAAAGTTATTTGAATGGAACTATTAAATTGGTTAAATAAGGCTCTAGAAGAAAGTACTATTAAAAAATATTTATAATTGGCGATTTCAATATCAACATAGAAAAAGAGAGTAGTAATAGTAATCTATTAATAAATAACATGAAATCAATGGGTTTGAAAAATTTAGTAAAAGAAAACACTCGTATTGCATCACAATCTTCAACTTTAATCGACTTGTGCTTCACAAATACTAATGAGGTGGTTATTGAAGTTAATGACTATCAATTAAGTGATCACAAAATGATAATAGTTGACTTTGAGAGGGAAGAGAGAAAGGAAGTATGAAAAAAGATAAGAATTAGAAATTAATGCACAAGAAACATGAGCGAATTTAAAAATAAATTAAAATTGATTAAAGTAAAGATAAAAAGAAATATTACATTTTTATAACATTGATACAGAAAATAATAAATGAAATATTTCCATGGATAGAAATTAAAGAAAAATGTTACAATAAGGGTTGGACTCAAAAAAAAATGTTAAACGAAATAAAAAGAAGCAGCAGGTTATATTCCAGATTTATTAGAACGAAGAAACTTGTTTATTTGAGTAAATATAGAGAAATGAGAAACAAAATAAATAAGTTAATACTAACAAGGAAACAAGAATACTACAAAAACTGTTTTAGGGATATAGATGCTAAGAATAAATGAAAAATATTAAATAAATTAATAGGAAAATCAAAGGCAAGAAAAGAAAATTTAGAAGGACTAATGAATGACGGTATCCTAATAACGGACGATCGTCAAATGGCGAATTTATCGAATGAATATTATGTGCATATTTTTGATACTGAAATAGATACTAAATTAGATAAAAATAAAACTAACGAACTTGATTACAGACATTATTTAAAAAGAGAAAATAACCAGACCATGTATGTCAGAGAAATAAATGAATCAGAATTACTGAAAATTTTACAAGCTTTAAACATAAATAAGGGAGCAGGTGTAGATAAAATGAAACCAAAACTAGTCAAATAAAATGCAAACATTTTTCTAAAACCATTATTGATAATTTATAATGACATTATTGAACAGGAAAAGATACCAGATGGAATGAAAATTACAAAAATTGTTCCGATTTATAAAAAAGGTGACAAGAATATTAAAACAAATTACAGACCCATCTCAATTTTATCAGTATTTGCTAAAATATTTGAGCGTTCATTAAATAACAGATTAATTGATGTCACAAATAGATTTAGAATTTTGGATAGAAGCCAACACGGTTTCTTGAAAGGCAGATCCACATAAACTGCCTTGATAAATGTAATAACAAAAATACAAAAATCTCTGGAAAATGGCTTTATTAGTATGGGGATTTTTTTCGATTTAAGCAAGGGGTTTGACGTAATTAATATGAACATATTATTAGACACATTATCACATTATGGTATGAGAGGCAAAATTAACAATATTCTAAATGCCTATCTTCAAGAAAGGCAGCAAATAGTACATATTAATTATATAATATATGTTTCACTTAAAAATAAATATGTTGTTCCCCAGGGGTTCATTCTTGGTCCCCTCCTGTTTTTATTGTATATAAATGATATAGCGCAAATATCTAACAATGGCTATTTAACATTATATGCAGATGATACAAGTGTGTTTATTCAGGGTAAAGACAAATATGAGTTAACTAGAACTGGTCATGAAGTAATTAAAAAATTTGAACTTTGGTTTTAAATAAATAAAATGAAAATAAATGAATCTACCTATATTTGGTATATGGCGCCTGTGAGATCTTCTGGTGGAACTGGGTCTTTAACTTTTGTAAGTTGTTTGCGAAGTGTTGTGACAGGGGAATAGAATGTTTGGATATTTGCCTCTTTAAGGATGCGAGAGATTGTTTCGGAAATGCCGTGAATATATGGAATAGATATGCGGGTGTGAGATGTATTGTTTAAAGATGTACTATTGGGTCTACAGTTTCTGAGAATGAATCGTTTAGGGTATCCATTATTTTTAAGTGCCGTGTGTATGTGTTTTGTTTCTGTGTTTGAAAGTGTTTCATTACTGCAGTGAGAATTCGCTCTAAGACTTAATGTTTTAACAACGGAAGCTTTGTGGCATGTTGGATGATGCGATTTAAAATCGAGATATCTGTCTGTATGTGTGGGTTTACGGTAAACTGAGGTGAAGATTGAGTTATCGTGAGATCTGTGTACAAGAACGTCTAGGAAAGGGAGTTTATTGTTCTGTTCTGTTTCGTATGTGAATTTTATATGTGAGTTTAAGTTATTAAGGTAATGGAAGAAGCTTTGGAGTGTATTAGTTTTAAGTACAACAAACGTGTCGTCGACGTATCTTTTCCAGAATTTAATGTTAAAATTCGGTGAGGACAAAGCAGTTTCCTCAAATGACTCCATAACCAAGTTAGCTACAACACTTGAGACCGGAGATCCCATGGCAGTGCCAAAAACTTGTCTATGGATAGAACCATTTGAGGAGAACACAGCAGAGTCCAGACAAAATTTCAACAATGTGCAGATGTGATGAATTTGGAAAAGTTTTCCGTGTGAACTATGAAGCTGAAACGATTTTAATTTTATCAATTGACATGAAACTGCACATGTGTATACAAGCTAAACAACAACTTAACCAAGGACTTTTTGGAGAAATGATGCAAATTTACATCCGGGGCCTTAAAATTAACGAATCTTATACAGAAAGAAGCCCCCCCCCTCCAAAAAAAAAAAAGTTTTGATTATGCCATTCAGTTTTTAGAGAGCCACTACTGTTATTGATAACACAAGATTAGTATTCTTTAAATAAGTTTTGGAAATTGGAACAATTTTTTTTTTCATCTTCATGCTTTTGTAAATTACATCATTATTTTAATAACAATAAAAATGAAACCTATGTTAAAATTCTTTTCACTATAAGAGCCACTATTCAACGAAGAAATTAAATTAATGTGCTTATCATTATTACGTGCAGTATAATTATTATTATATGTATTATAATTATTGTTATGCGCAATATATATGCATGTAGATAAGTGAATATGTACGTGCATAACCACGTGATAACTAGTACTGGATTAAGTTATTCATGGACCCTAGGCTGGAAGGATATAGGAGGCCCCTGGAGAATGCGGTTTTCACTGTATTTAGGTAGCCCATCCTTGAAATTCGGCCCTGCGGTGGCGCAGTGTGGTAACGCGTTCTCCTATTGCGCGGCTAATCCGGGTTCGACTCCCAGCAGTGCAAAAAGAACGCTTACTCAGAGATCTCATAAAGATCGCACTGCTCACTGTAGTCCGGGGTTTGGTTCCCCAGGCCTTAAGAGGTTCGGATTCCTCGGAAAACAGTAGGTCCCGGCGCAGCATGACCACTGTAGTCTTTGAGCCGTAAAACCAAACAAACAAACATCCTTGAAATTTGTTATCTTCTATTGTCACGAGTGTATCTTTGAAGTTAGTTATCTTCGCTATCTAGTTTTATCAATAATGAAAATGTCTGGGGCACTTATAAATAAACAAAATTAAAATAACGCTTCAATTTAAATAAATATAGGTCCCTTCAAGGCCTCTGAGGGGCACTCAGTCCATGTCTGCTTTGCCTATACGTGAATCCGGTACTGCTCAGTAATGTCCTTGGCAATGGACAGTCACCTTGGAAAACGACCTTCAGAAAGAGAAAGGTCATGATGGTAGTTGTGAGAGAGGTTTGGGTACAGTGCGTTCAGAAATATTTTGACGAGTTCACAGTTAATGGATTGAACAGCCACATTTTAAAGCTCGTGGCAGGAACGGTTATTACAGTAAGCGCGTAGCCAAGCGGGTCTGGGGTTCTACCCCCCCCCCCGAGAGTTCTGTTGAAGAGCCTTTTCAGACCTCCAATTTTTTTAATTTTCCCTCACGAAGAAACGAAATATTTCTGTAGATACCAATAACATAGATTTATGTTACCCGTAAATTATTAAATTACCGAATTTATTAAGCGTACTACTATAATTTAATTACTGAATTTAAGAAGTATGCTACTATAATTCAATTACTGAATATATGAAGTGCACTAATATAATTAATTCAATTACTGAGTTTATGAAATGCATTATTAAAATTTTTTTTTTTGACACAGTGCGAATATGCCATTCGGAACAAATAAATATTTACTGGACCATATATGTACACATAGTAAAATGAGTATTTTTCAAATCCATGTACTCTACATAATATCCAAGTTAAAAAGTACCCTTGTACTATCGTTGTTGTTACAAAATGTGTATGTTCTTACAAAATGATAAGATATAATAAAATACAATAATAAACAAATACCGTATATATGATAGCAAAATTCGTATGGAGTAACCAGAGATGGGATAACTTAATACGATCCCCATACTTTACGGATAATACGAATTACCATTAATGTGGACATATTTTCTATTCCCCTTGGAGCTCGTGCTAACCATTTCTTGAAATGTTATTGTACATTTAGTGCACGATTTATAACAATTTAACAATGCCCAGAAAGAATTGAAGCATTATGTAAGCAATGTTTTGGCCATTTTATACCCATTCCCCCTTGGTAAGAAAAAGTTAAAACTGGCTAACATAGGAAAATAAGCACAACAGCCACCCACTCCCGCAAAGTTGCTTACGTAATACTTGAACGAAACAATACAGAGTTTCACCAGGAGATTCCATAACAAACAGTTATTTCGACACTGGCGTAAGGTTTAAAATCACGCGCCTTTTAAACCTTACGCCAGTGTCAAAATAACTGTTTGTTATACTCGAACGCTACACAAACGCAAACAGCGCGATATATGCTGTGTGTATCTGTATTCCTCAGTCAAACAGTTTTAGAAAGAACGCATATCGATTTTTTGTTTTAATACTAATGTTATAATGAGTGTATACTTGAGTGATTATGGAAACATTGAGAAAATGAAGTTTTGGATGGAAACGCGGCTAAGGGTAGGTCAACAGATTAGTTAATTTAACTGTAGATTTAATAGAAATAAAATACAGGGTACCAGGGAGGAAATTACATAAAAAGGTTAAACACTGGTAAAATAGCAATGAAAAAGATCACTCAAGCTTTCGGACGCATCAGCAGCAGTCCTTCATCAGGAGTAATGTAGATTTAATGTTCTATACACTTTCCACCACAGATATCTAGTACCATTCCTCTTCAAAATGTGTGAAATCACGAATAAATTTCATTTAGAATAAATAAAAATCTTCTTTTGAATTTTAACAATTATACATTTGGATTATTATTTTTTTTTTTAAATCACTTCATGTGCCACTGAAAGCTGGTCAGCGGGCCCGGTATGGCGCGCACGCTGTGGGTTGCCAACTCCTCAACTAGAAGATGAATGATTCAATGTTGTGATAACACATTATGTTCAATCACCTTTCTATTATTGCTGAATTCGTTTATAACATCAAAATTCTGAAGTCCCTTCGGAGATTATTGGTTATAATTTATTATGCACTGGTGATAGCATCCAAATTTCACCAGTCTTTCCAATGTGGCCATTACAGAGTTCGCAACAGGTAGCTCTGGAATTCTTCAAAGACTGATTTCACTACAACAAGCATATGTAGGTATTAAAATACATTGTTTTAATTCAAACAGAAAGCACATTTCCTGAAAGGTAAGAGCGAAATGTTAAATCAATTATAAGTGAAAAATAAATATGGAAACTTTGCCAATTCATAGAAAAAAAATTGCGCAATAAATAGGCAGTTATCAATTCCTTGAAGAAAGGAAAAGGAGAAAGCGAGAGAGAGAGGACGTGACGGAGTTACATCTGATAATGGATTTCCTATATTTTTTTTCTAATGCAAGAATTTAGTTAGCTGTTGAACAAGATTCTGTAAAGTCTTTCGATCTTCGGCGCAGATAATCAACATGTTCCCATTATCTATAAGACAGGTTTTCCAGGTACAGCACATCGTTACGGATAATACAGTTTTTCGACTGCACTACCAAGTCACTACTGCATTACTTATAGCATTTGGAATTATAATCCTCTTCCTTCAACACCTTGGTGAGCCTATCGATTGTATGACTAAAGATGATCTGCCAACTAGTGTATTGAACTCTTTCTGTTGGATGCATTCGACTTACAGCATTAACGATGCTTGGTCCAAGAAAGTAGGAGAAGATATACCTTATCCAGGTATTGATAAGTACACTCCTGGAGAACAGAAAACCTATAACCATTACTATCAATGGATCGGCTATGTCTTCCTCCTGCAGGCGTTTTCGTTTTACCTTCCTCACTATGTTTGGAAGAGGTTGGAATTTCGAAGAATAAATTCCATGATGTCGGATCTGAACATTGCGATGTACATCCCTGAGAACAGACCCGCCAACGAGAATCTTCTGGTGCAATATTTTGTCAGTAAGTTTAACAGGCACTTGTGTTACTTTCTCCTATATGCGTTTTGTGAAGTTTTGAATGTCGTCAATGTTATTACTCAACTCTGCATAACATTCACACATTTTAACGGTGTAGTCGGATCTTACGGACTTGTAGTCTCTGCGTATATGCGATGGGCTGGATCGTCGCAATTCAGCCCTTTGATTCAAGCGTTTCCTCGCATGGCCAAGTGTTCGTTCCATACGTATGGATCATCGGGTGATGTCCAACGACACGACGCAGTGTGTACGTTACCTATTAATAACATTACCGAAAAGATGTCTCTGTTCTTGTTAGGCTGGTTCATCGTCTTGGTTATATTATCCTCTATAGCTGTGCTTTATAGGGCTGTTCTGCTCGTTGTCCCAAAATTTCGTGACACGGTGCTATTGGCCAGAGCCAGAATGCCACAGGAAGAAGATGTTCAGACCATTTTAAATAAGAGCAATGTTGGTGACTGGTTCATGCTTGATCTCATGTGCACAAATCTGGATTCTGTGAGCCTTCAGAATGTAATACATGAAAGTGCGTGTCATCTCGGCTCAAAAAAATTTCTTAATTGATTACATCAATCACAGTACTGTTGCGAAATCCGATATTGTTTTACACATATATGGGACAATTTTAAAATTGGATGGATTGTAGAGAAATTTTATCATTTAGTTGTTACCAACGCTCTTTCCAGGAAATGCTGAAAAATTTTAAGGAGACTGGAACTGTTTTTATAAATTGTTTTGGGAAATATTTTTAGTAGGACAGGAAATTAGTCAAATTTATTCTCATTCTTTGAATTTTCTCATTCTCTGAAGTTTTTTTCCGTAAAACTTACAATTATTAAGAAAACGAAAGATATATAAATTTCAAAAGGTATAAAAATTTCTTGTTATTTAAAATATATTCAATTTAAAATTTTTCGTCAGAAATTAAACTTCTAAGTGTAAATTTTAAATTTACATTTACAAGTCCAACTTTAAATGTCTTTTGGTAGTAAAATCATTATTAATAAATAATTTATTTTAATTTACATTATTTAATAATTAATTAAAATAAAAAGTTATGTTTGTGTGTAGAAGCGGAATCTGATATGAAATTAGTATATACAGTCTTCCACAGCGGACACTTTCAAGTCCCAATGCTTGTTATGCCTTAACATTCCCGGATAGCGGAGAGATTCTAAAGTCCCGAGGTGTCCGTTATTTAGAGGTTTTCTTGTACAATTTTACTTCACCTTATTTTTCTTTATAGTTTATTTTTTCCAAATATCCATAATATGTTCATGTATTTTTGTTCTAATCATACTGGAGTAAAAAAAAAAAAAAAAAGAAAAAATACAAGAACAGCATAAATTCTAATGATTCATATTTTTAATGGTATTTGCAGCCTTTGAATCGTATTTTTTAGATTTTGATTGAGAAAGTGATTCTAAATGAACAATATAAGCTCCATAATATTTCTGAACAACAATAGAAGCATGCTCGTGATAAACTATCCACCGAACTCCACCAACTTTTATAGTATTTTCATGTTCAGTGCTTCTCTCATAGTTTGTTATTCTGATAATTTTTTTGCAGAATATTTATAAATTACACGCAAATCATTCAAAGATTTTTTAAATTTCAAGAAATAATAAACTGTTTTTTCAATAACATCTTTAACAGCTAATTCTAATCCGTGAGCACAACAATGAATGCCTAAAAGATAAGGTCGAACATCCCTTTTCAATTTTTGGAAAGCTTCGTTCTTTTCTCCGAAATCGGTTGACGTACCATCAAGAGCACAAGCCTCAAATTTACTTTTAGCATCTTCCTTGTCCTTATATTTTGCCAACAGGCAGATGTTAAAGGTTTTTTGTAAATATCATCAGGGCCTACAACAGCGTAATGGGGCGGGCAACGGAACTTTAAAATAGGGGCAACCATGCCCTTTTAAGAAGGGATTGTTTAATCAAGCATGGAAAAGGAGAATAGATATAGGTATTTATGGACTGTAAATGGTAAAATTAGATAGTGAAAAAATAAACATAGTGATGACATAAGGATAATAATTAAAAAGTATAGTGATTTTGATAGCTCATATCGATATCATATATAGAATTCCCTGCTAGAATTTGCCGCCATTACTACATTTCCGCTTGACTGCTGACAAACCGAAGTCCGCGCGCAAGTGCAAAAACGTTCGTTTATAAGTTAAATAAATTCAACCCAAGCAGATTACTAATGCCAGTCGCGTGGACGTCACGGATGACGCGCACGAAGTGAGAATTTGTTTATAGTTGGTGTTGTAAGTAAGACCGCAGATGGCTTATGCTGACTGTACGAGCTGTTGTACTGAATGTATAGGATAAGACTTCAAGTTGAAGTAACGTTTATTATTTTCTGTTTGCAAAATGAAATATGAGCTCTTCTGGAATTATCGTTTGCTTATTTCATTCTTTAATGACTATTGAATCCGTTCGGTATTATCTGGCGAATATTTTGGAATGCTGCATCTCTGCTACGTGCTAATATTAGGATAAAAATTTCATATTTTTTCCAACAGTTAGTTGATCTAGATAATTTATTGCGTGTTTCGGCATTACTATTACTTAAGCCGCGACGTACTTGCATTTAGGTCTACACACATGCGCAGAAGGCGGAGCCCAGCGACTCACCGTCCTGTCGCCAGACCCTCATGATTAAAGGAGGAAATTCCATTTTAGTTGCAGAGAAAGGATAACTGAGGTTGAAAGGTTGAAGTTCATTGCTGGCTCCGTGCCAAGCGCTATTGTAGGTGAAATCAGAGATCCTTATCTCTTATTTCTTATCTGAGGGAGGGTCAGTTAATGGAATCGGAAAAAAAAATCTTAAACGCAATTTTTTAGGTAATAGTAATAAAGTTAACATAGTTTTGAATAGTTAGGTGCACTGCGTGCACCCAAATTAAAAGTTTACGTGCACGGATAAAATTACAGGTACATGGGGCACCCGCTAATTTCGAACACTGTCGTAGTTCCAATAGCAACCTAGAAAAAGGATGTGGCACCCTGTCATACGCGATTTCAAGTGCCCTCACGTACGCTCTCTGAATACGGAATATCGTAATCGTATCTCCAATAGCAGCCTAGAAAAGGTTTGGGTTTCGGACCTCTGCGATATGCCTTCCACATGTAACATTTCAAGTGCCCTCACGTGCACTCTTTGAACATCGTAATGGTAGCTCCAATAGCAGCCTATAAAAAAGATGAGTGCTCCGCCCCTCCCCCATTCCAATACGCTCTCCACGGTTTGGTCGGTGGATTTCGAGTTTGTCGAAATACGTTTCCGCAGTTCTTATACCATCCACTAAGGAAACATGCAGAAGCATCGGAAGTTCATGGGTATGTGCAGTGCCGTACTTACGGGTGTGCGGCGAGCTGGGCGATCGCCCAGGAACGTTAAAGTTTAGGGCCGCCAAAAAATTGTAGTGCAAATACCAAAAATCAGTTTTTAGCGCCCCATAGGCTTTCGGCAGAATATTTGGTTAACTGACCTTTTGTATGTGACGTCATACTTCTCATAATGCAGCTTCTAAATGGTGGTCAAAATAAATATACACGTTATTAGTCAAATGCGTTAGCATCAGGAGCCTATGTACATTATCATGTTTATTGTGGTGGCAATATGGCCACTGCAAACACTCCAGGTTTCGGACACTTGACAGCACAGAAAAAATTACTTTGTAAGTTCTAATAGTATAAAAAAGCGGCTTTGTTCGTTGAATTAGCTTTTCATTAATTCGTTATAATTATAATAATTGGAGTAATAATAAATTACAATGATTCGTATTTTATTTAATTTTTATCCCCTATTTTCAATTTAACTTCATTATCTTCTTTTTATTTTTATCTACAGCGTTTAGACCAGTAAAAAACTCTAGTTTGTAATGTTAAACCCTGGTCAATCCTTTTTTCCGTTATGTTATGTCAAAATATTTTTAAGGGCCGCAAAAACCTGCTTTTCCCTAGTTCCGCTAAAATCTTCTTTGTCCAAGGCCGTGAACACCGTAAGCACGGTCCTGGCAGTGTATCATTTTGGATGGTGCATTTCGAGATCTAGTACAATTGTTCCCAACCATTTTAAAGCCGCGACCCATTTTTATAGTAACCAAGTAATTCGCGACCCCCTTTATAGTAACCAAAAGATCTGCGACCCCTCTGTCCGCCGCCGCCACATTTGCATAATAAAAGCATTTTTAACAGAGTAAAGAAAACACATTAGATATAGAATTATATTAATTATGTATGTTATATTAATTGCGTATTATTTTAATTATATCAGTGGTTCCCAAGCTGGGGGTCACGAGCGTCAAAGGGGTTGCGAACAGGTTTCTGAGGGGGTCGTCGCAACCGTAGGCTCCGACTTGAAAAATTATTGTGGGTTCCAAAAATAAAAGCTAAAGGTTATCGTCTCTGCTTGTAGAGCTAGACTTTTGTATTTTGTGTGAACCCAGACAAAACGAAAAATTTGCTTTTATAAAAGGTGCAGTGAACAGGGTATAAATAATGAAAATATTGAAGACTTGATGACCAAAAACTTTGTGCATCTATTTCTGTATGCGTATTTTCCCCACGAGCAAAAATATTAGGGGTTCGAGGAACCCACAACAAAATTATTGAGGGTTCAAAAAGTGTCTCGAACCCATGAAGTCGGCGCCACAGGTCGTAACTATTTTTAGTTGCAATTATTTTTGTAAGGAATTTTATACCAAATGTTTCCAACGCTTTTACAACAACATGGCTACACACATTGCAATATTTTACTAATGGTTGTTAACTTTATATCTATAATGTGGATTAATATAAAATTCAGTGGTTCCCAACATTGTTCGAGACCCACTTTTACAGTAATAAAGTAATCCGCGGCCCTCTTTTACAGCAGCCAAGTAATAAGCGACTCCCTTTTATAGTAACCAAAAGCTCTGTGAATGCCACTCCGTCCGCCACAATTGCATAATAAAAGCATTTTTAACAGAGTAAAGAAAACACATTAAATATAAAATTATATTAATTATATATATTACATTAATTATGTATATTACTATATATCATAGTCATCAGCGTAGAGTTTTCAAAATTATTGGGGGGGGGGGGCAAGCACATATTATGTACATTTATACATTACAGTATATGTAAAATTGCAATTTATTTCAAATTATTGGTAGGGAGAGCTTGGGCCCACGCGCCCATATAATTCTACGCCTATGTTTATAGATATAAAGTTAACAACGATTAGTAGAATATTGCAATGTGTGTAGCCATGTTGAAATATAAAAGCGTTGGAAACATTTGGTATGAAATTCTTTATAAAAATAATTGCAACTAAAATTAGTTGCGGCGACCCCCAGGTTGGGAACCACTGGTACGTAAGCATACGCAGAAAGTTTGTAAGTGGGGCGTTACAGAGCTACAACTCACATATTCCTATGTTAAATATACAAAATTTCATTTTAATGAGGGTTATAACTCTCCTTGGTACGCCAATGCACTGGCATACACAGTAGAACCTGCCTGAAGTGACCACCTTTGGGACTGGACACTATAGAGTTTGGTATAGGTATGACGAAGTCACTACCAGTTTTTTCCTATAAAGTGTGGCGGCTTTATCAGGTTCCACTGTATTTGAATATTTAAGGATTTCATATAAAAACATAAATTTTTATATATTTATTAAATGCTTAATCGAATTTGTTCGTTGTGTATGATTTTGAAAGCAATACTTGAACTTACAAAATATTTAAGAGAAGATAATTTGCAGTAAAACTGAAATTTTTTGCATAAATTTAAATTATATTTTTAAAATATTTGAATTTATCATTGTTCATAATACTCTTTATAAGAAGATTTTTGTAACACAACTTGCAAGCATCTGTAGTGTAGTGGTTATCACGTCCGCCTCACACGCGGAAGGTCCCAGGTTCGAGCCCTGGCAGATGCAGTATTTTTTTTTTTTTTTTATTGGGAAGTGGAATGCTTGTCTTGCTGCTTCAGGCTTGATGAACTCCTCCCCCTTTAAAAGTGTAATAATCACCTTAAGCATAGGTGTAAACAGTAACCTACCCCCGCCCCTTTAAAAAAAAAAAAGTCAACTGCTCATTTAGTTAAAAATTTAACTCCGCTAGTTTTGTATTTTCTCAATAAATACTAGGCACGAAAAAAAAAAAATCCCGAATTTTATTTGCACTAAACTCATCCGTGTTTTCCTATTTTAAGTCGCATGTCACTTTCGGCGGGTTTAAAAAAAAATGCATGGTTTCTAAAAATAGTTACGAATATACTAGGTCGGTCAGAGGTTAGTAACCCATGGCACAACTATTTTTAGATAGCCCGCGGAATGATTTTAAAATAAAACTTACTATAAAGAACACCTTCCTGACTAAGAGTTTTTAGTCACTAAATTATTAATTCGTATCTTCTTAAATTAATTTTTCTCTCAATTAACTCTAATCCATTAATTTTATTCTCTCAATTAACTAATCCACTAATTTTTATGTTCTCAACCATGGGTCGTTTGTGTAGGGCAGGGAGGGCAAGTGCCCGCCCCCCCCCGAAATATATGCAATATTTTTAATACATTAAAAGGTTAAAGTGGTTATTTGTTTTGGGTTAACAATGGTAAAAAAAAAATACCCCCCCCCTCTGTAATTTGTCTTAACGATGCACTTGCTCTCAACTCTCTCTAATCCATTAATTTTATTCTCTCAATTAATTAATCCATCAATTTTCATTAACGATTAGATTATAAACTAAACTTTCACAACTTGGGTGAGTGTATGCTGACACTCGGAAGATGATGGCAGTATTAATTTGGTGTAACGTCTTTAACCCTTAAAAGGTATCTAAAAAAAGCATGTTAACGGTATTATGGATGTAATCTCACCCCAGTAAATGAATTTTATTTTATAAATTTAATAAAGACATGTAAATGAGATTACATATAAGAATTACATATTTCATGAAAATTATTGCAAATAATATTGCAGTGCCTTTTACAAATGAAGTTGGTACATACTGTACATCTCACGGTATATTTTCTATCTTCTTTCCTCGTACATATACATCATCTTCCTTGCTTAGATGTGGATGGTATTGGTGCTGTTTCCTCAACCTCTTCGTCAAGTATTTCTAATATTATTTTTCTCAGATTATGTGGCAAATTCGGTATTTTTAATCGTTCTTTAAAAAATGGTTCAATGAGAGAAAATCCTAATTCTAACAGGTAATCTAGACTGGTACTGTTCCTGATACCATTTGCAGCATTGCAAAATGCAAGAATTTATTTAATTTAGCTTTCTTTCTACGAATTGGGATTTGTTGAGGAAGTTTATCCTCATCTGAACTGGATTTTATTACACAAACTCTTTTACGATTACTAGAGCGGATGATAGCCATTTCTTCACCACTTAAAATTTCAGTACGTTCTACCATGTCATTATCAATTAAGACTACGTAATCATTCTCCACATCATCGTCTTCTGCATTATCGTTTATATTGTCCTCATAATCGTTAAAATCATCCGTTTTTAGCATAATTTTTTCCATTTCATCTTTTTTGGGAACGCCATATTATAAAATTATCTTCACGGCAATAAAATAAAATGAATAAAAATACTTCTAAAATAATTATTTCCTTACCTCTCGGTTTATAATTGTCTTACTAGAAACAAAAATTATAACTACGGTACTTAACAGCAGATTAAATCTTCACGAAGTAAGTTTAAAAAACTTACACTTACGGTATCATGGGTGAAATATCACCCCAGATCAGTTTCCTTTGTTGTGCAGCTAACGAAGTACATAACAAAAGTGAACTTTATGATAACGGTATCCCTACTGACGCCATAAATGATTACAGGAAAAATCAGTGTTACCAGTAATTCGGTTCTTAATAATATTAGAAAAACAATTTATATGGGGTGATTTTTTACCCACGTTACCTTTTAAGGGTTAACAAGCTATACATCAACATTTTCAACCTTTATTTTCAATTACTATATATATATATTTATATACATAAAAAAAAAAGGAATATGAAAAATCCCAAGTTATGGAAACACAAGTCAGATGAAACATCTTACACAAGGTTAAAAAAGTTTTATTGCGATCTGATAGCACAAAAATTTCAGGATCAAATACTTAAACTGAAACATGAATTTTACATAAAAGAGTTATATATACTTTTATGTAAAAATGCTGACAAATACAATTCGTTTTTCACACGCTCTATAAATTGTTAACATATAAATAGATCATATGAAAAAATATTCGTGCCGTATTGCATATAATGTAAAGGCATAAAAATTGCAACTGGTTTAAATTTGAACTTTAATTAAGTCAACACAGTTGCCAGTTTTACTCAAACCTTTCTCAGTCATGTATTTGGGACCAGCATGAATTTAAATTTTTTAGGCTTTACATCCTCTTTGTTTGTGTAACTGTAATTTGTTATTTCTTCTGTACTACTTTGGCTTTAATATTCGTTTACAAATCATTATTCTACAAAACAAAGATGTTATGCTGTAGCGAGACTTAGTTTTTCCTGAGGAATCTAAATCTGACACCCACAAAATCAAATTGCGATTATGGTCTGTAGAAAAACCAAAGCAGAATGAAAAATTTTCTGCAGAGGAGATGCATGTATGTATACATACATATACATTAGAGATGGGGCAGGCTGAGCCCAAACTTTCATGAGCTGATGATGATGTCTGATGAGCTCTGGCTCATCAGACAGAGTCAACTAAACTCGAAAACTACTTTTCTATATTGAAATTCTCCAGAATAGGAATACAATTATGTGATTTGTTTTCGAGGATTGTAAAAATCTGCGTGTATATGAAAATTCGAAGGAACTTAAATGGTGCAGTTTAGCAAATTTTCTTAAAATTTACATTGTCCATCAAGGGGTTAAAGTTACATTTGAAGTTTTGGGTTCAGGCTCAAACTTTCACACAGTATTTCAGGGATCGGGTGGGCTCAACTTGCAAGTCTTCGGACTTGGGCTTCGAAAAATAAGTCTGAACTCATCTCTAATATATATATATACATATATTACAGTCGAAGTCACATATATGCAACTCGCATATATGCAAAAAAAAAAAAACTACCCTCAAACTTGCTTCTATCTTTTTAATGTTACCTAAATGATCTTCATTGTGAATTTATACATGCAAGTATTTTTGAAGCCAAACGAATGTTTTATTATAGAATCCAAACCGGATATATGCAACCATTATGAACAAGTTTTCATCCACAGTGAATGTGTAGTTGGCAACTCTATTTTTAAGGATTGGCTTTCCCCATTAAAAATGGCTGTCAACCCTTGTCGAAGTTTCACATACCAGCTTATTTATGGCTTTCTTTATGCCTTCCCCCTTCTAATAACAAATAAATAGATTTTATTTATCACAGGAGACATACAATCTGTATAGACATGTTTATATATTACATTAGACAAGTCACATGTGCAATAAATCGCATGTACTGACATACACAACATGCCCGTGTTCGGAATCACTATCAAAATTTGTTTTTGTAAGGGCGACGATCTGGATCTGGTGCGGTGGATTACGCGTCCCATGTTTTATTGGTCTACAAAATTCCTAGTTTATTTGAAAGTTTTTTTTCTTTCTTCTTTTATTTAGCGATCGATCAGGTATGGAGAGCACTTTTGTTAGTCCTAAGATCATTATCTAGGGACCCTGCTGTAATTACATAGGCTTAATTTATACAACAGGAGGCCCAGAAACAAATTTGTCTAGGGCCCTGAGAAGCTTTAATCGTCCCTCTTCATAGAATTACATTATGATTAACATCCTTTTTTGTTTAACAAATTTTTTCTCCGTACCTTGAAAGTCATCAATGAGAGAAATTACTGTAGGCAAATTACATGGAAATTATATATTATATGCTTTAAAGAATATCACTTCCCCACTTACACAGTTTTTATTTATCACTCCCTTTACGTTATAATTTATTAGTATGCCATATTTCAGGAATTCTCGATCCGGGAGAGGGAGATTGATTGTGGTTTTACGACTCAAGGACTACGGTGTCATGCTGCATTGGGACCTACTGTTTTCCGAGGAATCTGAACCTCTTAAGGCCTAGGGAACCAAACCCTGGACCACAGTGAGTAGTGTGATCTTTATGAGATCTCAGAGTAAGCATTCTTTACACCGTTGGGAGTCGAACCCGAGTTAAAGGCGCACTATGCGAATGCATTACCACACTGTACCACTGCAGGGCCTGGAGAGGGGGAAATTATAATTTAATGGAGGAAAGGCGAATTATCACCTCAAATTGGTAAACACACTCCAGTAAAACTGATGCTGCTATATGGTGAAAAGGCTACATGGTAAGAAACCACTTTTTTATCTGAAAGTTTATGTGAATCTCATTTACTGTTATTACGGTGATGTTTCCATAAATAATAGTATAAATTGCACAGTGAATTCACTGAAATTAACATGATAATATCACAGTTATATATTTTATAACGTCACGACAGAAAAATGTAAACATCTTAACGAAACTTTTAGATGATCAAATCGTAAAGTATTTTTTTTTTTAAAGTCATACTGTATATGAATAATTTGAAAGAATAAAACCAATGTGTACTTTACATACCATTTGAATAAACGTACAAAATCCAAATTTGGTTGACGCTAAACGGCAATAAAAATTAGTGGCTCATATGACTGACAACTTATTTGGCGATACTGCACATTAATCTCTGGTCGCTATGGCCAACTTTGTTCGTGGACGACGTCATGATCGATTAACATTTTTCAAGCCAGGTATTTTTATAAATGCATTAAAAAGGAATCACCTACGCATCGGTTATCAAGTTTCTTAATCTTTTTTTTCTCTACGAATCGAATCGTTCTGAAACTAGTTTGGCAACCTTAAATTAACATGCACCTTTACCAATTATTTTTTTCACATTTATGCTTTTTTAAAACGTTATTTCTATATATATATATATATGTATTGTTTTAATTTTACTACACATAAAATAGTAACATACATTGCTATCATAAAGTCCAATAACATTCTTAATTTACCAGTTTATTGCTAGGACATGAACATTGAATTTTAGATAAATTGTAAATCATTTGTAAATGAGAAATTTAAAGTAAAATCAGTTTACAACACAAACATAAACTTTATAGTCAAAATCCACCTTTGACCCTCCCAAATTCTTTGTGTTTTATTGTGAAAGTATAGCCAACAATGTTCGCATTTTTGCACAAGCCATACTCATCCTGGGACTTACACTATTCTCAGAAATCTGAACCTCTTAAGGCCCATGGAACCAACCTCCAAACTAAAGTGAGCACTTTGTCGAGATTTGCTCGTTTTGGTATCACTGCAAATAAAACCCTGGTTAACATTACACCAAGTGGACACATTACCACTGCAGGGCCACAGTTAGCCAAGTTTGTGCGGCACCAGGGTATAGTTTTCCAAGGTTTTTAAAATTGTTGTCCAAGGCATTAAATACTGGAATACGGCTTGGTAGAAAAACAGCAGGTGCTAAGAACCAGAGGAATACTGCATGTCAGACAAATGTATTACTTTTGCACAAACAAATGCTTCCTTTTCAAAAAGCCACGCTAGGTTCGTTGTATTTCTTAAATATAAATCATTTAAGACATATATGGAAAATTAACCAAAACATCTTTTAATAATACAATTTCCTACCATATAAATATTTAGAATTAAAAAAAAAAGTCCAAATAAATCGTTTGCTGTGTAAAATAGTGCATTCGAAGACAAAATGGAAGCAACAAACAAACTAGATAAAACTGATAAAATTTACCAGAAAACAAAATTTCTAAACAATAATTACAAAAGAGCGATTCAAAAATAAAAAATACAACAGAATAAAAATAATACAATTTCATAAAACGGGAATTGAAAGTGACTGGAATCTAAAATCTAACATCAATCCAATCTCATACCTGCCAACGTGTCGATTTCAAAATTCTTACAATTTTTAAAATGAATGTGCATCATATGCATGCACATCATTAGACAGCGTGCGAAGTGCATGCAGTATAACATGTCCAGAATTGAATGAGGTACTATATTTTTTCCTTATTATGTACAGATAATTAACAAATATAGACTATATTAACCAGAGCATATAAAAAAAAAAAATCCAAGGCAATTTCCCAAATTAAAATACATTATTTAATTATAGATATTTACATAGGCGTAGGGTTATATGGGCCCGTGGGACCCCAGCCCTTCAATGATTTGAAATAAATTACAATTTTACATATATATATTTATTGCAACATATAAATTTTCATAATACCGCTTAGCATAAGTATATATACGTATAAAATTTTTAACTATTCTTTTTTAAAACTGAAAAAATGGCATATAAATGCAAAAAATCTTTAAAAATTTTTCAATTGTATTTGAAAAATTCCTCAAAAATTAAAAATAGGATGGTAGTTCAGGCCCCCCACCTGAAACGGCCCTGACATGCGGCATTGCAAGTGCCCTCACGTACAATCTCTGACTACGTAATATCGTAATCGTAGCCTCAACAGCAGCCTGGAAAAAGGATGGGAAGCTCTGGGTCCCTTTCCCGATACAGCCCTGATGACTTGGTCGGTGCATTTCGAGTTTCTAATTTGTCGAAATATGTTTCCGCAATACTTATACTACCCACTAAGTAAATGTTCAGAAGCATCAAAAGTGAAGTTTGTGGGCATGCGCAATGAATTATTTTCTTGTAATCCATGTCAGGATACAGCTGAGAGTATGAAACCGTCCAGACGATATTGTAAAACCTTGCATGCGCACAAAGAAACATCGTAATTGGCGATATAACACCGTGAAATCATGATGTATCGCCAATTTGAAAATTACGAAACCGGTATGATGTCGGCTTCACACTGTTTTTTCATAATGTATCGATACATTGCCCAAGCTTAGTCATGGGAATGGATTGAGGTCGCAATTCTGTAATGTGTTTTTGTTTTCCCCCCTAAAAAAAAACAACCTCGTATAATCTTAACGATCATTCGTACACTTCAGGATAAATCGTACAAGTTGGCAGGTATGCAATCTCGTTTTATGTCCAAGACAAACGTTTTTACAAAAAAAGGTATGAAAACCTATGGGTGATACGTTAGAAGATTATATATGTGAAATATAAAAATTACGCGAAGCAAAAGCATATAGAAAAACACAGTTACCACATTGGCGAGATAGTTTTAAATAAGCACTGATTATCATCAATCCATGGCAGGATTTGTTCCCTCAATTTGTGACAGACCATCATCAGTGTGAGGCAATCACCTTCAGATGAGTGATTGTTAAGGGGCTTCTTCTTAAAAAAGTGCTTGAATAAATTTTCTAAACTGTTGGGTTTGTGGTTTCTGAACTGTGGTTTTCTTTTCTTTCCATTTTTGTCCGTCGACGAGCCGTAGATGTCGAAACTACGGACGGCTAACAGAGTATCAGCAACAAGTATATTCGATGGCAAGGAGCATCCGACACGATGGAGCTCAGATTTTAACAACGGAAAGTCAAAATCGATGCCATTGTGCGCCAACAGACATACGGGTTGGGGAAGGTGCATGAGAAAATTAGTCAGCATTTGCGCGGTGGATTCATCAAAAGAATGTTGGAGGTCTAATTTTGCATTGTCCAGACCTGCAATATGAAAAGAGAATGAGTACATAATGTTTAATCAGATGAAACTAATGTCGTCATAAAAGTTATCGAATGTTGACAACTGCTTGGATACAGACATATCCATCTTCTGAATATTCAGAAGACATACTGCTCTAAAGAACAAAAATTATCAATGATTTAATAAATTTTGTAATTCCGTTAGTTTCGTACATATTTTGCTTAATTCATTTTGGTGCAGCAGTGGATCATCATGTTATTTACATAATGTCTGGTTACAGTTTTATGTCCTAAAACTAATGGAGGATAGGAGTCAGTTCGCATGAGAAGCAGGTTATAATATGTTTGAAAATAAAAATTAGTTGTTCATTTTTCTTTTGCTAAATAGTAAAATGGGGCTGTCAGCAAATCAACAGTGGCAGATTTACCAATAGGCTAAGTAAGCTAAAGCCTGCGGCAGCATATTTTCAAAACATTTGCCGCTAAGAGTTTGGCAAAAGTGGGGCTGACTTTTTTTGGTGACGAACTGAACTACTAATTTTGAATTGCTATGTTGGAAAGTGCACCTAGGCACTCACAAAGGGAGAGCTGCCACAGGTGTGGCCTCGAGAGAAGCTAAAAGATGCTAAATCTGCGAATACTTGCGAAAAGACAAATTTGAAATAACCACAAGGGGCATCAAATTAAGGATTTGACAAAAGCCAGAAAAATCTGTTATGTCTCTAGTTACATTTGGTAAAATTAGGCAGCAAAATGGTAAATTAGTTTATGCAAATCGATGCTATTTTTTTTTCCTAGTTTCATAATTCAGTGAACCAGTTCTTACAATTATCGCAACTTATTACTGCATAAAACCAAACAGTAAGCTACTCGAGACAGAATGGATGGTTTGCAACCCTTAACACACGACACATTTACATGAAATTAATATTTTTTTATGTATCAAACTCGCGCTATTACATTAAGGGTAACGTGGTTGGAACCATTAAGATGCAGACAATCACATGTAACAATAAGTGTCCTACCGAGCACTTATGAACAGTTAAACACTAACATCTGATTTCCACAGAGAACAAGTTACTATAGTATATAACAATAGGACACCGATTACTTTTTGTGTTATAATTGCTCTTCTTAGGGATAATGCAATTATCAAGGAGAAATGGTTAATGGACAAAGCCACAAAAGGTGTTGTTAGCGGAGGTTCCATGTTTGTGGTTTTATGGCTCAAAGACTACAATGGTCATGCTGTGGGACTTACTGTTTTCCGAGGAATCCGAACCTCTTAAGGCCTAGGAGAACCAAAGCCCAAACTACAGTGAGCACTGCGATCTTTATGAGATTTCTGAGTAAGCATTGTTTGCACTGTTGGGAGTTGTACCTGAGCTAATGATGCAATAGGCGAACACGTTACCACATTGCGCCACTGGGGAAATAGAATAAACATCAACACATAACAGATAACTCAAAAGCAATTACCCGTTATTTGACCTGCTTTAACATCTACAGAACATCTTGGTTTTACGCAAAGGCTGAGTTTGTTTTTGATGCGAACATCCCTCAAATCATGAACATCGGTTTTCGCAAAATCGTCCCTGGCAACAGCGAGGAAAGAGATTTCTGTAATCTGGGTGTTTGTGGGTCCATTGATGCGAGGTAACCCAGTGGTTTCCAAGTCGAAGAATACAAGTGTTGCTGCTACTTCGGGGGATGGGTTAGAAATATCTGTAGCAACGTTTGAGTGTCCATTTACAATGGGTTTAGAAGTCAAGGGTGACCCTTCGGTGCTGGTCACTGTGGTATCGTGTGAGCTCGGAAGAGTTTTGTAACCACTTCCATAATTAGGAGGAGTTACAAAATAGTAGTTAAGCGGTCGAGTGGGTGGTGGTGGACGTTCTAGGAATTCTATGGGGTCACTGGCCAGTTCGTAAAAGTCGAAATGAGTTAGCGAAGATTCCATGTTTCGGAACTAGAATAGATTTGGTTACATTCCAGGCAGCTAAAAAAAATCAACGTTAAATGCAAATTTGAAAAAATATAATCACCTAACGATTTTATTTAGGCCAACTATTAAATCAAACATGTATCAACAAATTAACTAACAATCCTAATAAAGCATATTTCTATCGCCACCATACATAGTATCGTCAACCCAAACATTTGCTCATATTTTATAGTGCAAAGACAGCACTGGCGGATCCAGGGGTGGGGGGACAATGGGCCGATCGCCCCCCCCATATCGGGATTATATTACGAAAATGAAATTAAAGGTACCAGATACTTGGCCAAACCTAGGAATCGGAAATAAATTGCTCCCACCCTCGAATATTTCTATATCCACTATCGAAAGATAGCTAAGATTATGCTATACAAGGACGTAGTTTTCAGAGCACTGAAATTGTGTTGTCAAGGACAGTGGTTCTTAATTTTTGTGAAACCATGACCAGGTAAATTCTTTTCTTTTTGCATGAGACAAGGGTCCAGTCCTAACGAATTTACTTGTAAAATACCTTTTCAAATTATTTTAAAGTTCATACATTAAACTAACATAAGTATTGATAATTAACATCATGGCATAATTGTAAAGAGTATTAATACACATGTATATGATGCAATATGTTAACAAACATACAATTACAGTTTAAGTAGCTTTTAAGTACTGGACTGATGAAACCTTAAGGTAGTTTCCTCAGGACATCATAAATTTTCACTGATTTTCTTTAACATACTGATTGATTGTTTGGCTTTTTTATGGCGCAAGAGCATCTGGGCTATACTGCGCCAAACATGGTAAAATCAAAGACTGTAGTAAGTTTTGCATAATGTCACTCTGATGTAAGTTAACATACTGAAAGATTTTGACGTTTGAAAATTCAAATCATTTGTGAATACTTCCATAAGACTTGGTTATTGACATTTGCTACACAAATGCTATTTAGGTATTTTAGATCTCAGTCTTCCGACAGATTCACAGAAATTCTCTTCAGGATATTTCCACTGTAAGATATTTATTCATGAAAAATATTTAGAAAATTAAAATGACAAAATTCTTGCTTCCCGGTATAGTTGACGCTATGACCTGGTACTGCACCATGCCGTGGCAACTAAGGAACATTAATTAACCTACGGAAACGAACCCAGGACTACGATAGGAAAAAAAAAAAAATTATTATAATATGGTTCCACTCAAGTCAAAAACAGGTTAACTGCCATTGACACTATAATGGAGGTGGTTGGTTCTAGGGAGAGTTAGAAGACCATATAGGACTTTGCATCACCAGGAACTCATATAATGCTGCATTGGATGTAAAAAGTAAACGAGAACAATATCAAATATTTACAGTGACTTTTAGTTACGGATAAAGTTTGCTGTACAAAAATAATGTCATTTCAGTGATTGTTGCTTGGGCATACATTTTTTTTTATTAAATTAATAACACCTAAACATGTTCACAAATAGTTAAGTTGCAGTGTTTAAATAAAATACTAGCATATTTTATTATGGACATTTGAGTAATTGATCAAATAAAGCATGAATAATAAATATATATTCATTTGTGAAAATTCTCCCAGAATCTCCTCCATCCTCCGCAAATTTAATTTCCGGTTTATATTTAAGCCGGTTAATAAACTTGGCGTTTCTCAATTTAAAGACAAGATTTCGGACCATAATAATTGTTACATTTATAAAACGCATTGCGAATGTGGATTGTCTTATATTGGCCAAACACTGAGAGCATTTTGTTTCAGACTTAAAGAACACGAATCTTATGATAAGAATTTGCTAAATCGGTAAAACACTCATGGAAACACAACCATCGTTTCTGTTTTGCCGATGCAAAAATAATTGAAAAAGTCCGTTTACCCTCAGATCTTAATATTTTCGAGGCCTTTCATATCTTCAGTAATTCCGCTACAATAGTCAAAGAGCCGTTCGAGAACAATTTTTTTCCACTTGATATAAACATCTATTTCATCTAACGTAAATTCACTCCTTTTTCATTTTACTTTGCACTCCACACAATAGATGACACTGGCACGCTTGTATATATATATATTTGTTTTTTTTTTGTTTCTAATTTGGTGGCAATGAATCAGTTTGGACAAATTTCTGAAGTAGGTGGACGTTTTTCACCGAAACAATTGTAAAATGTATCTCCAGCTCAAATTAAACTGCGTTTGTGTGTAATTTGTTTTTAAATGTATATTCATTTGTTCGTACCATTTTTTCTTTTTACCAAATATAAATGTTTGCTTGTATATCTAACATCCCAAAAAGACAATAGATATCACTTGGGATAGGACTAATGTCTTAACGTGATCTCTGAATCATGATACGGTTACATGACCAAGATCAGTGGGAGTTAAAGCCAACACAGCAAGATTGAAGACATTGGTTATGACTATTACAGTCAAGACATTGGTCATGACTATTATAGTGTGTCGCATTAATGGAGCCTCCAAGCTCCAATATAACTTAGGAAATTATATAGAGTATAACACTGTTGCTTTAATTATGTCAAGAAGGAAGAGCCCTCTAAAATCTCATTCACTATCCGTCTTCATAAATTCATCTCGAATGCAGTAGCAGCCCCAGACATTGCAGGGCCTTACAGGGGAGCCTGGGGGTATGGAATAGATCCCAGAGAAAAGGGGATTCGGGACCTTCCCCTGAAAAATGAACTTTTTAAGTCATTTGACGGAAGAAGGTAAAAGAATAGTTTTGTCTTCTTCTGATCCGTTGTTAATAACAATAATCTTAATTTGATAAAAGTATAACAAATGAATTGTAAGAACAATAAATATCATTTTAGCGTTATTGAAATTCGAATAAATTACGTTTACGTTTTATAATGAATGGGAGTCTACAATTTAATGACAAACAGTTTACATTACAAGTGCGTTAATAATAAAAGGGCCGGCATGGGGCCCTGGAGCCACCTCTGCTTGAATACACCATATTTTTTTTTCTCTTTTCAAGATATAAGCTAAATTATTATTAATACAAGTTTTGGTGTAACTGCATGGTTCATTAGCCACTTTTCTTTTCTCCTGAAATTGCTCTAAAATATCAGTAGATTGACTTGTGATGTCATACTTGCGTGTTTCTTTTGAGTTTTTAATGCCGTTTTCATGTTCTTTGTGTTTCTCAAGGCTGTGTTTTTTCATTGCAGCGAAATTATGTCGAAAATAATTTTGTAATTCATTTCTAGTCTTATTTTTAATTAAGAAGTTGCAGGTTTTGGTGATTCAACATTATATTAATTCAGGAATACTGGAAGAATAAACAGGCAGCAAGGGTGGAAGCCTGAAGGGGGGAGGGGTCTTCTCTACTTAACCTTCACTGATGCAGGTAAGAGTAATTTAGTCTTTATTTTAATTGGGGGACCCCCTCCCACATAAGAAATTCACTGATTCAAGGAAATTATAATGCTAAAAAAAACCCAGCAAGCAATATTTTCATCATGGCGACAAGCCATTTTTCCACCTCACATGGCTAACGACTAGGTAGTACATCCTCTTTTGCTTTTCCTTGGGTCGGCATTTCCAGTTTTCAGCCTTTTCTGATGTTTCTTGAGTAAAGTACGCACCCACCATGGCATTCACAGGTTTAGGACGATTACAATGCTGAAAAAAAGCAATGTAAACAACATTACCAACATGGTGGAAAGTATCTTTGCCCATTGTCAGTCGGTCTTGGCAACACTGGAAAGAAAATCAGTAGGTGCCGGACTACACAATTATGCCCAAGAGAGCATTCAAGTCAGGCCTGTAGCTAGGATGAAGGGGCAA
>QLNU02003225.1:108069571-108095385 GCA_006491805.2 Dysdera silvatica | reverse complement strand
AAATAACATACAGAGGAGGAATATCTGAAGAAATTTAGTTTTGTTTTTTCTTGAAAAAACAATTATTTTTAAGCATAAGTAAACATGCTGCGTGTTATTAATAGCAATTTCTTGTGAATAGGTAGCTTATATTCGGTTTGATTTTGTTTTTAACAGCGTGACAATTTTAAATCTATTCTTGGTCTGTACGTATTCAAACAGGGTTTACTGGTGGTGTTTGAATCGTAAATTAGCAGATTGCCAACCATGAGGTACTAAATATGTGTAAGCACGTTTGATTCCTTCTAAGGATTCTAATCTTTCATTGTTTTTCAAAACTTTGTGTAAAAAAATTATGAAAGATGTCTTCACTAAGATTGGCCCAGTTTATGTACACTCGTAATAAGTGTGCTAAATATCATTTTGCATTGAGCATAGAGTAGTATTTAAAAGATTACATTTATGAAATCAACCAAACGTTTGAGCATTTAATTTTCAGCCTACAAATATAAATGTTTTCACTGTTGAATATAATAGTCAGTTCTAAAATTATTCTCAAACTCAAAAGAAATATAAGAAAAAATAACTCTGAAGTCTCGAATGGTTCATTTATAAATACTGCTGCTTGCAATTATAAGACAATTTAAAGTAAACAAGAAATAAATAGAATATACTATGTATATTGTACACATAGTTAAAACTTCAACAAGATAAAGCTAAGCTTAACTCAATCAACATAGTTATTCGCAAGGGGTAAAATAGTCTGCATTGATTAAAATAAGTTTACTTTTGAGTTGTGTTTCTTAATCTTTCAATAAATTATGAACAACAGATCTTAAAAATTATCATCCTCCCAATGAGTGAAATGTATAGGTCGTAGCCCACTGAACCTTGGCATTAATAAATTACGCAAACCGCGGCAAGGAGGAAAAAATATTTAGTAAAAGTTCTAAATTGTTTTTAATATTTTATTTCATATTTTACTGTTTCGGTTACGAAAATGTGCGAACATAGCCTTTTCGTTTTTGCAAAAGCGCCAAGTAGGAATTCCCGAAAAGATTTCGCAAACCAACAGAACAAGTTTTAGCTGTCTTCTTTCCAGTAAGTCCACCTTAACGCTTCAATTGATTTTCTACAGCAGCTCGCGTATGACGATTTGTCAACATACTATCTGAAATATCTTATTTAATATTAATTTTCGACTGTGGTAACTATTTGTAAATTTGCTCAGTATGGCGTAAGGATTGCGAAAATATACAGTTAAATCTATGCTTTTCGAACACCCTGTATATGGCTGCAGGCGATGAGTTAGCACTTTCATTAAGATTTATAAATGGCACGTAACAAGCTAATTTGTTAGTAATTTTTCAAATCCGCTTTATCAAATTTTTTCAGATTACTATTTCAGAATCCATTGTCAGTCTGAGTTACCGCTGTTAAGACATTTGGTAAAGAATTTTGCAAGTATGTCTTCTACATATTCTCCAGCTTCTTTTAGGATATTTAATGTAATACCACCATCACCAGGGGCTCTTCCTTTCTTCATACTTTTTATTGCAAATGAAACTTCTTCTTTTAAGATTTTAGGAGCTGTTCCTTCGACTATTTCAATGTCTTCGTTTAATCCACTGTTACTTTCATACAGCTTTCTGTAGAATTCTTCAACTCTTCTAAGTATTTCTTCCCTATTTCTTGTTACGGTGCCATCCTCTCCTTTTAATGCAATGATGTGTTTCTTCCCAACAGAC
The DNA here is from genome assembly GCA_006491805.2 of Dysdera silvatica. Lineage (NCBI taxonomy): Eukaryota > Metazoa > Arthropoda > Arachnida > Araneae > Dysderidae > Dysdera > Dysdera silvatica. The sequence continues at coordinate 108,093,658 of QLNU02003225.1, read as the reverse complement.
AAACTTCCTTTAACAACCCTAAGGCTCTTGTTGCTTTCAATGGCCTTCCTTACTAGCTCACAGTTGAATTTTCTTATGTCTTCTTTCATGCTTTTGCGCAGAGTTTTACAAAGTTCTATGTACTCAATCCTGGAACTGGTATTTTGATTGTCCACCTTCATATCTCTTCGCCTTTTCATGAGCTGTTTCGTCTTCTCAGATAATTTGCTATTGTGCTTTTTACAGGTTACACCACCAATTTCCCCAGCAGTTTCAACTATTGTCTTAACAATGTTTTCATTTGCTTCTGAGATGTCAACTTCTTCAATAAGTCCTTCCAGTGCAGAAAAGCGATTTTTTAATTTTTTAATTCCAACTTGAATGCCTCGGTATTTTCTTTTAGTTTCATTAGATCCACCCTCTTACTTACTTGTTTCCTAATGAGCTTCTGTCGTTCTAATTTAGTATTTAAGTGCATTTTACATCTCACCATTCGATGATCACTTCCAGTATTAAATCTGTTCAGTACGCTGCAATCTTCAATAATTGATTTCTTGTTTGCCAGGATATAGTCAATTTCGCTGGTTCCTCCATTGGGGTGTTTCTATTGGGTGTTTCATTGGGTAAGTGGAAATTTTCTCAGTGTACCCTGTGATTTCCTATGCCGTATTACATTATTAATTTATTTGTTAATTAGCATTTTCTTTTCATGACACTTGGTTGATTTCGCCATTCTCTTTTACAAAAGTTTAGTATATAAGGAAATTAAATTCTTTAACTGGGTTTTTTTTGGGATTTGGTATATTATACGACTTAATTAAGGTTTTTATTATCTTTGGTGATCGCTAGTTGTTCATTTCTCTATTTTATAAAAATTTTGTTGTAAGTGAAGTTCTTTTTTTACAGATATATTCTATGATTTCTCTTCAAGGCTTACGATTTTTAATATATTGGTTAGTTAGCATTGTCTTTCATGACAGTCGGTTGATTTTCGCAAAATTCTTTACAAAAGTTTGGTATATAAGGTAATTAAATTCTTTATCTGTTTTTTTGGGAATTTTTTTGTTACTGGTATATTCTATGATTTAATCATTAATTAAGGTTTTTATAATATTTGATGATCGCTAGTTGTTCATTTTCCTCTTTTATAAAAATTTCGTTAGTAAATAAAGTCCTTCTTTTCTCGATGTATTCTAGGATTTCCCTTTAAGGCTTATTAACATCATTAATTAATTTTATCATTATCTTTTATGATCAATAGCTGTTTTCGTAAGTTTCTTTATAGAAGTTTCGTTAGTAATTTATTAAAGTCTTTTTCCGGATGTATTCTATGATTTAAGTGTTATTTAAGGTTTTTAAAAATTAAAGTTCTTTAACGTTTAGTATTAATTTAATTGTTATTTTACCTCTCATGATCGTAGGGATGATTTCATGCATATCTTTTTAAAACAAGCGTATCAGCGGCTTATTCCTCGACCATCTTACCTAGATCAAGAGAGAAGCAGCACTGTGTTTTCTCTAGGAGCAGAAAACATCTAAAAATTTTCAGCTGTCTGATGTTCGTTTCAGGCAGTAGGATTCTGTCCTCTCTCCACTATTTCTTCGCAGAGGATCGGCAGTTTTTTAAGGCAGATGTACTATTATACACAAAATTCCTCAACCGTTTATGGTTTACCAGTCAATTTTTTATATCCCTCTACATTTTTTTTTCTTAGACGGATTTAGCTTCCTTTCAGGCGCATATCCGTGGGGTACAGTCCTCGTGCGTTTATCAATGCTAAAACTCTTATTTTATAACTTTTTACAGCTCCCTCTTGATAAAAGTCGAAGCGGTTTTTTCGTATCTTAACTTAGCATACATTTTTTCTTTTCTTAATAATAGCCCCTCTATGTTATTTTTAGGATCCTTTTTTATTATTAGTAAAAAGAAAGACGGGATTCCGCGTGTTGTTCCCCCCAAAAAAGTCTCTGAAATTGTGTAATACAAACCCTCTAGTATAGCGGAGATGCTTACATATAGGGGTGATTGTTACGTCACAGGCTTCCCAGCTGTTTTACAAAGCCTCATTCCCTCCCTCCCTCCTGAGAGGAGAGCTCTCACAGGTCAAAAGTTAAACCCTAATGATGTCACCATTCTATCAGCTGTTAATACTCCCGTTGGCAAAGACCAGCTGAATCCCTACGATGAATTTTTTTTTTATTATTTCTTCATTTTTCTATTTCTTGGTAATTCTCATGGGATACTCGTAGGTTATGTCCTGCTATAGCTATTTACTCCGTATAAAATCCCCCATTTTACCAGATAGACAATCTTTCATTTTCAAATATCGACAGGCATTTCATCGTTCAACAACCTGTTTTTTTTATAACCTTTAAAGCCTTCGTAGATAGATTTTATCGTTCCTCTCACGTATAGAGCTTCCTACCTGTTATTATGGTGGAAAGTCAAGGTATTTTCGCAACCATTCCCACCGTTTCTTTTATAGCCCTCATAACATACTACGTTACAATTATTCTTTTCTCAATAAATTCTGTCTCAGTGCTATTTACTATTAGTAAAATTCAGGATAGTTTTACGATTCCACGTATATTTTTCACAAAAGAGATTTTGTTAAGCGCGATGATGATATGATTTTCAGTAGTGAGATCTTCTCATCCGATATAAAATAAAGTCTGCTTACATGTAGAGTAAAGATCCTCAGAGTCAGCCGTCTTGGCCTTCTAAATGGTCCGAACAAGGTAAAATAACAATTAAATTAATACTAAACTTTAAAGAACTTTAATTTTTAAAAAACCTTAAATAACACTTAAATCTGTAAGGTATTATTACCCTCCGCAGGGATAACACAATTGCCAAATATGGTCAACACAAGAAAGCCTCCGGGGCGAGAATTTTGTGAGTTTTCGTGGGGGAATTTATTATACAATAATTTTTGCCACCCACGTATTAATTACAGCTCAAACTAGAGCTTATGTAATTTTGGAGAAAAAGAGACGCTTTCCCCATCCTGGATCTAAGACACTCAGGGCTAAACGGAGGGACCCTGGTTCGAATCCAGGATGGGGAAAGCGTCTCTTTTTCTCAAAAACGATAAAAGCTCTAGTTTGAGCTATAATCTATACGTGGGTGGCAGAAATTATTGTGCAACATTTAAACCGTAGAATACGTCTGGAAAAAAAGGACTTTAATAAATTACTAATGAAACTTCTATAAAGAAACTTACGAAATAACTATTGATCATGAAAGATAATGATAAAATACATTAATGATGTTAATAAGTCTTAAAGAGAAATCCTAGAATACATCGAGAAAAGGAAGTCTTTAATTTCCGACAATATTTTTATAAAAGAGGAAAATGAACAACTAGCGATCAAAGATAATAAAAAACTTAATTAATAATTAAAACATAGAATACACCAATTCCTAAAAAACATTAAATACGGACCGAACACGACCAGGGATCTAACCACCACGAAAGGGAAGGGGGAGCCAATCACCAGGCCCGAATCCTGGGGTTGGGAGAAAGCAATGGGCGACCCTTGACTCCCAACCGGGGCCGATACTACTCAGATTTCTTATCATTTACATTAAAATTTTCATTAGCATCGTTAGCGTAAAAGGGGGGGGATAGGGCCACATCTTTACCTTGCAATTATCTTTTCCGTGAAAAATATTTAGCCCCTAGAAAAACGCTTACGAATGAATGTTATGCGCCGAGCAGTGAGCATCAGGCTACACGCCCTACACACTAGAATTTATGGCTAGTTGGCCAATAGTTAGTGCATCGGAATATCTTTGTAATTCTGTGAATTAAACACAGATTTGGATTGGATTAAAATGATCAATTTCCTTTTTTTTTTCATCGTTAACATCAGCTAAGCCTCAAAAGGATAGCTATTATTTGATTGATATTGATATGCCGATAACCGAAATATTACAAGCAATTACTGGCCGAAGATTTCCAGGTAGCTGAACCGTCTTGCACCCTTTTTTTTTTCAGGACCAGAAGTGATAGCTGAAATAAATCGCTAAGACGGGAAGATGAATGGTTTAGGATAAGCACATATGTGGAGATTGATTGGATGGAGTTTTCTAGGTAACAGGAATTATTATAGATCAGCAGTTCTTTAACTTTCCTAGACAGCGGACCCCCTTCAGAGTTCACTCACCCTCGCGGACCCCCAAGAATTAACTCAAAGTTTAAAGCCCAGAATTTGCATCATACATATTTATTTCTAGTGTTTCATCACTGATTTTCACCATTTAAGGAAGGAATTTTTCGTTCCCTCATAATTTATTCTTAGCATTAAAGAGTAAATGCTCGTGTCTTAGTATTTTTCCGAACTTTTGTGGGGCACTGGGAGGATCTCGCGGACCCTACTGATAGTGTTCTGCGGACTCCCAGGGGTTCGCAGACTACAGTTGAAGAACCTCTGTTATAGATCATTACTATAATATTTTCGCATAGTACATCTTGTATTCGACAGTTGGGGTGGAGTGAGTCCTCTCAAAGGGCGCATACATTGTATTATCGGAGGACGCGAGTTCCATAGCCCATGATGGCGCGAGTCCTATAACCCGCGATGGCGCAAGTTCTATCACCCCTGAGGGCGCGAGTCCTATAACCCATGATGGCACAAGTCCTATAGCCCATAATGGCGCGAGTCGTATAGCCCATGACGGCGCAAGTTCTATCACCCCTGAGGGCGCACGGGCCCGGGGGCCGGTTGGCCGACGGCCCAATCCGTCCCTGATTGGGGTTATCCTCTAATATCTGGCCCTTTCTAAGGATCTGAGGTGTATCACAGCTCTTTTTATAGGATGTGGGAAATTCCAAGAAAGGCAGCTTTTGAATTTGATGTATTGTAATTTCGTCTATTTCCACTGCATTTAGGTGATTAACAAGTTTTGATAAGACTGCACCTAATGCTCGTATTACTATGTGGATGATATTATTATTATTACTATTAAATAGAGAGAAAATCATATAAAGTTTTCATCATATGGTCGTTAGACGTTTCAGATTCCCTTTAAAATTTTGCTCATGGTGGACTATTTTAACAAATAAACGCAAATTGGTTTTCAGTTAGTTGTGTTCGTTTTGGTGATATCGAATAGTAGTTGAACTCTTAGGTTATAGCAAGCTAAGAGCAAGAGACCTCATAAGGGTTTTCTCGAATTCTTATTTCGGTTTTCCCATTTTCCTGCACACATTTTTTGCGATTCAGGTATAGGTTTTGAGATGTTAATGGATCCATTCCGGAACGGAAAAATCTCCCAAGATTCACGAAGAAGTCTACAAGGGAGAAAAGTAATATTTTTATGAGGAAATTTTTGCAGTATTCCAATCAGAGGCATGCCTTTTCCACCTTTCCGTAAGTTTTGCTTAATTATGAAATTGATTTTGCGTGTTATTATTTTTTATAGCATTTTGAACTAGGCACATTTATGGGCATACTAGAATTTTATCAGTGTTTAGGAACTCTAAAGGCTCTACTTCATGAAGGCCATTCCTTATGGCTCTGGCCTTAATTCATGAGGGTAATTCTTTATGGCTCTGACCTTAATTCATGAGGGTTATTCCTTATGGCTCTGGCCATATTCATAATGGCCTAATCCATAACGATCCTAGTTCATAAAGGTCCCGATTCGCTCCTGGCTACGGAGCATACTGATCTGCGTTCCACTTTCAGTAATTTTATTGTGTGTAAAGTAGAGATGAAATGGACTCAACCCGAGCTCAAAACGGGCTCGGTCTCTATATTTGTTATTTATTTCGGGCTCGGGCGGACTCGGGCACATCAGATGGATACAACTGAAGCCGAAAACTGATTTTTCAATATCGAAGTTTTCGAAGGAATACAATTATATCGTTCATTTTCGAGGATTGTAGAAATACGCGTATATGAAAATTCAAAGAAAATTAAATGGTATAGGTTAGCAAATTTTGTAAAATTTAAATCGTACGTCAAGGGGTTGAAGTTAAATTTGAGGTTTCGGACTCGGGCTAGCATTTTCACAGAGTATTTTGGGCTCAGGCCTCCAAAAATGAGTCCGAACTTACCTCTAGCGTAAAGGTGTTGCTTGGATGCCACGTTAACCCATTAGTTCCATTACGGGAAGTAGGTGGGCCAACTGGACCTGGGCCCAGGGTCTCGACCCAATCGGGACCCCAAATTGGAAAATTTTATTTATTATATTTTCTCATTGCAAAAAGAAATTTCCGCTAAGCTAAGGGGGGGAGGGGTCCTAAAATAATGGATCTCAGGGCCCCCAAAATGTGGTTGGACGATTCTGATTAAAGCGAACTCACATTGCTGCTCTGGAATAAAAAAAAGCAATTATGTTGCGTAACTTGAATACTTTTCCCAAGTTGTACTGTAGTCACGCCCTTATCGAGAGGGAGGATCTTAGGGACTAGTCCCTTCTCCGAAACTAAATTTTGAATGGGACTTGGTTACGGACTTGGATGCTGTGTTTGCATCGATGCATGCTGTGTAAAAATATTTGAACCCCACGAAATTAAACCTTGGCTACGGGCTTGACTGTAGAATTTTTATAATTAGGCTTCGATTTAAACAAGTTGGACTCTATAAAAAAAAATTCCATTTAGTTTCTACTTACACCATAGCCACACGTTCTAATGATTTTATTAACCAAATTACAACTACCGTGTCTCATAATGATGAAAGGGAGGGTAATGGTTAATACTGCGATTCTTTGTGCGCCATCACTCAATGGGCATTTCCCCCTGACTTGAAAATGGTGGATAAAGGAGGTGCTTAATCGTCCCCATTACTACTTTCTTTCCATCACGGTGGTTTCCTTAACAAGATCAATGTGGTTCCGTTGCCAACGGATACCACGGTCTCCTGCAGCTGAAGAAACTGTACCATTATAGCTGAAGCCCTCAAAAACTTCGCCCCTCACTTTGGGAAATATATATCGCGCTTTTGCGACAGCCGTTATTCTCCAGACATAGTTTCAAGAAATTATTTGTGAGGCGCTTTGATTCAAGAGATTCGACATTGCGTTGTAGGCTTTCTTTTTTAGTATTTGTTCATCTTTTTGTGGTATTTTTTCAATTTCTCAAGGTATCATACAACCCACTGAAAAAAAGCACTTCAACGCAATTAATTAATATCATTAATCTGTGTTCCAGCTTCTTTGATAATTAAAATAAATGTCACGGGAGAACGAGTGGTGAACTAAACAGAAAATTTACGGTGTTTTAAATCTATTATATGACATACATTTTTAAAAAAGAGAAAGCTAGCTTTCTTATCTGTTTCAAAATTAATACTCTTTAATTTATTTTTAAGAACGTCATATTTACATTTAATTCTTCTTCTTTGTTTTTCTTTTAAATTCGGACTTCGACGTTATCAGATAGAGAGTTAGGCCTATAGCCAGAATAAAGGGACAACTGGGGCAAGGCAAAGTATATATGGGGCACAAGCAAGGGTCGACGAATCCAAGGCGTCTGGTCACCATTGCGCCTGAAAAATTTAACCTGGCGCCCGACTACATCACTCTATATATACACGTTGCGTACTGTAGGCTCCTGGGAAAACGGGGAAGGCTCCTGAATTTATTTGAGTTTTGTCTACCCCTGGGCACAAGGCACCCGGAGATTGTTCTGTATATATAAATAACTCTATGGGGCAACTGAGGCTACGTCCCTGCTGGCCCCAGTTTGGATACAGGCCTGGAGAAAGAGAGAGAGAGAGAGAGAGAGAGAGAGAGATGCAATATTTTGTGTAACTACGGCTTAAAGAAAAAATAAAACAATCAATGGCAGAGGTACAAATTTAATAAAATTGTAAACATTTTCGATGTCTTAAACCGTCGGTCTTTTTCAGCAAAATCAAATCACACTGTGGGCTTGCTTGCTTTTTTTTTTATTTTTTTTACAAGCCATGGTGAGGAAACATGTTTTTTTTATCAACGTGGCATGATGGATCCGTAGTGTAATTTGAACTTGCTTAAGTACGTGGAATACTGAAGACCAAATAGTTACAAGTTTATTAAATTTATACCTGTGCCATTGGTTATTTCATTTTTACTTTGATATTTTGTACAGCGTGGGCATCTACCATCATAGGCGTAGCCAGGGGGTGGTTTTAGGGTTTGAAACCCCCATTGAAATGAAATTTTGTATATTTAACATAGGAATATATGAGTTGTAGCTCTGTAACCCCTCTCATTGAGCCTATAACCCCCCCTTATGAACTTTCTGCCTATGCCTATGTCTACCATTACATTAATTGTGCGAGACGTTAAAAATCAAAATTAGTTAAATCCCTAGCGAAAAACACATGAGAAATGCACAGAACAATAAATCCATCTCGCGTAAGGATACATTCCATTAATGTGATGAGTGTAGGCCTTTCGTCTGTATATCATTGCAGAAAGACAGTTACGCTCATACTGTGCCAGAACTTACAGTTTTTTGAGGAATTCTATCACTTCTTAGAGAATCAATCCCCGAACTACGAATCAGTAGAAAAAATTCGGCATGAAATTGGTATCTTCTGGAATCAAACCAGTATTGGTAGTATAATTGCCAAATGTGTTCTCAATACGCCAACGCAGGGCTAGTGTTGACTTTTAAATATGCTGTTAGCGATTTTTTTTCACGAAAATTGGTAATAAAATCCCTAAAATATCACTGCTTTTAGGCAATTTAATGTTAATATATATAACACTAGTGGCGGATTTATAAAATTGCCGCCCTTACGCACAGCCTGTACTGCCGCCCCCTCCCTCCTTTACAAAGAAAGGAATATTTGTTTAAAAAAAACGCATATCATACTCTTAACATTTGATATGTAAAGCAGATTTTTCATATAATTATTCAAACTAATAAGATACAACTCAAAATTATTGCTACCATAGTGTCCGACTTCGTGGATTCGAGACATTTTTTGAATCCACAATAATTTTAGTTTGGAATCCTGGAGCCTCTGATATTTTTACGTATATTTCGCGTATTTGGGGAAAAAAACACGTACGCATCCTTGTATGAATTTTTTCGTTATGAGTTCAAATTTTTCATTATTCATTCGCTTACTATTAATATCATCATCATCATCATATTCAACCATTATCTATCCACTGCTGGATGAAGGTCTCTCCAAATGCTTTCCACACAAGTCTATCCTGGGCCATTCGTTTCCACGTCACCCCAACCTCTTTTCTTATTTCATCCACCCATCTAGTTTGAGGACGTTTTCTAGGTCTTCGGTGGTCTCTTGGAATCCAGTTCAGAATTTCTGTTGTCCATCGTTGATCAGTTCTTCTTGCAATATGCCCAGCCCATCGCCATTTCAGTCCTTTTACTTTAACAATGATGTCCTCTACTCTAGTTTGCTCTCTCACCCAAGTGTTTCTTTTTCGATCTCTCCTAGTTATTCCAAGCATGCACCTCTCCATGCTCCTTTGCGTTGTCTGTAACTTTCGTATTGCTCTTAATATATATATATAAAGAGTGTTAAGCCACTAGCTCCTAGGTAATATGTAATATAATAATATATAATATAATAAATATATCTAGGAGGTGGTGGTTAAGCCTGGATTTATAAATGGGTACGCTGGGCAAATGCCCAGGGCGCAAAATTTTTAGGGCCCTTCGTCTTTCGATTCTGTAGTTTGCATTTGCAGGCAAGTTAAAGTAATCGCTTATATGTCATCGCTATTGGGGAAACAGGGCAATAATTAAAAGAAACGTTGTTTTTTCAACATTGTTGAGTTCGGAAAATTTTATGTTTAAGCACATTGATGCCGCCCTCCGATAAGTGCCGCCCCTAGGCCTGTGCCTTGCGTGCCTACTTAGAAATCAGCCACTGCATAACAAGGAGAAATACTACGCGTCAATTTTGAATTTTATGGAGGAAATGTGTTTATGAACTATGAACAAAATGAACACATATGTATATGTGTTTTATAGAGACTAACAAATGGAAATAATAGTTTAAAGAAAATCGGAATGTGGAAGTAAAACCTTTTAATTGTAAACGAATCAACAAAATAAAAGTTCATTGAATTTATTTTATAGAATTTTATATTCTTCATTGAAGCATTGGTAATGTGAGTTTCATTACATCACACTATGATAAATTTAATATTCGTTGCATATCTATGGTTGTGGTCATTGTCATACCTAGGAGGTGCAAACGGCCACAGGTACCCTTGAATTATTTTGCCTAATAGTAAAATTGATAACAAATTTCGATTGGATGTTATTTTGCTAGCGTTCTCATTTCAGCATCTTGGTGACAAAGAGATGGGTCATAATTGTTTTTAATAGTTTCTGAAAGCTATCCAAAAAACGCAGACACTCTCATGTAGTTTGTGTAATTAATTTGATTATTTCGGTAGATAGTTTTTCTATAAAAAGATACGCACATCTCATTTCGAAAGGGAGTGTTGATCTTAAAAATAAGGAAACAATGCTGATAAACGCATTACGAAAGATAAGGCCCATTTCCCTTTGTTTAAGTCGCCATGGCTACGTTGCTGGATTAAAACCGACAAATCTTGAAAATTTCTGAGAGAGGTTGTAAACAATTTAAAATGCGTTGTGAAAGTTTTTGTGCAACCATTCTGAGAGTGTGAAAGTTGAACATCTTAGCCGCGAAGAAGCCATGGCCAACAATATATCAAAAAGTTTACTCTCAGAAGCTAAACTCTATGAAAAAGGACCACACGTATATTTGATATTTTCAGAAGAACATTCTGTAGGATCCACCTGGAACAACAAGGTAGAGTTGTAAAAAACCCGGGAATTTTGGACACATTGGAAACTTTGATGGGAAGAAACCAAGATAGCTAGAATAAAGGAGGTAGTCCCGTCCTCATCTTTCTTCCTATTGGTCGATTGTGTCGAATCGACCAATAGGAAGAAAGGTGCGGACGGGACTACCTCCTTTATTCTAGCTATTTTCGTTTCTATATTCAAAGTTTCCAATGTGCCCAAAATTCCCGGGTTTTTTACAACTCTACCAACAGGTGCTAGAATTTTCGTGGTTTAAAACCGGAAATGAAAAGTTATTGTGATTCTTAAATGAAAGGCAACATATCTCATGTATAGAGCCCGGATTATATGCAAATGCATATGTACAACTGCATATTTTAGCTCTTTTCGTCAACAGCGCATATAACTGCATAAGAACGGCGAGTCTGCAGAATCAGTGCATATTTTAAGGGCTTCGGTAATTTCAAGAAATTTGTTATTTTTTTGTTGGAAAATTTTTAGGCAACGATAAAACTAAACTTTCCTTTTACCTCCATATAAGCATAAAGGAAAATGGACTTGTAAACAGAGTCGACGAGAGGGGGTAGCAGGGGCTGCAGCACAGGGGCCCGCGCAGGCAAGAATCTATGCTGGGGAGGGGGCGGCCCTGGAAATATACCTATGCCACTGCCCAGGAAGGGGTCATGGGAGCTGGTCGAAGTGAGCTTAGGGGCCCACCTTGGATCGAGGCGCCCCTGCTTCTAAATGTACATGTTTAATTATACCCCGAGGCGTCAAAGAATCTAGTCACATTCGTAGCTGAATTACCCACTATCCTTAGAAGGGAGACGGATGGGTTTAGTTTTATTGTGCTAGACAAGTAGTTAACCTAAGATTAGATTAAAGGTAACAAGCACTTGCACATAGGATAAAATTCAGCACCGTTATCTACCCGTAATAGACTTTGCTGATAGACACTTACGGATCGGCTATTTAGTATAAACTACCCGCAAAATTTTATAAATACTATTTAATAACTTCGGTAGGAAAGGACATTTTTGGCAGAAAATGCTATTGAATAACAGAAAAAGATTAATTGGTCATAATATCCATAGTAAATTGTGATATGAAGAGATAAGAATTATGCTGTATGAAATATAATGCTGTATACCAAATATTTGTACTCAGCTAGTTAGTAATAAAATTATAGGCTTACGCAGAAAGTTCATAAGGGGGGTTATAGGCTCAATGGGTGGGGGGGTCACAGAACTACAACTCCATGTATTCTTATGTTAAATATACAAAATTTCATTACAATCGGGGGTTACAACCCCCATCAACACCCCCTGCGTACGCCAGTGAATAAAATCAATCTTTTGTTTTAAGATATAGGATATTTGTTTTCTAAATAAGTCAAAACATGTTTAAGTGCATATTTTTTCATTTTTAGGGCATATTAATGTATATTTTGGGGTATTTTTAGCGCATATTTTGCTGTTTTTTATTGCATATAATCCAGGCTCTACTTACGTACTACATAGTTGAATATACTACATCAAACTTAGCTTTCCATTTCTAGAGGTAATGGATAGCAATTAAAAAAATTTAAAATCTTAAAGGTCAGAAAATCGCAATTTTTAAAATTTGAATAGGCAAGTCATAAATAGAAGAGAGTAAAAAGCGTAGCTTATTGGTAGACTATCTTCCAGAAGATAAGACTACTCTTATTATGGAGATGAAGAAATAGGAAGAAAAGTTTTGAACAGGAGAAAGTTTCGTTTTTGAAGATTCATTATTATTTTAATAATTTCTATAAATGAATAAGTGCATTAATTTGGATTTCGTTAAATACCGTCGGCGATTTTGCTGCTTTTTTTTAGAGACCTCATCCTAGAAAATTGCTATAATTTTCAGGATATAGATTTGAGATCAAATGTTAAGTTACTTTTATAATCAGCCAAAAGAAGGGATTCTAGACCCAAGTACATCTAGGATTAAATATGTACTTAAATTTAATTTATGATTATGCGCGAATAGATAGTTGCTTCGACATTAGGATTGCAGTGCATTATCCAATACACAAGTATGACGTAAAAGTTATACGCGTTCCTTATTGGCGTGAAAGTAGCCTTCGCTTTCTTTACGTTCTGCTCTTGCGCATGTCTTTCGGTTGACACAATTTTAGACTGTTGCTTTGTCGTTCATTCAGGCTTTGGTACTTTGTCGCCAACAGGTCGCAAGCTCAAAGGTAAGAGAACAAACTATTTTTTTTCGTGGTAAATTTAAAATGTAATTTTTTAGAATTATGGGCTACAATTCAAAGCAGGTATTTCAGAAAAGTTATGTCCAAATTAATTATATTAAATGTGTTTTATTATGGAATATTTTAAAAGACATGACAATTTTTTTCATATGAATTGTAAACTAACAGTTTTCAAAAAGCAGGTTCATGTTTTAAAAAGTTTAGTCAAGTCAAATAAATAAATGCCGGGATAGCTGGGGGAAATCGTCTGTTCTAAAAAATAGATAGCATTATTAGTGAAAACTTAAATTGTTTTTCATGACATCTTCTGAATTTTGTTAATTTATTATTGTTCGTTTGGCAACAGTTGAACTTCCTTTGTTGAACATTTTATTAAAATCGATAATTTATTTACATATAGCAAATCCACAGTTTCAGAATAAATCTGATTTGTTTTTTTAGCGATATTACTTACCATTAAATCGCAATTGAAATTTTTTAAGTCAATTATAAATACATATTTTAAGGTATCTCAGCATTATAATTAACTAATTGATAGCTAATTAAAAATAGCCAATTTCCCGTTAAGTAATTTTTACTCGATTTAGGGTTAGAATTTGAGTTTGAAAGAAGATTTCGTTAGTAGCTTGTATAAATAATAAAATAAAAGCATTCTGAGCTTTTGTGAGTTTATCAGTTTCATAGATTGGTACTATACTATCACATGTAAGTAAATGTGAACAAGAAAAAGTACTGTAAATTCAGTTATAAGAGTCTATGATACTAGCAGCATTATTTTTACTATAGAATTAGAATTCTATTTGCGATAAAGAATTGGTACTATTTTCATAACATAATTTGTAATATCCTATAAATGGGATTGAAAAAATTTTCGCTATAGACTCAGTACTATTTTAACTAAACAAATTCGTAATATTCTCTAAATAGCATCATCAGAAATTTCCCAATAGCATTAGTGCACTTTTATTATGGACTTTGTAATTTCCTCTGAATGGAATTAACAATTTTTTACTATAGAATCAGTAATATTTTTACTAAACATTAGTACTCTTTTTGCTATAGAATGAATACTATTTTAACTACAGAATCACTATTATTTTCACTATAGGATGAGTTCCACTTTTACTTTAAAACCAGTTTTATATTCAATATAGTTTTTATAATATTCCCCAAATAAAACAGAATTATTTACACTATATGTCAATAATCAATGCCCTCCACAGAAATAGTAATATCCTTTTTACACAAAATAAATAATATCTTTTTACAGAATCCGCACTATTTTCACTGCAGAATTAACCTTATTTTTCAAATTGACTTATATTTATAAAATTGATGACTTATTGATTAATTGATTAATTGATGATTAATTGATTGACTTATATTTATATAATTGATTTAGTCTCACTATAGTACTAGGCTAATAGGAAAACAATATTAAATGAAAAATATGGTAATTCATGTTAATTGGCGTGAACATAAAAACCATTTTTAAAAACTAATTTTGTGATCTTTATGAAAAAAATAGTTTTAAGTAAAAAGTTTTTTTTAATTAAATAAATAAATAAAAAAAATAAAAAATAAATAAATGGTGACTTAAACGGTCGAGGGATTGACGTGAATACGTTCCCAATTCCACATCGTTTGTGGCAGTGGGGTTAAATAGAGCTCAGAAATGGATTGACATATTTATTGTTACATAGAAACAGTCGTTGACCTCGCCGCCGAAGTTCGCATTTTTGTGTGCCCTGTGCTTCCTGACCCTCTCGGCCATTGACAATGGTATATTCCTGGATTGCTGCTGAGACGATCTTTCCGATACCATGCGTCTACTTTTTTATGTTGGCTTTTGAGCGAGTTTTGGCTGACATTGTGAAATTTTTCAATTTTGTTTTCTTGTTTGAAATATTTTCAATCACTATAACTGGTTCGATGTTTTGGAATGCATATACAACGTGTAGATATATATAACCGAAATCTATCATTCGAGACCAAAACCAGTATCGTAGCTGTCGGGGTCATGAGCTACACTGACTAGAAATTTCCGCGGACGCCCAAATTGGAAGCTGTGCATCGAGACCCACCTCTCATGAACTGCGCATACGCGGCGCATCTATATGTTAGAATGACAGAAAAATGATCCCAGTCGGACCTGTAGTTTCGTAGTTATTCAATGATTTTGTATCGTCGCGCACACGTTACATCAAGATCTCTAAAATGTCACCAATTCTTATAGTGAATCTCTAGACGTATCCACGTCAAACAGGTTTATTTCTCTGTTTCTTTACAAAGGTAATTAAGTTGATATGAATAGTAACGCATAAGCCAATATTAATAGTAATATATAAATTAATCGTTAAGTAATATCCTATAAATATGCAACTATATATATATATATATATAAATCGAACACTACGCAGATTAAATTAAACAACAATATAAATCAACGTTTATTGGCGTAGTGATACCAGCGCCGATGTTATGGCGTGATTAGATGGTGAAACGTTCGAAAGAAAATAAATATTTCTGCCTTCGGTGGGACCTGAACCCACGACCTTCCACTTGCCGGGCGGAGGCTCTACCCACTGAGCTACGAAGGACAATATATAATCTCTTTACGAACGTATATACGTACGAAATGACCGGCATCAGTAAATAGTCTTTATATACGTTCGTAAAGAGATTAGATATTGTCGTTCGTAGCTCAGTAGGCAGAGCCTCCGCCCGGCAAGTGGAAGGTCGTGGGTTCAGGTCCCACAGAACGCAGAAATATTTATTTTCTTTCGAACGTTTCACCATCTAATCACGCCATAACATCGGCGCTGGTATCACTACGCCAATAAACGTTGATTAATATTATTGTTTCATACAACTATATCTTTGTCGACTCCTTACCGGAATCTCTCAAGCATTAGGAAATAAATTTAGAATTTATCAGTTGACGATGATGCATTTGTTTAACCTGTAAACTCTTCATCTTTATGTTATGCAAATATACACAATGCTTGTTATATAAAGTTAAAGATAATAAATTCACTATCTTTCTTTTAAGCGCACTTTATATCTTTCTTTACGCTTTATGCGAAGAAAAGGCAATTCTCTTAACAGTCTTTTGAAAGTAACAAAGGGAGAATGAATTAAAAAAAAAAAAATTCTGGAAATTACACGCATCAAAAACTAGAGTATTTTTGTTAAAGAAGTGGAAAAGCAGAGGTTTATTTCCAAAAGCAGAAAAAAAATTTATGGGCAAAAAGCGAGGTTCATCAAATAACCTTTCTTCAAAACTTTATTGAAAAACTAAAATACGATGATAATAAAAATCGTAAAAAATAACCACTAATCCTTCTATTATCACTGCTACTACTTCGTCAACTAAATTTTTTTTAATTACGGAGTGTTTAAAAATAAGAAAAATACTCCAGATTTATACTAGCCGATTAGCTGTTCATGACGTCACTTCTCCCGTTTAAGTCGCGTTTAATAAAATTTGAATATTACTTAAACTAGCGGTCGCCAACCGGTGGTTCACGGACCATTGGTGGTGCGCAAAGGAATCTGGATATTATTTGCATTTTTAATGTTTTATTAAAAATAAAACAAAAATAATATTCTAAGAAATTCTCATATTCTGAATGACAATTTTCACCTTTATATTGCACTAAATTCACGAAATGTGGTCCGCGGGATTTAAAATTATGAATTTAGTGGTTCATGAGGTCCGAAAGGTTGGCGACCGCTGACTTAAACTGCACTTTTAATACCTTTATGCCAAGCATTTGTATAATTTTTATTATATCTAAACTTACTTTACTCCGCACATAAAAACGCAAAAATTACAAAATTGAAATTAGTCTAAAAGAGGAGAAATGATTTCACCCGCATTGTATTCAGTTTGCCTGAAAGAAATTTCTAGTAAATTAGAATGGGGACAAAATGATTTTAAAATCAATGGAACTTATTTAAATTATCTAAGATTCGCCGATGCCACTGTTTTTTCTTACGAGATCCTGAAGAGCTACGAAGATATATTGAAATTTTGTGAAAGAAAAGGAAACACACCCAGCTTAAATATCAGATTAAAGAAATGCAATGTTACGTTTAATAAATTCATGAACGCTAAGGAAATGTTAGTTTCGTAAGAAGTTATTAGAATGCAGTAAATTGATCCATAATGTATATACCTCACTCAATAAATTACAATGGGGAGGGCGATATAAACAACGAAATTGAACGACGTGGTAAGTTTCGTTGGCGGACATTTTACCGATTTCAAAGAGTTTTTAAAAACATTTTTTTGCAAAGGAAATCATTCGATCAGTGTATCCTGCCTGTTGATATTTGAGTTAATGGGACGATAAAAAATATCCAAAAGTTACGAATACTACAGTAGCACATATGGAGCGACAGATGCCAGACATTAGTTGACGAGATCGAAGGCCTGTAATTAAGGAAAGGAAACAAAGTTTATGACGTCATTCACAAAGTACAAAGATTGAATTCGAAATGGGTAAGCCACGTAGCTAGGAGAACTGTCAGCAGATGGACCAAAACAGTCCTATAATGCAGCGGTCGCCAACCGGTGGTCCGCAGAAAAATCTGGACATTATTTGCATTTTTAATGTTTTATTAATAATAAAACAAAAATAATATTTTAAGAAATTCTAATATTCTGAATGACAATTGTCGCGATTATATTGCACTAGATTCATGAAATGTACTTGATAGGTTCCTAAATTTTTAAGTACTAATTTCTAACTTTCTATTAAAATAATTAATTGTAAATTTTTATATCTATAATGTACTTGAGATAATTATCGGCAATTAGTGAAAAAAAACACACACACTTGCCGCAATGTGGTTACCAGAAGAAGCCCTGCATTTATTTTTTTAAAAAAATTCATATTAATGGACCGCGGGATTTAAAATTATGAATTTAGTGGTCCCTGAGGTCCGAAAGGTTGGTGACTGCTGCTGTAATGGATTCCACTGAATATTAAAAACCCAAAGTAAAGACCAAAGATAAGACGGATTAATAAAATATTCAATATATTGCACCAAATTGGCCAAAGAACCCCCCCCCCCCTTCTCTCTTTCCATCATAATGTTTTACTGTATGAAGGTATTTTAAAATATTTTCCACACAAGTCTTTCCTGGGCTATTCGCTTCCATATCATCCCAACCCATTTTCTTATTTCCTCCATCCATCTAGTTTGAGGACGTTTCCTAGGTTTTCGATGATCTTTCAGAATCTAGTTAAGAATTCAGTTGTCCATCGTTGATCAGTTCTTCTTTCGATATGCCCAGCCCATTGCCATTTCAGCCTGTTTACTTCTACAGCGGTGTTCTCTACGCCTGTTAACTCGATCACTTCTAGTTATTCCAAGTATGCATCTCTCCATGCTCCTTTCTAATTTCTGTATTGGTGCATTAATTAGATTCCATATCTTTGATCTATAAGAGAGGACTGCAACATACCCTGGTTGAAGACCTTTATCTGTAGACACAAAGGCAATTTTCCCTTCAGGATAAAATTGTTTCTTCCGAATGTACTCCAGCCAAGTTTAATATGAGTTCTTTCATAATGTTGCCTTCCATTGAAATCAGCTGGCAAAGATAAACATATGCATCAGCAATTTCTAGCTCAATGTCATCAATTTGTATTTTTACGTGTTCAACGAAATTATTGAACAATAGTTTTCTGTAGGTTTATCGTGAGTCCAACTTCTTTACTTGTATGTATATATTATCCTGTATACTATAGATTACATCATGCGTGATATATGTAACGTAATGAAATTTAATGTTCATAGATGGATTCTGAGCAATTTCGCAAATGTGGCAAAGAACTGGTCGATTTCGTTGCCGATTATATTGACAACATTCGCACACGGCGAGTTTTACCCGATGTTCAACCTGGATATATAAGAAACCTCGTACCGGAATCGGCTCCGGAGGAAGCGGAACCATGGCAGGACGTTGTCAAAGACGTTGAAAAAGTTATCATGCCTGGAGTAAGTGCGTTCATTTTCAATAATCATTCGTATATAACTTTAACAGATGGAACAGAAACTTTAACAAGTAGTATATGAAACTACAACAGTTAGTATATGAAACTACAACAGTTAGTATATGAAACTACAACAGTTAGTATATGGAACTACAACAAGTAATATATGAAATTACAACAGTTAGTGTATAAAATGTTAAAGGGTAACGAATAGAACTTTATTGTTTAAGGAAAGATTGGTTAAGGAAAGATTGACTGCACATTGGTGCTTATATTTAAAGGATAATTTGTAAAATTGTATATAATACACGGTATGTGGAAAGACAGCTAAAGAAATGGAAAAGCATATGGAAAAGTTATATACCCAGTTTGTGGAAAACTGAAATGGTAATGGGTTGGGAATATCGCAAGAAAAACTAAGTAAGGATGGATAACTAAAATTCTCAACTGGATTTTAAAAGGCAATCAAAGACCTGGAAAACTTCCTCATATTAGATGAGTGGATGAAATAAGAAAACAGGTTGTGCGTACAGCATAATGTTTCACTATCATGTTTCAGCACCCCACTAATCCAATGATTATTTTTATCGTCATCGAGCCCGTTAGGTTTGGACTTGAGTCCCAAGTAAGCCTGGTCTGAAGTAAATGTATCGTAAGATGACGTTATCATGATACGACGATGTTACGTCATGTTACCATGATAGCCCCACGTCGAAACGACCGATAAATACCTGCATTTATCTGACAGTTCACACTGTCGAGCATCGAAGTGTTAGATAACCAAAACTGGTGAGAAAAACGTATAATGTTTTAATGTGAGTATTGGGTATCTTCCAGTCGAAGAGACATCCTCTGTAAGACAACCAGCACTCAACTGGTCGTCGCTGAAGAGCGTCATCGGTAGAGGCCACTTTGTAGTGGGGGTGATACAACGAGTCCCGTCTTAGCCACTGCCTCCTAAATTTAGAGGGTAAATTTCAGAGGCAGTGTCTTAGTGCAGAACTTTGGTTGAGGTTACTGAAATTCCGATTCTTCGTTAAACTGTAGGTCCAGCTTGCCAACCCGTCTGGCCAACATTCTGAGCTTAAGGCCATTTCCTCTGTATTTCTTTCACCGTACTACGTGTATGTGTGATAACAGAGAGACCTCCATCCTGCTGTGGATTGAAAATGGTTGTCGATGATGATAATAACGATGATTGGATAGCTTCCAGGGTAATCCAATGTCGCTAATCCCATGCTTATATTTTAGGAATTCTATATAGAATATATTACGCTCTGTGCTCCTCCTGCTCTCATCTGTATAATTCGTGCAAGACTTATACTCATAGTTGTACTCCAATTTAACGAAATTATGCAATAATAAACCGGTTTAACATAATATGGCATTCCCCCAGCGAACATTGGCTAAATGAGGGGTTGTTATTTCACTTTAGAAAAAATTATCCCCTAGAAATATGAAAATTTTAAATGAATATTATGTCAATGTCAGCAGAACATTCAATTATGTTTGATTTTCCAAATCATCTTTTATTCTTGAACATCAGTGTATCCACAATGGCATCGTACTTGTTGAATCAACTGGGGCCCCGAGATCAAATTGGCAGAGTTCATTTGTATATTACATTTTCTTACTACAAAAATTGGAAAATTTATAAGTTGGGGTCAAAAAGGAGACCTAATTACGTTAAGATGACCCTGGTATCGACAAACTATTATTTTACTGCTACAAGATATAGAAAATAAAATTACTATTGGTTATTGGCAACAGAACTATAAAAGGTATAAACTTGTCGAAGGTATACAATTACGATTTATAAGGCATAAAACTACTATCGGTTCTTAGCAAGTATAAAATTACTATTGGTTCTTAGCAGGTATAAAATTACTATTGGTTCTTAGAAGGTATAAAATTACCATTGGTTCTTAGCAGGTATAAAATTACTATTGGTTCTTAGAAGGTAGAAAATAACTATTGGTTCTTAGAAGGTACAAAATATCTATTGGTTATTAGCAGGTATAAAATTACCATTGGTTCTTAGCAGGTATAAAATTACTATTGGTTCTTAGCAGGTATAAAATCACTATTGGTTCTTAGCAGGTATAAAATTATTATTGGTTCTTAGCAGGTATAAAATTACTATTGGTTCTTAGCAGGTATAAAATTACCATTGGTTCTTAGCAGGTATAAAATTACTATTGGTTTTGAGCAGGGGCGCCAAATTGAAAAAAAAAATATTTTCGGACCCAAGTAAGACTCAAACTTATCTGCTTTATTAATATTGGTCTTCAGTCTAAATCAAGAAGAGAGAATTGCCCTCACTCTCAAAAATTTTATTACAAAAATACACAACAAATAATTTGTTTTTATTAACTTCAACTGCTTGATAAATATTATAATATTGAAGGCCTAGGCTAGTATAATATAGTCCTGTTTTCTTTCTCTTTCCCAAAGTGGAATTTAGTTATACCTTTACAACAATCAGAAACCATTGACATTAGCAACAACAATTATTATATAATTTACATGTATGTCATGTTTTGTGGTTCACTTTCAGATATGTCCTGCATTTCTTTATTTATTGTTCATAAATTTTGGGGCGCCTGGCACCTACAAATAATTTTTTGGGCGCCGATGTATCCTGAGCACCATGTAGTTGGCGCTCCTGGTTTTCAAAGAGTCAAGGTTATATTTACAGAGATGTTTCAGCTTAATATCTTTCATGTTCAAACTTTGTTATTCGACACTGGGCTAAGGTCCAATTGAATAACCTTCGGATTAACCGAAAATAAAGATTAATGACTTTGTAGGCAATGCCGTTAACCAGCCACATTCAATTAATCCCGTATTTCTTAGCATCAATGACGTATTCAAATTTCAACCTCGATTATACCTCAGCGATGAAATCGGGATCCTATTATCGGAGATTAATGTCATGGGATAGATGACTTGATGATAACGAAACATTGACAGGTAAGAATGAATAAAATTTTTACGTCTTCACAGGTAAAGACAGACGTAGCTCTTGGACTTTTGTCTTAGGAGAATGAAGATTTCCTTACACAGAGGTTTCGACGGAAGTTCCACGCTTATGGATGAGGTGGAAACTTCTGTCCAGATAGCCCACTGTGCTTAATGGAGTTATAAAGCGAAGGGAGATGTTTTCTTGGTCATGTGATACGCCTTAGCGCAACAGTCTTTTGATAGATGGTATATTTATACGTTAGGGGCCATTTTTCTTAGCTACCACATATCGTCTCATGATGATAAAATTTAGTATATGAGGGCATAGGCTTAACTTGGGGGCTTAAATACAGCGCAAACTGGGAGGCAAAGAAACAAAAACCCAAAATTGAATGAGAAAAGGTACAATTTTGCCTCTTTTCTAAAGAAAACGGGGGGGGGGCAAGTGTCCCCTTTGG
This sequence comes from Dysdera silvatica, assembly GCA_006491805.2. NCBI lineage: Eukaryota > Metazoa > Arthropoda > Arachnida > Araneae > Dysderidae > Dysdera > Dysdera silvatica. The sequence goes on along the minus strand of QLNU02003225.1, from coordinate 108,071,250 downwards.
CCCCGTTAGATTACGCCTATGTATATGGGGATTGTATCATCATTAAACAATGAAAAATATAGGTTGCTTTTAAACACATTCGCACATAGTTGAAAACGTTAATGATGCGGTTTACCAAAATTTATTATAAAATCGAAGGAATGGAAACGAAATATTTAGTATTATAAATGCCAAAAAATCCATTTATTTATAAACAAAATTTAAAATATATGAAATACTGCACTTTATTGTTTAGAATACGTGTAGAAACAACCTTCTTTTCGCTCTTTAGTGATAAGAAATGTTTATAGCAGGTTACGTTGTCTTGTTCACATGTTTATTTAAATGCCATCTGTTGTACAAAAATAATTTTGGCGCAGTATAGCCCAGATGCTCTTGCGCCATAAAAAATCCAAACAAACAAACAAACAAAAACAAAAGTAATTGTACTTAAAGAAAGATGGAGGATGTTGTATCACATACTGTACGTAGTTCAGCAGTAAAATATGCGCAGACGAGCCGAGCTCGATTCCCGAGGAATACATCGTTTCTTCTTAGCAAATATTTCAAATGTTGCATTTTTATATGGAGTTTGGCGCGCAAAAAATTGCCGATACTTAACTAGAAGGCAGAGGCGTACGCAGACAGTTCATAAGGGGGGGTTATAGACTCAGTCGGGAGTTACAGAGCTACATCTCCACATATTCATATGTAAATATACAAAAGTTCATCGCAATGGGAGTTACAACCCCCATCAACACCCCTCCACGTACGCCAGGGCTAGAAGGTATAGGAGTTTTGCAAACAAAGATATGAGAATCTATCGGAACAGTATTTTTCAAATAAGACAACATTTTTGTTACTTCAGAATTACTTATTAAGATCACACTTCAAAAAAAAATTTTTTTTTTAAAATTCAGTTGAAATGAAGAAATTCAATCTACCAGAGATTTAAAATAAACAATCCTACTACTTATATTATATAAATCGAACACTACGCAGATTAAATCAAACAACAATGTCAATCAATCAACGTTTATTGGCGTAGTGATACCAACGCCGATGGTATGGCGTGATTAGATGGTGAAACGTTCGAAAGAAAATAAATATTTCTGCCTTCGGTGGGACCTGAACCCACGACCTTCCACTTGCCGGGCGGAGGCTCTCCCTACTGAGCTACGAAGGACAATACATACTCTCTTTACGAACGCATATCATCATCATCATATTCAACCATTATCTATCCACTGCTGGATGAAGGTCTCTCCAAATGCTTTCCACACAAGTCTATCCTGGGCCATTCGTTTCCACGTCACCCCAACCTCTTTTCTTATTTCATCCACCCATCTAGTTTGAGACATATATACATATATACTGTTATATATATTGTAGACATATATACTGTTATATATATTGTCGTTCAATATATATAACAGTATATATATATACTGTTATATATATTGAACGACAATATATAATCTTTTTACGAACGTATATGTACTGTTATATATATATTGTCGTTCGTAGCTCAGTGGGTAGAGCCTCCGCCCGGCAAGTGGAAGGTCGTGGGTTCAGGTCCCACCGAAGGCAGAAATATTTATTTTCTTTCGAACGTTTCACCATCTAATCACGCCATACCATCGGCGTTGGTATCACTACGCCAATAAACGTTGATTGATATTGTTGTTTGATTTAATCCT
>QLNU02003225.1:108034052-108052456 GCA_006491805.2 Dysdera silvatica | reverse complement strand
AAAGTATGAAGAAAGGAAGATCCCCTGGCGATGATGGTATTACATTAGATATCCTAAAAGAAGCTGGAGAATATGTAGAAGACATACTTGCAAAATTCTTTACCAAATGTCTTAACAGCGGTAACATACCAAACCAATGGGATTCTGCAACAGTAATTCTTTTGCATAAAAAAGGTGATAAAGAGGATTTGAAAAATTACCGACCAATTAGCTTGTTACCTGCTATTTATAAAATCTTCACAAAAGTGCTAACACATCGCCTGCAGAAAAAATTAGATGCAGCTCAACCAAGAGAACAAGCTGGATTTCGAAGTGGATTCAGTACAGTGGACCATATTCAAGTATTAAGAGAATTAATTGAAAGAACACATGAATATGAACTTCCATTGTGTGTTGCATTTATTGACTATGAGAAGGCCTTTGACTCTATTAAAACATCAGCAGTCATCAACTCTTTAAGATCAACAGACATTGAGGATGTGTACATTGACATGGTGAAACGTGTGTATAAAAATGCAAGTGCAAAATTTCGGTTACATAAAGATACCAAAACTATCAAAATTGGTAAAGGTGTGAGGCAGGGAGATACCATTTCTCCAAAACTTTTTACTTCAGCTTTACAGATGATTTTTCAGCTGATAAATTGGAATAACAAGGGAATAAAAATAAATGGTGAATATTTAAATCATTTGCGGTTTGCTGATGACATTGTTATTTTTTCAACGAACCCATCAGAACTCCAAGACATGGTACAGGAGCTCTCAACTAGAAGTAAAGAAGTTGGACTCAAGATGAACCTACAAAAAACTAAGATCATGTTCAATAATTTTGTAGAGGAAACAAAAATACAAGTTGACAACATTGAGCTAGAAATTGCTGATTCATATATTTACCTTGGCCAGCTGATTTCAATGGATGGCAACATTATGAAAGAACTCAACAGACGTATTAAACTTGGCTGGAGTGCATTTGGAAGAAACAGTTTTATCCTGAAGGGGAAATTGCCTTTGTGTCTAAAAAGAAAGGTCTTCAACCAGTGTGTATTGCCAGTCCTCTCTTATGGATCAGAGACATGGAGTCTAACAGTTGGAGCAATACGAAAGTTACAGACAACGCAAAGGAGCATGGAGAGGTGCATGCTTGGAATAACTAGGAGAGATCGAAAAAGAAACACTTGGGTGAGAGAGCAAACTAGAGTAGAGGACATCATTGTTAAAGTAAAAGGGCTGAAATGGCGATGGGCTGGGCATATTGCAAGAAGAACTGATCAACGATGGACAACAGAAATTCTGAACTGGATTCCAAGAGACCACCGAAGACCTAGAAAACGTCCTCAAACTAGATGGGTGGATGAAATAAGAAAACAGGTTGGGGTGACGTGGAAGCGAATTGCTCAGGATAGACTTGTGTGGAAAGCATTTGGAGAGACCTTCATCCAGCAGTGGATAGATAATGGTTGAATATGACACACACACACACACACACACACACACACACACACACACACACACACACACACACATATATATATATATATAAACCAAACATCGCAATAATTGAAGAGAAAGTTGTTTAGACAATAAATATTACAATTCCTGGTGACAGCAGAAAATACAAGGAATACGAAAATTCATAAAATATTGTAATTCATTAATAAAACTCAATAGACTTTGGCAAAAATACATAATTGTAATTTTAATAGTTGTCGAAGCATTTAGCGCGATTACAACAAATGTGAGGAAATACTTGAATAAACTGGATATTAGAGAAGTTACAAGAGCAGATTTATGCAAAAGGCTTTCTTGTTGTACACAGTATACGCATTAAGAAAATGCATGTGAAGTTTTCAGGTCTTTGAAGGAAATTTATGGGCTGACCCAGTAACTCTAAATAAAGATTAAGTACTTGCTATTCTTTGTGCTATACACCATATGGATATGTTAATGAAATCATAACATCATGACTAATAATAATAATCATTCCAGATGTCATGTCCAGCATGTACCGAGTTAGAGATGGTGATGATGGATTGGCTTGGACAAATGCTTCAACTCCCTGAAGAGTTTCTATTCAAATCCTCTGGGCCTGGCGGAGGAGTTATTCAGGTATAGAGATATATAATTTATTAAGCTTATCAGTTAATTTAGAGACTTATTATCTATAATAATCATTATCTAAATCCTTACTTAAACAGGAAAGTAACGTGAACATAAATGAAATTTAATCGTTGCACTTTTTAACTTTTTATTTTTAAATAATTTAAATAAATTTAGTTTAATTAATAATTTAAATTAAATTTAAATTAAATTTAAATTAAATTTAAATTAAATTTAAATTTAAATTAATCAATTTAATTACAAATTTAAATTAAATAATTTAAATTAAATTTTTTATTTTTAAATAATAAAAATTATTTGATACGCATCGCTTGACTAGGAATATTTAGTGGAGGGTGTCTTCTTTTTTTGCTGCTATTTTCCTCCGCGTTTGTTTTCATTTCCTCCATCAAAATTTTATATTATTCAATTTATATACCCTTGTGGGTAATCACAATAGAAAGGCTATGTGTTCACTTTGCAGACTTTGTTTAGTGTTGCCACTTAAAATAATAAGAAACACAAATTTAATACAGTTTCTAAAATTGGCAAAATGTCAACTTGTTCCTTATTATATGATGTTTTCCAAATGTACATGATATTACTTTTTATATTTGGCAGCAGTACGTGTAATTGTTTTCTGAATTCTAAAATCAAATCAGTCTTCAATTTACCATCGACTTGTGCACATGTACCACGAAGGCTTCGCCAAAAAAAGCGTGCAAAATTCTTTCAGCGTTGCATTGTAATTTAATTATCTTTTGGCGTGTATTCATGAATTTAACCTAAACATTTAAAGTATTAATAAAATATGATTTCAACGATATGAATTTCCGCATTATTTTAAAACTTATTTCTTCACGCTATTTAATCTGTATGACCGGAAAATCCTTGTGCTAATTCTAGTCTCTAGTTTTTGTATTATAACTCGTTACTTTTACTGCTATGATGATCTCTTCATCCTCTTTACGGTTACTAACAGGTAATAACCTTTACTCGATTAGCTAACGTCACATGATTCATCGACTCAGATGCGACAGAGAGCACGGTTCTTTATTAAGTAATATGGATGGTATATAAAACGCATATTACAACCTTATGAATGGCAATCATCTGTGTTATAATAATAACTACGAAGTCCATCTTGGACAAGCAAGATGGATAAAGGAAGAAAAACGTCTTCAGAGGCCGGCCGAAAAAGTGTGTATGTATTGTGTATTCGCGCTAAGTTGGTGCGTGCTACCGTTAGCAGACGGGTTAGTCCATTGCAGTTTAGGGAAGGCCGTCTTGGAGGAACTGGTTTTTCCCGCGCGAAAAGCCAGTTTCGGCAAGACGCTTTTCCCTAAACTGCAGTGGACTAACCTGTCTGCTAGCAGCATCAGGCGTCAGGTCTACTCGAACCCACAACAAGTGTGTCCCCCTACTGTGATACGCAGGAAATAGTTGTGCTGCCATTTTATTAACACTGGTTCCAGCATGACAGTTAAAAATAAATCTAGCACGTAAGAGCCTCTCATCGGTATGCTCTTACTGGCACCACATCTATGTCGCCACGACCTTTATTACCATACACGTACCGCATCATTCTTTCCTCATATAAAATCAGCAGTTTCAAGATGGGTGTAACCGAACGTCTAATGGCATTGTTTACGATTGCAAAGTTCTTCATTAAGTAATATGGATCGTATATAAAACGCATATTACAACTTTATGAATGGCAATCATCTGTGTTATAATAATAATTACGAAGTCCATCTTGGACAAGCAACATGAGGTAAAGGAAGAAAAACGTCTTTAGGCCGGCCGAAAAAAAGTGCGTATGTATTGTGCATTCGCGCTCAGTTGGTGTGTGATACCGTTAGCAGACGGGTTAGTCCATTGCAGTTTAGGGAAGGCCGTCTTGGAGGAACTGGTTTTTCCCACATGAAAAACCAGTTTCGGCAAGACGCCCTTCCCTAAACTGCAATGGACTAACCCGTCTGCTAACGGTATCAGGCGTCAGGTCTGCGCGAACGCACAACAAGTGTGTGTCTCATGACTGTGATATGCAGGAAATAGTTGTGTTGCCATCTGACCACTGAAGTTAATCAGTTTGGAGGGCAGTCCTTTTTCGGAAGAGTGGCCGGCTTCATGCTGCGGGATGGAGGTTCGTATCAGTGGCGCAGAGGCGTAGCCAGGGGGCGGTTTTGGGGGTTGTAACCCCCATCGCAATGAAATTTTGTATATTTAACGTAGGGATATATGAGTTGTATCTCTGTAACCCCTCCCATTAAGCCTATAACCCTCCCCTTATGAACTTTCTGCCTACGGCACTGCAGTAGCGTGTGCAAGGGTGGGGTGTTGACGAGGATCATACTCCTCCATTATAATGCAAGTTTGCATATATACACATATGAATATATGGACTTGAAGTTCTGAACCCCCTTATAAACTCTCTGAGTACGCTAATGGTTCAGAGAGATTCGTCATTAAATAATTCTTCATTAGTAAGACCAGCTTATTAATCTGCCTGGCCATTAAAGGGAGTTCAAGGTCGGTTTTTATAGAATGCTTTCTTCCTACTACAGAGCTGAAAAAAGTTTAAGGACACGAAAAATTACGAGATACGTCTAATGAATTATATGCAAACTAATAAATAAATCAGCATATACAACAAGAACTGAAAGTGCATACTTTTAATGCTGAATAACAAAAATTATGTTGTTTACATAAATTGTAGTTAATATGGCCTGGAAAAAAGTATAAGGACAATCAGGATTTTAGCCAAAAACATTAAAAAGTTAGAAAATTGCCCCGTTTCTCTATGATTTGAATCATTCGTAAAGTCATGGGACCACAAAGTTCGTCTAAGACAGTGTTTGGGATTTTCCGCCAGACAAGTTTGGTGGTTCTACTTAACTCATCTTGCCCATCATACTGTTGCCCATTTTGTTATACCTTACGAACCAATATACCCACTGGTTTACCATGGGGTTTAAATCGGGACTTCTGGCTGGCCAGTCAATCAGTTTTACGTTATTTGCCTCAAACCATGATTGTGCTGAAGCAGATCCATGGACTGAGACATTATCTTTTGTTGGAAAATATAGTCTCCAGGGGTGATGTGCGATTCCGAAGTCAATAAATTTTGGGCCAGTATATCCTGATAAACATATGAATTTGTTCTTAGCCAAGAAAAAAGCAATTGGAGTAACACTTTCAGAAGCAAATCTACCCTACATCATGACGGAGACATCACCGAACTGTCGGTCGCTTTGAAAGTGTGGATTTTTCGTAACGAAGGTCATGCCAGTAATAATGGAATCCGTCCAGTTCATCCAAATTAAACTTCTTTTCATCTGAAAACACTACGTATTTCCACTTATCTCCAAAAGCCACATGTTTTTTAGCGAATTGAACTCTATGCCGCTTCTGTTTTTTTTCGTAAGAAGTGCATGGGCTTTCATTTTTGAGTACTGGATGTTTGGATTCGTCATTAACACGTTACCCTAGAATAAGATAATCCTAAATTACTTTTAATTTGGGATGAATATTGCTTTTTATGAAAAGCTTGCCTAAATATGGCTCTCTTTTGACGAGTAGTAACAGAAACTGGCCTACTTGTACGTTCCTTTTTTTTTTCCCGTAGTTTTCTGTATCATTTAAGAAATATACAACAGTCTTAGATCTATTGATTTTTCACGAAATTTTGCGTCCACTTATCCACTTGCTTTGAAACTAAGGATTTAGCCTCGCTCAATCTCTGATAATTCTTTATTTTGCGGAATTTTAAAGAGCACAATTGCTCTGAAACCAACTACATAAAATGATTTGCAACGCTTAATACTACAATAAAAGCAAGATAAATTATGCTAATTTAGGTTGTGACATAAAAAATCTCGGTTATCCTTATATTTTTTCCCAAGCTGTATAGCATCCACAAATTATTGAATGGTATATTAAAAGTAGTTTTAAGATTTTTAAAATAAATTCTATGAAGAAATATTCCACCTCGTGATAGTTTTATCTCATTTGCATAAAGCTATGCCCTCTGATTTTCCACATTTGGTGTTTTTTCTCTTGTCCTTAAACTTATTCCCAGTACTCTATGTGTATGCGTCATGACTAGGGCTAGGATTTATATGTAATAAAGATTTCAAAATATTTACATAAAATATTTAGTAAAAATGAGAAAATATGTAGGAAGAATCACAAAATATGTAATATAAATTATTTTTACATTTTTTATTAACTTTTCAGAATTTTTCAAACTATACTGAAAAAGAATTCATAAATTTCAAATGCCAAATTACTTCAATCAAAACTGTCAGTTTCAACAAATTTACTGCTATCGAAACTAACGACAACAAAGTGCTTCAAGTTATCCAAAACAAAGCTGCGCTTGTTTTCTCTGAAAATGTTTTTAAATTGGCTGAAAGACCTCTCCACATCACATGAGGTGATGGGCGAAAATTTGAAGCCTGCTATAACTGACGGCAAGAATTTTCTTTCTTTTAAAGTAGCACAACTGCCAGTTGTAGACCCCTGTAGAATGTTTTTTACACCTGTAATCGTTTCTAAGCTTGGATTATTGTTTACAACACTGTTTATCTTACGTTTTATAATTTCTCCAATGGGGCCAGGTATCTCTCTTAATAATTCAATCGTCTCTTCATATTTATTCAACATATTTATCAAAGGAGCACTCGAAGTTTCAAGTTTGCTAATGGTTCGTTCTAAAACAGTTAAATATGTCTTTAGGAAAGTCAATTCCTCTAATGAGGTATAACTGTCCAGCAGAATTTATCCTTTTCCAATGGAAGTAGAACCGTCCGAGTCAAATTGATAGATTACTTCCTTGATTTTGTTGAAGTTCTCCGCATAATATCTTGCAGCCTGTAACCAAGTACCCCAACGTGTAATGACAGGTTGAGGTGGCAGAGATAAGTATGGAAACATTTCTTTCAACTTTTCGATCCTACTGGGAGCTTAAAAAAAATCGTTTTACCTGTTGTTATCAATGAATCAGTTTGTTGGAAATTGTAGCGGACTGTTTCAGCATATGGAGTCCATGGACAAGACAAGTCAAATGAATCATCGTGGGGAACAATACACAAAGTACTGCAGCTGCTTTCTTCATGTAGCATCAGTTGCCAATACGTGTACTTTATCGTATCTTATTCTTTCTGGCCATAAAATCCGCAGCGATTCGTTGAATAATTTAGCAATAGTGTGCTGATTACGGTTCTCTAGTTGTTCACATGTATGTAAGTATGGGATCGACGGTGCTGATTCGTTCATATGTCCGACAATAACGTTTGCTATATATCTTTCCGGTGCATCGGTGGTTCATCAACTGAGACCCAAATCGGAAAATCTTCGATTTTCTCCTTGAATTTCTGTACAGTTTCGTCGTAAATTATATTTAAGTAGCTTTTTCGTAAAGTAGGTTCGTCTGGAATTACTTGACCACAGTATTTTTCCAAGAAACCTGCAAACACTAGATTGTTTACTTTTGACAAGAGGATATCTGAATCCACTAGTACATGGCATAAATGCAAACTGAAATTTGAATTGACCTGTTTGCTATTTCCTGGAATGTCTGTAAAAGGTTTTTGTTTCAATGAAGTGTTTTTCTCTTTTTTTTTTTTTAATATGTTTCTCAGTTTTAATATGCTGCGAAACTTGAAAACTCTGGTCACAAAAAACAGACGCCGCGCACACACAGCAAAACAAAATATTTCCGTCAGTTCTCAATCCTTCATCGGGAAAATCTTTAATAAGTGCCTTTATTTTTGATGACACAGTTGGTTTAATTATAGGCATATCGATTAACTTAAATAGTCAGAAGTAAATAATATCTGACAATAACACCAAAGAAAGGATTTCAGAAGAAACTTAACACCATGTCATACAACTAAACAAGGGATGCTGTTTTGTTGCTCAGTGTTTCCAGTCCATGAAATAAAAAAAATTCTTGTTGAGTAATCAAAAAATCCCTTAACCCTTTTTTTTAAAACATCGTTTTACCGATGTAGTGCTGCCATCTGTTGGCTTAATGTGTTACCAAGTTTGAAAACTTTTGACTCCCAAAAAATGTTGGGTAATTTTACATAAAAACTTTTTAAATGACGTGAAAATATGTAAGATATATATTAAAAGAGTAAATATGTAAAACATATATTAAAAGAGTAGATGTGTAAAATATGAATTAAAAGAGAAAATATGTAAAATATGTATTAAAAAAGTAAATATGTAAAATATGTATTAAAAGAGAAAATATGTAAAATATGTATTAAAAGAGTAAATATGTAAAATATGTATTAAAAGAGTAAATATGTAAAATATTTTTTAAAACCGTAATATTTGTAAAAATATGTAAAAATATTTATTTACATATAAATCCTAGCCCTCGTCATGACATTTAGAGAGATCTCAATTTTGCAATGGGAACATCAAGTTGAACAGAAAATATATATTCGTGTCAACAGTAGTCCGCGCTATTTGGAACGTATTTTTATGTTATACATTCTATTTCAGGTTACCGTATAAAAAAGTATACGTATCTAAAGTTCATACTAGGCACAGCAGATGATTCGAAAAATCTTTGTTTTATTATATATGTATATTATTATTATGTATTCACCAATGGCATAGCCTCACTTTAGACAGCGGATAATCTAATAAAAAAATTTGCTCGTTAAATCCGGGTTCCAAAAGAATTTGCTCATTAAATCCGGGTTCCAAAAATGCTTGTTCGCTAAAAGCGGTTAGTTCCTATTGCTTTTAATCATTACACCAAGTCAAATCCATGTTTTCATGACTACATCAGGAAACTTGCTAAATGTGGGCTCATTATAAGCGAGTCTTGCTGTATTTTACATCCCCCTCCCCACCAAATTTCCCCTCTGGATCGACCGATGCTTGATAGGTGCTGAATTGTTTTTCAAAATTTTAAAGCATGACATTTTTAAAGTTAATGATAACTTATTTACACAAGAAACAGTATTCGGTTGGAATAATTGATTATTCACCATCCCTTCCCCCCGTAAAAAATCACAATATAGATATATTATCATAGTCAATCATTATCTATCCTGCTGCTGATGAAGTCTCTCCAAACAAAAGTCATGATGCGCCGGGACATACAGTTTTCCGAACAATGCAAATGTCTTAAGGCTTAGGGAATCGACCCCCAAACTACAACGAGCACTTAGTAAATGTTCTTCGTTTGTCATAGCTGGGAATTGCGCCCGCTGGATAACAGCATGCAAAGCGAAGGCGTTTTCATTGCACGAACACAGGGGGTGTCACAGGGGTCATGACTCACCCCGAAAATATATTGTTTTACTGTAAAAAATTCCAACTTTCATGAAAAATGAAGGGTGTTATTCCAAGACCATGGCAAATTCTGCCCTTGAACCCCTCAAAATGAAAGTCTGTATCCGCCCCTGACCTCATGATATATTGATGAGTGCTTTATATGCTTTCAGGGAACAGCCAGCGAATCGACCCTTGTGGCTTTATTAGCGGCCAGAAGTCGGACATTAGTCAAAATGCAACAAAAAACTGGCTTGACTCACGGAATAGAGAAACTCGTTGTTTACGCTTCAGACCAGGTTAGTGATATCAATATTTTGGGATGAAATCAAACCTAGCTTAGTCTCATATAAAATTGTGATTTATTTTGTTATGGATGTTCCTATATATATATATATATCTGTTTACATACTCGGTTTATGATGTTGCAGTCCCACTCTTCTGTGGAGAGAGCTGCTCTATTGGGCGCCGTGCACATACGCCTGCTGCCGTCAGATGAAAACTTAAGTCTGAGAGGTGAAACCCTCGCTGCTGCTATTCGGGAAGATAGAATTAAAGGACTGATCCCTTTCTTGGTTTGTGCGCCATTTCTTTTATAAGTTTTGTATTTTATTTATTTAAAAAAATCGTGTATATGCAGTGCTGGATTTACTTGTAGGCCAAGTAGGCCGGGGCCTGCGATTCTGAGGCCCCGCAAGAGTCTGGTGTTATAGAAGTTTAGACATTGTTTTAATCTTATTTATTTACAAATATCCTAAACTCGCGGCAAAGCTAACCCGGTGCACTATCAAGGCGAAGGCGACCTATTCTTTGCAACAAGTACTATTCATTCGCAAATTGGCGAAAAATGAGATAACCCTCAACATTATTAGGCTATTTATCGCCTAATTTGGAACTCAGAACAATGCAGTTGCCAAAATTCCCGCCAAGCGAACAAAGTCTTCTGAGTGGTCAGTTATTTGAATGACGTCAGCGTTTCCTATAATGAGTCTTTTTCCTAAATTTAATAAATACCAGATTTTAATTACACAAATATGCCTATGTTTTATGTATTTGAGCATTATTTTAATGTTTTATGTACGAAATGTATCTTCTATTAACTCTCTTAACGTAAGAAAGGGCGAACTATATTGCACTGGCGGAATCATACTGCTCTGCGCCTTGTCAGTGTACCAGGTTAGCGTTACCACGAGTATTGCAAAATCGTTCGTTGTGGACGGGGGAGGGTGGATGTACAACAATGACACAAAAAAAGGGAAGAAGATTTATTATAGCAAGCGCTGACGTCATTCAAGTAACTGACCACTAAGAGGACTTCGTTCGATTGGCAAGAAATGTGGCGCGCGAAATGTTGGCAACCGCGTTTTTCTGCATTCCAAATTAGGCGATAAATAGCCTAATAACGTTGAGGGTTACCTCATTTTTCGCCAATCTGCGAACGAATACTTGTTGCTCGGTCGTGAATAGGTCGCCCTAACCCTAACAGTGTATCAGGTTAGTTTTGCCGCGAGTATAGTACTGTTTTCTTTGACCAGAATTGGCCTGTTTCCTTTATAATAGACAGAGCACAAAATGACTTGTTATAATTTCCAAAACTTGGTCTTCGTTCCATGAGCGTGTGTGAACTTGTGTTTGTTCATTAATTGTTTATGCATTAATTTATAATTAATACATTCTTATTAACTTGAAAATAAGTTGTTAAATTCTTAATTGATTCTTATGTATTCTACAGGTGGTGGCTACCTTGGGTAGTACAAACACTTGCGCTTTTGACAACCTCGTCGAGCTGGGCCCCATATGTAAGAAAAATAACCAACTATCTTACTTTCTTTGTTGTTTTCTTATTAATTTAATTATTAAATTAACAAATAAACAAAATTAAGCAAAATTAAACTGAAAATTTATTTTAATGATTAACGTCATATTTATGAACGCATTAAACTTCTACTGGAACCAGTAGAATAGAAGAGCTTTTACAATTCAGTAGATGTTCAAAATTATTGAACATTAGACATGCCTGTAGCCAAACCGAGGTCATCAGGGTCATGGCCCCAGTTGCCCCATGTTTGTGACCCAGTTGCCCCACCGAGCTATTCATATATATAGAACAATCCCCGGATGCCCTGTGACCTTTGCCCCTTCATCCTGGCTACAGGCCCGACATTAGATTACGGGGTTACTTATTATCTAATTTTATATCCCCTTATCAGTTACTTATGCTACCGCGTAAAATGATTACGTATACACAGTGCGTTTCCTGTGATATTGCCCTCCCCCAAGGTGCAAAAATAGTATCGCCATCCTTAATAATTCAATATTATTTAATTTAGATTTTTATACGTGCACTGTTTACTTTTATATCTTTATATGCATAGCTTTAAACCGGGGTTGTCCAACAGTCGGCGGGCCACAATCCGGCCCGCCGACAACTGTTTGGAATAAAAAAAAATTCCCAAAAAAATTTAGATTTTTTTTTTTTTTTCTGAAATACGGAAAAACCGTGGGGGACAGCATGGGTGACCTCTTTCTATATCGCAAGTGAACGAACAAATAACTGGAAGAAACTCTGAAGGGAGGCGTTTAAGGTAGTTAATTTTTTTTTAAAGAAACCGCTGGCTCGCAAGATCCGTGAAAATTCTTTAAGTGGCCCGCTGGCCAAAACAGCTGGATAACCTTGCTTTAAATAGTTGTCATGAAAAAGAAATTTTTTTTTTAATTTTTATTAAAAAAAATATCCTTGATATTGTCTTGAATCTACAAATCGAAGGCAATATATTAATACAATAGAAGGTCTGCAATCACCTAGGTGTGGGGCACGTTTTGCATCTATGGCCACTGGTGTATAAAAAAGGTTGTTGATGGGGGTTGAAACCCCCATTACGATGATATTTTGTATATATATAAATATAAGGAGTTGTAGATTTGTAACCGCCCCATTGCGTCTATAATCCTCCTTATGGACTTTCTGCATATGCCTATGTCTATGGCAGAAAGAGACACTGGGTAACAGCAACATAGAGTTTCAAAATTAATGGGGATCTAAGCATATTTTATATACGGTGAAATTTCGTTAATGCGGCTTCGCTTACGACAGATCTTTCGTTAGTGCGGACAAATGTTTTTCCCACTCTGAGGCACATATACATTCAATGTTATAGACTTCGCTTAATGCGGACGAAGTCTTTTGTAAACAAAAAATACTTTTTTAGGAAAAACTTCAGGAGACACAGAAGACAGCATATTTTTTCCCCACGGGTGTGGTCACCAGTTTTTCAAAAGCAACTTCCCATATTCTTTTTGAATTTTTATATGACATTAAGTAAAAATAAATGTTTCTACCATAGGCCTAACTTGGGGGCGTAGACTGGGGAAAGGGGCAAAACAACAACAACAACAACAAAACAACACAACAAAAAACCCAAAATTTTATGGGAAAAGTATGATTTTGCATCTTTTCTAAAAAAAGGGGGACAAGTGCCTCCCTACTCCAGCCAGATTACGCCCATGGTTGCTGCTGTATGTTAGTGATAATTTTTTTTTATCTCGTTGCAAAATTTTCTGGACTATTCTTTCATAATACGCTATTTTGTTTTAGTAATTTATTCATTTACGTTGTATACTGCATTACTGGGTAAATTATTACTGAATAGCCTGAAGTTTTAGCTACTGAAATTTGTTCTCCGCTTAGTGCGGACTTCCATTTGTACGGATGAAAATCTGCGGCCTATAACAATCGGCATTAACGATATTTCATTGTACATTTATACATTATAATATATGCAAAATTGCAATTTATTTTAAATTATTGGGGGAGAAAGGGCTCGGGGAATGGCGGACACAGATGGGAGGTCAAAGGGGTCCCCCAGGGGAGGTGTTGATGGGGTTGTAACCCCCCCATTGCAATGAAATTTTGGATATTTACCATTATATGTGAGTTGAAGCTCTGTAACCCCTCCATTGAGCCTATATCCCCACCTTACGAACTTTCTGTGTACGCCTATGCGTGATCCTCTCCAAATATATTTTTTGACTGTAAAAAATACCAATTTTCATGATAAATGAAGGATATTATTCCAAGACCATGGCAAATTCTGTCGACCACCTAAAATGAATGTCTGTATCCGCCCCTGGGCTCAGGCGCATGCAACTCTGTATGGCCCTGGGTGCACACAAGGGCGGACACAGGGGGAGGTCACAGGGGTCATGACCCTCTCCAAAATATATTTTTTCACTGTAAAAAATTCCAACTTGCATGATAAATGAAGGGTGTTATTCCAATACCATGGCAAATTCTGTCCGTGACCCCAAAAAAGTGAGAGTCTGCGTCCGCCATTGGGTGCACATGCAGTGGGGTAAAAAATACGTATACAGTGAAACTTCGATATTATCCCGCCACTTACATTTTCTTTTCCTTTATACGACAATAGATGGCGCTAGCTCCAACGGCTGTACGGTTAAAACTATAATTCTGTAATTTTATTTTGAATGAAATTTCATTATGAATTTGATTTTTATTATAAAAAATTTAAGCACCTTTTTATAAATAACTTGTTAATAACATTGGAATTTTAGACTATCTATGTTTTTAGGCGTTCGGGAAAAAATATGGTTGCATGTTGACGCAGCGTACGCAGGATCATCTTTTATCTGTCCCGAGTTCAGGCCTTTACTGGACGGGGTCGAGGTGTGTTTTTTATAATATAATTTTGCACATTATAGTTTGCATTTTATTTCTAGCGGACAACTGCATTAATTTTGAAAAAACAAAATGCTATAATAAATATATATAATATAATAATCTTATCTCTCTCAAATATATATAACACTTGTATCTTACATTCAAAATGATGTCACAACTTGAGCCTGGATTATTAAGTAACTTTTGAATTCTCATAATTCCTTATTTATTTATTTTACTTTTAGTATTTATTAATTCATTAAGCAATTTTTGTTATTGATTCCTTCTAATTTCCTATTTATTATTTTTTTTAAATTTGACACTTACTAACTTCTTATACTATTTTTTTATCGCTTATAATCTAAATCTATCGGGACTTAGTCAGGCTGGGGAATAGGGGGTACCGAGTCCCTTTGAATATGTTGCTTGTTTCATGTTTTCTCGAAATAAATTTTTGTAGACTTTCGTTTCAAATTGTTTGCTTCGTAGAAAATTGCGGACCACCATGAAAATTATTCTTTGATCTTAAAAATGAATTCAAAACAGCTTTTTATAGCAGATTTCGCGTACATCAAGTTTTTTTTTGACAATAGTTTAAGTCTTCATCTAGTCTATGGTAAGGAAAATTGAAATTATAAACTTTAATGTATCTCCACAAATTTTCAATGCAATTTTTTTTTAAAAATTCCATTCACTAAGGTTAAATGAATTAGTGTGATTTCATTGTTAAAAATAGCTTGTTCTCATAAACCATTTTAAATATTAAATAGCTATTCCACATGCATAGAACATACATAGAACAATCCTCGGTGAGCTGTGCCCTTTGCCTTGCTTCGGTAGCCCCTTCATCCTGGTTACAGGCTTGTACTGTAATAACTTGCTACTGTATGTTCAATTTATGCAGGATGGGGCATAGCTCATATTGATGAACATTTATGCAGGATGGAGCATAGCTCACATCGATGAACATTTATGCAGGATGCAGCATAGCTCACATCGATGAATATTTATGCAGGATGGAGCATAGCTCACATCGATGAACATTTATGCAGGATGGAGCATAGCTCACGTCGAGGAACATTTATGCAGGATGGAGCATAGCTCACATCGTCATTTTAGTAAAGGCCTTTCAGATCTACACTTTTGATGAAGGTAAGCTTATCAGTAGACATTGCAAGGTCCTATGGCCTTCTACACCTTGACATCAGTTGATTGCTGATTGTGAGATATTTAAAGTTCCGACTTTTTATCAACCTTTTTTTTATCAGTTCCTTCAACATTATCGGAACCAGGGCTTAATTTCTAAAAAAAAAGTGCAGGATCCACACCATTATGATAAATCGATTAAAAAACTCTGACGAGAGGGGCAATCGCCCCTCCTCGCCAGGGTTAAATAGGAAAAAAATGGAGACGATGAAGAATATTTTATGTGTTGTTTGTTACGACTGTAATAAATAAAAGTCTTACACAGGCGTCCAAAGTCTTCAAGTCTTGGAGAAATGCGATCCAGACGTTTTTCCACGAATCTACAAGCTTCTCGCCCTTCGAACTTGGCTTCGAACGCGGATGACAGAAGAGACTTTTAATACACACCCACAGAGACATTCATATTGATGAAAATAAAGTGATTGACAAATTTTCAAAGAAACCAAGATGGCTCGACTTTGCACTATAAACTTCAAGTTTTTTAAAAAGTCGCTTATTATAAAAAAAGTAAAATAATTACGATGTTTTTGTAGTTTAAATTTAAACTTGTTCTATTAATTACATTGTAAATTATCGTTTTTGGTTATTGTATATGTCTCCTTTACTAGCTTATCCTTCTGTCATACTTGACTATAATCTACCCTAAACCATATAGTTTAATTAAAGAAAAGCCCAACTTTAATTCATTGTCATAAATTAAATATTTTGGTGAGTATAAAGGAAGGCTAGTAATATAACAACATTTACCTAAACTATTTAATAGTCCAAAACTAAAATTTTTTCCGGTGATGGCCCCTGAAATGGCCCCTCCCCATTATAACATCCTGGATCCGCCCTTGAATACATATATGTATATGGGGTCGATGTAATTATATTCTTGGTTTAAAATTATTATTATTTCTTCTAACATATTAATGTAGTTCATAGCACAAGAATGTTGGTACTTGAGAGTTTGTGTCTAAGGTTATTGGTACAATCCAAATTTCATCTAGAAGCTTGAGAATTGTCCATATATCCTTTTCAAATATGTGATTAACCCAGTAAAGAAACCTTTTTCAAATTTTCTGCTGTGATATCTATAATGTCTAATTATTCGAAGTACAGTGCATTGCATAATGATAGGTCCATCCGAACAAAAACAGAAGTTCTATTGAACTACTGTTTCATGTTTTTAATTTACATTTATTATAAGTTATAAGGCTCTCGTAACAACAAATTATAAATTAAATAAAAAAGATTGCAAATGTACTTACAAGATTAAAGTCACAATAATTAAAAACAGGTGTTGCCAAAGATAGGTCCAAAATACGAAACTTATTCTCAAAAATGCATTACTAGGAGATTTTTTCCTCCCTTCTTTAGAATCAATTCATAAATTCTTTTTGCATAGAATTAATAACATTCTGCAAGTAATGCACATCGATGGCAAGCTACTCAAACAGAATTGCCTCTTTCAGTTCATTAGTAGTATTGTATTGTTTCTCACCTGCATATACAGCTCTTGCAAGTGTTCACCATAGATTGCCTGTGGGGTTTAAATCTGGACTGTAAGGTCGCCAGTCAATAATGTGGACACCGTTTTCTATAAACCACTCAGAGGTTGAATTAGCTGTATGGATTGGGGCATTATCGTGTTAAAGCATGAAGCATGGCCCTCCGATTTCTGCTGAAAATGGTAGCAAGTGCTCATCAAGTAGGTTTTGATAATCTGTAGCAAGCTCATCTAGCAGGTTTTGATAATCTGTGGCATTCATACGAGTATTTAAGAATGTAATATCCGTTTTTCCTTGCCATTCAAAGTCTGTCCACATCATAACAGAACCACCTCCATCTTGTCGCTTCGAAAAGATTCGTTCTTCTTCTTTGCGCAAGTCGTGCCAATAAAATTGCCAGCCATCTGGCCCATCCAAATTTAATTTCTTTTTGCCGCTGAATATTACTTTTCTCCAGTCTTCTTTCCAAGTCGTAACTTGTTGCGCAAACTTCAGTCTCCTTTCTTTGGGTTTTTCAGATAACTTTGGGGTAGCTTTCTTTTTTGTTTTGCACCTTAAACAGTGCACTGTCTTCAGGGTCCTAAACAGCGTTGACTTAGAGATTGGAATGTCCTTTTGACGTGCTAAAGCACCCAATGAAGTTAAACCAGATTGAACCTCCTTAACAATTATCCTTGTTTGGCGAGAGGTCAGTTTAGCAGACCTCCCGGGGGATTTTTTTGTACCGTAAGCATCCTCTAATCGAATAAAATTGTTCACCATATTATGTGATCGTTTCAAACGTTTCGCTATTTCTCTATATTGGACTTTCCGCATTTTTTAGAAGCTTTAATTTTGCCCTTTTAATTTTGGTAAGATAATTTTTGTGACCCATTTCTTTTTTTGTTCATTAACTTGATACCATACTAAAAGTGACAGTTCAAAAGATGTTCTAAAACTCAGTGACGTTGGAAATACACGTCATAATGCAAATTTGCATGAATGAGAAATAATCACGCCGTATTTTGGAAAGAAATCTAAGGTGGACCTATTATTTTGCAACACCTCAATACTAAAAAATTTCGCATTTCTTAAAAAAATCATTTTCTTTTTAGCATATTTCACTGTGTTATTATTACATACTCTAATACGAGACCACTGAAATTTTTTGGGAGATTATTTGCATATTTTTATGAAGAAAAATTTATTTTTCTGGGTGGACCTATAATTATGATACGCACTGTATTTCCCCCGGTTTGTTGCAATGGCTTTTCACGTACAGATCAATTTTAAGATTATTGTTATGCGCTTTTGCCAAAGTCTATTGTGTTCAATTGCTAGCTCACAATGTTTTGTGATTCATCCTTATTTTTAATTCTACCGTCGGCAGGAATTGCAATGACTATTATGTAAATATTTTTTGCTTCAATTTTTGTTACTTCAATTTTTTGCTTCAATTTTTGTTACTTCAATTTTTTTGCTTCAATTGTTGTTACGTCTAGGATGTGGCGTTTAGAATGCCAGTTCGTTTATAATTTGAAGTCCCAAAAAATTTTAATTTCATTAAGTTTTTGTCTTTGTGTTTCTCGCAATTATTACCATTATTATGATATAATTTCACAGTTCACTTTGATTTTGACGACTGGGTATCAG
>QLNU02003225.1:108010650-108023745 GCA_006491805.2 Dysdera silvatica | reverse complement strand
AAAAAAAAAATGTATTCATGCATGTACGAGTATGTTTCTTTATTTATTTATTTGCACAATTCTGCAGGTGGGAGGTACATGACATATCGCAAATAAATATAATAAATAAATAAATAAATTTAATTTGCGGTAAGAGCCGATAGATTGATCTTTGTTTCCATAAGAAATCGAGTGTCAGTTTAAATATGCTCTGCTTTTGGACATTTGAGGTCATATTGGTATTACATAAAGCAGTTAAACACTGAACAGCACGAAAAGACATTGTTGACAGATCACAAGCGGTGTATAATGAGGAGTAATATTCCTGATGAAGGACTGCTGCTGATGCGTCCGAAAGCTTGAGTGATCTTTTTCATTGCTATTTTACCAGTGTTTAACCTTTTTATGTAATTTCCTCCCTGGTACCCTGTATTTTATTTACATTTGGTGTTATATATATAGTACCCCTGTTATCCAAAATTCTCTTTTAACCAACGCTCGTTTTCGTAGGATCTCTTTTTCTTAATGGCGATCTTGTTTAAAAATCTCATTACAGACCTTTGTGAGACGTTGTAAATAAATAAGATGAACGTAAAAGATCAGGAAATTGTGATTAGTTTTAATATTCGAGCAGGAAACTGTGTTTATTTTTAAAGTAACATTTCTTCTATGTTTAAAGCATATATGGCATAAAAACATTCGTTTCCGAGTGATACTATAATTCAGCGGTCGCCAACCGGTGGTCCGCGAGAAAATTTTGGTGGTCTGCAGAAAAATTTGGACATTATTTGCATTTTTAATGTTTTATTAATAAAACAAAAATAATATTCTAAGAAATTCTTATATTCTGAATGACAATTTTTGCCTTTATATTGCACTAAATTCACGAAATGTGCTTGATTGGATCCTAAACGTTTAAGCACTAATTTCTAACTTTCTGTTAAAATAATTAATTGTAAATTTTTGTATCTATAGACTGTACTTGAGATAATTGTCGGCAATTAGTGAAAAAAACCTCACTTGCCCCTATATGGTTACCAGGAGAAACCCTGTATTTATCTTTTTAAAAAAATTCATATTAATGATCCGCGAGGTCCGAAAGGTTGGCAACCGCTGCTATAACTGGCGCTGAAGCTCTGAATTGATGCATTTTCGAATATCCGGATATTTCGACATATCGACATAGGCTCGGTCCGGCTGAATTCGGAGAGGTTTTATTGTATATTCAGATAAATATTGGGATCGATACAATGCTTAAAAGAAAATAAGCATATTTGAGGTAAAAATGCATATAGGATTTATAAGTAAAGACAATGTTGTAAGTATAAGTAAGGTAAAGTTAAACAAAAACAAAAAATTAGAATTAAAGAAGTCGTTTTTCCTTATGAATCTTAGCTAAGGCTACGTCAAATTATTTTACATTCATGTAAAAGATTAAAATTACAAAGTATGAAAATTAACATCAGAGGGAAATATCATAGGAAGAGATCTAGGAGCAGAAAAAGAAAAAGATGGATAAATGGATGAGTTAAATATTTAGGAAGAAGTTGATATAAGAAAAAAAAGTATTTATCTATGAGAATTCAGAGAAAATGAGAGTATGTTGGCCGTCGAATTCAGAATCGGAGAAATTTTAAGAACATTTCAAAAATCAAAGGATACGTACACAATACTATCGTTCATACAGTGTCTCCTAGATAACTCGAAAACATTTTGAAAAATGGTTTTGAAAAGAGTTTTGAAAAGAGTTTTGATGTTCAAGCACCGGCTTATCGTGGGTTGTCAGCGCCCGGGGTAAGTCAAGTATTGCGCCCGCTAAAACCCGTTAGCACTCCTCTCCATCAGTTCAATATTGAAATTTTGCGCCCTAGGCTTTCGTACCTGTGGCACTCCCCCCACGCTACTCCACTGGATTTAAGGGAAATTCAAAGGGTACTTCAAAGGGAATAGGAATGGCTTCGGTTTAGGAAGAACTTCGAATTAGGAAGGTTCGAATTATCGAGGGTCAACACTCTATATGTCCTATGTCAGGGGTGGGCTGGCTCTTCATTGAGTTAAGTGTGGCTCCAGTCAAAAATTTAAATCCTTTTTTTTTACAAATCTTGTTAAATTGACTAACTACGAAAGGCATAGGCGCCGACGGCATAAAACATTGAGGGGAGACAATATTCCAGTAAGAAGGCATTTCGTTTGAAATTGGATGGAAACATGGAATCCAAATACCAACATTGAGGGGTACGGGTCCCCCCTGTCCCCCCCTGCTAACGGTGCCTGTGAAGAAAGGGAATCGGGTAATGAAGAGTAAAAGTCGTACGTAATCGCTTCAAAAGTAGACCTTCGGTTGCATCGATAGGTCCATCTAGGAGTTATTATAAAAATTTTAAATAATTATTTTGTATTTTCTTTCTCTTAATTATATTTTCTCATATGTATAATTTACATAGCACTTAAGACTTGTGTACAATAGTTAGAGGTTCAAAGGTGATCAGATCAGATATGTAACCATATTAATTAAATTTGTATATTTAATATTATGTAACCATGGTGTGGGTCTTTATAATATACGATAAATTGCAATACGGCTCTCATTGACCTGTGTCTACTCAGGCATCCCTGTCCTATGTCTTTGCATCTTTTCAAACATAAAATCCAAATTATAAAATGGAGATTTCATAATTTTATTATAAAAGCAGTTTTATTTAAAAACTATTATTTTATTATAAAGTCTCTAATGTGTTTATATTATTGTCTTGTGTATAATGTTTGTAATTATTAATGTATTGAGAACGTTTATTGCTGTTCATTAAAGACCAAGAAAGAATGCAAAAGTTCGAAATTTTTGTCTGTGTTTAGTTTGCTTTCCTACTAATAGATGGCGGGGCTATCAAACTCGAGTTGATAACTGCTGACATTCAGAGGAGTATACCTGTGCGTATACAAAACATCGTCGGATCCAAGGACAGGGGCGGACACAAACTTTCATTTTGGGGAAGGGGTCAAGGAGAGAATTTGCCATGGTTTTATAATAACAATTTATCATGAAAGTTGAATTTTTTTACAGTGAAAAAATATATTTTTGGAAGGGCCCCTGTATCCGCGCTTGTCCAAGTGGTGGGGTGATGGAGCGATCTCATCCTTCTTGAACCGAAATTACACCACGGAAAATGAAATGAAAAGTGCAGAACACCTGGCTAAAAATAGGAATCGGAAAAAAATCGCCCTTTTAAGATTTCTGGATCCTCCATTGATGCAAAACGACTAAAAAAAAATAATAATACAATAATAACAATAAAATAAAATGTATAATTGAGAAGACTTTGATTTTTGATGAATATTCGATATAGAAATCATATTTTCTTTAGTAGTAGACTAATATTGTTCTAGAGTAGTAGACTTGTATTTGAAGGGCCTCTAAAATATTAGTTGCCCCGGGCTTCACGTTTTTTCTGAAAGGCCCTGGCTACCCCTCACGCTGCAAAGACGCAAACAAACTGAGTAAATCTCTATTTATAAGAGACTGATTGACATTAAGGAGTTTCTGTTAAATCGCAAATGTTTAAAAATTATGAAATTTTAATATTATAGTACTGCAGTTTCATTTATTTTGATTAAGCGTTTAGCCAGGATAAGGGACTTTTTCCGCTCCCCTCCCCCAAGAAAAATTTTATGGAGTATTTTAAAAAAAACTTTAGCTTAAGGTCTTTTAAAATTAAACCAGTGAATCAATCTTTGCCCCACCGCCAGCTGAAGTCTCTGGCAACGCCCCTGATTTTGATACTATATATAATATCAAATACCTAAATGTATTCGCAGATTTTAATCTTCAACATTAAAATAAAACCCACGATAATGCAAAGCATCTGTTCCTCAAAGTCTGATCTACAGCATTTTCTGGAAATTTCATTATCATTTATCTTAATATTTCATTATCATTTATCTTAATATTTCATTATCATTTATCTTAATATTTCATTATCATTTATCTTAATATTTCATTATCATTTATCTTAATATTTCATTATCATTTATCTTAATATTTCATTATCATTTATCTTAATATTTCATTATCATTTATCTTAATATTTCATTATCATTTATCTTAATATTTCATTATCATTTATCTTAATATTTCATTATCATTTATCTTAATATTTTATCATTTATCAATATTTCATTATCATTTATCTTAATATTTCATTATCATTTATCTTAATATTTCATTATTTTCATTATCATTTATCTTAATATTTCATTATTTTCATTATCATTTATCTTAATATTTCATTATTTTCATTATCATTTATCTTAATATTTCATTATTTTCATTATCATTTATCTTAATATTTCATTATCATTTATCTTAATATTTCATTATCATTGTCATTATCATTTATCTTAATATTTCATTATCATTTATTTTAATATTTCATTATTTATTCCAGTGGTTCCCAAACTTTTTCAAGTCGCGACCCACTTTCATGGTAGCCAAGTAATTCGCGACTCCCTTTTATAGTAACCAAAAGATCTGCGACCCCTCTGTCCGCCGCCGACACATTTGTATAATAAAAGCATTTTTAACAGAGTAAGGAAAACACATTAAATATAAAATTATATTATATTAATTATATATTCATTATATACATTAATGTATATTATAGATATGAAGTTAACAACCGTTAGTATGCAATATGCGTAGCCATGTTGAAATATAAAATCTTTAGAAACATTTGGTATGAAATTCCTTATAAAAATAATTGCAACTAAAAATCGTTGCGGCGACCCCCAGATACCAGTTTGCGACCAACTTGAAGACCGCGACCTCCAGGTTGGGAACCACTGATTTATTCAGAAGAAATAATTAGGATAATAAGAATTATTTAGAAGGAAAAACGATCAAATAATGCATGAAATATCACGGCGCTAGTTCTAAAACCGTCCAGCATGCACAAATATTTACAACCAGTGCGTGAAAAGCGCCAGATAAAACTCAGCTTAGCTGCTCACGTGCATAGATGATTAGGACATCGCATTTTGCGCTTCTCATGCACTGGTTGTCACTATTTGTGCATGCTGGACGGTTTTAGAACTAGTACTGTGAGTGGTTTGCGACCCTAGGTTCTATGACAAATATTGTTCGTTTAGGTGTACCCTATCCCTCCTAGATGTTTGCAACCCTGGTGCTGAGACACCCTGTATATTATATTAATATATATATATTACAGATATAAAGTTAACAACCATTAGTAAAATATTGCAATGTGTGTAGCCATGTTGTTGTAAAAGCGTTGGAAACATTTGGTATAAAATTCCTTATAAAAATAATTGCAACCAAAAATAGTTGCGGCGACCCACAGAAACCTGTTCGCGACCCCCAGGTTGGGAACCACTGAACTGAAGCTAGCAATCGTATAGTTTCAGACAATATATTTTTTCAATTTTCTTCCGGGGGGGAAGACCCCCTAGACTTCGCCCCCTCTTCCCTCCTAGGGGTCTACGATAAGCAAAGAAATGCTTAAAACGATCCATGAGGGTCCAAGGAGATTGGTAACACTCTTCTCGAATGAAGATATCGATCTCCACGACAAAGTTCTAACGTAAAAAAATTGTCTGCTCAGTGCGACGACTGTTAAATCGATTATCGTCGATGATAAAATTTTTTAATCGATTAATGTAACCTGAAATTATAAACAGTTTTGCGGTATGTTTAATATGGAATACAGGTGTATTTTTGGGGACTTCTTTCTTCTCAATTATAGATACTATTAGTATATGATTACATTATATTTATTTATCTGTGTTTCTAGGTCGCAAGGACCTATGGTTTTCTGAATCTCTGTTACAAAGAAAACCAAACTCATTACTACGGTGGATAGAAAACTGCACCCGTTCTATGATATCATTGGGAGTCGAACCCATGTTAAGGGCCCATAAACAAATAGGTAACCCCATAACGCCACCGTAAATTTGTGAACCTATATATTTCCGAATGATTGCTTAAGACCTAGGGAACCTAGGCGTGTGATCTAGTCGGTAAGAGATCTACTTTTTGGACAGTTGGCAGTCGACCCAGCGCACCCTATAACTAGCTTAGTTATAATCAGCGCACCCTATAACTAGCTTAGTTGTAACCAGCGCACCCTATAACTAGCTTAATTATCACCAGCGCACCCTATAATTAGCTTAGTTGTAACCAGCGCACCCTATAACTAGCTTAGTTGTAACCAGTGCACCCTATAACTAGCTTAGTTGTAACCAGCACACTCTATAACTTAGTTATAAGGGGCGCTGGTCGAATCCGGAGTAAGGACATGCTAGGCGAACACGTTACTACGGCGCCAATACAGGGCGGACTGAATAATATATTAAATAATTTTTATAATAGGAATACGAGGGCAAAATGGACATTCTCCCCTTTTTCTTGAATTTTGGATTCGACACATAAATTTGTTTAATCGTATAGTTTACAATACTAACGTGATCCACAAGAAGAAAGTTGTTTATAAGCCACTCTCAACGGCAGCTGAGATTATGCTACGACAAGACCAACAGTTTTCCGAGGAATCCGAACCTCTGTTACTTAAGCTGTTTGTTTGTTTTATGGCGCAAGGACAGTTAAGATTATGCTGCGACAAGACCGACAATTTTCTGAGGAATCCGAACCTCTGTTACTTAAGCTTTGTTTGTTTTACGGGGCAAGGACATCTAAGCTTATACTGCGAAAAAACCTACAGTTTTCCGAGAAATCTGAACTTCTGTTACCTAAGCTTTCTTCGTTTGTTTTACGGGGCAAGGACAGCTAGGCCTATGCTACGACAAGACCTACAGTTTTTGGGGAATCCCAGCCGTTTTCGTACAGGCAATCGAATCCTAAGTTGTGGATTTGTAGAAGTACCTTAAGATAGTGTGACATGTTTCCAGAGAACTGAGCCAATCTTCGCTAAATCGTGTTTCAAATAACTTGGTTTCCGGGTAGCTGGCTTTTCTCTCTCGTCTCTTTTCTGACATAAAATATCCATTGTGTGGTCAAGAGGTGACCGGAATCTTTTTCCAGTCAGATCGCTGAACAATTCTGCACGTCATATATTGATGGGCAGAGCTGTTCATTGTCCTAGACAATGATCAAATTTGCCCAACTCTAGGATGGTGCTGTTAATCCATTGATCTCCTCTTGGATGTCTGCGTAGCTTATATGGGCTTTCAATCTGAATAATTAATGTCTCTCTGAGACAATCATTTGATGAGATAGAATCATTTTTTAAAGGGAGAGCATATTATTCACTCTTTTTTTCTCTCTTGTTTCTGGAAAAAGAAATAAAGTTTAGGCAGTTGAAGTCATGTGAATTTTAAGACATTTTTATTCAAGTAAAGTCGGTTAGATTACAAATTGCTCACAAAGAAAATAATGATTTCATGGTGCCTGGCGGGAACCGAACCCACGATCTGTTGGTATCCGGACAAGTGCTCTTCCAACTGAGCTACAGGCGACCGATCATCCTCCCCTCGGTTAGTTAGAAAAATTGGCTTTTTGTCCAAGCACTTGAATAAAATGAACGAAAAAAAAGTGGGGGCGAACGAGACCTATTGCAATCTAAAAAGATCGATATAGTTAGTATAAGCACCGACAAAATGAGATATTATGATAATCATCAGAGCACTGATAGTATGACAATCATCAGAACATCGACAGAATGAGATATTATGATAATCATCAGAACACGGATAGTATGAGCATCGACAGAAAGAGATATTATGACAACCATCAGAACATGGATAGAGATGAGAATCGACAGAAAGAGATCCCATAATCATCAGAGCATCGACAGAATAAGACATCATGACAATCATCAGAACATCGATAGTATGGGATCGAAGTTATGTAGATACACTATCTAGGCGGTAAAAAATCTCAGAATTCTTAATGAAAAACAAAACACAAAATCGCTTCTGATTCGAGCCACACCGAATGGAAAGAGGCAAACATTTTTTGGGAATTAAATGACACGGTTCCCAAATTTGTATATATTAGTGGCTTCGTATCGATACTCTTATGGTTACTTTAACTCATTCATAACTTATTTTAGTGCATTTTGAAGATCGGGAAAAAGCAACGTTTTCGTTGAGATTAATTATCGTTAATTAATTATTGTTATTGTACCCGAAGTTGAACCTGGTATGTTCAATATCTGCCGGGACTTCGGAAAATATAGACCGACATTTCACTGTGTATAATTTTATTTTTACATAAATATTAATCTATTATTTCTAAATAAAAAGGGTTAATGGATTATTTAATTAATCAAAACGTCTACGTACCGCTGTGCTGTAAGTGTGCCAGAAATGACCACCAAAGGGGTCCGGCTATCAAAGGAGATGGCACCCCAGACCATAACGCCCTGTTGTGGGCATGTGTGGCGTGCGATAGTAAGGGCAGGATCCCCACGCTGCCCTGGACGTCTCCAGACACGTCTGCTGTTGTCATCAGAACACAGTTGGAAACGGGACTCGTCACTAAAGACTATACGTCCCCAGTCAGCGCAGTTCCAAGTTGATCGAGCCCGGCACCACTGTAATCGGACTTGACGGTGTAAAGGCGTGAGAGGTAAGCGGCGTAACGGTCGGCGCGAGCGTAAATTCCGCTCTCTCAGTCGTCTGCAGAGGGTCATGTTGGACACATGTGTGCGGGCCACACGTTGGATAGTTGATAACGACGAATCCGGTGCTGTGACAGCTGCTCTGACAATCGCTCTGTCTTCCCGTTCTGTTGTGGCCCTAGGTCGACCGCTGCCGTCCCGACGCTGACATCTGCCGTTGTTGACCCACTCTTGCCAGCACCGTCCAATCGCCGCATCGCTTCGACCCACATGTCCAGCGATTCTTCGATTCGTCCAACCAGCCTCTTTCAATCCGATAGCACGACCTCTTTCAAACTCTGACATATGCTCGTAATGAGCACGAATCTTTCGGCGAGGCATTGTTACAGTCGACGTAAGATATCCGCAGTCAAAATGCAACAGAAATTTTGACCACATATTGAGAATCGCTCCTTATATACACCTGCTGAATGCGCAGTTCCGATGCACTGGAGTTCCCGCTATTCATTCATTGGACACCAAATTTTAATCATTTGCATGTTCGGTCAAAATGTCTTTGCATACGAAATTTCATTACAATCGGACAACTCCTTCTTGGTGCATCGATTTTTTTGTTATAGAGTGTACTTTATACTCATTTTGATAGACAAGCCATTTTCTGTATTTGATAAAGCATTAGCTAACAAAATTTTCCAGTTCATCTTCTCTTGTTTAAATTTTAACTTTAAAACTACTCTCCGAGGTTTTTCCAGAAAATTAAAAAATCTAGGATAACCACATCATGGGCGTAGCAATTTAAAAATTATGGGGGGAAGTGTCAAAGATAAAATGGAAAGTGGCATTAAAAATGTCATGTGATCCCACGTTAAAAGGGGCCAAGATGAAGTGGTAGAGTGGCGGTTTGAAAAGATCACATGATCCCACGTTAAGGGGAATGTACCCTGCTATCATATGGGGGCGATACATCCTACTCCACTGGATGAAATCGATCATTTAAATTTCATTGTTTTATTTTGTTACTAATATATTGCCTTTAATCGTTTCTAGTTCAACACCATTTTGCCTTTCTTTTCTTAAATTATATATACGAAGGGCGGAGGGTCGAATATGAAATCAATAAGTTTGATGACCTTGCAATACATAGCATTTTAGATTGCATACGAAATTTTTGATATTGTTTTGAATCCAAGCTATTATAATCCATTTTCCTCCACAAGGAAACAAAATGCTATCCCACAAACGTTGTTGCTCATATCAAAAAACTTGATCAAAATCCCATTTGGACCGCCCAGAAACCCATGTGATTTCTGTCGTGGTATAAATGATAGTTTATTTTTGAACGAAGTAATGCTACCCAGGAAGCACGATTTCCACCGAAAACCCACGACTTCTCATGAAAACAAAATACATATAAATTTCTCGAGAGATCGTGCAGCCAACTCGTGCGCGGGAAAATTTCCTCCCGCCAAATTTGAAGCGACGCCCACATTTGCAGTTTCAAAAACAGATGCAGATTAGATGCCGTCGACGACCACAAAGGCATCCGATTCTGCATTTAATAATAAAGATATTTCTTTTATTTCTATGGGTAATCGATATCCATTATAATCGATTACTGGATCATTACATAATCGATGCCCTGCTAGATTGTTTATGTCTTGTGTAAGTCAGTGACATTAGTAATGGTAGTTCCAACAAAATTCGTCATGATTTAAGTGATCATTACAAATAACCGTCCACTTAAAATAGGCATGCATATTTTCTTCATCGAAAAGTACTACGTATGACCGTAGTAATTATATTATCATTACTGCTTATTTAATAACTGTATCCCAGTTCCAGTGCCAGCAAGGATTATTATGATGCCAGTTCTTAAATTATCAATAAAAATGATAATTTTTTATAGCTAACACCGTCAAAGGTACCATACAGATAAAGATATAATACTGCAATATATAATCATATATGCTACACAGTTCACTTCAGGGCTTCAAACATGAAAATAATGCAAAAAGTAAGCGTGATTGAAAATGAAGTAAATGCTCACCACAGAGATGAACGATTAGTGAGCATTTAAAGCAAGCATGATTGAAAATGAAGTAAATGCTCACCACAGAGATTAACGATTAGTGAGCATTTAAAGCAAGCATGATTGAAAATGAAGTGAATGCTCACCACAGAGATTAACGATTAGTGAACACTTAAAGCAAGCATGATTGAAAATGAAGTAAATGCTCACCACAGAGATTAACGATTAGTGAACACTTAAAGCAAGCATGATTGAAAATGAAGTAAATGCTCACCACAGAGATTAACGATTAGTGAACACTTAAAGCAAGCATGATTGAAAATGAAGTAAATGCTCACCACAAAGATTACTTATCAGTCGGACACTGACACTCGAGTTGGGAATAATACATATGGCGCAATAGCGTACTGATAACCCCCGCAAGGCGGGGGACACCCCCTTTGTCGTCATTTATTTTTCATAAAATTTATAAGTAAAAAAATAATATTATTATATTTTTTAGTTAATAAGGATTTCTTTTAATCTTTAGGTAAAATATAAAATAAAATAAACGGTTTCCAACTGTGGCAAACTCATTACGCATATTTGCTTTAGCTGTTTTCATTGCCTTTAAAATCGAACTCAACAACCGAAAATTATAAAATCTAGACGCGTTTTGAAACTATAGTACAAGCTTTGTGCCCGAATCTTACCTCACGAAACGGTGACTAATAAACATGTGTTCTGTTTAAAATATTGGAATGGGTCGCCGGTTAATTTGTGATAGAAGATAAAACATATATATATATATATATAACAAGAGCCTTAGGGTTGTTAAAGGAAGTTTATCTGTTGGGAAGAAACACATCATTGCATTAAAAGGAGAGGATGGCACCGTAACAAGAAATAGGGAAGAAATACTTAGAAGAGTTGAAGAATTCTACAAAAATCTATACGAAAGTAACAGTGAATTAAACGAAGACATTGAAATAGTCGAAGGAACAGCTCCTAAAATCTTAAAAGAAGAAGTTTCATTTGCAATAAAAAATATGAAGAAAGGAAGAGCCCCTGGTGATGATGGTATTACATTAGATATCCTAAAAGAAGCTGGAGAATATGTAGAAGACATACTTGCAAAATTCTTTACCAAATGTCTTAACAGCGGTAACATACCAAACCAATGGGATTCTGCAACAGTAATTCTTTTGCATAAAAAAGGTGATAAAGAGGATTTGAAAAATTACCGACCAATTAGCTTGTTACCTGCTATTTATAAAATCTTCACAAAAGTTCTAACACATCGCCTGCAGAAAAAATTAGATGCAGCTCAACCAAGAGAACAAGCTGGATTTCGAA
The DNA here is from genome assembly GCA_006491805.2 of Dysdera silvatica. NCBI lineage: Eukaryota > Metazoa > Arthropoda > Arachnida > Araneae > Dysderidae > Dysdera > Dysdera silvatica. Next base: position 108,011,811 of record QLNU02003225.1, on the reverse strand, counting down.
GTGGATTCAGTACAGTGGACCATATTCAAGTATTAAGAGAATTAATTGAAAGAACACATGAATATGAACTTCCATTGTGTGTTGCATTTATTGACTATGAGAAGGCCTTTGACTCTATAAAAACATCAGCAGTCATCAACTCTTTAAGATCAACAGACATTGAGGATGTGTACATTGACATGGTGAAACGTGTGTATAAAAATGCAAGTGCAAAATTTCGGTTACATAAAGATACCAAAACTATCAAACTTGGCAAAGGGGTGAGGCAGGGAGATACCATTTCTCCAAAACTTTTTACTTCTGCTTTACAGATGATTTTTCAGCTGATAAATTGGAATAACAAGGGAATAAAAATAAATGGTGAATATTTAAATCATCTGCGGTTTGCTGATGACATTGTTATTTTTTCAACGGACCCATTAGAACTCCAAGACATGGTACAAGAGCTCTCAACTAGAAGTGAAGAAGTTGGACTCAAGATGAACCTACAAAAAACTAAGATCATGTTCAATAATTTTGTAGAGGAAACAAAAATACAAGTTGACAACACTGAGCTAGAAATTGCTGATTCATATATTTACCTTGGCCAGCTGATTTCAATGGATGGCAACATTATGAAAGAACTCAACAGACGTATTAAACTTGGCTGGAGTGCATTTGGAAGAAACAGTTTTATCCTGAAGGGGAAATTGCCTTTGTGTCTAAAAAGAAAGGTCTTCAACCAGTGTGTATTGCCAGTCCTCTCTTATGGATCAGAGACATGGAGTCTAACAGTTGGAGCAATACGAAAGTTACAGACAACGCAAAGGAGCATGGAGAGGTGCATGCTTGGAATAACTAGGAGAGATCGAAAAAGAAACACTTGGGTGAGAGAGCAAACTAGAGTAGAGGACATCATTGTTAAAGTAAAAGGGCTGAAATGGCGATGGGCTGGGCATATTGCAAGAAGAACTGATCAACGATGGACAACAGAAATTCTGAACTGGATTCCAAGAGACCACCGAAGACCTAGAAAACGTCCTCAAACTAGATGGGTGGATGAAATAAGAAAACAGGTTGGGGTGACGTGGAAGCGAATTGCTCAGGATAGACTTGTGTGGAAAGCATTTGGAGAGACCTTCATCCAGCAGTGGATAGATAATGGTTGAATATGATGATGAT
>QLNU02003225.1:107997555-108010550 GCA_006491805.2 Dysdera silvatica | reverse complement strand
CGTTAAAAGGGGGGGGGGGTGTACCCTGCTATCATATGGGAGGGCTTGAGCTCCCATCCCTACGCCACTGGACGAAATCCTGATCATTTCAGATTTCATTTTTTTTTTATTTTATTGCTAATATATTACCTTTAATCTGTTTCTAGTTCTTTCCTTTCCCTTTTCTTTTTCTTAAATTATATATACGAAGGCCGAGAGTTGATCATAAATCAATAAGTTTGATGACCTTGCAATACATAGCATTTTAGATTGCATACGAAATTTTTGATATTGTTTTGAATCCAAGCTATTATAATCCATTTTCCTCCACAAGGAAACAAAATGCTATCCCACAAACGTTGTTGCTCATATCAAAAAACTTGATCAAAATCCCATTTGGACCGCCCAGAAACCCATGTGATTTCTGTCGTGGTATAAATGATAGTTTATTTTTGAACGAAGTAATGCTACCCAGGAAGCACGATTTCCACCGAAAACCCACGACTTCTCATGAAAACAAAATACATATAAATTTCTCGAGAGATCGTGCAGCCAACTCGTGCGCGGGAAAATTTCCTCCCGCCAAATTTGAAGCGACGCCCACATTTGCAGTTTCAAAAACAGATGCAGATTAGATGCCGTCGACGACCACAAAGGCATCCGATTCTGCATTTAATAATAAAGATATTTCTTTTATTTCTATGGGTAATCGATATCCATTATAATCGATTACTGGATCATTACATAATCGATGCCCTGCTAGATTGTTTATGTCTTGTGTAAGTCAGTGACATTAGTAATGGTAGTTCCAACAAAATTCGTCATGATTTAAGTGATCATTACAAATAACCGTCCACTTAAAATAGGCATGCATATTTTCTTCATCGAAAAGTACTACGTATGACCGTAGTAATTATATTATCATTACTGCTTATTTAATAACTGTATCCCAGTTCCAGTGCCAGCAAGGATTATTATGATGCCAGTTCTTAAATTATCAATAAAAATGATAATTTTTTATAGCTAACACCGTCAAAGGTACCATACAGATAAAGATATAATACTGCAATATATAATCATATATGCTACACAGTTCACTTCAGGGCTTCAAACATGAAAATAATGCAAAAAGTAAGCGTGATTGAAAATGAAGTAAATGCTCACCACAGAGATGAACGATTAGTGAGCATTTAAAGCAAGCATGATTGAAAATGAAGTAAATGCTCACCACAGAGATTAACGATTAGTGAGCATTTAAAGCAAGCATGATTGAAAATGAAGTGAATGCTCACCACAGAGATTAACGATTAGTGAACACTTAAAGCAAGCATGATTGAAAATGAAGTAAATGCTCACCACAGAGATTAACGATTAGTGAACACTTAAAGCAAGCATGATTGAAAATGAAGTAAATGCTCACCACAGAGATTAACGATTAGTGAACACTTAAAGCAAGCATGATTGAAAATGAAGTAAATGCTCACCATAGAGATTAACGATTAGTGAGCATTTAAAGCAAGCATGATTGAAAATGAAGTAAATGCTCACCACAAAGATTACTTATCAGTCGGACACTGACACTCGAGTTGGGAATAATACATATGGCGCAATAGCGTACTGATAACCTCCGCAAGACGGGCCCCCTTTGTCATCGTTTATTTTCCATAAAATTTAGTAAAAAAATAATATTATTATTATTACATTTTTAGTTAATAAGGATTTTTTTTAATCTTTAGGTAAAAAATAAAATAAAATGAACGGTTTCCAACTGTGGCAAACTCATTACGCGTATTTACTTTAGCTGATTTTATTGCCTTTAAAATTGAACTCAACATCCGAAAATTATGAAGTCTGGACGAGTTTTGAAGCTATAGTATACGCTTTGCATCAGAACCTTACTTCGTGAAACGGTGACTAATCGATATGTGTTCTGTTTAAAATACTGAAATGCGTCGCCGGTTACTTTCTTATAGAAGACACAACAATATTTTATATATATATATATATACGCCACTAAACCTGTGTAGTACCGAGGAGCGTGTCCTCGAAACAGCCAACGAACAGAAACTGAGAACTTGGGCGGGAAAACCATTACATGGCAGGCACTACAATGACCTGCAACAACCACACGTTGACAAAAAGGCATCAAATTCTTGGCTGGCCAAAGGCACTCTCCAGCCAGAGACAGAAGGATTCATGCTAGCCATCCAAGACCAAGTGATCGCAACAAGGAACAATCAGAAATTCATCCAGAGAAAAGATATAGAAAGCGACAAATGCAGACACTGTCATGCGGCATCGGAGACAATCCAACACGTGATGGCAGGATGCAAGATCCTTGCGCAGTCAGACTACAAACATAGACACGATCAAGTAGCGAAAATAGTCCACCAGAAATTGGCAGCGAATGCTGGCTTTCTGACAGAAAAATGCCCGTACTACAAATATGAGCCAGAGACCGTGCATGAGAACGAAACACACAAGCTTTACTGGGATAGAGCAATCATAACAGACAAGACAGTCCCACATAACCGTCCTGACATAACCCTCGTCGATAAATCGAATAAGACCACGTACTTAATCGACATAGCAGTACCCAACACCAATAACATACAGACAACCTACACAACGAAAATCACCAAGTACCAAGATCTCAGACATGAAGTACGAGATATATGGGGTATGGAAAAGATCCTCATCATCCCGTTAGTCATCTCAGCAACAGGGATAGTACCAAAAACGCTTGCGACGAATTTGGAGATACTCAACATTGACCCAAACACCTACATTGAAATACAAAAAGCCACAATCCTAAACACGTGTCACATTGTCAGGAAGTTTCTAGACATGGCACATTAAGAAGTGATGTAAAAAGAGGCTTGGGAACATGGCGCTCTGCCCGTCCCAAAGCCTGTTTCCGCCAAGAATGGGCGAGGAAAACTTTTATATATATATATATATTATTCTATATACATATATTTTTCATATACCAATACGCAAATTAATTTTCGTGAAGGGGGGAGGGCAAAAAAAATTATTGCGGGGGGCCCCGGGATTTTCCGTTACGCCACTGATATGAATGCTAACTTTTTCATCTCTGACCATTCAACAACAATAACTCTGTACATAAAAATTTAATCCTATTTGAACCCTTGACATCATTTCAAACTACAGTTCATTCATTCGATTTGAAAAGAACTGTGAAAGCCGAAGGTGTAGTGAATCCCATGGAATATACTAATAGATGATCAATTGCGTTTCCACACTTAAGATATAATAGTCTCCTGGCTTTTCAACATTAAAAACTGCCACGGGAAAATTCTATTATTATTATTATCATCATCATCGCTGCGTGGATAGTTGTTTTGGCGATATCTGGAACAAAGGGTATTTTTTCAAATAAAATTCTTACTTTTTCAGCCTTAGATTTTGCTACATAATGTATACATATTCGTAGTAGTAAAGAATAGTCTCCTGAAGTTTTTATGTTCCTTCAGTATTTCTACTAATATTTTCCTATCGTTGGATTATCCGGATATTCAGTAATCCGTGGCAGTTGTGCCATATATTACTGCGGGTAATGGAGAGTCGTCTGTGTATAAAATTACAATATAAATAAAAATATAAAACTACGATGTAAATAAAGATATCAAATTACGATGCAAATAAAAATATAAAACTACGATGCAAATAAAATATCAAACTGCGATGTGAATAAAAATATAGGACTACGACGTAAATAAAAATATAAAACCACACAATATAAATTAAAATATAAAACCACAATATAAATTAAAATATAAAACCACAATATAAATTAAAATATAAAACCACAATATAAATTAAAATATAAAACCACAATATAAATTAAAATATAAAACCACAATATAAATTAAAATATAAAACCACAATATAAATTAAAATATAAAACCACAATATAAATTAAAATATAAAACCACAATATAATTAAAATATAAAACTACGATGCAGATAAAAATATAAACCTGCGATGTAAATAAAAAATATAAAACTACGATGTAAATAAAAATACAGAACTACGACGTAAATATAAAATTTCGATTTAAATATAAAACTACGGCGTAAATATAAAAGCAGGATGTAAATAAAGGTATAAAACTACGAGATACATCTTCAGTTTCACGTTTCAAATTTCATACGTCATCTACGTCATCATATTCCATCATACGTCATTATCCTATATCACCCTACGTCATCTATGGCTTAACATAAACACTCTAGTGGTTGTGACCACCGCATTTGGGCTCTTTCGGCTGGGTAAATTTCCAAGCTAAGTTACATGTAAACGTGGTTCTCAGATTAGGTTAAGCCGTAGGTCCCATCCCAGATGACTCATTCTGTACTCATAGAATATAAAATGCATGAATAAACGAAATTTAATGTGACTTTCAAACCACGATGAATTTGCAAGTTTTCTAGAATTTGTGAACTCTGTTCTGTCAATTTAAAAAAAGCAATACATGTAATTATGAACTTGTGGTTTCCCATAATAGAAACACTATATTCACTTCGCAGGCTTTCTTAACAGTTGCCACTTAGAAACGCATGAAAAGAAAACTGAATAAGTTCGTTTACTAAAATTGGTAAAATGCCAAATTGTTTTCTTTTTCTGATGTTCTCCATAACCACATAATTTGACTTTTCGTATTTGGCAACGTATATTGTATAATCATAATTTTACATTTTATATTTGGCAACAGTACGTGCAATTGTTTTCCGAATTCTAAAATCAAATCAGTCTTCCGTTTACCATTGAAGTGTGCACACGTACCACGAAGGCTCCGCCCATAAAGCGAACTAACTTTCTTTAACTATGTATTCGATTTAACTAACTGTTTGGCGCTTATTAACGAATTAAGCTAAAAATTTAAAGCCCTAATAAATATTGCTTTCAACTGAATGGAGTTACTGCTTTTCTTCAAAACTTATATCTTCGTACTTACTAGAGAGAGTTGTAGTTTGAAATTTGTATTGTTGAATATTATCAACATCCATGATTATACTTCCAATAATAATTATCAGCAACTGCGTTCGAATTTTCGCCAAAAATTCGAATAATAAAGTAAATACTGCATAATTTCAATTAGCAATAGCGTTGCATTATCACTAACCATTAACAAATGAATACTCTGCAATACCAACAAACGCTACCAGTTACTGCAATTATGTTAGAGTTGATGACTAATTATGATAGTAACGAAGCTGTATCCATGATTGTACCACAATTAATTATAACAGTCGTTTATTATATAATAATCCTCAGTCACAATTATATTGCAATTAAAAATTGCAGTTGCTTAACTATAGAGTAATTAAAAAGTTATGGACGTAGCTATATATAGTAAGATCTGCCTGTCTGTTTATCCATCCATCCATCCATCCATCTAAGTAAATAAATAAAAAGTTTTCCTCGCCAGGCTTTAGGACGGGCAGAGAGCCATGTTCCCAAACCTATTCACATCACTTCTTAATGTGCCATGTCTAGAAACTCCTGATAATGTGACACGTGTTTAGGATTGTGGCTTTTTGCAGTTCTATGCAGGTGTTTGAGTCAATGTTGAGTACATCCAAATTCGTCCAAGCGTCTTTGGTACTATCCCTGTCGCTGAGATGACTAAGCGGATGGCGAAGATATTTTTCATGTGCCATATGCAACGTACTACATGTCTGAGGTCTTGGTACATGGTGATTTTCGTTGTGTAGGTTTCTTGCATGTTATTGGTGTTGAATACTGCTATGTCAATTAGGTACGTGGTCTTATCCGATTTATCGACGAGGTTTATGTCAGGACGGTTATGTTGTTTTGCTCTATCCCAGTGAAGCTTGTATGTTTTGTTCTCAAGCACCGTCTCTGACTCATATTTTTAGTATGGGCATTTCTCTGTCAGAAAGCCAACATTCGTTGCCAATTTCTGGTGGACTATTTTTGCCACTGGGTGTTGTCTATGTGTGTAGTCTGACTGCGTGAGGATCTTGCATCCTGCCATCACGTGTTGGATTATTTGCGATGCCGCATGACAGCGTCTGCCTTTGTCGCTTTCAATGTCTTTTCTCTGGATGAATTTCTGACTGTTCCTTGTTACGATCACTTGGTCTTGGATGGCTAGCATGAATCCTCCTGTCCCTGGCTGGAGAGTACCTTTGGTCAGACAAGCATTTGATGACTTTTTGTCAACGTGTGATTTTTGTAGGTCATTGTAGTGCCTGACATGTAATGGTTTTCCGTCCCAAGAGCTTAGTTTCTGTTCATTGGCTGCCTCCAGGACACGCTCTTCGGTATTACACAGGTTTAGTGGCGTGTAATTTGCATCTGCTAGTACTGTGGCTTGGATGAATGGTGACCGCGGACTTTTGAATTGGAAGTATTGCCTCATGCGCTGTATATATATATATTGAAGGCAATCGTCCCATAAAATTTTTCTCTATATGGAAACAAATATTTCACGTGATGAACGGGGTCCTCAAATCTTGACGTTCACCAAAACTTCAATATATAAAGAAGTTAGATATATCAGAGTTCTATATATCTACGTATTACCATTCAGCACTATGATCAATTGATTAGACTACAATTAAAAACTGTGAACTGTGGTCGCTATAGTGCTAGTAATGATCTTCATAACTCTATGAGACAGTAAACAATCCAGTAAGAATTGTCGACTGTCGAGGAAATTACCAACCATCAGGAAAATTGCCAACTATTTCGACATTAGCACAGATAACCCGTGGGTCGCATACCTTGTGGCCTTCTTTTTTTGTTTTTTATACAATACAAATGAATATTATTTTCATCCATGTATGCACAATTTATACATACATGCACGATATATCACATGCTAAAACTTAAAGTTATTTAAATATAAGTTTATTTATTATTATTATTATTGTCTTAAATATAGAGATCTATTTTTTATTTAAGGTTAAAAAATGAGTACAATATATATATATCGTATATCTTTTACATTTAAAGACGTAGATTTCGAGATGAAAAATTGTGTAATGGGAATTGTGAGAAGAAACAACACGATGACGTCTATTTCTCATTCGGGACTCGAACCTGGACAGCTACGACTCTAAAGCTATCCAAGCGCCACGTCGGCGGCTATTAATTTAGATAACCATATACTTTAGATAACCGTACGGTCTTAAGTGCAAAATCGAAGTAGTTGGGTTTCTCACACGGCATAAACTAAGCTAGAGAGAGAGAGAGATGGGAACCATTTTATCTTTGCTCTCGTGAACCGCTTGCACTCCCGAGTCGGCGCTTGATGCTAGAAACAAAAAAGTTAGAGGGCGTTGAATGGAGAAATGCTTTAAGGTTTCCAGTTTCAAAGAGTCTAGAGAAAGTGGGAAAGAAAAAAGATATAGTTAAGGAGATTCATGGTATTGAACCTAAAAATAAAGCGCCTCCATCCCGGCTGTTGACTCTCGCTAGTGCCCTTGGAAGCAAGGATTCTGGACCGAGCATTTGGAAGAGCCAGTTTTCCTCTTTTGGCGATTGATGGCTTCTTTGGCGGCATATTTATATTTCCCGATTTTAATGTTGCAAAAATTAATCATATAAATTTTGTCTATGAAAACATATGCTGAATAAGCTCTGTAATGGCACATTAAATTAACATTCACATAAGACGTGACGTTAAATTAGTTTTATTAATAAAAACTTCGGTGGAGAAGGGATTTATGAATGAATCCTGTTTATTTGGTGATTATTATTATTATTATTACTATACACAAACGTTTTTTAATATTTTTGGAAATAAAATTTTGAAAAAATTTAAGAACTAAATTAAAAAATAATTACTAAAAATTCTATCCACAAAAATTTATCAAAAATTTTGCTTCAAAAATTAATATTTTTAAAATTTAAATTAAAAAAATCCAATTAAATAAAAATCAATCAATTGTAAAAAAATATTCCACTAGATTTATTAATTAAAATTGATTATTAATTATAATAACTTAAGGAGCTCCAATAAGAATTTTTAAATGAAGATAATGCATTACAACTGATATCTAATAAAAAAATCGTGCTGTACTATAATTTAAATAAGGTAGTCACATTTTTATGTTCCTAGACTGCGCGATACGTTAAGCCGGTCCCTGTCACGGGACCCATGGCTTAACGTAACCTCCGTATCATGATGCGTTTACACACAACCAAGCTTACTGGGAATCGATCCCAACCTTGAATGCTTCTAATCGCAGTCACTCTTTTAAGCAAGATTTAAGCTGATCAAAGCCCTGAAGTCGTGTGTAAACGTATCATGATTCGGAGGTCATGTTAAGGAGTCGGTCTCGTTCAAGGGAACAGCCAACACAGTCATGAATCGTGGAATATACAAATTCTTATATAAGATAATTTGACGTAGCATTACGCAGATTAGATTTATAAGTAAAGACAACGTTATAAGCGTAAGTAGGGTAATCTTAAAAAAATTAAATTAATTAATTAAAATTTTTTAAAGTAACCTTACTTACGCTTATAACATTGTATTTACTTATAAATACAAATTCTTGTCCAGTTGTGGCAAAAAATTAATTCACGGCCCACTGCAAAAGGAATGTAAAATTATTAAGGAATATAAAAGTTATAAAAGTTCAGAATTTAAATAGTAACCGACATACAGTCGTCTCTCTCACTGATCACTTTCAAAGAAAAACGTCGTTAAAGAAAAAACTTTTTTGAAGAAAACGTCGTTTGAGAAAAACCGTCTTTAAACAGAAAACGACGTTAATCGCAACGCGTGTAATCCTATGAAGCTTTTGCTGAGACCACAAAATACCATTATTAAACGGAAATAGACGTTAATTGGTGCGACGTTATTGAGAAGAAGAGAGTTTAGTGTAGCATCCCGCAGTTCGCCAATTCAATCTTAGTTGATCGCATCACTTTTTACTCCCTTTGACGATCCAAACAGTTTGACGTCTAGCTTAATGGCAAAGCACTTGATCAGAAACCAAGAGGTCATGGGTTCGTGTTCCACCGAAGGTCAATAAATAATTTTTTCTTCGCGAATAATTTATTATCTGATTCAAAATTTGTCAAGAGGTTTGACTTTAGAAGAGAGAGAGAGAGAGAGAGATTTTTATTAGTGAAAATAATTTTCTAAAAAGTAATTTATGCGAGTTCTAGTTTGACGAAGGCTGGTGTTTTTTGCGAAACTCCTAATAAATTTTTAGATATTTTAAACTTTAGATTTTTCACTTACGTGCACTTCATTTACGTGCACTTCATTTACGTGCACTTCACTTACTCATTACGTGCCCTGAGTGTTGTTTATAAGGTGACCTGAGTTGAGAGGGTTGGTTGGTTTTATGTGACCTCTACAATATGTAGAATTCATAGACGTAGGCAGAAAGTTCATGTGGGGTTATAGGCTCAATGGGGGAGGGGGGGGGATTGCAGAGCTACAACTCATATATTCCTATGTTAAATATACAAAATTTCATTGCAATGGGGGGTTACAACCCCCAAAACCACCCCCTAGCTACGCCTATGGTAGAATTGTTCCACTTTTACTACTACTACACTTCAAAATGAAAATGCTTGAGTTCATATTCAGTCATATTTAAACGAGAAAAATGAGGTGAGTTGCGCGAATGACAATAGGAAATACTAACGGTTAAGAACAGGTATAGCTCTCTTTGGATTTTTGCTGACGTGGGCTTACACGCATTCTTTGGTGATAGACTCATGTACATACAATTGCTGTCATTTCATTTTTTAAGTTTTATTTTGGTCTAAAACAAAGTGAACACTATATTATTACCATTCACAATGGCTATAATCGTTCACTTTGATATGATCACGCTATTTTATAAATCGCAGGCGTAATTAGTTTCTAATAAAATTTAATTTTAGACACAGGGAATGTTTTCACCGTGAAATGAAGGCTATTTTTTCAATGGTCTTATTCTGATCTGCGGAAACAATTATTTAATTAACCAATTTTAATCAATTCTCTTTAATCAATTAACAAATCTTAATTATTTAATCATTTTTGGAAACAGATTATAATAATTCCGGGCACCTAACATTTACAAGCACATGTTTTAAACTTATTATTAACACTTTATTTGGTATTATTACATTAACATGTTTTTAACGGATTTAATTGGCAATGAGATTTATTGAGAATGGTCATTTATTAATGGTAATTTAATGGTCATTTATTGAGAATCACTGTCTTAAGGCTTCAGTCTTAGCATGCGTTTCATGGAACCAATCCTGGGGCTACGGTGGAGAGTTAGTCGGTAAAAAGGGCGTAGTAATTAAAAAATTATAGGTGTGTTCAAGCAGCTTTTAAAAAGGCCACATACACAAGTAATTCCGCGTTAAGAAGACAAATCAATCAATCAATCAACTAATCAATCAATCAATCAGAATTTATTTATGCATAACATCTATAAAAATGAAATACATTGGATACAAGTTAAAAATAAGACTATTTAAAACACTTGCAACCATGGCACTTTGTTTAATTGACGCTCCAAAATATATTCTTTTAATTTGGTTTTAAATTTACTTTTTGGTTTAATTTCCTTGAGTGTCGGCGGGATGTTATTCCACTATGTCTATTCCATAATAATTAATATTATTTTTACATATGTTGATTCTTATTTTTGTTTTATTTCTTGTTTCTTATATTATAATTATGTTTATTTTCACTTATTTTAATCAAAATTAGGTGCTTATTTTCGTATAATCTTTCGTAAATATATAATGCTACTTTTAAAATATATATATTAGTTATGTTTAATATTTTGTTTTCGTAAATCAATTTATCTTTATGCTTACCTGTTTTGAAACATAATTTTTGATATGTTTTATCAAGTAGTTTATTGAGTTTAGTTAAATTTGTTTGGGATAAATTTCCCCATACTATATTTCCGTAATTTATATGACTAAATATTAATGCGTAGTACAAAATTTTTGTATTTAATATTAGTAATGAATTAAGTTTTGTTAGAATTCCATTAGATCTAATTTTTTTCTCAATATCAAACATTTTTAGGTTGCAGTTTAATTGATCTTCGATTGTTAATCCAAGAAATTTAATTGAGTTAACTCTCTCTAGAATGTTATCGTTGAATTTTATTTTGTTAGGTTGATTAGTAAATTTTTTATTTTTAGTATGGAAGATTATATATTTTGTTTTATTTGTATTTATTATTAAGTTGTTGTCATTAAACCATTGTTCACAGGATGTTAACTTTGTATTTGTGTTATTAATTCTTTGATCTATGTTATTTCCATTTGTTAACTAGATGATATCGTCAGCAAATAACAGGAGTCCCCCATCAAGATTTATTAACTAAATCAAAGATTGATTAAATCAAAGATTATCAAATCAAAGATTAAATCAAAGACAATAAATCTAAAGATTGATTAAACTTCAAAGATTAATTAAATCAAAGATTGATTAAATCAAAGATTAATTAAATCAAAGATTGATTAAATCAAAGATTAATTAAATCAAAGATTGACAAATCAAAGATTAATTAAATCAAAGATTTATTAAGTCATTTATTGCGATTAAGAAAAATAACGGTCCGAGGATTGTTCCCTGAGGAACATCTAATTTGTTTATCAATGATTTCGATTGAATATTCTCAATTTTAACTATTTGCTGTCTATTTGTTAAATAGCTATCAATCAGTTTATACATTCGGCCTCTTATACCATAATTAAGTAATTTTGTTCTTAAGATATTTCTGTTAGTTACGTCAAACGCTTTGCTCAGATCGAAGAAAATCCATAAGTAATTTTTTTTCTTCCATATTTTTTTGAATATTATTAATTGCTCTTAATAGGATTTCTTCAGTTCATTTTTTTTGGAAACCGTTTTTTTATGGATAGTTTATATTTATTAAAAAAATCTATTAGTCTATTATATATTACCTTTTCAGTTAATTTAGAAAATACTGACATGATTGCTATTGGTCTGTAGTTTTCTTTTAAGTAGTTATTACCCTTTTTAAAAATTGGTCTAATTACTGCTGTTTTCAATTCATCAGGAAAGATTCCCGTGTTAAATATGTTATTTATTATTATCGATAATGTTCTTTTTAATTCATTTTTACATAGTTAAATTACTTTTGGAGATAAATCCTCAAATCCTGGTCCTTTTTATATTCATTTTATTTAGTCCTTTCTCTATTTTGTGTTCAGTTGTGTTTTCTAAGGTTTCGGAAATAGTTATCAGTTACTGATTGACTTATATTTAATTCCTTATCAATGGTTGTGCAATAATTGTTAAATTCATCTACTATTAAGTTCGTATTATCTGTTCTGGAATTGTTTATTATTAGTTTTATTTTATTTTCATTTTTGTTATTTGTTTTACCCAATAATTTGTGAATTATTCTCCATTTTTGCGTGGTATTTTTTGTTGATAATTGTTCAAGATAGTAGTTATTTTTTATATTTTATTTCCTTGTTTAGTTTGTTTCTGTGTTTAGTAAAATCATCCCATATTTTTTGTTCTTTCATTCATAAATTTTTTGTATGAATTTTTTTTCGTTATTATTTTTTTCTTTAAAATTGAATTAAACCATTCAGGATTATTTTTATTATTTAGTACTTTAGTTTTTTTAGGAAAGCTTTTGTTATATAATTCCTTTATTCTTAATGCAAATTTTTCATAAATAGATGTTCGAGAATTAATAGACGGTACATCAAAAGTTTGCTAGTCTATTTATAATAATGCCCCTTGAAATTTTTTAATATTTTTTGATTAAAATTTCTAATCTTTTTTAATTTTTTTGTACGTTGAATTATAGTTTTCCCGTTTATTAAAATTGTTCTATGATCACTTATTATTTCATCTAAAATTGATGTAGAACAGCTATCTGTGTTAGTAAAACTAAGTCTATTGTACTTGAACTTGTTATTGTTATTCTAGTAGGTTCTCGTATTTTATTTATTAGTCTGTGTGATTCCATTAAGTTTAATAGTTTTGATGAACCGTTAT
>QLNU02003225.1:107951846-107986401 GCA_006491805.2 Dysdera silvatica | reverse complement strand
GCTGTGTAATATGTAAAAAGCAGAATAGCAAATTATCTGAGAAGACGAAACAACTCATGAAAAGGCGAAGACTTATGAAGGTGGACAATCAAAATACCAGTCGCAAGATCGAGTATGTAGAACTTTGCAAAACTTTGCGCAAAAACATGAAAGAAGATATAAGAAAATTCAATTGTGAGTTAGTAAGGAAGGCCATTGAAAGCAACAAGAGCCTTAGGGTTGTTAAAGGGAGTTTGTCTATTGGGAAGAAACACATCATTGCATTAAAAGGAGAGGATGGCACTGTAACAAGAAATAGGGAAGAAATACTTAGAAGAGTTGAAGAATTCTACAGAAAGCTGTATGAGGGAAACAGTGGATTAAACGAAGACTCTGAGATAGTCGAAGGAACAGCTCCTAAAATCTTAAAAGAAGAAGTAGCATTTGCAATAAAAAGTATGAAGAAAGGAAGATCCCCTGGCGATGATGGCATTACATTAGATATCTTAAAAGAAGCTGGAGAACATGTAGAAGACATACTCGCAAAATTCTTTACCAAATGCCTTAACAGTGGTAACATACCAAACCAATGGGATTCTGCAACAGTAATTCTTTTGCATAAAAAAGGTGATAAAGAGGATTTGAAAAATTACCGACCAATTAGCTTGTTACCTGCTATTTATAAAATCTTCACAAAAGTGCTAACACATCGCCTGCAGAAAAAATTAGATGCAGCTCAACCGAGAGAACAAGCTGGATTTCGAAGTGGATTCAGTACAGTGGACCATATTCAAGTATTAAGAGAATTAATTGAAAGAACACATGAATATGAACTTCCATTGTGTGTGGCATTTATTGACTATGAGAAGGCCTTTGACTCTATTAAAACATCAGCAGTCATCAACTCTTTAAGATCAGCAGACATCGAGGATGTGTACATTGACATGGTGAAATGTGTGTATAAAAATGCAAGTGCAAAATTTCGGTTACATAAAGATACCGAAGCTATCAAAATTGGTAAAGGTGTGAGGCAGGGAGATACCATTTCTCCAAAACTTTTTACTTCAGCTTTACAGATGATTTTTCAGCAGATAAATTGGAATGACAAGGGAATAAAAATAAATGGTGAATATTTAAATCATTTGCGGTTTGCTGATGACATTGTTATTTTTTCAACGAACCCATCAGAACTCCAAGACATGGTACAGGAGCTCTCAACTAGAAGTAAAGAAGTTGGACTCAAGATGAACCTACAAAAAACTAAGATCATGTTCAATAATTTCGTAGAGGAAACAAAAATACAAGTTGACAACATTGAGCTAGAAATTGCTGATTCATATATTTACCTTGGCCAGCTGATTTCAATGGATGGCAACATTATGAAAGAACTCAACAGACGTATTAAACTTGGCTGGAGTGCATTTGGAAGAAACAGTTTTATCCTGAAGGGGAAATTGCCTTTATGTCTAAAAAGAAAAGTCTTCAACCAGTGTGTATTGCCAGTCCTCTCTTATGGATCAGAGACATGGAGTCTAACAGTTGGAGCAATACGAAAGTTACAGACAACGCAAAGGAGCATGGAGAGGTGCATGCTTGGAATAACTAGGAGAGATCGAAAAAGGAACACTTGGGTGAGAGAGCAAACTAGAGTAGAGGACATCATTGTTAAAGTAAAAGGGCTGAAATGGCGATGGGCTGGGCATATTGCAAGAAGAACTGATCAACGATGGACAACAGAAATTCTGAACTGGATTCCAAGAGACCACCGAAGACCTAGAAAACGTCCTCAAACTAGATGGGTGGATGAAATAAGAAAACAGGTTGGGGTGACGTGGAAACGAATGGCCCAGGATAGACTTGTGTGGAAAGCATTTGGAGAGACCTTCATCCAGCAGTGGATAGATAATGGTTGAATATGATGATGATGATATATATATATATATATATAAAAGTTTTCCTCGCCCATTCTTGGCGGAAACAGGCTTTGGGACGGGCAGAGCGCCATGTTCCCAAGCCTCTTTTTACATCACTTCTTAATGTGCCATGTCTAGAAACTTCCTGACAATGTGACACGTGTTTAGGATTGTGGCTTTTTGTATTTCAATGTAGGTGTTTGGGTCAATGTTGAGTATTCCCAAATTCGTCGCAAGCGTTTTTGGTACTATCCCTGTTGCTGAGATGACTAACGGGATGATGAAGATCTTTTCCATACCCCATATATCTCGTACTTCATGTCTGAGATCTTGGTACTTGGTGATTTTCGTTGTGTAGGTTGTCTGTATGTTATTGGTGTTGGGTACTGCTATGTCGATTAAGTACGTGGTCTTATTCGATTTATCGACGAGGGTTATGTCAGGACGGTTATGTGGGACTGTCTTGTCTGTTATGATTGCTCTATCCCAGTAAAGCTTGTGTGTTTCGTTCTCATGCACGGTCTCTGGCTCATATTTGTAGTACGGGCATTTTTCTGTCAGAAAGCCAGCATTCGCTGCCAATTTCTGGTGGACTATTTTCGCTACTTGATCGTGTCTATGTTTGTAGTCTGACTGCGCAAGGATCTTGCATCCTGCCATCACGTGTTGGATTGTCTCCGATGCCGCATGACAGTGTCTGCATTTGTCGCTTTCTATGTCTTTTCTCTGGATGAATTTCTGATTGTTCCTTGTTGCGATCACTTGGTCTTGGATGGCTAGCATGAATCCTTCTGTCTCTGGCTGGAGAGTGCCTTTGGCCAGCCAAGAATTTGATGCCTTTTTGTCAACGTGTGGTTGTTGCAGGTCATTGTAGTGCCTGCCATGTAATGGTTTTCCGGCCCAAGTTCTCAGTTTCTGTTCGTTGGCTGTTTCCAGGACACGCTCTTCGGTACTACACAGGTTTAGTGGCGTGTAATTTGCATCTGCTTGTATTATGGCTTGGATGAGTGGCGATCGGGGACTCTTCAACTGGAAGTATTGCCTCATGCTCTGGATCTGCTTGTCATGTAAGTCTTTGAGGTCCGCTTGTCCGCGTCCTCCTTCTTCCCGGGGTAGTGTTTGCCGTTCAATTGCCGTTGCAGGGTGTAGTTGTCCGGCTCTTCTCTGGATGGTTCTCATTTTCCGCTGGAGTTGTTCTAGTTCAGTGTTGGACCATTTGATGATCCCGAAGGAGTAGGTGAGCACTGGTACCGCATATGCGTTAATTGCTTGCGTGGTGTTCTTCCCGCTCAGTTTCGTCTTCACAATGCTTCTAAGTCTTTCTTGGAATGCTTGCGTGAGCTGGACTTTGACTTTCTTGTGCTCCTGCTGCCGTTTTTGCATTATCCCTAGGTATTTGTAGGTTTCGCCCTCGTCCAAGGTCTTCAGTAGTCTCCCGTCTTCGAGTTCGATGCCTGGTAAATCTTCTTTGCTATTCTTCTGTATTTTGCACTTATCGAGGCCGAATTCCATTCCTATGTCCTTGGAGAATGTCTCTGTTATACTGATGAGTTGTCGGAGTTGGGTGATTGTTGGCGCGTATAGCTTGATGTCATCTACGTACATGAGGTGGGAGACTTTATGTAGGTTTCTCTTGTCTTTCTTCAGCATGTATCCGTATTTACTTGTGTTCAGCATCCTTGACAAGGGGTTTAACGCCAAGCAGAACCACTGGGGGCTTAGTGCGTCTCCTTGAAAGATTCCGCGGCGGATGGGGATCTCGGCCGTTTCTATTTTACTGTCTGGCGTGTTTAGCTGTAACCGGGTTCTCCATTGTTTCATGCTGCTCTGTAGGAATCGGATGATTGAGGGATGCACTTTGTATATGCTGAGTATTTCAAGGAGCCACGAGTGCGGAACAGAGTCGAAAGCCTTCTTGTAGTCTATGTATGCGGTGTTGAGTTTTCGCTTTTGTTTTCTTGCTTGTTCCAGGATAAATAAATATATATATATATATATATATAAATTTACAGTCTATAATGAAGTTCCCAATTTGCGGTAGAAATATCTGATGCTGTAAATTGTCAGTATTTTAAACACAAAATGGTCTTGTTGGGCCCTAAGCCGGGGCCTACTTGGCCTGTACGTAAATCCGGTGTTACCTCATCAGTCAAAATTCGACCGCTCTGTTCTGAGAATGTCGAATTGCTCATCTGTAGCCAAAATTCTCATCAATAAGTGAATAGTGAAGTTAAGCCCTGGTTCAGAATCCACGTTGAATTGTACTTTCGGACTCTTAGTAAGTTGACTAATGTTTTACAAAGTAGGGACATAAAACCTACCTGTGTTGAGCATTACAACAACAAATAGTCAAACAATTTTCATGAGATTCCATACAGAAAATATTCCCAAGCTTAGAAATTGATTTTGCTATCCCCATTAACAAGATGGCGATTGGATGTTAAATAAATGTAAGCATTCATAGAGATTATATATAAGAGAACGGCCATGACGATACGGCTGCTAGAAGAACCAATACTATGTAGAGTGAGGACAGAAGAACGTTATAGAAAAGCGAATACTTTGGTCACTTGGCAGACATTAATATTGTACGAACGTCGAAAATATGTCTATATTGTGCTACATCCTACGGACCATAGACATACGCAGAAAGTTCGTAAGGGGGCTACTCAATAGGGGGGGGGTTACAATGCTACAATTCACATATTCCTATGCAAAATTTCATTGCAATGGGGGGGGGGGGGCTAAAACCCCCCCATTAACACCCACTTGCGTACGCAAATGCTAGAGGTGTCCGAAAAGAACATCATAGGGACATACCAAAACGAATATCCTACGAACGTCAGAAATATGTCCGCATTGTGCTGCATCCTAAAGGTGTCCGAAATGCATATCCTAGAAACGTCGGAAATGAATATCCTACGGGCGTCCCACGGTCGGAAATGAATATCCTACGGGCGTCCCACGGAAACCTGAAATGAACATCCCACGGAAGTTCCAAAGCGGACGTCTTACGAACGTGCGAAATATATCCGTATTGTGCTACATCCTAGAGGCGTCCGAAATCAATATCCTAGGGATGTCCGAAATTAACATCTTACGGACGTTCCAAAACGGACGTCCTGCGAACTTCCGAACTATGTCCGCATTGCGTGGACAAAGTATGGACATAAGGGACCAAAAAAGGACGTCCTGGGGACGTTTTGTGCTATCTGGGCACCGGGTCGAATTTTTTTTTTTGTGAGTTTTCGTGGGGGAATTTATTATACATTATTTTTCTCAAATTATTGTATAATAAATTCCACCACTAAAACTCACCCCCGAAAAAAATACCCTTTCCATGTGGCGACCATTATATGGAAATGGTAGTATCCTTAAAAAGGGTAATAATATCATACAATAATTTTTGCCACCCACGTATTAATTACAGCTCAAACTAGAGCTTATGTAATTTTGGAGAAAAAGAGACGCTTTCCCCATCCTGGATTCGAACCAGGGTCCCTCCGTTTAGCCCGGAGTGTCTTGGACCGCTAGACGAATGAGGACAGGAAACAACGCTCTCTTTCTCCGTATGTAAAGATGTTAAGGTATTATTACCCTCCGCAGGGATAACACAATTGCCAAATATGGTCAACACAAGAAAGCCTCCGGGGCGAGATTTTTGTGAGTTTTCGTGGGGGAATTTATTATACTATAATTTTTGCCACCCACGTTTTAATTACAGCTCAAACTAGAGCTTGTGTAATTTTGGAGAAAAACGTAATAATATCTTACAAAATCCATATTTTCCTCATTAAATCCTAAAACTCCTTATATGTAAGCTCATCACGAGTGGGTCGTACTGTACGTCCATGTAAACTCGAAGATTACCTCTTTTTACAAGATCCAGTCAGTTATGAGCTTTTGGTGATGAAGATCTTGATTAAATTCAGATTCAACAAAATATAAAACCTTAATATTCAATAAAATAGAAAACCTGATAAAAGCAAATTTGCCTTCTCCCAAAACTTTAGGAAGTCATTTAAAATTTCACGGTTTATCCGGAGACGTGTGTTGTCTTTTTAAATTTTGTTTAATTTGACTTAGGATGCTGTATAATTTTATTCAATTCAATTCAATTTGAATTTATTTCGGGCAGATACAAGTATAGATTACAGTATGCACATGCCCGAGGCAAAATAACTATATAAATTAAAATATAAAAACAGGAAGAAATCAATGAAATTATACAAAAAATTTGTTTTCCAAAAGATATTTATGTAGGTACTTTTTAAAACGTGAAAGGGAGCTCAACATTTTAAGTCTGTTAGAAAGAGAGTTCCCCACCCTAGAGCCCATACAACCCTTGCTTGCATTTCTTTTTTATATTAAAAATAATATTATTTTAGAAATGAACTTTCTGCAGCCCATAAAACGAAGTTTCCATGGCCCCCTCCTCCTAATTTTAAAAATTGTTACGTGTTGATCCCCCTAAAATGCAACATGACCCCTAATTTTCTAAATATTTCCTGTACACTTCTCCCCACCACAATAAATTGTGGATTCATCTGGCTCCAACGCTGGCATGTGAGTTTAGCTGCTTTTTCACAATAAAAAAACTTAAACTCAAACGAATAAAAATTAATCTGAAAAAAACGAATTAATGGTTATTTCTATTCTATTATTTTATTTTCTATCATTTTATTAATTTATTCCCATTACTTAATAATTTAAACATATTTTGCGTGAAAAATTAAAAGCCTTTAGAAATGTTAAGGGACTTCTTTGATTTTTCGCATTGCATTTTGAATATTTAAAATAATTATAACCAAAATAATTTTGATAAAGAAATTTTTAAGACAAATTACATAAAAGTTTCGCATTAGTTATAACAAATTATATATTGTTTTGGAAATTATTTATTACTGTCTTATTTATTTCACAGGGTGCATTGCAAACTATCCTTATTATTTTATTCTATTTTTTAACGAAAATTTTAATTCGTAATTATTCTGCTTTGTAATAAATGTTTGGCTGGGAGATTGAAGAAAGCAGGACGAAAAAAGCTAGCAGAATATGTTTTTTTAAACGTGAAACATTTTCTGTTTAAGTGAATTTTTTTGTTCTTTATTTTCTTTAAAGCGGTTGATCCCCTTTACATTAATGTTTTTTGGGTTTTTTTCAGGAAATTGCTGGTCTGAATTTTGAATACTTATGTTATAAGGACCTTTTTCCCCGGAATGTGCAAGTCTGCATAATTGCAAGCGCATGATTTTATACAAAAAAAAAAATTCTGAAATAATTATTTTAAAAAGGATATTTTCCGGGAGGGGGGACTCAACTTCTTCTGACCCCAGTCAGTTTACGGCCCTGAATGCATATACTATTAAAGAATAAAATGTTGGCAATTTAAATATAGTAAAGACAATACAATAAAAATAGCGTAACTAAAATAATGCAATAAGCAATATTGAAGAATAAAGGACTGTATAAAGGTAAATGCTAAAGTAGAGAATTCCAAGTTAATGCAGGATTTCTTACTAAATGCTATATTGTATATATATATTGAATATATATGCTATATTTCTATATTATATATATATATTGAATATATATGCTATATTTCTATATTATATATAGTTAATAAACTATAAGTTTAAGTATATTAAAGTTAATGAACTATAAGTTTAAGTATATTAAATTTAATAAACTATAACTTTAAGTATATTAAAGTTAATATTACGTTTAAGTATATTAAAGTTAATAAACTATACGTTTAAGTATGTTAAAGTTAATAAACTATACGTTTAATTATATGAAAGTTAATAAATTATAAGCTTAAGTATATCAAAGTTAATAAACTATAAGTTTAAGTACAATAAAGCTAATACTATAATAAATGCTATATCAACGTTAATAAACTGGTGTGGTTGGAATAATTTCACCGCGCGGTGCGTATGCTCAGATTATAATTCTCGTGAGCCTTAGTTCAATTCAAATATTTCTTCTTTCTGATTACCTGAAATTAATAAAAGCGAAGTTTTTGTAAAAATCTAAGAACAACGAAATTAAATAGTGAAAATAAGGCGTATAGAAGGAGAAACTAGAATATGGTTTGGAATATAAATTATGTTCAAGAAAATCATTATCGGTATAATAGTCTGCTTTTTTTATTATGATAAGCATTCCTCAAGCAAACTTTAATTTCTCAGAGTTTAAGATATTTATACTTCATTTCCAAGTTTTGAATACTGTTTAAAAATAGGGATTGCAGCGTGTTATGGAATTCCACGGTAATTAGCGATAACCGACAAAAAATCGCCAAGTCATCGCCAAAAGAAGACAACCCCACTCTTAGAGGAGATTCCATGGCGGTGAATATAGAAAACTGCAAGAACCGCAAACGACAGTATGGGAGAATCAATGTCCTCTCTTAAACCGCCTACGTCTCTTTACTCTTCTGCATCCGCAAGCTATCTCAGATATATCTGAACTAGGTAACCAGATAAGAAACCAGAACTGAATTAGAACCGGTTTTCACGGCTGATTATCTTTTAAATCGAACCAGACCCGAGATGCAAGAGACTTCTCTCGAAAAACAATAAATATACGAACTATGGGGTATAATTTTGGGTTGGTGATTAGACCTGAGATTAAAGTTCCAGCTTTTCACTGTTTTTTTTTTTTTTTCCTTTATCTGGGTTATATAACTTTAATTTATAAACTAGGGCATCAAAAAGATAGACCTTTAAAGTTTATTTTGGTGCGAGAACATAGGGGTCATATTGTTAAGAAAGAATTTCTACTTTATAATAAGCTGTAGGGATAAAAGGATATTCTTTTATAAGCCAAGAGAATAGACTTCGATTTAATAAAGAAACTTTGGCAACACTACATAATGTAGGGATTTTGTTTAGCTTTGCTAGATTGATCTCTACCTACAGTTATTGAAAAAAAGTGTGTCTGAAAGGATTTAATGTATTATTTATACGCCCAATTAGAGCAGAACAATATCCGTTGTCTGATTGTTCTCCCCACCCCAAGATGAACATATGTTATCAAACAACGGTTTGGAACGTTTATGCTCTTTGATCAAAAAAGTAATTGGTCTTAATCCGAAAACTGATCTCTTTTGGGAATACAGCGTCACCTTTAGCAACCACTTTTCTTAAATCTTTTTTTCGTTTACATAATCAGCAATTAATTGGCCTATAAAAAAACAACACATGTTCAACGGTACCAGTGGAATCGAACTCGAGTTCATGGCTTCATAGATGATTGCACTACCAATATGTCACTACACTTTTCCGAGGGATTTTAGTAATTTCAGGCCTAGGAAACCAACCAGACCATAGTAAACTGTTAGTCGGTAAGCTTTTAACAGCAGTCTAGGTATACGCGTTACCACTGCTCTACAGTACGACAAAAAATCTTTCGATGGTACGTATGCGCACGCCGATGGTAAATTGAAGACTGGTTGTTATTTTAGGATTCGAAACCCAGTTAAGTAAATTGTTGCCAGATACGGAAAGTGAAATTATATATAACATTTAGAAAACATGAAATAAAAGGAAACCATTTGGCATATTTCCCATTTTAGAGATTGAACTTATTAAGTTTACGTTTCTTGGAATCCTTAGTGGTAACTACCAAGGAAGCCTGCAAAGTGGGCAAGTAGTATTTCTATTGTGGAAGCCCACAACATTATTGATATTAATCCCTGTTGATCGACATCGAAGGCCCATTGGGGTGTAGTGCGTCATCCAGCACTTCTTCATTCACAAATTTCTTGTACTATTCACAAATTTCTTGTACCATTCACAAACTGTTCCACGGGACAAAGCATCTTTCTTATAGGCTTTTAGCCATTTTGGGCACTTCCCTCGTGATTTTATCCAAACGTACGTAAATACGCAAAATTAGCTGCTCGTTGCTTCGATTTTAAATCTATACTGGGTTACAGAAAAACGCCTACCATCCATTCAACGCCGTCTAAGACAAGAATGAACTTAGGCAAGACCGATTTAGCTTCAGATGATCCTTTAAACAATTTTGGGAAACAACACGGAATGAAACAAACACGGAATGATTAATTACTGAACGTAACGAAGCACCGCGCATTTTAAATATTTGGCAGAGAAGTTTGCTTTTTTTTAATCTTGTGTTTCGGCCATTAGTGAAATGTTATAATAAATACAAACTGTGGTTTATTTATTACACATTTTTTGGCATCCTTTCCTTTCAAGGACTACAGAGCAGGGACAGAAATTCCTTAACAGATTTAAAGATAACTATATGAGTTACCTTTTTAGATGAAGTTGAAATGAAAGCCTCTAATGTTGTTCATCGTTTTACTGAAAAAACGACCCTCTGAGGGATGGAACGGAAAACACAAAACAGCGTTAATTTATTTCAGTTACTTTTGTTGTTCAAATAATGCTGACAAGAAATAGACTGAAATAGACTGGAAGACAAGAAATAGACTGGAATCCTGAAGAAAAGAGAAGAGGAGGTAGTCCAAGAAATACGCAGAGAAAAAAAATAAAGAAACGAGCTCAAGGAGACAGAAAAAACATGAAAAGTAAGACACTTAGAAGATACAGAGGAAAATGATGTTTTTTTGTAAAAGTCCTATAGTTCGTTCGCGAAAAATTGACTGATGGTAGCGTTGGAAATCACGGGAGCTGACGTCACAAACGGACTAATTCATTACAGCAGAGGGGAGGATATCATTACAGAATTGGTTTTTGGCGCAGACAAACGTTCGCTAAAAACCAGTTCTGAAATGACGTCCTCCCCTCTGCTGTAATGAACTAGCCCGTTTGTGACGTCAGCTCCCGTGAATTCTAACAGTACCATTGGTCAACTTTCCGCGAACTAACTGTACGTCCTCATGGCAGTCAGGGAAAACAGAGGCTTTTTATTTAATCACACGTCTAAAGGAAGCTCGTAAGATCACTACAAATGGGACTGACTGCTTAACGGCAACTCAAACGAAATAACGATATAATATTATATCATATAATAATTATAATATTACGTATAAAATCTTATGTGAAGGAAATCGGTTCTACGATTTTTGAAATTTGGGTACATAGAGATGGGTAGGGCATCACCACGCAGTTAATATCTCCTTTGACAAAGGTAACAACAGTAAATCTCGAAACGTTATATAACCATATTAAAAATTATAATTTTAGAGTCTTCTTGTCTTCTATTTTTTTTCTTAGCTTATTTACTTTATTCTTTCTTCTTTACTTTTTAATTTCGTCTCAAATTTTTTTCCTCATTTTTCCTTTATTTTTCTTACTTATTCATTATTTCCATTGCTGTTGACGTGCTAAGCACACAAATGTAACTAGAGAGAGAGCTATGGCTGGCTTAGTCGCTAGAATTTTTATTAGATTGAATATTATGTACAAAGCATTGGGGTGGAACCATAGCTTCCCCACTACTAGGTCTCGAAGCCAGCTACGTTACTGATTAAACGGTTACGGATTTATCAAATACTTCCAAATTAATTAAATGTATTCTAAACCACATGTATAACCAGGGAAGTGCATGCTGTGTACTCGCCCCCCACCCCAATAGATCTCGAAGCCATCTACGCTAATGACTAAACAGTTACGGATTTATTAAACACCTCAATGTGAATTAAACATGTGCTAAACCTATGTATAACCAGGGAAGTGCATGCTATTTGCCTCCGCCCTACCAATAGATTTTAAAGCTACGTTAATGACTAAACAGTTGCTGATTAATCAAACATTTTGAAGTTAATTAAACGTGTGCTAAACCTATGTATAACCAGGGAAGTGCATGTTATTTGCCCCCACCCTACCAATAGATTTTGAAGCTACGTTAATGACTAAACAGTTGCTGATTAATCAAACACTTTGAAGTTAATTAAACATGTGCTAAACCTACGTATAACCAGGGAAGTGCATGCTATTTGCACCCCACGCCCACCAATAGATTTCGAAGCCAGCTACATAAGTGACTAAACAGTTACGGATTCATCAAACACCTCAAAGTGAATTAAATGTATTCTAAACCTCATGTATAACCAGGGAAGTGAATGCTATTTATTCGCTCCCCCCCCATTAAATCTCGAATCTTCAGCTATGTTAGTGACTAAACAGTTACGGACTTAACAAACACTTCAAAGTGAATTAAACTAACATGTACTAAACCTCATGTATAATCAGGGAAGTGCATGCTATTTGTTTAAGGGTGTAAATAGGAACCCCCGAAGAAATGTTTCTTTTAAATTATTTGTTTTTTTTACTTTATTTATTTTTAAAAATAAATGAAGACATATTTAAAATTGAGCAGGTGTATTTACAGGGATTGCAATTGTTCTGGGCGTGGCAATCATTTGTCTTTCGTGTGAGTTTTGCGGTGTCAGACCAGGGCAGGTCATGTTATTCTACATCTTTTGTGTACCATAGATGCACACAAAAGTTGGAGATGCCTTTTCACCACATGCTGTTTACGGTTTGCTTCTAATTTCAAATTCCAGTAAAGTGTACATCATTGCCGGATATATAAATGCGAACCTAGAACTACTGGTAAAAGATTGCACCGAGAGAAAATCCATTATGGGTGGTTAAAAACGGTAGTATAGTTAACTCAGAAGTGCAGCAACTTCCGTAACTGCTCTCGAGCAAGCTTCTCGGAAAAAGTCAATTTAAATTTTGATAATTGAAATCTTTTTTTTTTCCAAAGTGGTGGGGAGAAAAAGGGTTTCCCCAACAATTGATGGGTGTGCAGGTTTATGCATCAGTTGGCTTGGTCGTGAACCCCGTTGAGGGCGTTTTCACCCTTTCAATGCAGGTTTTGGACCCATTTTTGACTCACTTCTTTCAAGTTCATGGGAAGAAACGGCTTATAAGCGTCCGGAATTGAACCTGTTTTAGTATAAGGATGAAAAGAAAATATGCAATTTGGATCCGGCTTCTGAAAACGGTTATGAAAATTTCAAAGCTATGATCTGCTGCTCAATTTTCAAGTCAAAGGAAAACTGTTGTAGGTTTCGTTCAGAGCTGCACCATTTTATATTTAATTTTGCATACCTGGGATATTAAAAAAAGTAAAATAAGGAAGATCAGCAAATGAAAGAAAATCGTCCTAAAGTCAATATTTAAAATTAGCGGGTTTCAATTAACATTAACTCGCAACTCTCTAATCCACAACTCTCTAATCCGCAAGTCTGTAATCCGTAACTCGCTAATCCGCAACTCTTTAATCCTCAACTCCCTAATCCGCAACTCTTCAACCCGTAACTCTCTAATCCGCAACTCTCTAATTCGCAATTCTCTAATCCGTAACTCTCTAATCCGTGACTCTCTAATCCGTAACTCTCCAATCTGTAACTCTCTGATTTGCAACTCTCTGTTCCGTAACTCTCTAATTCGTAAGTTTGTATGTAATCCGTAACTCGCTAACACGCATCTCGCTAATGCGCAATTCGCTAATCCGTAACTCTCTTATCCGCAACTTTCTAATCCATAATTCTCTAATCCGTAAATCAACAACCCATAACTCTCTAATCCGCAACTCTCTAATCCGCAACCATCTAATTCGCAACTCTCTAATCCGCAACTCTCTAATTCTCAAGTAACTCGGTAGGTTTTCAATGTTAACAACAGCCATCATTATTGCATTTACGGAAGACCTTTGCCTTGTCCTTTTCATTGCGTATAGACAGGCAGACAGAAAGCCCAAAAGCAATAGCGGGTTCAATATCTATTGAAACCCGCTAAAAGTGACTACATAGGATGAAGGCCTCCTCGGCATGGATCGAAGTCGATATTGAGCTTTCTGTTATCGCTTTGGTCCAATACATACCGGACAATTTCTACAATCCACTTCATCTTTGGCGTTTTCGTGGACAACTAATATCAGGTGCAATCTATTCCAGGATTATAAATAGTTTACGTGAAAATTTTCTATTTATAACCGGCTGTGAAAAAACAGGCAAAGCTAGAATTTAGTGTAGCAAGTTTGATGCAACGATTTTATTTATATTCCGTGTAGTCATTCTTTGGTCTTACACCCGAAGACTGCATGAAAGATGTTGGAAAAGAGACAGGGAAGTTGTGTTTGCAAAATTATTAGGAGCGCCAGTATATCTTATATACATTTATATATTACAATCTATGTAAAATTGTAATTTATTTTAATTTATTAGGAACGTCTATATAACTATATGCAGGGCCTAATCACCGCAAAGGCGTCCAAAGCCCGGGCTTTGGACGCCTTTGCGGTGATCAGGCCCTGACTATATGCCTATAAGAGGAGAACTGACGGCTGAATAAGGATTCTGGAAAGCGCTGTATATGCATATAACTAAACTTACTGGTAATCGGGCTAGACATCCTAAGTCCAAAGATCGTGTTTGTATAACCACTGGAATTCAGTCTGTTTTTTAAACAGTTGTCTACTCTATTTTAAAAACAGTAGACTTCTTTTTTAAAACAGTCGCAAATTAATTGAAATATATGTATCTTGTTCTCTCTCTCTCACACACATTGCTAATCATATCATTGCTAAATATATCATTTATTAACTTAATCACTATCAATTACAATACTAATCAAGTCATTATTAATTATATTTGTCAACCTATTATTAATTTTGAAATATTGATAATTAATTAATTACATTATTGATAATTGTATGAAACCAGGAGAGCCAATTATAAGGGGGCTCAGCTCTCCTTGCTTCTTAAAAAAAAATCTTCGTGGGAGCCCGGCCCCCCCCCCAAATTAATAGCTAATAAATGAATGCAGAACCTAGTTGAGAGTGAAAACGTAACGTATAAAAGATGTTGTTATTGTTTATATTTATAATTCCTATTTATAATTTATATTTATAATCTTCCTATTTATAATTTATACTATAATTCCTATTTATAATTTATAATCTTATTTATACCCTATTTATAATTTATACTTATAATCTCATTTCTATAATTTATATTTATAATTTATAATTTATAATTCTATTTATAATTTATATTTATAATTTATATTAATATTTGTATTAATATTATATAAAAGTTGATAAAAAATTGTTTCTAATATTATTATTGCTCATGTTTTGCGATTGTTGGAATGACATAACTATACTTCATTCAATAGGTAACAGGGCTGTACCTTATTACGCAATCAGAGACCTGTAGTGCTGCAATTATTATCAAACAATTGAAATAAATGGCATTTTTTTAGTTGTTTATTTAGGTCTCATTGGAGGTTTCCGTTTAATAAAAATTTAGAGGTAGGAGTACCCCCCTCCGCTTGGAATTGAAAACCAAGATTAAGTGTGTGGATAGGATTGGGGCTTATCTAACTCCGGATATTTTTTTAAGTTAAAGCCTCCTGTATGAAACATTATTTGCATGAATAACGAACGTTTAATGTCGGATCAAGATACGAAGATGTCGAGAAATTGTGCAACAAATTTATGTTATCTAAATTATATGTAAACGAATAATAATGAGGAAATCATGAAATATCGAAATACAACCAAAGAATATGGGGAAAAAAATAGTAGTTTCTAACTAAGGTGCGAAATCGTTGAACAGCTGTAGTTTTCCGAAGATTTTAGCCATCAGCAGATGGTTTGGTAGGGGACAGGAAACCACCTGGACCCCTAGACTTCCGGTACCTTTAAATAACAATCGACTTTTTTTATGTTCTGGGAAATCTCCTAGGGGAGGTTCAAGGTGGGACAAGTCATCATCTGTTCACCCTTCTCTTCTAGAAAGAAAATGTAATCTCCCATAGATCCCGAAACGCATTTGGGTCACCTCTGATTTTTAGATGCTGGTTCTTCCATTCAGGTCTCTAAATATTTCATGACTTTTTCCGCCAGAGCTGCATCCGCTTAAATGTAAATTCCTTGAATTCCTTGACGGATATGCCGATGATAATTCTATATCATTTATCTTCCCGTGATCTATTTCTAGGTCCATACAATGTCTTTGTTTACTTAAAACTGCTATGCTTCGAACAACTATAGTTAACAAGAACCTTCCCCGATCAATGATATAAACAAGGGTATATTTTAAAATTAATTATTGGGGTGGGGGGGGGACACATATATTCATTCTTTCCTTCCCATAATAAAATTTCTTGCACTATTATTTTTCATAATTACCACATTTATCTCATAATTCTATTGAATATTTTATACTTATTAGTTTTCTACTGTATGTATTTTAATGAATATTTTTTTCGAATATTTTCTAACTATTGCTTTCTACTAAATGTTTTCTGACGGTCATTTTCTATTGAAAACTGATAGTTTTTTATTTGAGGAAATTTCGACTACAGCACACTTATTTCCAATTTTTTTTAAAAAATTTTACAGCATTCGTATACGCTTTCAGTAAGAGGGAAATTCTTTTAATCATATAATTTCATTATTAAACGAAGCCATTATTTAAGGAAAAGGTTTATATGTAAGGAGATATGTGGTATTCAACTTTAGAGACTATTAAATTCATCGTTTTAAGTAACAAAGTAAGCAATCCATTCAAACAAATGGATTGAATAAACAATTCTCTCTTTCTCTCCACGAAGTCGCAACAATTACTATGGGATGTCTCTCGACACAGAAAGCATTGATTCTTGTTTAGAAGTTCTGGTAATGGTGTTTTAGTGTGTATGAGAGCAGGAAGAGAAGAAGAAGAAGAAGAAGAAGACGACGACGACAGGACGTCGTCAATGTATTACAAAATTTACGAAGGTATGGGGTTGGGACTCTTGATTTTGCGGCACGACCAAGATTTGCTGTGGAAGTGTGGAAAAAGGTTAAGTGTCCATAAATCGGCCATTCACCTCCTCGGAGCAGTATTCATCCGCAAACAGACTTTTTGGCAAGCCTCTGTAACCTACTTAGATGTGTATTATATAATCAATGAGCTACTTAAAAACTTGAGGGTGGAAACACATCTACCCTAATGTATATCATTTATTATGCAGTGAAATCAGTCTCTAACGACAATTTCCCCCCTTTCTCGACCGATATAGAGTGTATCATGTTTAACATCGTCTATAACGATATTTTTCTCGGTCCTTTGAGTACCGTTATAGATTTCACTGTGTATATATAACATTTTGTTAAGTTTTGTCCATAAATTCTTTTCTGTACTTTAAGTTATAGACGGAATTACGTAATAATATTTAAAGTGATTGGAGCAAAATAAAATAATTATGGGCGTCGTGATTAAGACAATATGGTGCATAATTTAAGCACCTGACATGCATGCGGAGAGTAACTTGCGTGAGGACTTCACGTGACGGCGTGATATACTTGTCAGCCGAGCAGATGACACATTCGTTATGAAAATGTTCGAGAGTCGGAAACTGCACGCCCTACGCACGATGGAATCCCAGAAGTGCAGACGATTTAAATTAACTTAGCAGTTTTGAATCTGGCATCATATATAAAAAAATTCAAACGTGCAAAGACTGATGCCATATTATCTCATCTTAAAAGATTGTCTGGGAACGTTTTTATTTTATATTGCCCACGTTAGTTTTTTTTTTCCCCCAGACCTTTTTATAGATCATCTGGCAGCCGAAAATCGTGCCAACAGAACGAGACAATGAGTCTTGAAAATAAGTAAATAAAAAAAGTAAATAAGTTTTCAGATCTTATTTAACGAATGCACGATTTCCTTAGAATTATAAGCTTGAGATCAGACCACCAGCTTATTCTAAATGGTCTCATTAGTTCAAAATCCATTAGTCGCATATCCATCAGAAATGTGGCTTCATTAGTTAGAGAATAGAGCTCGTTACCCGCTTGAAAAAGAGATCTAGATTTAGATTTAAACTGGTTAGCGTGAAGTTGGATTCACAAAGATTAGAGGAATGGCCGAGATGCGAGTCTCTTTTTTCTTTTTATCTCGGGTTAATTCTGTTTTTGACCGTATTTAATGAGCTGTACGCCACATTGTATAGACAACAACTTGTGCTGAACATGTAATTTTCCTTTTATTACTTGCCTCATGGATAAACAGAAAAAATTGTTCTGTAGCTCAAGCTATAGTAACTCCTGTTTTCATTTTTATTTATTTTCCTTTTCTTTTTTCTTTTTTTTTAAGATGGTAAAGTTTTTCTAACGCAAGACCATTCAGCGTATCGCAGATTGTGAATTCTTTGCCACCTTATTTAGCAAATTAATAGTAAAAATGGAATTTTTGAACTAATTTATTCAAAAGGAGAATTGTGCCAATGTAATAATTTTTTTCTGTGCAGTTAAATCAATATAAATTTAAGATAATAATTAAAAATTTAAATTATTATGATTTCCTTTCTATGTTAATAACACTGGTCTCCAAGTTTAAGTAATGGGACTACGAAGTTATAATTAAACTGGGATTTGTTTTCACATTATTATTTTTATGTGTTATTATATATTACTGCATTTATATATTGTTTTTTATATATTATTATATATTAATTACGTTTCATAATTCATTTTTACATTTCCTTATTTTTAAGAAAATTATACAGTACGAGCCAAAAACGTATGCAAAAACTTTGTAAGGGGCTTTACAAAAATTAATTGGATTGGGGATAAGAAGTAGCCAACTTGACTGATTATATAGTCTTTATACAAATAAATATTAAGTTGTTTAATATGATAAATTAGTTTCTTTCAGACAAAAAATAAAACATGGCATACCTCAGAGCTCAATACTTGGTCCTCTTCTTTTCTTAGTTTATATAAATGATCTACCTAAGGTCGAGCCTGATTTTACTAAGATTTTACATGCTGATGACACTAGTTCGTTCTTTGAATTATCCTCCAGGATCAGATTTTATGTCATTGATAAACCGGATAAATCAAGGTTTAAATAATTTTAGTAATTTGTTCGCACAAAATAAACTTGTATCAAATATTTCCAAGTTTAAAATAGTATTGTTTAATCAACGAAAATCGTTTATGAAATGTCACATGAAATTAAAATTATGAATTAGGTTTTACCATACGTTGATAGCATTAAATTTTTGTGCGTTTATTTCCAAATTAGTTTAAGGTGGAGCGAACATATTGATTATTTATGTGTTAATACGTATACTTATGTGTTAATATACGTAGAAGTATAGGGGTCATCACTACTATCACAAAATGACTCCCCACGTGAATCATAATAATGCTGTACTACGCGTTAGTACATCCACATATTTAACGTGGTAAAACTGTTTAGGGCGGTGGATTAATAAATACTGAAGACAGATGTAACTGATGATTGGGCAATAGGATAAATCTTGTAAAACTATTCGGCTCTTTTTACCTTCTTCGAAAAGTGTGATTGTACTTCCTTGCTTTGCATTTTGTTTATATATTTCCCTAGTGACTGTGTAGTATGGTAGATGTCTGCTTTGTTGAATTTGATGCTGCATGCATTGCATTGTTTTGTTGAATATGAATTATGATAGGTGTTTGTTTTGTTTTGAATATTTTGTTGCATATATGCTATAATAATAGTTGTATTTATACATTTAATATTGTCGGATGCTCTACGTGGTTGATCATTGCTGGTTTCTTTTTGATATTTGCCTTTAGTTATAGGGTGGTTTTTTTTTGTGTTTTTGGCGTTTTTGGGCCTTGGGTATCTCGCTTTATACATGTAACAAATATGCTTTGCTTGCATTTTGCGACATACCTCCAGAAAAGGCGCCAAGCATGAAGTCTTGGAAAAGGCCCTGACGATGGTTCTAAGGCTGTATGCTTACGTTACATTATATATTTCTGAGTGTATATATATATATATTTAATTGAATTGTTATTTTTTATATTTTTCCTATTACTTTAATTCTATCAAACCTTTTTTATTTAACTCTCTCAAACACTTTCTCTTTTTTTGCATTTTGTAATATATCTCATCCATTATATAGCAGCAGCTCAAAGCACGCTATACTTAGATAATTTTACATTTTTCTCTCCTATATTTTCCATTCAAAATTATCTACATATATACTCTCTCTCTCTCTATATATATATGTGTGTGTGTGTGTGTGTGTGTGTGTGTGTATAATTTCCTTAAACTAGGGGAGATCCGGGGGGAGGATTGAAGAGGAGAAAGAAACAGGACGAGGTTTATTGCGGCAGAACTCTAATTAAAGGAAAATTGGAGATGAGTGAATGGTCAGGTAGACATACACTTTTTTAATTGTGACTCAGTTCGTATTTGGGAATGGTGAGTCGCCCAAGATGGTTCTGTTTTCCTAGAGAGATGGTAGATATATACAACTTTTGCTCACACTGTCCTGACAATTCAAGAAGTTAAAAATTTGATTGGTTAAATGATAATTCTCTTGGCTAATAAGATTTCAGCATTTTGAAAATTCTGCATTCTGATAAGTCAAATATATTTTTCTTCCCTCCCAGGTTGTCTTTAATTCTTAAAAGAGAGCTCCGTCCACGGCGGCCACCTTTCTCAATGTATCTCCAACCGCACAACAACAATAAAGTTACTTTCAATAATTCTTTAAGATATTCTTTTATTTGAAAGGAAGAATCTTCCATATTCGAAAGTAATTTATTTTATTAATATTAATTGATTAATCGATGGCACAATTTTAATTATATTTCTTTTTAAAAATACATGATTGACACGGTGCACGAACGTTATAACAGAAGAAAATTAAAAAAACCAGCCATATTGCAGCTCCTATACCATAAATAATCTGTGAAAACATCCTGGAAAAGAGAGACTGAACAATTTTTCGAACAAAAAGTAAATATTAATTGAATTAAAAATAAATTGACGTTGAAAATGCTATTTTCCATGTTTTCTCTCTGAACATGGCGGTCAGGATGACGTCAATAACGTTTTGTCATCACGTCATCAACTGGTGATAAAATGACGTCATTAACGTGAAGCAAAAATGTTACAAAATTACCTTTTTTATAAATTTAAGCTAAATGAATGTATCTTTAACGTTAAGAACATAATTTGAAGATCATAAGCTCGTTAAGACAACACTTAAATCAGCAACGATATAGTTGTTGTGTCATATATGCCTTTTGCTGGGCTATTTGAACTGTCTATTTCTGCATTTAAACTGCCCATTAGTATATAATTGAACTGTCTATTTTGTAACATTTTTATAAGTTATTTACATTGTTTTAGAATTCTACAGGAGAACATTGTAAGAAATCAAACTACAAAATTTGTTGCTTTCATCATTTGATAAAATAAATGCAAAAAATTCTATTTAATCCGTTAACATAAAAAGGATCTTTTAAATAACCTCATGCACACACATACATACACAAGCTTATTATAGAGCAATGCAACTCCTCATTTCACCAAGCATTATTAGAAATGAGAGTTATTAATTGGACCGTTAATTGGAAATGTTTTACCTTCGTGATAGGGGAAAGGTTATTTGTTTGTTTGTTTTTTGGTTTTACGGCTCAAAGACTACAGTGGTCATGCTGCGCCGGGACCTACAGTTTTCCGAGGAATCCGAACCTCTTAAGGCCTGGGGAACCAAACCCCGGACTACAGTGAGCAGTGCGATCTTTTATGGGCTATTTGTACTTTTGCATCCCAAGTCTATATAGTAATAAATAAATATATAATAAATATAATGCAAGAGACGGGACCAATGTCTTAAATCGATAGTCTTATTGCAACGCAGTTATACACGTCAAAGCTTAATGGAATTGAAATTAACATACTTTTGAATTCCAAATCCGTTGTTTTAACAGAAACTCTTGGCGTACAGCTTATAATTTCCCTTTCTATAAAACAAGTTCCAGATTTAAAATGCTACCGCAATTGTTTTCTATACAGCATTACCTTCCGTAAGGAAGATTCTTCTTCTGGTCTTCAGTCCCTTTGAATAGAGATACATGTACCTCCGAAGAAGGGACACCTCTATTTAAGGGACGAAATGTCCGGTCCCGTGGGTGTCCCTTATTGGGAAGTAACACTGTATACTTATTATTTACTACATAAACGAAGTTCCTTTTTTGGCCTGACACGATATCGGAGAGAAAGAGAGGCAGACGAAAATGCTCAAGACGAACATATATTTAGACATAATATGGTGGAAGCTCATTCATTAATCCGACTTCCGGTTCTGCTGTCAAATGGGAGGGGTTAAGTTTTTGTGACGTCACGATTTAATAAAGAAATTAAGCAAATTTTTTTATCTGCTCTCAGTAATCCGGCACTCCTCTATGCGATAAATGACCGGATTAGCGGAAATCTACTGCATCAACAGGTAATTTCGACTCTATCATATTAAACTCATGACATTCATGTATAATTTGAAGATAATAGAAGTGTATGTATGAGAAATGTTCATATATATCTATAGCGTAGCAACTCAGAACTCATGGGAGCTCAAGTGGCATTAAAGAAGGTCATGTGATGTGGTCTTAGAAAAAAAATATTATTTTGATGTCCAATGGAGGTGGGCTGAACACCCCCATTTCATACGCTAATCTATGCTATCTACTAGGAGGACTTCTTCCGCCGCTAAATTTGCACCTGTCTGTTGCGTGGAGATGAACCCTATCTCATTTTTAATGTAAGGGGGGGGGGCTAAAATATGGATGCATTTCTTCGGGTATCCTCTTTTGAAAATGGGCTGAGGCTCGTTTTCAGTGTAACAAATAGACGTACACTTTGCGGCGATAAGAGTTCGTACAAGGGATGTACGTGTGTGCATTCCCTTACAAGTAAAATAAAAATCCCTAAATAAAATAAAATAAAAATCCCTTTCCAAAATATCATAAATGAATTGATAATAGACAAACGTCATTAATATGTTTTTTATTATTATTTAAGAATTTTAGGTACCAAAACTCTTTATACTTCTGACGTAGTAACTTACGGTTTATGTCACCTCAGGTCCACAAGTATCTACATTTAGATGCAAATGACAGTCAGGGGCGGACTGGGTCCTCTCAAAGGGCGCATATCTTGGATTATCAGAGGGCGCGAGTCCTATGGCCCATGGGCCACCTGCCAACAGGCCCGGGGGCCGGTTGGCAGGCGGCACAGTCCGACCCTGATTACAGCACGCCTATTATCCAACTATCTATTACCCGACACCCGTTTTCGTATAGCCATTACTTTTTTCTTAGAACAGATCAATATTAAATTGATTCAAACGGAAAACATTATTTCAAACCTTTATGACATGTTTTAAATAACTATTTTCAAGATGAAAAAAAAAACCTACATTTTTAGGACAGCAGCATCCCTTTCTTTTCTGTCAAAATGTTTACCCACAAAATAAAATATGCACATCTAATTAGTCCTGTGGTTAATGCCGGATCACCGAATTGACGATTTTCGATTATTCGGGCAAATTTCGATTTATCGATGTAGGCTCGTCCTAACTTATACGGAAAACAGAGGTGTTCCGCTGCAAGTCACGATTAAAACTGTTTTATTATAAGCTTCGGTGGTTGGTGACCGCAGTTTTCGAACAGGGTTTGTTTTCCAGTAAGCTTAGTTGGAAGTAAATATATCGTGATCCACTGGTCATGTAAATTCATAGGTCCCACCCCTAGATGACTCCTAACTCAGTCTTGAGACGTAAGATATACAAAAACAAACAGATTACAAACCAGAAATGTATTAATTTAATTTGTCTAATATTGTATAAAAAGTTATGAGTACAGCTTTATTAGTGTGGTTAGTAAAAAACTGTTCATAATTACATCAACGCTAGTAATAATTTTCAGTTGGCTTTCACGAAACTCTCTGAACAATGTGGTCTTAGATTACCACCAAACGATTATTAAAACAAAACGGACCTCATTATTGCAAGATAATCTGGCAACGGGAGTTAACAGATTAAGCATTGTGAATAAAGATTTAAATTATCGTTATTCGGTTTATTATTCTGCATTATTATAATTAGGTCACCTTTTTCATTAACTTTTTAGTGTTTAAATGAAATTTTAAAAACTGTTGACATGTTGGAAATTACGTTCTTATTTCAGAATATTGTAAATGGATGATATGTGGATTAATAAGCAGCTGCGTATATAAATTATATGTAGATCAAATGGGATTTCACTTTGCTGGTGTGTTGGATGTAGCGTGAATTCAATAACAAGACAACACCAATGAAGTTGGGGGCTTGGCCTTTTGGGGGACATCGCTTCTTCCTTGGCTAAACCCTTTCCACAATTTTTGGCTTTCCAGAAATTTCAAACGTGCAACGCTATCGATGGGGATTAGAGGTAATGCTCCACACTGGACCTTGTTCACCAGAACCCAACTGTAGTAAAACTGCAGTAACTGTAGAACTGTGTAGTAACTGTAGAACTGTGTAGTAGTTCTGTAGTAGAAGAAGAACCCAACTTGGGTTCTTCTACCACATCTCATTAAGAGCTCTGATCCACAAATGGAGATTCTACTTCTTCTTTCTTTCGTCATTTTTTGGACTCCATGTCCTTCCCTCTCCTGGAAACACAGTGCCGCTTGCTCGGCCAACATTTCCAGATTATTTATTATTTCTTGCATACAAAATAACAAGCAAGTTCAATAACATATTTTCCATTATCTGTGAACAAAATATTTCGTATAAAAAAATCTTTATGTGCGTATAAATAAAAATCAAGAAAAAATAATTACGTAAGAACAAAGAAAACGAAGTCAAAACCACCACAAGACGAACAATAAATACTCATTTTAATTTTTAAATAAGTAAAACAGGAAAATTTTACTAAATAAGCTTCTTAAGAATAAATGAATATAGTGTCACATATCCGGTATAAAATGTACAGTATGTTTCACAAATCGTACAAAACTGATGTTACAGTTCTAGGTAGAGAATGTAGAGATCTCTACTTCACTGACGTGCTACTCCTTGCCAGGAGTTACAGAATGGCTAATAATTAAATAGTGTATCAACAAAAAATGCATAGTTGAAACCAGCGAAGACCACAAAAGCAATGCTTTTGAATAGAATAACTGCGTCACTTCATCGAATATAATGATAACGTAAACTAAGCTTGAT
The DNA here is from genome assembly GCA_006491805.2 of Dysdera silvatica. Classification (NCBI taxonomy): domain Eukaryota; kingdom Metazoa; phylum Arthropoda; class Arachnida; order Araneae; family Dysderidae; genus Dysdera; species Dysdera silvatica. The sequence continues at coordinate 107,961,515 of QLNU02003225.1, read as the reverse complement.
ATTACATTGTTCAATACGAAAGCCGCCATCTTGCATAGAGTACATACCATCACGTACAAAGTACATGAGAGGTGTTCATTTGAATGCATAGTCTGTCCGGAAATAATATAGGCAGAAACCGTCGCAATTCGGACATGTCATAACAAAATAATAATAAATGGGGATGAAAGTGGCGCCAATTAGCGCCTCCCCTAGTTAAAGGGGGGACGTGTAGCGCATACTTTTAAATCATCGAACATCCTGTAACAGGTAAAGAAAAGCGGCCCGTTTAGCCTGCTAGAGAAAACTTCCGCCGGAAATAGCCATTGGTTTCAATGGCTATTTTTTTTCTGAGCTCATTTTCTGTCTTTTTTTTTTTCTTTTTTAGTAAAAAATGGATGGCATTTTGTCTGTGCAGCCACGCGAATCTTCCGAAAAGAATAAAAACTGGAACAGGTTTTCATTTTCTAATAGTTAAGTGATAGATTTTTTTTCGACGCAGTGAATGAAATGGAGCATGAGAGGCCTTTCCTGTAATTCCCAAAACTTTAATAATAACAACAACAAAAAAAAGATTTTTCTTCTTTGTACAAAAAACTACAAATGTGCAGACGACTCTTTAAACGGTTGATTAGAAATTAGAGAAGCAGGGATCATGGTCATAACAAGCGCAATCGATAACAGTGCAGAAATTATCGATTTTTCTTTATTATTTAAAAACAAATTATAACGAAAATGCGTAAAATAAAAGTAGAAAAGCAGTGAAACCTGTCTATAACGATACTGCCTATAACAATAACTCTGTCGATAACGACATCTAACAATAAACTCTTGATAACGATGTCCTTTACTGATCCTTGTAACATCGTTATAGACTGATTTCATCGTACAATTAGATCGTTTCATACGGAACAACTTTTGCATTAAATTTTAAAAATGGCGTAAGGAAAAATTAGTCGCATTTTTTCGCCATTAATAAGCAAATATTGTTTCTTTAAAATCTGGCAGTATGGCGAAAATGATCAGTTATCGATTTCCAAAACTACATCGGTTAAGTGGCAGGTAACCATCGATGAATTGCAACTACAGGTGGAAATCGGATAGGATAACATTTTGAGCTCATATAGATTTTTTTCATCATAAAAAATTTAATATAATAATATATAACAATATTTATGTGCCTTTCTTTTAAATATATGATGAAATGTAAAATTTAAATTTCTTTGATGCGTCGTTAGTTCTAAAATATTTAAAATACGTCAAACTGTACTGAACGGCTTGGTTAGCGTATTATGTGCTCGGCCGCATTGAAGATTGTAAAAGAATGCCATACTCAAATAGAGTTATAATATTTAATCACATTTTATATGCTGCATATATATAGCGTTTTAAACCAATTGTTAAAACGCTATTGATAGCTACTGTTCACTAAATTTCTATGGGACCGACTTATAACCGTTGATTATCAGCACGCTATGGATCTATTACTATTGGTTCCAGAGTAGGAGAAGTGTCCACATGTCCACTCCCTACGCAGAGTGAATACAAACCATGTATTAGAGGAATATTAACCCATCACCAAGATAAAAACACTAGAAACCCCGATTCCAAAAAGGTAAGCATGAATTAGCTCTGGTTAGCAGGAGGAAAGCTCTACCGCGGAAAGAGTTAGATCTAGTGCCGGAGAGGATTAAGCAAGCACGTAGCTGGGAGGGGGTGGTAAGGGGGCTGTCACCTTAAAAAAAAAATTAGCCCCAGATCTTGTGAAACTGAACTATCTTAGCCCCACCCCCTCTTTCTTCCAGCTGATGTCACTGGCTACGCACTTGGGATAAAGCAATAGAAGTAATTTGTGCAAATATCTCATTAATCACGCAGAAATGAGACATTGCATAGTTTACTCACACCATGCGGAAATTCCAAAGCCAAATTTGTTAGCAATCAAGCAATTGGTAAAGCTAATAAGTTGCTGATCTAAACGTCCCGTGAGACGGAAGATTTAAGAAAAAATGAAGAAAATAAGAGCTAGCAAATTTTTTTTGCAATTTAGAAAAGCGTCTGCAGAACTTGACATCTTGTTTCAGATAAGATCTAGGAGAGTGTTTTTGCCACTGAGCCAAAAAAGCTGGAGTATTTTTAAAGGGCATTCACGTCAGCCGTTGCCAAATATTTCGTAGCTTTTAATTAATTTTAGAAAAAAAAAGGAAGGGCTTACAGTGGCAAAGATTATTTTAGACCAAACGATTCATTCGCAAATTTTGCTACAGCAGACGATAATCTGTTTATGTTTTAAACTGTGTCTTATACTCGTAGTAAACAGTTTGTAACGGTACGATATTTAGCAACAATGGTCTTAGAGATAATCATGGTCTTTTGTGGCAATCACGATGATCTTCAATGATCATTATAATTTGGACGATTATGATTTTTAATATGATCATTTATTAAATGATCTTCGGGGACCGCCAAATCACAAATAGCTCAAATGACTAGATATAGTACGTGCACGTGCGGATATTAAAATCGCTGCTTAAATTTAAAACTTCCAGAAGAACAGGGCAAGAATCCTTCCTAAAAAGTTAAGGTTAAGATTTGTTTAATAGCAATCTTAACATTCATTAAAATTTTCAATTTGGGGAAGTGCCGAAGGGGGTAAAAAGTGAAGTGTTTCCTAATTCTGAAAATAGCGTTTGGCGCAAAAACGAGGGATTTTCTCACCACTAATATGCTGATTATTATTATTATTATTATTATTATTATGCGTCATTACTAGAGTTCAAAAATTTAGCAGGTTGTCGTCTTCTTCCCCTTTCCGATTCCATATAAAAAAAAATTAACACAAATTTTATTGGCATCGGTACAATTTCTTGGTCAATCGATGTTTTTGAAAGACATCGTTTTCTCTCTCTCCCTCCCTCCCTCAGCACTTATCGATCGAAGATGATAGGTGGCGCTGCGAGCGTGAAGGATACCCCACCAACGTCTTCTATAGGCTGAGGCCGCATGGAAGAAGCGATTCCACGAATGACGAAATCGATAATTGAAACACGTGCGGTACATCCGACCGGTTTCTTTTCTTTGAGTCTAAAAATAACGTTTTCTTTCAGATGTATTTCATGTTGCTTTCCATCCACGTGAGGAGAGGAGAGTCCATGCCGGAAACATTCACTTTGAAAAATGAGTTACAGGATCTGAAAAATAATAAAAGAAGTGTTAATAGTGTTAAACAGGTGAAAGACAAAAACAAGAAGGGGAGGTGCATAATGACGTCAACGTCCCTGGCATATCTTAAACACTCACAGTTTAACCTCTCATAAGTCATTTGCAATGGGACTGATGATTTAACATGACTCCGAACCATTACATGTTTACACAGACAAAAAACTATGTGCTTGCATACAATTAAATTTACTGGGCTACGAACCCAACCGAATGAGCTTAAAGGCCAGATGGTAATACGGTGGTTCTACATCACTATGGATGACATGTTCTTGTATAGAGTACAATAACACGGTTGTTATATCACTCTAACTTTTTAATTTCACATAATCACATTTCAAGTTTAATTTTATAAAAAAGTAGATACAAAATTTTCAGGCAAAACGAAGTTAATTGGACGTTATATTTATATTTTTCATTAATGCATGGCGGCACATAATACACATTCAACATCAAAACTATTTAATAAATATAGAGCGGCTGTCACCAAGGCCATCTAGTATAGCGGCCTCTAACAGAACTGCACGCCATTATTGGAGATTAGGGCCCTTGTAGCCAGCCTTCCCAAGAGCACAAATGGATTTTTTGAAAGAGCTCGTTTTTTGTTTTTTTTTAATAATGCGTTTTGAAACCATTAAAGTAAAATGAATGAACGAAGTGAAAAATATTAAATATATTACTTTGTAAATTGAGTAAGCTTCAGGGGAAAATCAACAGAGTTCAATGCAAATAAAATGCTTTTTAATGACAGATGTAAAGAAGAGAGACTTCATAAATTCTAGATACATGCACAAAATTCGTTTTAATAGAGCTTTTTCATTTCATTTTTTAAATTTTATAGAGTTAGATTTTCATCGCCTTGTTTGCTGCGTTATTATGTCCTGCAAAGGGTTATTGGTGAAGCTGAAATGAAACATGGTACTGGAAATGCCTACGTTTAATCGATTGTGACAGTGTAATCAAGTGTCCTTCCTATATCGTCGTTAAACTAGAGAACGCTGAAAGTTTTTTGCCTGTAAAATAAATTTTGCATTTTACTCGGGGGTCAAAAGGAGAGGACTGAATTTTACATGCATATCTGATCTGCGTGGTGAATGAATAGTCAGCTAGGGGACTGTTGCAGAATGAAACCTGGGGAGATTTGACCTTCCCTGGTTCTATTTGCGATTTACATATACAGTGAAATTTTTCTATAACGACATTTTCTTCCATCCTTGACAGATATAATCATATTCGACTTTGTCTATAATGGTATTTTTCCAGTCCCTTCAGTATCGCCATAGACAAGTTTTACTGTATATGCATTTGGTGGACATTTTCAAGACAAACTGCCTTCACCCACGTTTTACGATAAATGAAACCGCGAAGGCTTGCATCAGTGGTCTAGCAATCCAAAAAATTATGATGGGAAGGTCACGTGGCTTTAAAGTAGATCACGTGATGGAGCGTTAGAGAAAATAATGTACTTTGATATCCAATGGGGGATCTTGAGTCCTGCGAGCCCCCCTTTCTAACGCCACTGCATGTCTAACAACAGATAGATAATAATAGTATGACGATGAGTATTATAACGATAAGAATACGATGAATACTATGACGATAAGAGACGCATACTTTGTTAATTCAAGCATTATTTTTAAGTTTTTAGTTACAGTAGTCCCAAACAGCTGATTGCATACAGAATAATTGTTTGTTTGTTTTGTGGTTTTACGGCTCAAAGACTACAGTGGTCATGCTGCGCCGGGACCTACTGTTTTCCGAGGAATCCGAACCTCTTAAGGCCTAGGGAACCAAACCCCGGACTACAGTGAGCAGTGCGATCTTTATGAGATCTCTGAGTAAGCGTTCTTTTTGCACTGCTGGGAGTCGAACCCGGATTAGCCGCGCAATAGGAGAACGCGTTACCACACTGCGCCACCGCAGGGCCGCATACAGAATAAGGCCGCAAAATTTTTTCAGAAGCATTGACAGGTATTGGGGAAAATATAGTAATACTGTATTGAAAACATACAGGCACGTATTTGAGATGCTGTACTAAAGCATGCCAAAAAAAATATTAGCACATACTTGGGATGCTGCGTCATGATATTACAAATATGCAGTGGAAGCAGAGCCGTAGCCAGTCTGGGACCATAGGGGGTTGCGCCCCCACCCCTGAAAAATATTTTTTCTCAAAATCAAATATTGTAGAATTTTATTTTAAATTTTTTATTTTGTACGAAATTGTACATAAGACAATGGGAATTGTTCTTTGACGTTAAAAATGTATTCGAAACAGCTTTCTAAGGTAGATTTTGTGTATATAATGTTTTTTACAGAGGTATATTAAATTTATAAGTTTTCAATATAAAATTTATGTTAAGAAATTTATTAACGTTAAATATATCAGTCTGCTTATATTTAGTATTATTAAATATATTAATGAAATATATCAAAACATTTACGAATTTTAAGCCCTCTGTAGCTTTCTGATCCCCCCCCCCCGTAACAAGCGTCAAGCTACAGGCCTGAGTGGAAGCTGGATAATTCCAAACATAAAGGAAAGGGATTTTACTTCGATCAGTTATCGAGGTTTAAGGGAGGTTTATAGGGAACTGGAATCACTTCCACTCGCCGAAAACATCGAGTTATCAAGGTTAAACTACTCTATTACTACATATGTATTTGGGGTACCATACTTTAGCACTTGTCAAATATATTATTGTGTATTTGGAATACTGTATTGTATACACCCCAAGTATAGTATTACACATTTTGGGATATTGTACTGCAGCATTAGAAATATATTATACTTATTTTTGGAAACGTGACGGAACAGAAAATATCGCGTCTGAAGACAAAAAAGATTGGTTCATATTTTAGTCAACTAGTTGATCAACCAGAGGGAAGTGTCAGGTCAAGGTTAGAAAGGTCGACTAAAACATGCGCTATAAACTGATTACTTATCCCAGAAGAACTCTCATCGCAGGAAATAAATAATTAAAACGATTGAAAGTCATCCGTGGTTCCTTGGTGTAAGCGAAACCATGGCGTCATCACTTGCAGGGAAACTGGCAACACGCGCGATATTATGACCGTGACTAAAGACTATAAAGACGATGGTGGACTGAGACTGATCATAATCAATATCATTAACGATATTGAACATAATAGAATAATGCGATGTCATTAAAGATAAATGATAAAAGGACTTAAACATAATTATTGCCAAAACGATCATTTACTTTTTGAATAATAATTTATTGTGTATCGTACACAGGGCCGCCCTTGGAGCGGGTGCAAAAGATTGTCTTTATTTAATCCCCAGATTAAAAGCATTATAATAAACGGTCCATGACCGCTCCGAGGGAAGTACAAGGGGGATACACTAGCACCCCCTTGGCTTATGGAAAAAGTGGGGGAGGAGATTGCATCCACAAGAAACTGTAGTGCAACAACATTATTTAATTGGAATTTTTCATGGATGCACCCCCCTCCCCCTGCATATAGTTTTGGGGACGGCCATGCAACAAATGGTCCATGGCTGTCCCTGGGTTTGACTGTCAAGGTGTGGGGACACCTATTGCACCCCCTATCAGAAACGTCCATGGACCCATCACTAATATATTTATAAACTGAAGGTAACATTAATAGACTTTAGAATTAATTGTTAATTCAATAAAGGAAAAAAAAATATTTTATATATGCTTTTATTTATTTATTTTATTTATTTATTTTTTTTTGTATTGTGCGCAGGGGCGGACTGGGTCGTCTCAAAGGACGCATACCTCGCAATATTGGAAGGCGCAAGTCCTATCGTCCATGAGGATGCACTGGCTTAGTCCGCCCCTGATTGTGTGTGAATTAAACCATGTTTCCTCCACTCACATTGGAGAAAAAAAAATCACGACTTTTCCAGGTTTTTCCTTGCCTTTTCCGGAAAAATTCCCTGACACAATTATACAGAAAATGTTCAACTGAACATTGACTGTCGGGAAAACGGCTTCACATTGGCGGGTGATTCAGCTATTCAAAACAGAAGTTAGGGAGATTTCTCCGACTTTTCCAGATTTGACCAAAAAATATCGTTTTTCCCGATTTTTAGGAACGATTTCAAATTCTCTGACAATTCCAGCTTTTTTAAGAATCTTGCAAAATATTCTCGCGTTGCACAAACACACACATTATTATAATTATATTACTTTTCCTATAGAGATATAAGTTAATGCTCTTAACGTTTATTTTTAATTTAATTGAAGTTGTTTTTTTCTCCTCCAATGCAAATTCTGTTTAGAAAGTGCTATCTCCCAAGGCTGTTTCTTTGTTCGTCTTTATGTGTACAAGGCCTTGCGCAGGCTCAAAAAACGGAGAAAGATACCCACTTGTATTCGATTTAAAAACGAATTACGTGGACGAAATACCAATGTTGTTTTTCTTTCCCTTTTGAAACCGACAAGCTTCCACAATTTTTGGCTGATTCACAATAAGCGATAAAGGATGCGTCATTATATAGCCCGAGTTATTTTCAAGGCCCTTACCAAAATCTCGTAGCAAACAACTAAGCTGTTGTCTGTGTATCCGCAAATAAATATTCACCTGTGTGTTGCCCTTTATTCTCGGGCGGGCATTTGTCCAAATAATTTCCACGTAAGTTCAAGGCAAGATGCTGGGACATGACACTTTCCCGGGTAAGAGAGAGAGAGAGGTATAGCAAGTGGAAACAGACGTCAATGATAACATAATCTACAAATCGAGAAAATATATTTCTGAGATTGAAATTGGCAGCATATAGGAATGTAGGCTAACTGGTAGACATCGCGTCGTTTTCAGCCAATATGCGTAGTCATGGCTACGGGTGTAAACAGTAGGTGGCATATTGAGCAAGAGATCTATTGCCCGAGTTATTCTGCTCCATGTGCCGGCATATTCATCCGCATAAAATCGTTAATCCCCGATGCATTCTGGTTAGTTCTTTGATGACGTCACACCACTCGGAAACGATGACGTCATGCGTACAAAATTAGAAATGAGGTCATTTAAAAAATTTAGGCTTGTCAGCGGCGCTGTAATTGGTAAAAGAAACAGTGCATTAAATAATGTGTCCGGCGGCTAAAGCAGGATTTAAAAAAAATCGTTGTAAATCGTGCAAAATGTACTGCGGTGTGCGATTGCAGGTCTGATGGTAAGTAGAGAGCGGCGTAATTTAGGAATCCCTAATGAGATTTTGGGTGTGTGTCAGAATTACAGAAAAGCTGTTCGAAAAAGTGTTAACGCAGTAACATAATCTTTATCCTTTCAACAATGTTGAAACATTTTCTGGGCCACTTTTTCCATTAGAGCAGAAATAAACTTCAGACTAAAGACGCACACGTTTCAACTTTGATAATCGTTCCATTCTTCGTTTCACTGATACTCTCTTTGATTGGGAGGAATGATCATCGTGTGATTATCTTCATCACATTACATATGCAGCAGTGTCACAATTATCTGATCTAAATAAGATCAAGAAGATATAATAATCCCATGAAATTACGAGAATCAGCCCGCAAAAAAGATGAAAAACGGGATGGTCCAGGAACAAAAGGTTGGATAAGGTGGAAGAAGATTGGAAAAAAAAACAAAAAAAAAAACAGACACAAGAGAGTGTCAGACAGCGTTCGACACGATCGTAAAGAGGCCCAGACCCTCCAAGAGTTGTAGTAATAGAAAAGGAAGAACCGGGACCATAGATAGGTCGACAGAAAAGTCTAATAACTAGGGTATGAGAAAAAGAAAAGAATAAAATAAAACATGGTAAATAAATAAACTAGTTTATTTATTTACTTAATTTTTTGCATGTGTTAAATATGTGAGGGTGAATGTAATTTTTGATCATCTTTTCCTATTGGGATGCCAATATTATGTTCAGGGCTGTGAACAAGGGGGGGGGGATTCGCAGTTAATCTCCATCTCAATCAGTAGTCCGCCCAGAATATTCCCAAGGGGGGGCCGGATGGAAAAAATGATCAAAGGCCATATCAATTACGGTTGTCCTTCAAGCGCGGATTCAAGGAAGGGGGCATGGGGCGATTGCTCCCCACCCCGAACTGGGATTATATCCTGGAAAATGGGATGAAACTACCGGACACTTGGCTAAAAATAGGAATCGGAAACAAATCGCAGCCTCCCCGGAAGATTTCGGAAGATTGTCCTTTCTTTCACATCTATCATTATTAAATTACTAATAATTCTACAGTGCAAGATACTTAAATCATTAGAAGTAGTACTAGATTATGTTCATAAAATTTTACAATGGCCAGCCGTTGTTCTCCACAAAAAAATTACCGTTTTGATAATAGGTTTAAGAATAACCCTATTCTGCAAAACTTGCTTTTGCTTGCCCTCTGTCCATTACTTCATCCACAGAAGCATTTTTCTCTTCCACGACCCTTAAAAAACCACCGCCTTTAAGAACCGAATCCTTATGATAGAGAAAAGTTTTATGTTGGTTGA
>QLNU02003225.1:107924887-107951746 GCA_006491805.2 Dysdera silvatica | reverse complement strand
GGATTATTTACTGAAGCCGGTTATTTCGCAGAATGGTGTAGTACATGGACTACTATTTAAACCAAATTGCAAAGAGACTGGTATTAAATTGATCGAAATGAAAAAAAAAAAGTTAAAAGTTTCTATCGAGAAATGTTTGTTTCACGTGGTTACGTGGATTATGTTTTATTACGAATTTTGAAATGTAATTATCATTTTCTTTTTAGTTATTGTTGAAAAATTTCAGTTAGTATTAGATAATTGTTACAATCAAAAAAATTTTAGTATATTTCGTGAAAATTGGATTATTATACCTTCATGAAATTCTAAATATTGTTTGTAAAATTGTGTTGTTCTTATTATCATCGGACAATATTATATTGGCCTCCTTGTTGCGAAACTGTGCTCTCACTATTAATGGAATCTTTTTGCCCTTTCCAAATATGATATTGCTTAATGTAAAACGACAGGGCCCGAGCCAATTAAGGAATTTTTTTTTACATCTCTGATGGGTATTGAATATATTCCCATCCCGTCAATTTAATTCCGCGGGGAAGGCATGTGACGATACAGCACGCCCCATCCCAGAAGAACACTAAACAGACCCCTCTAGGAATTTCTGAAAAGGTGGGGATGCGGATACCATGTGGTATCCGAATGGTGGGGATGCGGGTGGAAGAAGCGGGATATCTTCGGCGGGAGAATGAGAGGCAAGAGAGCAGGTCGTGAGAACACACGCCTGTCGCTCCGCTATAATCCCATCGTATCGCATAGTATAGTTATCGATCTCATAGTATTGTTATATTGATATCATCATTGCATATGCGTAGTACGAATGAAGCAGCTGATTAATCACGGTGGTGTACGCGTTTGTGCTTTACTCTGCGCGGTGCATAAACCACCTCACACTATGGATACCAAAGGATAACCTACGTCTCCTCACACGCCGTAGATACGAAGTGGTGCCTATAGGCACCTGGTGGCAGCAGATACCTTACCCATCGCTAATGCTTCGAAGATAGTGGAAGTAACACCTTTTCTGGACCACAACACAAATGATAATATTATTAATATTATCATAATAAAATGGCAACAACATCCTACCTTTATCCCGCAAAAAAATAACGAAAAAATGTGACGCTTTTTTTTACTTGACCTCCGCAAAAACACTTTCAACGTTAAAATGCATGCTCCCCCTCTCACGTCTGAATTTATTCAAGCACAACAATAATATGAAAAATCGCTATAGGGTTCATTAGCTAAAGCCGTAAGTAGGGAGCAACGTAGAACTAAACTGGCCCATAATTTAAATGCGCTATTCCAGTGTTGCCACCCACATGACGAAAGAGGAAATTCGGGGCATTAATAAAAAACCCTACGACACAGTAACAAGAGCCAACACCAGCAACTTTATTAGTCATCAATTACCCTACAGTCAACTACTTTTTCTTCTGTCCAAGAGCACAAAGCCACCGCCAGGGATGTCACAACACAGCGAGGATAAAAAACGAAGACGATCTCAAACAACTCGCGTCGCCGTAGTCGCGGTCTAGTTAATGTCCGGATCATAAAAAAGGATGCAAAAAAGAGAAGAGGATAACTTTACAAAAACCGTTGATGCAGGAAATGGCGTCCAAAACGAAATAACAAGGCAATTGCTTAACAGCACCAAGGTCGGTCGTCAGCAATCACATTATAAATGATGGTACAGGGAGCAGACAGACGATCGGAGAAGAAAACACGCTGAAAATCGTCTGACCCTTACGGTCAACTCTTAAAATCTACATTAAAAGGATAATGGATTTAAAATGGCTGACGTCATCATTTCGGTTAACGAGACTGAATGTGAAATAGGATTGAAATCATTTAATAAAATGGAAAATGAACACAAATCAAAATAAATAAACGATTTCAGTTGTTAGAGAGAAAATCACTTTCTTGCGAAGTTAGATTTTTTTACGATTACACGAAAAAGTTTTTCATTTGTTAACTGGCAACTATGAAGTAATCACGCACGGCGTATTTGTATTACAGTATGATTTAATTATTTTTTAACATTTTTATTCGTGTTGGGACAAGGGAGGACCCAGAAAATATTTTCAGGGGGGGGAGGAAAAACTTGAAAATCGATATAAAACCTTGTAATATGCGTAAATTTGTTATTTTCGGGGAGAACGCGCATCTCCCCAGATTTGCTCTTATGTTACGTTAATATTGCGTATATAGGTAGATATTTTCAATGTAAAAGGACTAATAAGTTAATATATTGCTAATATTCACACATACGATGGATACACAGGACCGATTTGATAAGTGCGATGTGCCTGCACACACGTGGGCGGCCACGTCTAGAGGGCGGCCGCAATTGTCCTGTGGCCATGATAACTCAACAATAGCCCTCATAAGAACGGCCAGGCGTACCTAGAACCGGTCCTGCACATACACATACATAATACACATGTAATATGTATTAATAAGTATATAAATATTGAATATTTATTTTCATTTTGAGGGCAAAGCTTACTTTTTAAACTAGGGTTAAATTTATAAATTCATCTACGTGGGACATCCCTGTAACTAACTCACCTGAAAAGATCATAAAAAATTTTGCCGTACAGATTTCTTTTAGTTTTTTAGCAATTTTGTGAAATGGTGAATTTCGCTTTTGATGGAAACTGCGATTTTACTGAAGAAAGTGTTTCTTGCATTTTTACGTCTTAACGAAATTTCCAGGATGACGGATTCTTTTGACGAAATTTCCAGGATGGGACCGAGCGTTTATCGCGACTACGAAACCACTCTATGTTTACGTTCAACTACGATTTTACCTGGACTCGAACTTAAACCAGTAAATCTAAAAACCGTAACCAAACCGATAAGCAAACACTTAACGCGGAATACAGTAAGTTGTCCCCATATGCGTCATAAATGTCAAAACGGTTTTGAAATGCCTCCTCTGAGGCAGGTTGCTTCATGAATTAAGCTTTCTTGGTTCAGCAGTGGTTGCTCAATTCATGGAGTCCCGAAGAACAGAATAAAATTACGGCATAAGGCATGGAATGAAATCACGGTGTTCGGAAAAGTAGATAAACCGCGTAATTTTTCACTTTCATTTTCTGCATTTCCTTTATTTTATGGAAAGTATTTTAAGTTGTTAGGAATTTCCTTTTATTTGTTTAGGACACTAAATAACAAAAATCCTCTTCAGTATAAACGAGACTTCACGCAACAAACAAAAGATCATCCTTAAGCAAGCACAGAAGACAAAAGTTGCATCATAAAGAGAACAAAAGACTAAAAGAAAAAAGATATTAAAGTTAAAAGGGCGAGAAACAAATGAAAAAGAGAAAAGTTAAAAAGTAAAATAAAAGAATGAGAACGTAAATAATTTGGATACAAGTGTCGATCATATCTTTTCGCAAAGTTTCGAAACCTACTGTGTAGTCTTCATCAGATGAAGCAAACTTAAAATCTTACTTCGAATCAGAACAGTTCGGAAGCATCTGCTTAAAATCCAAGGTTAAAATGCTAGTTCTAAAGTTCAAACGTAAGTTCGAGCGTTCAAATTCGATAGATGATACTTCCTGGTTACCACCTATCGATATTTAGCCTGCCGATCGTTCACGTATCGATGGTCGCATCGTTCCCACATCAATCCATGTTCTACAACGCAAACAAGATGACATCACAGCGAGCGCAGAACAGCAATTAAAAACGATAGCAGATGTAAAAGTTTATTTTTTAAATTACTAATTGTAATCCGTAAGATGTTCAACTAGTAGGGGTAGGTAGATATTCTATAATGTTAATAAAACGTTTAGAAAGATATTTTATTACATAATTATACCTAAAAATCTAACTTCGTCGGAAAAAAATCTCTAATGGTGTTTTTGAGATGCATGCTACGTATAGCTGCTAGAGGTGGATGTTATGGATAGTGCGTTAACGTAGGTATTCCAGTTTAAAGAAAATATTGGGAAGGGGCCCCCAAGAAACCCCAATTCTACCCATCTTCTTATGTTTGGTTTTCAGTCTCAAACGAAGAGGGGGGGTTCATCTCCCCCATCACAATTTTATTAAAAGGATACGTTCAAAGGCTTAAACAACAAATTAAAAGATTACATTTATTTCAATTGCCTGATAATTATTAAAACACATCAGATTTACTACTGGGGCAGGTATCTTAGGGCCCACCTCCCCCACCCCGAAACTAAATTTTTAATTTGTAGTTGGATACAGCCTCGAATGCTGTGATTGCAGCGATACATTCTGTAAAATTTTTTGAGTCCCCACCTCTGGATACGGACATGAATAAAATGATTTACGGGTCAACGTCCTTTTTGCGGATACCAAAAAACTCTTACAGTTATAGAAAAATATCGTCTGCGAACTAGCGTTCCAGTTTCACTGTGCATGCGTTTAAGCGACAATTGCATAATGGCAGCTGATGACGTTGAAGATCTCGCAATTGAAGTACGCAGTAGTCTATAAACATTGCGAATGTCACTGAGACGCGTTCTTCTCGGAAGCTAACGTCTTAAATTTATTTCCTTTTGTTTAGCACAAACGAGGACGTTAAGTCACCTTGTCTACTAATGTAGGCGGTGGACACGTTGCCAAAAGAAGGAATTTTCATATTTTATTTAACTCGTGCGCAAGAGAAAATATAAACGGCCATAGTTACATGAAGTTGTCTCCTTAAACCGAAAGCAAACGATCTCTTGCGCCATAACCTATGTTAGGGTGAAAATATGAACTGCTGCCAAATCAGAAAATTTGAAAGCCGGAAATTTTAAACCTACGACTCGTTTTATTTATTGGACAGCAGTTCCTTTCTTTTGCTTAAACTCCCATGAAATCCGTGAGCAACGAACAACACGATATTTTGCAGTCTTCGCAGAAGTTCCTTTTCTGCGCTTACAGGCCAGGCATAAAGGATATCGTCTGCTCCGTGGTCTTATGTGAGGAGAATGCCAAATAGTTCAAAATGTCGTGCGCACGAGGAAAGAAAGGTTTCGGTGAAAAAGCAGGAAATTTTTCAAAGAAATTCCCTCGATACAAACATGGCTTTGTTTTCTTAAAAAACTGGCTACTATTTTTTCATCATCCAACTATTGTACAGGATTTTGTTCTCTACTTTTTATTCTTTCTCTCTTTTTCTTATCTACGATTCAAAATATTTAAAAAAATGCTGATAAATTAATTAAATTTGTGGGTCACTAACTGTATGCATGTATCAAGCACGTATAGTAAAATTTCTATTCGACGGAAGTCTACTTTGCAAACGTTTTTTGTGGGATGCTGAACTATCTACGAAGCTCTTTACAAAATGTCTATAAACAGCGAAGACTCTTCTCAGTTCAACGAAATTTTTGCTTCTTTTGAATCCTTTAACGACTTACATTCCCATAATACGTTTTTCGTGCTTTAAAAAGCTACGAAATACATATTATAACAAGAAAAACTGATTTAAATGTATAATCCAGAATAATACATTATCAGTACTAATATGTACCCGCAAATTCAATCTTGTTTTGCTGAATGGAGAGAGTTACCGTCAATTACCAGGCCCATATCTAGAACCTAAGATGTCGAAAATACGTTCCACATGTCTGCAGTTATTATTATTTATATACACAAAAAAATTATTGTATAATTATTTATATATTACGCATGCTCATTTCATATAATATTAATACCAAGGGTGTATATAACATGTCATTTTGTCCTTGTTTTCTATTAATTGGTCGCTATAAATGATAGGGCAAAACTAGCAGATACGACATATCTACTAAATGAACTAATAGGAGTATGGAGATGATCAAGCAGAGCTTGATAATTGCCAATGAAATATGCGGGTGTTGTATCCCGTAAAAGTTAATGTAAGAAATTTTTAAAGTTTTGTGCACATATTTACTATTCTGTCAGAGCTTACAGGAAATAATTTAAAAAAAAAAATGACAGAAAAATGACTGGAAGTTTATGCTTTACGGCGCAAGGACATCAAAGGTCGTGCTGAACTAGGACCTACAGTTTTCCGAGGAATACGAACCTCTTAAGGTCTAGGGAACCAACCGTCAAACTACAGTCAACAGTTGGTCCGTAAGAATTCTTATTGTGGCACCATTGGAAGTCAGATGCGAGTTAACAGTGAGCTAGGCCAGTGGTGCGCAAACCGTGGGTCGCGATGCCTCTGGGAATCGCGAGAAAATTTCTGTGGGTCGCCAAATTTAAAGAAATTTATTTGACAATAAAAAATATAAGGCTTTCCTATAACAAGTACCAGGTACCAGTGAAATGGGATACATGCTATACACATTGCAAAATTCCACTAATGTTGTTAACTTTATATATATATATATATGTAATTAATATAATATATGTAATTTATATAAAATACATAATATATATATGGTTAATATAATTTTGTATTTAATGTGTTTTCTTTACTCTGTTAAAAAAAAATTTTTATGCAAATGTGGCGGCGGCGGATCTTTTGGTTACTATAAAAGGGGGTCGCGGATTACTTGGTTACTATAAAAATGGGTCGCGGCTTGAAAAAGGTTATGCCCCACTGTGCTAGGCGAACGAGCAACCACTGTACATCGCAAAGTCAAGACTGAAAATAGTTTGGAAATCGAAATCTAAAGGAATAGAGAGAGGAGGTGGCCA
This sequence comes from Dysdera silvatica, assembly GCA_006491805.2. Lineage (NCBI taxonomy): Eukaryota > Metazoa > Arthropoda > Arachnida > Araneae > Dysderidae > Dysdera > Dysdera silvatica. Next base: position 107,945,095 of record QLNU02003225.1, on the reverse strand, counting down.
TTCTCTCTTTGTGTACATTTTTAAATACAATTACAATTCATAAAACTTCGTAAGTGACCCCCACTTCGAGTATATATCAATTTCCAACCTATTTTCAGTTATGTTTTAGTAATTTTATCAATCGTCACAGACTAGAGGTCCTGTAAGCGTCAATAGAAAAATAAAAGCATACGAAACTTTAAACGTCCTATCAAGGGTGGATACAGGATCCAGAAAACGTCTTTTTTTGGGGGGGGGGTAGAGAATGGGGTGCGCAAAGCTTAAAAAACCAATGTAGCGACCTGTAATATAATAATAATATAAATTTGTCATTCTCGGAGGGTTTGTGCGCCCTGACCTCCCGCCACTAGATACGTCCTTGCTTTCTACACCAGCTCCTGCATAACGACAGATTAACCTTGAAATAAGGAATTTAACCGAGAAGTGGAGATTTCCTCCGCTACGTTAAGTGGGTAATTATCCATCCTGAATGTAAACAAGAATGTCCGTCGACACTTTTTAGCATATCATCGACTTAAGTGGATTTGCGATATCGGTGGCCATGTTAGAGGGGATCTTCTCCTAATTACGCCAAACGCTGTGGAGAGGAATGTTTGATATTTCGTTGCATTTCCTATTTTTCCGCACAAATTATAATCTACATTTAATTCATAGGTGTAACTTTGAGGTTTAAACCCCAAAGGGGGCAAATAATTTAAACCTAAATTTTAAAAATTCATCTGTCTGATTGTCAAAACACGTAGAAACAAAAAGTTGGTTTAAGGCAAATTCTTTATTAAGCATAATACTAATCTGATTATTGAGTATTTCTTTCTAGTATTGAATGAATGTCAAACGACAACCTTATTTGGTCATTGAGTAAAACATTAAGTTTGTAGCAGTTTGTTGAAATTGTTAACAAAAACATGAAGTTCCAAAACATGACGTTCAACATGAAGTTGATGGTCTGGAGAACACGAGGGCCATGAAATCACATCAACCTTTTCTCGTTCAAACCACTCCTTGGTGGACATTGATGCATATACACTGGCATTATTCTGTTGGTACTTCCAATTCGGACTGCATAAAAGAGGCCCAGATGGGATTAAGAGATCATACATTAATTCCTGATATATTTGGAGTTCATAGTGCCCTGAAGGAATACGATGTCTGCTTTGCCTCCTGCTCTACTCTGCTACTGCCCGCATCTTCACTTCACCGCCTTCTTGCTGTCTACTCAGCCTTGTCTTTGGCTGAGTGCGAATTCATCGCGATCATGTCAATTGACGAATATCAAATCAGAGATATCCAGACAGAAACATTTTTCATCAGAAAACAGTGTTTCATCCCACTCATGACTCTATTTCACAGTTTTTTACACCAATCGAGCCGATTTAACTTATTACTTGTAGCAAGTTTCTGTTTGCTTTCATTGGCCTGAACTTCATGTTCGAATTTACTTTTAAACTTGTCCACACAGTTTGGTGGGGTACAGGTGTTGACAATACGCGTGCAATTTTACGAGTGGACACTTGCTCACGAGTGGCAAGAGCTTGAACGTGCCTGTGGTTCCGGGGTAACAGTTTTGGTGGTCTACCTGATCTTTTTTGGGTTCCACAATTATCACCTTTTTCGATGACAGTTTGGACAGCAGTTTGTGAGCGTTCTATTTTACGGGCTAGTCCTCTTGTTGACTGTCCCTTGCCATGCAGCAAATATATTTTTCTGGCGTACTTTTCATTTAGTTCTTTTCCTCAAGGCCTAGTCACGAAACGCACTTTTAATCACAACATTGGATCCATATGATAGCCTACATGTATCATATGATGTGTATAAAACTACACACACACATGTAAATTAGTTTACAGGCCCGCAGGCCATGAATTTGTATGTTGAGTTTACAGGTTAACAGATGTACAGAGTCAACAGTTCTTTACAGGTTGTAAATGATTATTTTTTCTTAAGCAAAATTTTTTTAGCCATTTTCAAAAGTTGTAATCATTATATGTATGTAATCACCATTGGTATATTATTTGCATAAATTTATATCAAATGCTTATTACAATCGTAAGTTATTTGTGCTTTATGGGTGAGTTTATAATTTATTAGCACAGTGTATAGACTATTTACAACAATTATAAATCTGTTCTTAACATTTCCGTGATATCGACAGATATAGAGCATATTAGGCTCAAACGTGGACACGGGGTGGGGGGGCGTCACAGGGGTCATGACCCATCCCAAAAATATATTTTTTCACTGTAAAAATTCCAACTTTCATGAAAAATGAAGGGTGTTATTCCAAGACCATGGCAAATTCTGTCCTTGACTCCCCCCAAAATGAAAGCCTGTGTCCGCTCCTGACCAGGTTCAACCTTGTTTATAGCGATATACCGTATATAGCGATTCCTAAAATATCACTATGAATAAATTTCTCTGTATTGCGATACTTTTTCACTACTGAGAAATTTATAATAGTGTAATAACACGACATTTGATTTACTTTTAACGTTCAGCACTTCTGTAACGATGTATCCATTAATTACTCTTTTTTTTCCACTACTTTGAAAGGGACAGACAGGCAGACTCTAGAAAAAAGAAAAAAAAAAGAAAAGGCTTTCTACGCTCACCAATTCCCAACTTGCCCATTAGAAGCAAATTATTTTTGTGTCCATTCTGAACGTTTTGACATGTTAAAATCATTAACTATTCACCATTACATGCTATCCCATTAGGTTGAATAACTATTATTATTGTTAGTATTATACATCGTTTCAAGCAAAATCTTTTCCGATTACTAAACTCTTTCAAAAATACAAAATTTCACCGTCATCTCTGACTTGTAATCCTTTTTACTTTCGAATCCATTTCTATTAATTTTTAACGTTTTCATTCTTTGACCTTCGGTTAAATATTTCTCTATTAGTTAAGAGAGTTCTCTAATAAAAAGATCTAGTTAAGTAACTTGTAAATAAAGATCTAGTTAAGTAATTTTCTAGATAAAGATCTGGGTTAGTAACTTGTAGGTAAAGATCTAGGTTAGTAACTTGTATATAAAGATCTAGTTAAGTAACTTGTAGATAAATATCTACTAAAATAACTTGTAAATAAAGATCTAGCTAAGTAACTTGTAGATAAAGATCTAGTTAAATAACTCGTAGATAAATATCTAGTTAGATACAGATTAAAGGTCTACTAAGTCCTCCTTAATTCAAATTTAAGACTTTCTAAGCATGGGCGCCCATATGAGTACTTTTAGGGGGGGGCTGAGAAAAATTATTACCTCCTTCTCAAAGCTGTCAAACATTTTAATGAATGTACAAGATACCAAAACGCTACAAAAATAATTGATAGTGCTTGACAATTAGTAACGAGCTAAAAAGTACCTTATTTTAAAATGTGACTGTAAAACTTTTGAAAGTAAATGCATAGCAGGTTCGGGCAAATAAAATTTTTAAACGGCTAGCTTGAGCCCCTCTCTGCCCCCCACATGGGTGTCCACGTTACTCAGTGATTTCTGAAACTACCAGTTTTCACGTGAACTCTTCTAGTCATCCTAAAACTATTTTTTACCGCGTGCAACCGTTTTCAACCATAATGGTGTGTCTGATATTTCTGATAAACGTGTGCTTTTGAAAACATTCCAAAAGCTATTAATGTAGAAAGAGGCATAAGTAAATATTTTGAATTCGCAGCGAAAATTGGGAATTTGTAGTTACGAAAGTTTGGAACAGGAGACACTTCATTACCCAGAAAGCGAAAAAAAAAAAGTGAGCTACTCGCCAAATTGGCAACCATGCTTCAAATACTCCATTTTTTCACTTCAAACTTTTGCCATTACATGACGGATGAAAGTCATCAGCAATGATCTTCTTGTGGTGTGAGCAAGGGCGAACCGAGTACTCTCAAAAGGCGCGAGTTCATTGGCTAATAAAAGGCTACTACAAAAAATACTACCATAGACTACTAAAAAGCTACCGACTATCGCCCACAGGGGAGCACCGGCCTAGTCCACCCCTGGGTATGAGCCAGTTGAAGAATATTGCGGGAAACGGGATATTATTTGCTTTTTACGACGCAAGGACAGGAAAGGTCACACCATGCCGGGACCTGCAGCTCTCCGTGGAATCCGAACCTATGCTACGTAGGGAATCGAACATGTTTGCTAGTTAAAAAAATACTAAGTATAGTTTTTAATTCTCGCACATATACGTCCTCGCTTAGAACCACAGTACACCCCCCATGTTACCTCATTTGGTGGCCCTTCAGCTTTTAAGCCGAGCCAAATGCCTCGTTAGCTAAACTCTCGGCACGGTCCTAGTTTTTCAGTTATTATACGTTCTGTTTTCTTTTTGTATCATGTTTCATTTTTGAGGTAAAATTATTTAAAATAAAAAAATAAAAAAAAAATAAAATAAATGAAATCACTATGCATTCCCGGAATCGAATTCTGAACCCCATATTAACTCGTTCTGTACCAACCGTCACATATATGTCACAGAGCCGTTTCTTACCAGAGCTCGACGTCACATATATGTGACAGACATTTTTCGTCAATTTACTAAGGCATATTTAAACGTGTTGTGTTTTGAATATTGTTATTAAGTTCTAAAACTTCTTTTACTGTGGTGGACGTTTTTCCCAGGAGATCCGGGTAGCAAACGGAAGACGAAATTCGCCTTTAGGAGGTAATAGATAATTCTTCAACTTTTTTTCAGTTATTACATGTTCTGTTTCTTTCCGTGACGCCCTTGTTTCATTTTTTAGGGAAAAATTAAATTTTCAATTAAATAAATAAACAGGCAGGTAGACAGACAAACAGACAGAGGTAAAAAGAGAGAGAGATAGAGTGTAACTATTTTCGGCATCGAATATTTGGTCTTGAGGCCAAACATTGTGAAGCAACTCGACTTTTAGAGCTAATCGACAATTCTTCAGCTGTTTTACGCGTTTTGCTTTCTTTCTGTGGTATATTGTTTCAGTTGCCAATGCAAAATGAAAAATTTCATTTAAAAAAAATCATACACGCATTGCCAAGATCAAGCTTATGACGATATCAGGTGATGAAACTTGACGTTGGTGTGTGTCCAGCTGTGTGTAACAGCGCCGGACCATGAAATTTTCGTACCAGAGACAAAAATGTATAATGGGGCCCTCGTAAAATATTAATTTACCACATTTGCCATTTTAAATTATTAGCTATATTTTTTAATTCACACACACATAAACGTCCGCTTGGAACCACAATCCTCCCTCCTATGTTACCCCATTTGGGAGCCTCTTAAACTTTTAACTTGAAGTAATTGCCGCTTTTGGCAAGCACCTCGCCACACTCTTAACACAACCTTGACAAGGATTTGTCAATTGAGGAAATTTAACTCCCCCCTCCCCGAGTTATCACCCTCGGCGTCACTGATAATTTTGTTTAAAATACCCTTCGCCATCTTCTTCTAGTTGTGAAGGTGGGATTGGGGCCTCACAAGTAGGATAGCCTTGGACCCCTTTTCCTCTTCTAAATCAGGCACTTGTAACTACTGCGGCACCATATTCCCCTAGCCCTGTGGTGCCGTACTTGTAACTACCGCGGCACTACAGGGCTAGGGGAATATTTGAGAGAATGTAGTTAATTTGCGATCTTGATGCTCCTCATGATGGAAAGACCAAACATTTCTTTATTTCATGAGTAATGTTAGCATAAACGCGTACATGATAACAAACTTCCCGCACACCATGGGTCTGCAGAGGCTTTGTCTATACCACTAACTATGAACTAAACTTGGCAAAATTTTAAGAAGGTAGGGATCTGATCTCCTTGTTTTTAAAATAATGAGAATCCTCTACAATTGGCAATTTGCCTTCACATGTGGGGACACAAAGGAAGTGGCAATAAAAGAACATGTTGGTTATCCAATTACGTCAACAGACACTGCATGTCAGTTTCGAACGGCGTATTGCATGCATAATGAACAGATAATGAACAGTTAATCAACTTCAGCTTAAAGCAGAAGTTGATTAACTAGGGAGGACGGAAAAACTTTAATCTCCTCTCTTTCTTTGCCAGAGTAAAAGCTAATTAACGTTTTTCTAAATGTCATATCTGTAAATGTCTGAAATGAAATACAAGATTAAAGAGCTAACGAAACTGACATGGACAGGATATTACTTAAAATTATCATTTTTTTTTAATTGTAATATTTAGAACAGCGATGGCTAAATGACGAACCACCAATTTATTTATTACGCGATCCGCGTACTGTTTTATTCAAATATTTGTGTTTTCTAAGGAACGTGAACAGCAGTGGTTATGCTCCGTCAAGTTTTCCAAGGAATCTAAATTTCTGCTTACAAAAGACCAAAACCCCGAATTACGGAGGAGAGAAAAGGGGAACGCATACGTATTACGATATCATTGTAATGCTACTTACACTGAATGGTAAGAACGGATCTATGTTCGTTTTTATAGTTATGCTGGTTTTTAGAAATAAGTACTTCGGTAAATGAAGTCACCTTTGTATCATGAATGGGACAATTTTAAAGGTTAATTTTAAAGGTTAATTTTAAAGGTTAATTTTAAAGTTAATTTTAAAGATTAATTTTAATTTTAAAGGTTAATTGAAAAGGTTTTTAAGGAAAATTTAAAGGTTAAGAAACTGCGGTGTGGAGAGCGAATAGGTTCTGAATAGCTATTGTAAATCATCATTGCTTTAGCACCACGCTTCTGTCTGATACAGTAGTACTAAAGAAAGAATATACAAAACATCTACGTTTAAGATGTTACTTGATGCAAGGCATGAGACAATATAAAACTACAATACGTCTCCGAATGTAGAGTGATATAATAGAAACTGCTGAACAACCCATTAAATGAGCCTACGCCCGCGGCGCTTAAAGAGGTCACGGGCAAGCAGACCACATGGAGCTACATCATGCTCGAACATGAGGTAGTATTTTAGCGAAAAGAGTCATCATTTCTTTAATTACTCAAACAATAACCCAAGCAGACATCACATAAAGCCACACTGAGTTTCAGTATGAAATATTTGACCGTGGAAAGAAATGGAGAGTGTGACAAAGGGAAAAAAACCACACTACAAAGTAGTGAAAACACAATGAAATAGCAAAAACACTACAACTTGGAAACCACTTCAATGTAGATACTTCAACGACCTTCAGCAGCTGTACATCAACAACGAAGTCTAAAATAAATGGGTTAACCCAAAGAAACCTGAAGCTTGAAATTGAAGCCATCGTGTTTTTAGGGAACAAGAGCAGCAAAGACCATGTTGCGCCCGGATCTACAATTTTCAGGAGAATTCAAACCTCTAAAAACCCAGGAAACCAATCTTCGAACTACAGTGAACAGTCAGTAGTCGGTGGGATTTCTGTTTTGGCACTGTTGGTAGTAGGCAACTGAAGTTAACGGTACGTCAGAGGAACGCTTTACCACAGTACCACCGAAGAACCACCCGAAGTCCAAAACAATGGGTTTCAGGTCAGATTATAAAAGCGAAAGACCGCCAAAAATACATCTCAAGGAAAAACTCAGAAGGGCAAATGTAGCCAGTGCTAGCCAACCCCTGAAACAACATAGTTCATACAATATTCTAGGCCAATCTTTAAAGATATCATAGGTACAGACTTAATCAAATGACGAAAATAACCCACTAGCAACTGTCTATAAGGATACTTTTTTTCCACCTTTAATTTATACAACAACGTTTTTGCAAAAGATCTCCATTTTCTTCGTATTTTATTTTTGTTGGTTTTCTAATTTTCCCCGCGTTTTTACTACATCCCTTTTCTAGAGGTCTCCTTCGTGTGTTTCCTTGTCTACCTCCTTTACTCGTTTCATGGCAGTTCCAGTTTCTTCGTACTTGTCTATCAATATTGTTTAGTTTATTCCTAAGTGCATGTTCCAGCGGCTAAAATCTAGACGATTAGCTAGAATTGGCTAGAAACTAGCCAGTTATTATTTCCTTTGTTTAATCATTGTTGACACGGGTTTTAGGCCTGAGATATTACACAGTTCTATATTAGTTACCTTTGTTTGACCAGTGTACAGGCCAGAACGGGATTAGTGACAAAAGATTTTGGTTAAAATTCTAGGATCTCTGAACAATTCACGTCCTTTAAATCATTGGTCACTAACCTTTCGGACCTCACGGACCACTAAATTCATAATTTTAAATCCCGCGGACCATTAATACGAATTTTTTTAAAAAGATAAGTAAAGGGCTTCTTGTGGTAACCGCATTGCGGCAACTGATGTCTTTTTCACTAATTGCCGATAATTATTTCAAGTACATTATCGACATAAAAATTTACAATTAATTATTTTAATACAAAGTTGAAAATGAGTACTTAAACTTTTAGAATCCTATTAAGCACATTTTGTGAATTTAGTGCAATATAAAGGCGAAAATTGTCATTCAGAATATGAGAATTTCTTAGAATATTATTTTTGTTTTATTATTAATAAAACATTAAAAATACAAATAATATCCAGATTTTTCTGCGGACGACCAAAATTCTCTCACGAACCACCAGTGGTCCGTGGACTACCGGTTGGCGACCGCTGCATTAAATCCTTATCACCTCTTATAGTATACGTGTAATACTCTAATATTATGAAACAATAGCATCCCAGTAACTCTAGCCGTATTAGCGTATTGGAAGACCCTGGGCTGGATCATTTTTGAGACTCTTTTTACTCTAATTTTTAAATTTCCAAACTTTGACAATAAAAAAATAAATATAATATACATGACGTGGCCATATATATCCTACCCAAAAGCAGGAGAGTGTTTGTGGGAGAGAGGAAAGTGTGGGGGGTGATGAAAAGAGCATTAAGTAGGTAGTTTAAGACGTTTATTTTGCAGTCAAAGCGTTCAATTTTAACATGTACATGTGCATTTTCATGACTGTACTGGGTATTCAAACTTATAAATTTTATAAGTATTGCTGAGGACCCTAGCAAAGTAAATCAAAATTAATATTTTTGTTGACAACATTTACTTTAAAACGTTGACTCTGAGTCTTCCCCGCTATCCATATGTTGAAAAAATTCACTCAATTGCCATATTACATCCTGGTACTAACAATACATATTCTGCAATTTGTATGATGATTGTTTGAGTGTTTTATGTTTATGTGATTTTTATGTGTATGGAATGTTTTAACGTCTATGAAACTATATATAGAATTTCCTCAAAAAATATGTAAAAGTTCAAACCCATTTTTTTTTAGTTCTTTACTTAGAAAATCATGCGACTACCCCACAGGAGGGAACAATTATGCGTCCCATGAGGGATCTTGGAGATACCGGGGCACATTCGCCCAAAACGGGACTGTCCTACCGAAAACGGGACGTCCGGTGGCGTTGAAGATATAATATGCAAACTTCGACAAATTTGGGTCACTTCTGTTTGGGCCAGGGCCTTGACCTCGGGCTACATTGGTCCATTCGTTAACACGGCACTAACCATAACAGCTACCACGATGGATTTCCTGGGCGCGAGTTGATTCCTAGCAACTTTGCTAGTGTGTGAACACATGGAAGCTCAGGGGCCACGTTATACTGTTGGTCCCATTACAAACTTTACAGGATTTTCGCTATAAATGAAAACAAGAACCAAAATGACTAACAATGGTGAATATAGTCTCACAAAACCCATGTAAATTGGATAATTTTACAAGAAAACTCCTGAAATTCTTACAATGAGGAAATGCGGAAACTCCGAATGGAAACAAGGAGAATGAAAAGCCGGTACAAGACAATTCCATCTTCTTACCGCGATAGTCGTCTTCATAATCAATTACATTGTCTAATGATGATAAGCTGCGCTGAATATGATAATCAACTGTACAAATATGATTACACGGCTTTGTACAAGCTGTAGTAGAAATCCAACAACCCACAATAATAATGATGATGATAACAATACGGGAGCACTGCTCTAAGGATAGAGCTTATCTCGACAACAGGCCATTGATGAGCTCTTCCATTCCGCTGAATATGCGAATAATGAAAGAGTGTCTCAGTTATTGAACTCTGAGAAGATGACCTTCCAGGTGTAACGAGCAATCGACCCATTCAAGAGTATCACCACACCTTACCGCAAATCTCGGGTTGGAGGGCATTCACCACTAATAACTAGAAGCTCCGTCCAATACTATTAATGGGTCTCATTAAAACCGCAGCTCAAGCCGGAAGATATCATCAAAAAGTTGTTATAACCGGTCCAGACACAAAGCCATAAAGACAACAATGTACAAAAAGAAAGTCTGGGGGTAAAATCTTCCATTGTGGATTCATGGTCGCTGCAAAATACTATGAAAGATTTCAAGCAGATGCACAGACTTGCCTAACCAATTGAACACTCTCCAAAGGCCTTGCTTACCTTGCGGCTCTGACTACCTTGCTATAAATATTTTGTTTCGTTCCGGCTTGGCGACGTTTAGGCGCGGGGCAGAGATATATATATATATACAGACACACACACTCAATGGTAGAAAACCCTCCGAGGGGTCATGGCCGAAGGGGAAAACTAGGGCTTGGTGACTGCGATGATCTTGTTTAATTAAGATTTCGATCACGCTCGTGTGGACGAGATTAGAACTCGCTCACTTTCTCTTTTTTTTTAATGCCCTTTGGGAAATTATTGGGGGCCAGGAAGCGGTGGGGCCCCCCCACCCCCTCAGGAAATGGGTTTTAAGAGTAGAAGGAATCTTGTTTGGGAAGAATGAACACAAAGTAGTTATTTATCATTAAAATTCCAGTGGTAAGACGGTGTTATTTCAAAGAATGAACAGTAGAGGGCGTGTTTAAAATGGGAATTTTATAATAGTACAAGTGTACATTGGTATCGTTATTTGGAACTCTTGTCGTCGTGAAGAGGGATTGGCCGTGTAATCGTTTTTGATGGATGGTAATGACCAGGTGGACCAATCCAAAGAAACTATTGGGAGTGGGGGGGGTGGGGGTCCAGGTTCAAAGACAATCCTAGCTACGTTTTAGGCTTATATTCCGTCTCAAACGAAAAGCCTTTTACCATCACCCCCTTCCCCACAATTTTATCAAAAAGGAACGCCCAAAAATTTGAAAAAACGACAAAGAACTGTATTTCCTTCAATTGCTTGATAATAATTACAACACTATAAGGCTACTTTGATGCAATGAAGTATAGTCCTGTTTCTCTGCTTCTAAAAATAATGTTCAGTTACACATTTATATAGCGACATGTTGGTTGTATTTTTATAGCGCAAGAACAGCAGGGGTCATTATGCGCCACACGGAGACAGGAAAATCATGAACAATAACAATCAAAATATTTTATATGTTATAACCTTCACACCTCAACTTTATTCTGGATTTCTTTATTTATTATTCATCGATTTTGGAAGGGCCCGTGAAGTAAATATTTTGGGGCGCGCCAAGGGTCCTGGGCCCCTTAGAATTGGGGCCCTTGATAATGAGAATAATCCTTGGTATCTGTTGACTACTACAATCATCAAATTCGTCGCCGTTAACGACTAGTCAAATAAGGCCCGTGGGCCAAATTTTAAAAAGAAGGTGGCTTGGATAAGGGTTTTTGATGAAAACAGAATTTTCTCTCATACGACTTTTTTTTTACAAATAATATCGCTCAAATGGGAGTTAATCCCTAAATACAGCCCTGCTTGTACATGGCCTTGAATTAAATAACAATTAAAATTTCGTAAACCAAAATAAAAAGGGGATAAATTTATAAAAAGATCGGTTTAAAAATGTGTAAATTTGCAGAATTTTTTCCAGAATTTTTTCCATAGATAGGGTTTATCTCCGTTGGAGTAGAAGAAAGCGCAGTTATTAAATACACTTAGCCTTATAACACACACACACACATATATAACGTTTTTCATAGATATATTTTTTTTTACAAAAATTCGCAAAACGTGTTACCATTTTTTGTCCAGAATTCCATAATCAGCATAAACTTGTTGAGATCGAAACTCCAGCCTCGACATATCCGCTATTACCGGTTTTTCAAAACTATATATTTGATAGTCCACCCAGGAAGCAAACGCGCCCTCCGCCTCTTTTTTACCCTTTGTTCCTCGCACACACGAATAAAAGACATGACCTTAAAAGTATGGACATTGTGGTGCAAGCAAACGTAGGGCTTCTAGCAATTTCCCATCCCGGATATCGTGCGGGTGATTAGGGGAGAGAAAATTACAGGAGTGTGGTGGTTGAAGAGGAAAAGTTTTTTTTTGGAGCGACCAACGGAATGCAGGCAACGGGAATTTAAAGAGGAGCATTATCAAATAACTTCGCTCTTTGAAATAACTATATTTGAATGCCAAAAATAACCAGCATTTTAAGGTTTAAATAAACGAGATCCAATTTCAAAACAAAAAATTATAAAATCAAAATGATTTTAATCGGGTTGAAAAAGAATTGTAAACTCGAGCAAAAGATATAATTAAATTACTGACGTTACGAGTATTATAGTTAGAATACAGTTGGATTAGAATATAGTTAGAATATAGTTAGAATATAGTTGGATTAGAATATAGTTGGATTAGAATATAGTTGGATTAGAATATAGTTAGAATATAGTTGGATTAGAATATAGTTAGAATATAGTTGGATTAGAATATAGTTGGATTAGAATATAGTTAGAATATAGTTGGATTAGAATATAGTTAGAATATAGTTGGATTGCAATGGTAGGTAGCTTTTCTATTGAAGCTAAATTTAATACAATTAAACATAAAAACGCCAACTCCAAATTCCAGCCATACCGGTAATCCTCAATGAAATGAAATTTTGTATATTTAACATAGGAATATATGAGTTGTAGCTCTGTAACCCCTCCCATTAAGCCTATAACTCCCTTATGAACTTTCTGCTTATGCCACTGCTACGACCCGCAGATAAAAATAGCATACGCTGGGTACATCTTGGAATAAAACCCAGATCATTGGCATAGTAGTCAAATGCGTCAAAAATGATTAACGAGTCATCAATCCGCCGTCTAAGTTGCTGTGTATCCTGGGTAAGGTGAAAACTCCCGTTAAACCAATACACAACCGATAGATATTTGACATATCTCTACAAAAATATGTATACACCGGATATATATGTAAAGATATCGGACCATTTCCAAAGCTGTTAATATCTTAATTATACATATATTTTGTGACATTTTTCGCTATCAATATAATAGTGGTTTAATAAGATGTGATTAAACACGTTTAGAGACAAACATCGTAGTTCCTTTGCGTTGAAAATTAAAAATTCTGAATATCCGAAATAAGGGCAGCTCCCTTAATTTCAGATAATCAGGGTTCTATTGTTTTACCATAAATTTAAATACAAAATATTTTTAAGAACGAATACAAATAAATTCAACAACCAAAACTAAAGCTGACTACACTCTACTTATCCATTCCAAAGTGCATATTACCCAAAGGAGTTAACGAAAGTGAAAATAACATCATTAAAAGCCGAACATGTTCTCTTCTCCAAGATTATCTTTAATGAAGAAAACAGATTGACACGTACAGTTGTGGAAGCATGTTTTGGCAACAGGTCAAATATTCAGGCCTCGAGGCGCTCCTTTTTTTTATTTTTTTTTAGTTAGGGAAAAAATAAATAATCGGTTGTCACATTCAAGATCGCCAGAAAAATGGCGGAAAAAAATAAAACTTAAGTTTCAGTCGCCGTCAGCGACGTACATTGCGATAATGACATTTAATTTAATACTTCATGATGTTAATGACCGCGCAAATGCAAATTTTACTACATTCATACCCAAATGAGATTCTACCGACCGGAAATTGATGATTATGTTCGTAATTGATTGATAACGTAATTTAGCAAGGGAAGTCCTTCCGGTAAAACGGCTAATTTTATACGTCCTTTAAATGACGGTTCATGGATGTACAATTGCACATACGATGCAATATTGAGAGCATGTGCATTACTTAAAACAAAACTTATTATATTATAAAATCGTCGTTAGATATTTCTTCGTTATTTCTTAAAAATTGATAACATTCATAATTGAACTACAATATATCGAGAAAACTGCTCCCTAATACAGATTATATAGAATTGCATTTATATAGGTTACCAGGGCCGTAGGTAGGCTGAGGCTAGGGGGGAATGAACCCCTCCTGGAATTTTAATCACCCTCCGAAAAAAGTTTTTTCAAAATAAATTATTTTAGAATTTTTATAAAATTGTATACGACAATGGAACTTGTTCTCTGGCGTTAAAAATATTATGATATTGTGCGCAATTATTATTATTATTATTTTTTTTTTTTTTGGCAGAGATTTGAGTCTCCATCTACTTCATAATAAGGTTAAGGAAAATTATAAATTTTAGTATGCTTCTATTTCAATGCAAAATTTACGTTAAGAAATTTATTTATTAACGTTAAACATATCAGTTTACTTCTAATATATTTAGTATTATTAAATATATTAATAAAATACATCAAAATATTCACGAATTTTAAGTCCCTCTGTAACTTTCTGACCACCCCCCCACCGTAACAAGTGTCTAACTTCGGGCCTGAAGGTTAGATAAAAAATAAATAACTGTTCTTAATACAGACACATGAGTTTAGTCATGTAATCTTTGACTCCATTTTCATATCTAAACGACACACGTCATTGTAATTAATTGTTACATAACAAAATCGCTCCAAATTATCACACAGACTAGATTTTTACTCTATAAGTACATCACATGACTCACAGAAATGCTATTTAGACCGATTGAACGATGCATTTACTGACAAAAGGTTTATTCTATTTTTCTGCTGCTGGCAAAGCACGAACATGTGATGGCTTTTTTCATGTTGAAAATCAAATAAATTTGGAGGGCGAAAGGAAAAATAAATTTTATTTTCAAGGACTAGAGAACGCCGTGCACTGAAAAATATAAAAATTTGATTATGACGACTGCATTATATTTCATAATGAAATTACCTCTAGTAACCCCCCACCTTTCTCTTACACACATGGGTGCTCATATGGGGGCCGGAGGGGGATCGAGCCCCCCCCTAGCCGTTTAAAAATTTAATTTGCTCGAATCTGCTATGTCTTTATTTTCAAAAGTTTTACAGTCACATTTTAAAATAAAGTACTTTTTAGCTCATTACTAATTGTCAAACAGTATCAATTATTTTTGTAGCGTTTTGGTATCTTGTACATTCACTAAACTTCTCAACAGCTTTGAGAAAGAGGTAATATTTCTTCTCAGCCCCTCCTAGAAGTACTCGTATGGTCTCCCCCCCCCCACCATATATATATTATTAATTCCACTTACCCCAGCAAATTATTAACTTTGTTGTTTTGGGCAGCTGTGGTTATAATTCCATTACGTTATTGCAAAGCAAAATACTAATTATGTGTGCAATTTGAAATAAAATGCAAATAAAGAATAAAATTATAAAGCTCCCTATTATTATAATATAGATCCGAACCCCCGTTAAAGCGAATAATGATGATGATAAAAGACCTTCACATGTTAAAAGCAATTCGTATTATCCGCAAAGACTGGTATCGTATTATCAAATTGTTACAATTTGATGGGAAGTCAGGAAATTAAATCTGACATTTTTATAACAAGACACATAACGAGTTAATCAATTCATAGATACTCAATTAAATCAATTACATATCTGTAAGTGATATTGGTTGTTTTCTTGTATATATGCCCCATCTATTAGAGAAGCCAGCCTTGAGGTCAGGGCGATAGGCCACCTCAGTCACATTAATGGCCTCTTCACACACACACACACAGGTTTTAAATTAATTTCTTATTTAAATATCGAAGAATGTATGCTTCCAACTAGGACGCCGCCGGTTTATCGCATTTCTATGGAAATGAGATGGGCGGAATTAACAAACAGTGTAATACGCGAATTTTTCATTCATTTAATCAGTTTCCAAGGCTTTTTCAACAAAAATAAAGAAATAGAAAGAAAGTTGTTTGTGATGTCTGCGTGTCAATTGCAAGAGGAGAGAAGGCATACTGAAAGCATCTTCGGTATGTTGCCACGTCAAATTTAATTACTAAGGCATGTACATGCAACAGAGTAGAATACAATATAAACATTATATAGTTAACGTATTCCATAATGCAGCGGTTCTTTAACTTTTCTAGATCGCGGACCTCCCCTTCAGAGATCACTCGCCCTTCCGGACTCCCCAAGAATTAACTCAAAGTTTAAAGCCCAGAATTTGCATCATATATGTATATAATCTAGTATCTCATCACTGATCTTCACCATTTAAGAAAGGATTTTTTTGGTTCTCTCATAATTTGTTCTTATCATTGAAGAGTAAATGATCTTTTCTTAGCATTTTTCCGAATCTTTGTGGAACACTAGAAGGGTTCCCCAATAGGATTCTGCCGACCATAGTTTAAGAACCGCTGCTATAGGGGATACACTTTTTTGACTGGGAAAAATTAAAACAAAATAGCATTAATTCTTAATGATGTAATATTATTACCTTTAATGATTAATTTTAGTAATAATCTAAAATTGGGGACCGTTTTGAAGCATTTTTGGTGGTTTTCAGATGGCGACATCGAATATACGTGCTCAGGATGAAAACTTTTACAATACATATACATGTAATGCTTAAGAACATGTGGGATAAAAAGCAAAAAAAAACATGCCGGCGTCGTATAAATAGAGCAAGGTAATAAATTATTCTTTGAGTAAAGAAATAGATTTCTTATATACATTATTCCTTAGCCTTGGGGATTTTTTATATACATTATTCTTTAGTCTTGGATTTCTTATACACATTATTCCTTAGTCTTGGATTTCTTATATACATTATTCCTTAGTCTTGGATTTCTTATATATATTATTCCTTAGTCTTGAATTTCTTATATACATTATTCCTTAGTCTTGGATTTCTTATATGCATTATTCCTTAATCTTGGGGATTCCTTATGTACATTATTCCTTAATCTTGGGGATTTCTTATATACATTATTCCTTAGTCTTGGGGATTTCTTATATACATTATTCCTTAGTCTTGGATTTCTTATATACATTATTTCTTAGTCTTAAACTCTATCTCATACATGATAGAATAAATTACACAAGAAATTAACACCACGATACAAAAATTTCTCTGACACCATGAATTCTTCAAATCAATTACAAGGCGACATATTCCCCCCTGGCAATATCATTGGCATTTCTAATCGTTTAAATCAGTGGTTCTTTAACTTTACTGGACCGCGGACCCCCAAGAATTAACTCAAAGTTTAAAGCCCGGAATTTGCATCATATGTATTTATTTCTAGTGTTTCATCACTAATTTTCACTATTTAAGGAAGGAATTTTTCGTCCCCTCATAATTTATTCTTAGCATTAAAGAGCAAATGCTCTTATCTTAGTAATTTTCCGAATCTTGGTGGAACACTAAGAGGGTCTCGCCAACCCCCCAGAAGTCCACGAACCACAGTTAAAGGACCGCTGGTTTAAATGATCATTTTGTAGAAAACGATGATCCTCACCTCATATTCAACATGTCAACAAGGATTTGGCGTCGTTTCGCCACAAATAAAGTCGCCAATGAAATGATTGGCGTAGAGGTCTACTGACTCACGCTCAAGCAGACAGGTGCAATCGGGAGTCGCAGGGTCACATTCTAGAAGCTCATCCCAAAAAAAGATTATAGGAAGTATAAAAAAAAGCGGAGAACAAACAACTCTCAAAGGCGCATTTGTCGTAAAACAGGAGGCGCAAAAAATACGCAGCTACCTCTTCACAAACCTTTTCGTAGTGCTGTCGCTCAAATTTTTTTACAGCATACTTAGCGAGAAGGACCTTATGGTCGGCCTTGGCTGCGACAAATGAGGCCAAGTGTACGAAATTAAAAGGCTAATTTTACGATATGTCAGAAGTAATGAACGTGGAGACATACTGCGTGAGTTTATCACCAGAAACGCAGTATGCTTATTCTCGGTGCAAGCTTATCACAAAAAAACGCAGTGGTAATTATTTACTGCGCAGGTTTATTTTAAAATGCAGCATTGGCCTGGTAGGCCTAAGCAGATGTGAACAAAATTGACCAGGCAAAATAAAAGTAGTGAGAACAATATTATAATCATAACAAATATATTAAACACGTGATAGCTTTTGGAAGAATAGAGGCAATGATGAGGTGCAGGCTATTTCTGGGTCCAGGGCATTTCAGTCTTGGATAGTATTGGGGAAAAAACTAAATTTGCACAGGTCTGATCTGCCACAGATAGGAAGCAATTTGAAGGAATGGTCAAGGGAGGGGTTAGTTTATGGTACATTTTAAAGAGAAATGCTAGGCCATGTTATTTACGGTTAGTAGCTAAGGGGGAGAAGTCCAAGACCTTGTTTAAGTAATGATATTGATTGACGTGATGATTAAGAATTGCAGATGTATCGGGTAGCTAAATGTTGGATGGATTCAAGTTTGGTGATGTTATTTATTTGGTGAAAGTTCCAAATCTCATCTCCATGTGACAAGGTTGGCAAGATAAAACTTTTATAGCCCAAGAAATGGATTAGACTTGTGGAATGTTTAAGTTGTCTGCGGAGATAGTAAAGTTTAGATCTAGCCTTATTTATAATTGTGTATATGATGAGAAAATGTTAATTATGGGAAAGGGGGAGCTGAGCTATGTGCTGGGTACACAGCCGTTACAGTACAGGAAAAAAAAAGACAAATGTGTGGAGTCCCACTTCCTTAAGGGGCCCGGCACAGTGAAGACCAAACGCAACTTCAAATGCAACTGAGGAAAGCGACGAGTTTCAGTATCACACGACGAGCAAATTTTTCAAGGAATTTAGGTCAGTCAAAATTAAGATAACATTGGTTACAAGGAGATAATTGACGATTTTGCTGAAAAAAACAGCAAAGAAAGCGGACTCTTAATATTATTATTATTACAAATACCAGGCGTTCGACTATTTAGACAATAGCCATCGAGATTTCTAATAGTTATGGATAATATCCTGAGAATTTTTTAGCGCAATTTACACGTCAAGATGATCCACTGCCACAGATTGACCGCTGTTACACAAATTGAAATCAAAGGGTTCAGCCAGTCCAAAGCTGAATAAGTATGCCTGCTGACAATCATGTCCCGTTAACATGGAAAACTTTGCCACGGCGGCAGTTATGTGGAAGTACGAACTCTTAACAGAATGTATAGAGCAAAGACTCTAAACATAACTGTTATAATCTACACATTATAAACGAAAGTTTTATTTTAATTTAATTTAATTCATTATAATTTTTTGGAAGTACTATATAACATCAACAAGCATTTGCAATCCACTGCAGGATGGAGGTCTCTCTGTTTTCACACATACACGTAGTACGGTGAAGGAAATACAGAGGAAATGGCCTTAAGCGCAGAATGTTGGCCAAACGGGTTGGCAAGCTGGACCTACAGTTTAACGAAGAATCTGAACTTCGGTCACCACAACCAAGGCTCGGCATTAAGCTGAACTCGTTGTGTCACACCACTACAGAGTGACTGCCACTAGGGCTGCGAAGCAGCCCTGGTGGTGTATATATATATATGGCCTGCAAAAGGGTTGCTGGTATCTAACTGGAAGGAGACCCACACGCTGAACGTATGTGACGATGTGTGGAACCGGCCAGGCCAGTAACCTAGTGTCCTACCCCGCCTTCAAG
Organism: Dysdera silvatica; assembly: GCA_006491805.2. NCBI lineage: Eukaryota > Metazoa > Arthropoda > Arachnida > Araneae > Dysderidae > Dysdera > Dysdera silvatica. The sequence goes on along the minus strand of QLNU02003225.1, from coordinate 107,925,412 downwards.
TGGTGCAGGCTGAGCTTTCTATTTATGTGGCAAATTAATATTTGCTGCACGGATAGAAAGGCGGAAGGGGAGGGCTAATTCACCAACCCGTCTAGCCAGCGTGGTGAAATTATGGCTAATTCCTCCATTATGTTGACACACCAGAAACCATGGCCCCTAGTCTCCAGGTGCTGGAGTGCTCCTGATCAAGGCAGCGGTCAGTGTGGCATGAAAGCAGGGGGTGCTAAGAATCACTGGAATGGCCCAGGCTGCCGTTTGTTATTGACCTTGGCAACGTATAATGGACGATCCCTTGCTTCTGAAGCAAAACTTCAGGAATTGGAAGAGGAACTAGACAAGATCAAATGGGACATTGTAGGACTCAGTGAAGTTAGAAGAAAAGGTGAAGAGTTGGTGGAACTTAAAAGTGGACATTTGTTTTATTATAGAGGAACGGAAACTGGAAGAACAAGTGGTGTTGGCTTCTTAATCAACAAAAGAATTAAAGACTACCTTCTTGAAGTCGAAAGCACGTCAGATCGAGCA
>QLNU02003225.1:107903594-107918465 GCA_006491805.2 Dysdera silvatica | reverse complement strand
AATAAAAACAAGTTTCAAGACCATGAAATGTACTAACTCAAACTCTAAAGCCATTTATAACTCAATTACAGTGAATTTACAAATACAAAAGCTATTAAAAAATGCATTACTTTACATTAAAAACTTACATTAATTAAATATTTACAGCAACAGTCACACTCGACCCTTTTTGAATTCATTATAATTTAACTATATAATCGCAAAGCTGATGCTTCATCTTCTATTTCATTTAAAGTGTGTATGACTGTATATAAGGGAATGAAGATTACTACAATCAATATCCCTTACAGATTAGATAATTTAGTTAAAAACACCGTTTTTTCAAAGTTTTAGTTATATATATATATATATATATATTTGGCAAACATTTTCCCCTGCGTAATAAGGCTTGATAATTTTAGCATAGGCTTAATAATTTTATATAAATTACATTAGTTTTAGTGCAAAATAGTAATGTTTGGAAGAAGTTTAGTCAAAAGTTCAAGTTTTTCAAAATTTCAGAAAGCAATGCGGTGCACAAAGAAAAAAAAATTATTTTAATAAGCTATTTATTATAACAATGAATTTCAAATTTCCCTGACTTTTCCAGGTTTTCCAGATACGTAAACACCCTGATATTGATTCTCCAATGGATGTTCCCATTTTAATTTAAGAAATTAATGACCGGAAATGAATAACTTTTCACTCCACAGAAACAATATGGGAAATTTAATCTTATAACAAACAGTTATTTCGACACTGGCGTAAGGTTTAAAAACACGACGTTTCGGGAGCCAACTGCTCCCTTTGTCAAGTGAAGGCATATTTATTCAAATAACGCAACTCAATCATGTTTTCAATCACGTACAAAGAAACGATTAATACACTCTGTGTCTAAATATGGATACTGCTAAACCTGATTTACAATTTTTCCGCCTATAGGCTCTGACACATTTGCTGCCCATAGGCTGATATATTTTCCTGCTTGTAAACTGGAACATTTTGTCGCCTAATCTCACTAAACGTAACTAGAGGCATAAAAGAGATTTTGGCGCTTTTGTCAAATTCGTCTTTTTGCAAGTATTAATGAATTCGGCGCCTTTCGAGCCTCTTTAAAAGAGAAATAATGCAATTGGCCACCAAAAAATTGACCCCCGCTTTTGCAAACTCCTCGGTAGCACACTCTTCGTCGAAAATTTGACACCGCAGACTTCAGCCTGTGTAGTCTATTGATAAATCCATCACCGATTGCTAATTCATACCATGGTTGCTCATACGAGTATTTCCAGAGAGGAGGGAGGGGCTGAGAAAAATTAACGAGTACTTTTAGGGGGGGAGGGGCTGAGAAAAATTATTACCTCCTTCTCAAAGCTGTTGAGAAGTTTAGTGAATGTACAAGAGACCAAAACGCTACAAAAATAATTGATATTGCTTGACAATTAGTAATGAGCTAAAAAGTACCTTATTTTAAAATGTGACTGTAAAACTTTTGAAAGTAAATGCATAGCAGGTTCGGGCAAATAAAATTTTTAAACGCCTAGGGTGGGGCTCGAGCCCCCTCTGCCCCCCCATGATTCGCACTATATGTTATACAGTCGGAGACCTCCGTATATTAAACTTCCGTATAATTTATGTAAAAAAGGAAATTCCGAAATATCTCTGTATATTGTAGAGACCACATATGACTATCATACAGAAAAATTGTTGCCGCATATGCAAAATCAACCTACTGAATTTTTGTCAAAATACAAATAGGGATTTTCCGCTATAGTGATGACGTACTGTTTGTGTTTTACGACCTAGGAGCAACAATGGCCATGCTACACCGAAATAGCGATGAATTTTACGAACTTAATAAATATAAATACTTACATGATAGATCGTTATCAAAATCTGGTATGTAGCGAGACGTCAAAAAGCTTCTTTTTTTTTTAATTACATATATGTAAATGTCCACGCATGCTACATAACTATGACTTGTTTAAGATACGTATAGCGTATATTTTCTTATTAGAATTCTTGTTTTTAATTATCTATAATCTATATGAGCATAACTTGTACATAATGTGAGTCACTTCCACTTATTTATAAGTATTAAATATAGAATACACTACACAATATACATAAAAAAAATATGCCTTTTTAAAAATAATTTTTTTAATGGAATGATCGACGTCGATATATACAAGTCAGACTATTTTTGTATATGCCTGACAAATATCTCGGTTTTCTAGTGTAGTGGTGACAAAGAACGTTCAAATCAATGGAAAGATAATATTTTAGGGGAATACGGCCTTTGCATACAGGTATTAAAAGAAAAGATATTAAATATATAGGTAACACTACATATCAGTGAAACTACTTGTTCCTGCCAAAAAAATTTAACAGACATTAACGTTTGTCAATTAATAAATATATCCGAAGTAACGTTTATAATTGCATCTTTAAGTTAGAATTGTTATCTAAATTATTTAGAAAACTTACATATGCACAGCACAAATGGACAAATTTACGTTTATATACACAGTTAATCAAAACGTAATTTCTTATTTTAATACCCAGTTTCTTTTTATACCCAATCATGGAACATTAACACAAAATTATTCAATATTTGAATTAATAAAACGGCAGCATATAAATAAATTACTGCAAAAGTTTTATCCATATTTTCTGAAAGAATGCACTTCGATTGCTGTTTTGGGAGAATGGGGACTTTTTACCCGAGATAATGCAATGTTTATTACTGTAATATAAGAAATATTAAATATAGTACTCACTCTACTATCTTGAAGCCGGTCTCCCAACTGATGAATTGCTTCCGGTATTTTCTCCTTTATCTTTATCTCCGTTTGCAAACGTGGGCAATACCACGATCGACGTTGTAGTCCTGGAGCCAACAAATGAAGATTCAATCCAGATTACTTTGTTTATGTCTTTTTCGTCATCGTCGTAATCTGCTCGATTTTTAGATGGCAAGGACCGAGTACTACTCCTTAAGTCTAACATTTTTTGATCATTGTCCGATCTTAGTCCATCCAACTCATTCTGGTAGATGCTCCTGTTATACGAATATCTCTTGCGTTTCGGGTCGAACTTGGATTTACTCGTCAGATCTCTGTCTCTCATTTTATGTACGACGGGAGACTCTGATCCAGAATGATGGGTTGATCCGTTGGTGACGGGTTTTGGTGATGGGGGAATAAAGTTAAGTTCTGGAACATGCCTTTCGGTGCTTTCTCGATCGTCTTGAGGAGTTGAGACGTTTCGATCAGCGTCACCGTTTAAATGCGCGACCACTGCTCGTGATGAAGTGGTATCTGTTGATATGTTAAGGACATCGTCGCAAGTGTCGTCTCCAGTTTGAGGAGATAACATTTTTTCGCAAGGTTGATCGTCAAATGTATCTAAAGTAATGTTTTTGATGTCCTCACACGTGTCTTCGCCAACGTGTTGCGAATTATTCGTGCCATCTTCGTGTCCATTTGTAAGATGTGGCTCGCGATGGTCATCGCAGGTATCCATTGAAATATTAATAACGTCATCACAGGTATCATCCGCGGAAGGGATTTCCATCAATAAAGAGTCGCGATGCTTCACGAATTCTTTTACTTGGTCAGAAGTGGAATCTTCTTCTAAAATATCCTCTCCGTCAAATGAAATACCTGTATCACCCTCTTCGTCCATACCTTGGAAGTCTGAAGTCAGAGGAGTCTCACTACGGTCCGTGTTGGTATTGTCGCCCATAACTACCCAAGATGGTGGTGATAAATCGACTTTTGGAGAAGAAGACGCACAAGAACTTGGTGTTCTGGCTCTCCAGCCTATGTACGGTTCTCTAAAAGCTTTGGCTAAAGCTAAAGACAGAACTGGGCCGCTATTTGATCGGTTCCAACCTCTGAATGAATTATCAGCACTAGCTGGTGATGCTGATCCCCTGGACCATGGCAAATTTTCTCTTGATGCTCTTAGAGACCTAGCAGACCTCTTATTTCGGGCATCTGAAGAGGCCAAGCTGGATGTAGAAGATGCCAGAGATTTTGCTGCAGCCCAGCCACGTTTTTCTTGCGATTTTTTTTCCAGCAGAAATCCAGTTTTTGGTCGAGATGAATGTTTATACCAATCCGGTAAACTAAGATTTTGCAAAGATTGTTCAATACGAAGTTCATGCTCTGACTTTGTTCTACCAGATTCTTCTAAACTAACGCTAATCCGATTCGACTTAGTGTTGTTACAAATTGGCATTGATGCAACGCTTTTCGTCGATTCCGGAGATGGTGACCTTTCAAGAGTGGTCATACTCTGGGACAGATCTTCCATGCCGAAAATTGCATCTACATCCGTTTCCAAATAAGAAAGACTTTGACTTCTGCGGTTAAGCTGCCGTCTCAAAAGCTGAACATAGCTCATCCAAACGTGATCTGGTGTGTTACTGCGAGATTTGAATTGAACATCGTCACTTGAAGAAGGTGGAGGAGTATTTTCTTTGCTAGAGTCGCCATTGCTTTCTGTCAAAACTTTTTGTTTCTGTTCCATGGTAGTCTTCGACCACTGCCTCCTTACTGCAGCTTCAAAAGCCGCTAAATCTGGAGTACTGGTCACAAGGTTAGCACGGTCAAGCTGAGCTTGATTAAGAAACTGTTCAAACTTAGCGGTTCCGTCATTTTTCTGAGCAGCCATCATATGAGACTTGGCAGAATCTAGATATCTTTTCCGTAACTGATCAATCCGGTTTTTAGTTCCGGAACTTAGCCGATAAGATGGCAAAGGTCGTACCAGTCCGGGAGGCAAAGGTGGCCGGGAAGAAGTTTGTTCGGCAGCCTTGTATCCGGTGATTCTTTCAATGGCTTCAGGATCAGGAACGAATCTTTTTTTGGGTAAATTCAGATGCTTACGAAAATGACTGAGTGACAAAGATGAGGGCCGAGTTGGAGTAGAATTGGAACTTGAGATGGTCGCCATAGGGTCCGATTTCTGACTTCTATTGTCTAACCAGAAGTTGTCACTCGATCGACTAAGCGTCACATGTCGTGATTCATCGCTTCGCTGGGCGTTATACTCTCCATTATCCATTGCAAGGAACGAGTCAAAAGTTTCGCTTTTAGGTAAATCGCTTTTAAAGCGGAACAAAGCGTCCTCGACATCCCAAGAGGCCGGTGACTGATGACCGCTGTCTGGTGTCCACCGGTGTCGTTGTCCGGGATCGGAACTTGTGGACAACAAAACCACGTCTTCAGAGGAGTCATTTCCAACAGGAGTCCAGTCGCAATTTTCAGTTACTGGTGATAAAGATTGGTTCCACCCAGAAAATTCCGGAAGGGGTGAACGTTTTTTCGTGTGCTGTCCTGATGACGAATTATTAGCATATTGTCTTTTGGAAAGGTGTTTTTCCGGACTAGCTCGCCAGTCACCTCTAACGACGTCATTAGTGGGATCGGATGTTTTTTGACCATTTTCGGAAGTTTCGAGTCGAATACGAAGATCGATATCAAGGTGCTTAACCGTTACAGTGTTATCCTCAGCTTCCGAGTTCGATCTTAGTCCTTCAGAAACACATACAGGTTTCACTACCATCTTTTGAATTTTTTGGCTACCGGGAACCACACTAGTCCGGACCGAGACGACTTTGACCGGTTCCTTGTTGGTGCCATTTTTCCGGCCCAGTTCTAATGAGGAGAAAGCCTGGTACTTCGGCTGCTGCCTTTTCCATCCTCTTCTATAACGGTAATCGCTCTCATCATCTTCGTATCCGTTCTCCGAAGGCAAATCGTAAATATCGGGATCAAGTTTAAAACGGAGATTTTTTACTTTGGTCGGTGTCGTAGTATTCGTTGCGGCATTTTGTTTTGTTGGACTGTCATTTTTTACGATCCCGTCGGACCCTTCTCCGTTTTGCTGTTGTTCCTGCATCACGAGAGGACGAAGAAGCTCTGCTCGCGAGATACCATCCTTGAATGATTGCCCTTCCGCCACTGCGGTTCTTTCCGTAGCTCTCAAGCGCAGCGGCGGCGAGCCTGCGACGTCACGGGACTCGCAGCGCCCTCTCTCGGTATCAATTGGCATCGATCGAATTTTCGGTTTTGGCTCTCTTTCAATGTTAAAAGAATGCTCTTCATACCTGGCCAAATTTTCATCTAATAATCTCTCATCTACTGAAGTCTTTCCACTAAACCCAATCCTTTTATTAAGGGAAGTAATAAATTCGTAATTTCTTTTTATTTTGTGTTTATCTAAATCGGCATTTTTTAAAGGACCAGCTCCTTCATTGGCATTCCCGTAGCGCCATCTATCTTCCTGTTTATCAACTACATTCGCGTTTTCCGTTTCTTTTAAACGAGGCATTTGAACCTGATTAGCGGAATTTATTTCCAATTTTCCAGCAACGGGCACGTTTTCCGAAACGTTTTGCCTTTTATTTCGCGTATCTACGTCCTGACTTAGCTGTTCGTGAGTGGTAATATTTTGCCTCTGCGTCCAAAAACGCACTGTTTCTGTAACCTTAGTTCTATTCATTTCAATGGGAGAGACGTGATGCACTTGTGTTTCCTCAACCGTAGAAAGACCTGGAATTTTTGTTTGGTCGTGATATGAATGTGTATTTGTGTGATCTCTACCCAAAATTATTGTATCACTGCCATGGATGCCCATTGTCCTGCGAGTCAGATCTAGCTCTTTTCTGCGAAAATTGCCAGCGGAATCTCTGCATATCAGTTGTTGGATATGACCTATGGCTGATTCGAGAGCTACCAGGGTATCTTCCGTATCTTTCTTTTGTTCCCGAGAGTGTTCGTTACCCTCTCCCGATTCGTTATTCAACTTAGAAAGATGTTTCAGTCTTTCTTGTCTTTTCTTATTTCTTTCTAACAATTTTACAAGTCGTTCGCGATTTTGGGATTCGGCCATTTTTTCCAAATTATCCCTTTCTTCGGCTGTTACATCGATAGCAGATATTTTTGTGGATGCCCCCTTCTGCTCGGAAGGCGATAATTTTTCAGAAATAGTGGTTGATATTTTGCATTGCAATGGAGAGGAAGTTTTCAATATTAAAGTTACAGAATCACTTTTTGAAACAACATTTTCATTTTTAACTTCAACTGGACTAATATTCGGATATGTTACATTGTCAACTAGTTCTTCGTTTTTACTTAAACTACTTAATGACTCAAAAATACTCAAATCTTCTGACGAAAAACTAGCATCCGTAGTATCGATTAAAAATGGAGCTAGAATATTAGAAACATCGTTTTCACTTACCGGATTTTCCTGAGCCGCAGAACTGTTATTCGGGTCTGTATAATATTCAGATAACAGCCCGAAACTTTGCTGCGAATATTGCGAATTATCATCGTTTTCATGAGTATCCTGAGTTAAATGTTTGTTTATAGCGACGTTTTCGGGATTATTATAGAGGGCGGAGTGATCGCGATTATCACTACGCTTATGAATTTCACTAAAAGAATGAACAACGTCCGCTGTAGCTGCAATAGAGACGTATGAACTATTCTCGGTGGTTGAGGTGACGTTATCGCTAACATCGGCATCGTGGTCTGTTGCAGCGCCTAGCGATTCATCTTCTGTGAGAGGAGAGTCGCCGGCTAACTCTCGTAAGTGGTCAACTAACGCATCCAAACGCTCGAACTTATCTGATTGGCGACCGGAACTTAACAGGCCGGGGTTCGATCCCCAATCGTGCGCCTTGCAGCTGCGAGTAGCCATTTCAGCCCCTAAGTCTTCGGCGGGAACTACATGCGGGGGGCATGCATCATTCTTTTCACCCTCCGCAGGTGATGCAGCAATGCTGTCGTGATAATTTCCCGAGGCACACGCTTTTCCTATCAACTTTTCACGCCCCGACCCTTGCACCTCACGAACTGGGGACCCATGATGCAGCGCGTCGGACGTGACGTCGCTCGTTGACGGCAAACAGCTGTGGACACCGCCATTGTTCGTTTTTGACGTACCCTCAACGCTATTCACAAAATTCCTCTCCATGTCTCCTTCATCCTTCTTCTCCTCTTCATCCTCCTGCACTACCTTATCGTCTCCATCGGAGAGCAGCTGAATGCTCCCCTCCCCACGTACTCTCTCTATAGATAAACCAGGCTCCCCCAAGTTGTCCAGTACTTTTTCTGCAACAATTTCGTAATTTTCTTTTGTCTCAGAGAAAGAAGACGTGCAACTTATTGTAACAGGAGTTTTGTCTTCTTGTGTTAACTGACAACCATTTTTAAGTCCGGCATCCTTTTCCTTGGCGTTAGATTTATCGGTAAAAGAACGCTCCTTGGCATTATTTCCCTTCTGATAAAAGACTTTCGGTTCCATCTTTGCGGCGCTTTTACTTAAAAATTTTTCTGATAGAAAAAGTTTTTCCGTTAAGGCGATAATGGGATTATTTGGGATAAGATTATGGTCACGTGTGCATGTTCTTAAGGATGCTCTTTTAGAATTTTCACCCGTACCATCGTACAAAAAGAAAAGAGCATCTGAAGTCCTCATATGTCGGGTCAAATGGGGTGAAGACGGCACAATATCTGGTATAGATTTTTCTTTTCGTAAAGAAGAAGAATGCTGCAGTATATCCGGGTCTGTATGTTCATTGTCGAAGCAAATATCATTTAAAATATCTTTATCAAGACACTCGGGGTTTACGTCTGACACGTGTTTATTGTTTACAGATGGTATTAAGAATTTGGCAGTTGAAGCATGGGAAACATCTTCGGCCACAATGTAGTCTTCTGAAGATTGATGATTCATAATGTCTTCTTCAGCTATCGATGACATAAGATGTTCATCATGCGCTTTAACTATGGGGTACTTATCATAAAGTTCATCATCATCATCCATCACACTGAACTTGTCATTCATCTTTTCATGAATTAATTCGTTTGACCTACTCATAATTCGGACATGGTTAGATATATAGTGATGCCCGCTTCCTCCATGCTCACTACTATCTTTCACTGCTAATGATTCAGTAGTATGAATACCAATATCTGAGTTATTAGTGAGCATGCCTGGTGAAAAACTATTACACGAACCAAACTTCTGCGGTGCGGTAACCGAAACGTACTCGTTATCCATTTGCTGAAGAATATTTTCATTATCACTCACCTCATCCAGTTCTTCGAAATCCGCTATTTTCATGTTGAATGATTCTCTGGCGTTCCTATTCACCACCTGCTCTTTAGAAGCCTGATCATCTGTGGCCGAAGAAGATGGAACACCTTCCTCAGACACAGGCTTGTATGTCGAAAGAATTTTACATTTGGGCTGAGAAATTGTTCTGCTGCAATTCGCTGATAATTCAGATTCCAACTGAATAAAGTGGGACGTTGTTTGCCCTAAATCCTCGAATTTCGTTCCACCCTGATGGTCGACATCACTCTCACCACTGCTAACTACGACGAAATGCTTGGGAGCCGATGATGCATGTCCCATTTCCCTTTCTATACATTTACGTTCGTGGCTTGTTAATATTTCACAGTTAACACCCGATGTGGAAGAGTGGTTTTCAACGTATTCATCAGCATCTGACACTTTATCAGTTGATCCGTCCTTTGGCTTTCGTAATTGCGATGACGTACCGGGTGTTTTTTCTGGAACCATGGAGTGGGAAGAATCCTGCTTGGACGTTACACTATCATCTGGAAGTAACTGCGCAATTTCAAGTATATCAGTATCTTCATTGATTAAGCGAACTCCAGCTTCTATTTTTAACTTACTGTAGCTCTCTTCTACAGTATCAACACTGTCTAGCTCATAGTCATTGTATTGTCTATCTGACTCTGTCAATGAAGTGGAGATGATGTAAGATGTTGCGGTACTTTCTTCCTCCTCTGAGGACGATGACACGTCATATCTACGACCATCTTCCACAGATTCGTCACATGAGTATTCTACCTTCTTCTTCGCATTATCGTCTTTTCCTTCGGAGTTCCACCAGGTATTAAAAGCCAATATTAGAGTGACTAAAGTGGCAGTTAAAGCTGCCAGAGCCATTGCTGGGGAATAGGGAACGCCAGGTCCGATGCCGCCAACCATGTTGTCGTCCTGGAACGGCCACCAGTTCCACAGAAGATCGCTGATAGATTCCAGGACTACGGAAGTATGTGCTGCGTTACCATGACAACGTTTATCTCAAATGTTCGTCCGCCCAAAACTAGAAGGTGAAAGAAAAAAAACAAAAATATACAAATATTAAAAGCAAAATTCTTCAACACAAAATTTTCAAAAATAATAATAGTTATTTTTGAAATAATTTTTGAATATTAATATTGACTGCAACAATCGAAGCGAATATAAGGCGCTTACCCACAGGATATGGCAAACACAACGATAAAATTAATCCAAGATATAAAAACAAATTTAATAACCCATTCAAGTGTGTCAAAAACTGTGTAAGGAAAACTAAGTTGACCAAAATAGAGAAAATTAGCGACTCGAGGAACCAGGAAAGAAAATGCGACTAAATATAAGAAAAGGGGAAAATGCAGACGAAAAATATAAGAAGTCAAACTAATCTACGAGCACTTATCTGCTACTTGGTTACGATATGGGATGTGTCCAAAGTCTAATGATTGTTATTTATTAAACTGTACTTTTTCTCTAAAGCAATATGATAATTATAAAATACATGCGCCAAATATAAAATATATACGATAGAACCTCTTTATCCGAACCCCTCTGTTAATCGATGTTCGTTCTCGTAATGATTACCATTTTTCTTAGTAGTAATCCCGTCCCGTTACGTTCAATAAAACTTCATTCCAAATCTTTGTGTGATGTTTTTAATAAATAATTTCCAGGTAAAAAAATTTGGGAAACTATTTATTTTTAAAGCAGCAATATCTCCTGTTAGGTCTGTACCCATTATAAAAAAAAAAGCTGTATTTCTAATTAGCACTGTAACTAATACCTGGTTTCCGAATTAATGAAGTTTTAGGTTACCAACGTGGTCTAGCTCGGTCCCTGTTGCTTAGGGACCGCGCGTGGTTTAGCTCTATCCCTCGGTTCCTATTGCTTAGGGACTGGGCTTAGTCTAGCTCGGTTCCTGTTGCTTAGGGACCGGTCTTGGTCTAGCTTTGTCCCTCGGTTCCTATTGCTTAGGGACCGGGCTTGGTCTAGCTCGGTCTCTAAGATCAACCATCTTAACAAAATTTATAATTTTTTCATCTTAAACCACCTTATCAACAAAATTATATTTTTTTTTTTCAACCATTTTAACAAAAATTTATAATTTTTAACCATTTTAACAAAATTTATAAATGACCTGTTCCCCCCTCAACAATTTTGGAAATTCGTAGTAGATGATACATTATTCAGTCCATAGACTATAGTGAGCTCATTCGTTCTTTTGCGGAAAAGGAAGTCTATCATGTTGCAGTGTAATTTGTAAAACTTTTAATTAAATGGCAACGTAGTGTATACAGAGATTGAAGGTCAAAGTACGTTAAACAAACGAAAAGTAAAAGATTTTTTTTCATATTACAAAAAAGTGTGGGATAAAGCCCCGACTTCGTTAACCGCATAGGGGCACTGGGACTTCCATGTCCAGGGCTGCTTGCGTCCTAAAATACAAACTGAATCCAAACCACCATCGTGTGGCAAATCGTTGTCTTCCTTTCTATACGTCTTTAACATAATATATATTTTATATATAGTCATCGGCTCATTCCAGGGTAAAAACTGTATTCCTGTTAATCGATTGTAGCGTTATAACTCTAAAATCGATTAAAAAGCCGTAATAACAATTATGACGTAGTATAAATAAGCCGTCATTGGTCATAATTAAACCGTCGTAAAAGCGTAAAACCGTCGTAAGGCAGGGTAATGCTGTATGCCTACATCACGGTCATTCACCCAGCTTAGAGGAGGGCGTAGTTTATTCCCAGCCATTAAATACAATGAAGAAAAAACAAATGCCAACTACAAAAACATTTTTTGTTGTTGTTGTTGTATGAGCCCCATGCATATTTTTTTTTTAATCCATCTTGAATGTTATTGTTTCTCGATATTCCATTTTTTTTACAATCACCATGATGTGTCTTTACATTGTTTGGCGCCGAATCTTTGCGGTTGTCGCGCCATAAAAATCCGGCCAATCACAGGATGCGCTTAATAATATAGGACGAAGATAAACGAAAGGTGTTAAAAAATTAAAACAATATGATTACCTATCTGCGAGGTCTAAACGTCAAGATTCCTGATTGAAACGTGATAAGCAGAGGGCGGGAAGGAGCACGACATGAACCCCCAACTTCGGGGTTAACATCCTAGTGCTACAAACACGAGACTATTGGATTAGAAACAGTGTCAATTAATCCTATTTCACAAACTATAACCTAAGGGATAAATATCGAACAAAAGAAAAATTGAGCTGTAAATTTTCAAAGTCCCAGGGAAACACGTAATCATTAAGCAAATAATACCATTTTTTTTTTTAAAGGGATGCTTCCAAATTGTGAATACCATGGCGGAGATATTGAGAGAGTAGTTATGTTAAAAGTCACATACTTGTTTTGTCTTTAAGTCAGATATTTGATTCATTAGAGTTCCCTCGCATCTTTATGTACGTTAATAACAGCTTTTTTCCCTACCAAGTTTTAGAATATTTTCTTTCTCCTATCAACAACTTTTATAATAACATTTTTAATCGTAACAGCTTTCATAACAACCTCTTTTTTTTCGTAACATCTTCCGTCATAACGATTTTCAGAGTCAATTTAAAGTTAGAAAACTCGATCACTAATTTCAGTAATCTTTCAATTTAATGATTCCTTGTGAAATCAAATACTGTGAATATTTGTAAAGGGTTTATAACTTCTTGTAATTACGAAGTTATATCCGAATTCGGTTATAATTACACTCAAAATTGTGACGTGACGGTATAAACCAGCTGTTTTAAACTTTTTTGCGTCACAGAGCTCTTTTTAAGAGAAAAATTATTCGCGAAGCACTGCCGTCGCCCTTATGAAAGTGACACGTGTGTGTGTGTGTGTGTTTTTGGCTGCTTTTACCCAATCATATTTTTAAAACTGTTAGTCAACACTTTATTGTATAATAGTAGTACGAATTTGTTTTCGAATTCTAAATGGCCTAAATTTGAATTTAATGCGATGTTGAGAAAAATCACTCTCCCTGCTAAGTCAAAGAAAGATTACAGCTTTTTAATAAAAATTAACTTAAGAAAAGCTTTTATTATGCAGAATTAAGTAAAAATAAATGTTTCCGTGCACTTTATGTAAGTACTAATTTTTTGTTTCGTTGTAAATTATTCTGGAGTAGTATATCATAAAATACACTATTTTGTTTTAGTAATTTCTTCATTTACGTTGTATACTGCATTACTGTACAAGCTATTGCCGAATAGTCGGATGTTTTAGCCACTGAAATTTACCCTCCGCTTAATGCGGACTTTGCTTGTACGGATAAAAATCGGCAACTCAAGACGATCCGTATTAACGAGATTTCAGTGTATAATGAACATTTGTTCAAATGTGACAATGTAAAACTGAACTATTAAATAATAAATTTCACACACACCGAATTTTGCGGAAAGGAATTAGCAATCTTAATATAGAATAATAAGTGTAAAAAAATAGAGAAAACAGAATTCCGAGAAGTGTATTTCAGAAGCATAAAATGGTTCCATATTGAAATACATAGCGATAACTTATTTTGGCGTAAAATTCGACTTTCCGGAAATTCGATAATCTTATAACCGAAGCAGTGCCGGATTAACGCATGGGCTTTAGGGGCGGCAGCCCAGGGGCCTCAGCCAGCTAGATAGCCTCCAGAGACGCGTTCTTTTGTGGACGATTCTTTCGAACCATTTTACCGGGGCCTCATAAGAGGCCTTAAAAACTTTAATACACCACTGAACCGAAGTAAAATAACGTTATTTCTATAAGGCTCCACAATTCTGACATAATGACCGGTTTGTCACTATTACCAGGATTCTTATAACTAGGGGCGGATACAGACTTTCATTTGGGGGGTCAAGGACAGAATTTGCCATGGTCTTGGAATAACACCCTTCATTTATCATGAAAGTTGGAATTTTTTACAGTGAAAAAATATATTTTGGGGGTCATGACTCCTGTGTCCGCCCTTGCTTATAACCGAGTTAAATTGTGTATATATTCTTTTCTGCTATATATACTTTTTATAACATAGAATCAGAAATGAATATTCATGATATATAATAATTATTAACTACTTTATATAATAATCAATAACTACGTTATACAGGGTCTTTATAATTAAAGTTCCACTTTGAAATGGCCATAAAATGAAAACTACTGGACCAAATGTTATCAAACTTAGTAGTAGTTTACAGAAAGTCATGATTTCATTCCGTCAAAGAATAAAAATAAAATAAAATAAATAACTGGGCAAAGCCCAAAATATCATCATGGGAATGGCGCTTATGCAATATGTTAAACCAGCAGTTGATGAAGACATCGTTTTAAAACGTTTTTAATCGTTTCTAAAACGTGTTACAAAGCATGTTGAATGTGGCGTCCACCATTTTCTGAAAGCAAGTTAAATCGTGATTATTGCGCAATATATATATTGAAAATATAAAATATATCACTAAATATGTTGAAAAACAAACTCATAAATTGAAACATAAACATTAAACAATATTAACTTATATTGAAGTATTATCTCTTCTTGGTATATAATAAATCAAATTCAATTTTATTGAAATAAATTTTAATTTTAGCAAAAAATAAAAGCCTATCGAACACTGGTATTTAAATGGAAAGCATGACGTCTAGCTTTCTTCTCGGCAAAACATCTGATTATATCATATGGTATTGATTCTGTTATATCAGACTCAATACACAAAATTTTGCCGCCCTAGTCTATAGCCTATTGGGAAATACGGCA
>QLNU02003225.1:107884325-107903494 GCA_006491805.2 Dysdera silvatica | reverse complement strand
ACTTTTTGCCTAAGCCACTGATAGTATTCCAACCACATTAGATGTATCAACAATAACAATCATCTAAATTGACAATTACGATGGTAAAATCACGTTATCAAAAGTGACAACAACGATCTTAAAAATCACGCTATCTACAGTGACAACAATGATCAGATCATATCACGCTATCTACAGTGACAACAATGATCAGATCATATCACTCCAGTATACCGCAGTCAAATCAGACCACAGAAGGGCGTTTTCCGGACAATTTAAGCTCCAACTTAATTTAATTCTTAATTTCATTATACAGTTTGCAATAAATTCATACTTGACTCAAGAAATTCGAAAAATCCCGATTTTTTCGTTAAATGACACTTCAAATTTTGAACTTTGAAATCGATTTGTAAAAACTGACAATTAATTTTAAAAATTTTAGGATGCATTAATTGATTGTTAGTTTCAAACCTTTTTACAAGTGTTATCAAGCCCCACAGTCATGCTATTCCAAACCATCAATCACCCTATTCTATATCTCTATTCTATATTCCCTATTCTATATCTCTGTGAAGCAGGGCTGTCCCGAAGAAACTTATTGAGAGTATGCAGCGATGTCTTAATTAAAGAGTGCTATAATTGCGGGGTTACTGAATTTGGTAGCGCCATCGCGCCGCGCTTACTGGCATTTGACGGGTCGAGGGGGTTTTCCTCATTTGTTTCCATTCAAGGTTGTAAATGACAAGCAGAAAAAAAAAAGCTGCACTTTATTGAAAGTTGCCCAAAAACCAGCAAATATAAAAACTTTCTTGAGACCTTGAGAGTATGTGGAGTGTATTTTTCAAAAAAATTTTAAAAGTACGCGGCGCACACAGGTGCGTTCCCTTTGGGAACAGCCCTGCTGTTAATTGACACCAGCACTCAGGTGAGCCAATTTGAAGAGAATATTAAGGGCTTTTAAATGGAAAAACCTACATATGCAGACAAGTAAGTCAACCAGAGTCAGGAAAGATATAAATAATAATAGTTAATATATTTTATATGTTGTGTTGGGGCCGGCGCTAGGTGTAATTTCGCTCGAAGCGAACACGTGTTTTGCCGCCCCAAAATGATTTCATTTCGCCCCAAAAAAATCTGTCGCTCAGAGCGAATGCCCGGTCCGTCCCCCTTAGCCCCGGCCCCGTGTTCGGTCTTTTATCCTCTACTATATTCATTCATTCATTTTGACAGAGTCTATCTAGTCCCCTCAGATTCGGCGCCTCTGCAAGCATTGCAGGTACGCGTTCATTCATTCATCCATTTGTTTATTTATTTTGACAGAGTCTAGTTCTTTTAGATTCGGCGCCCCTGCAAGCATTGTACGTACGAGTTTTCTTTCATAAAAAAAATGAAATATAATATAATAAACATGTTTCGTGAATCATTTAATGTTACAGAATTCATTTAATATACGCGCCAGGTTACGAATACTTTACGATTAAAAATACAAATGAGACAGTATTTAATTTATTAGTAAATATTTGAT
This sequence comes from Dysdera silvatica, assembly GCA_006491805.2. NCBI lineage: Eukaryota > Metazoa > Arthropoda > Arachnida > Araneae > Dysderidae > Dysdera > Dysdera silvatica. Next base: position 107,901,990 of record QLNU02003225.1, on the reverse strand, counting down.
TTTCTACTCGAGAAAATATAAATTGCAAATTAAAAATAAATCTCCTTAAAAATGGTGACAGTTTTAAAAATCCCAATTAAAATAACAAGTATTTTAATTAGTGAAATTAATCATGATAAATTTATGAAATGAATCATAATAAATTAATGAAATGAAACGTAATATAATTGTGAAATAAATCGTAATATAATTGTGAAATAAATCGTAATAAATTTATGAAATGAATCATAATAAATTAATGAAATGAAACATAATATAATTGTGAAATAAATCGTAATAAATTTATGAAATGAATCATCACAATTCATGATTGGTTGGTTGAATTTTTATGGCAAGGATATCAGGGATGATTCTTGCGCCAAACAAAATCATAACATGAAAATAATCAGCATAATTCATGAAATCAGTCATGATGAAATTCATGAAATTAGTCATGATGAAATTCATGAAATTAGTCATAATGAAATTCATGAAATCAGTCATGATGAAATTCATGAAATCAGTCATGATGAAATTCATGAAATTAGTCATGATGAAATTCATGAAATTAGTCATAATGAAATTCATGAAATCAGTCATGATGAAATTCATGAAATCAGTCATGATGAAATTCATGAAATTAGTCATGATGAAATTCATGAAATTAGTCATAATGAAATTCATGAAATCAGTCATGATGAAATTCATGAAATCAGTCATGATGAAATTCATGAAATTAGTCATGATGAAATTCATGAAATTAGTCATAATGAAATTCATGAAATCAGTCATGATGAAATTCATGAAATCAGTCATGATGAAATTCATGAAATTAGTCATGATGAAATTCATGAAATTAGTCATAATGAAATTCATGAAATCAGTCATGATGAAATTCATGAAATTCAGTCATGATGAAATTCATGAAATTAGTCATGATGAAATTCATGAAATGATGAAATTCATGAAATTAGTCATGATGAAATTCATGAAATTAGTCATGATGAAATTCATGAAATCAGTCATGATGAAATTCATGAAATTAGTCATAATGAAATTCATGAAATCAGTTATGATGAAATTCATGAAATTAGTCTTCACGAAATTAGTCATCATGAAATTAAAGAAAGAAGTCTTAAACAAGTGCGATAACCTTTTCCGTGTCTAAATAAAAGGGCACCGAAAAAGCTATGTGCATTACGTAATAATATTTTGAAACTGTAAAAGGTTTATCATTAAAAAAAGAGCTCCGCTAACAAGGCTATAAACATACATACGTTCGGGTAACATGGCCTAAATTGCTAGGGAAAAAAGTCGATTATTTCTTCCGCAAACATACATCGAGTGTTTTAGATAGCGAACTCAACAACGATACGTACTCGCTATATCTCACGTGTTACACAACGTGGCAGAGTGCACATTAATAAGATAGTTTAGATAGCAAAAGAATCGCTACCGTCTGCATTTCCTGATCGGCGACAACAACGCCAATTATAATGTAATATTTCGAATTGCAATTATAAGAAGGGGAAATCTCTGTATACAACAATATGCCACACGTTAGCATAGCTGTACAAGCAGTAAGTTCCATTAATTGTGAAACTGACTTACGTCATAGCGAAGTGAACCGGCAAGTGACACGATATTCAGGGCGACACGAGTTTCTGTTCGGTGACGATCGGTTCAGCCACTACTTAGTGTGCCACTAGTTATAGTTCTTGAGGGAGCACCACATATTTACGTTCTCCACTCCGTTATTGGTGGATTTTCGCCGTGTGACCTTCGTTCAAGTATATTTTTGACGAATATGGCGGATGGAAAACAGCTGGTCAATGGATCGGCCGCCATTAGTAGTTGCCTAGGCAACCGATGGCGTCGGTACTCGTCAATGATGCGCGCGGCAATTGGGAGTGAAGGAGTTAATTTTGCCAGAGAGATAATTTCCTCCTCTTCTGTTAAGCCTCTCTACATTTGCGCATCCAACATTCATACGTGTACTGCACGTGTTCTTATGGGCGGGGCACGTTATCCATATTCACCAAGGTTAAATCTTAAATAACCGTTAGCCCTCGCCCTTGTTTAATTAGTATCGTTTAAATGACAAGCATCGACTGAGCTTTCAGAGACCAGGGTTACCTTCCATGGTACATACAAAATACAGAAAATATTGCAAATACAGAAAATACAGAAAAGTATATAAAATACAGAAAAGTATATATAATACAGAAAAGTATATAAAATACAGAAAATATTGCGCTTGTGATCCATGGATCACAAGCACAATATTTTCTGTATTTTTTACGTTAAAAATATAAGCGCTATAAATTATAATGATCATATAAATAGAGTAGGTGCATGATTGTAGAAGTGGCATAGATAATGCAAATTTATGATCATAACAATGATATAAATTATTTAACCGTATATGAGAGCAGTTATGATGCGTAAATGATCTGAGTATAATAATGATTACAATAATGTTTATTTGTCACAAGGGTTACATATTGCATACAGTCTTGAATTTCAATTTAAGTATAATAAATTTCACACAGTTTAGAACAGACAATACAATTTGCATTTCCCCGTGATGGGTCCCCAGTTTAAATTATAAAATTTAACCGGTTGAGGACCCTATTAATCCGCTGGCGCACAAACTCCGTTTAATAAGTATACAATTAATTTCTTTTTAAACAATTTTATATTGTTAAAGATTATTTGGTAATTCATTCCAAAGCTTTATTCCCATATATTCAATTCCTTTCTGTACATTTCCGTTCTAATCTCTCGTAGCTTAATTTGGTTGCTTCTTCTTAAATTTCTATTGTTTTCGTGATATTGGATATCATGAAAACAATATATAAACAGTATATATATACAAGTATACACGAGTATTAATGATAAATGAATAATGCAAGCAGTTCAAAATCACACATTGAGATTTCAAAGGGAATATATAAAAGAATTGGAATCGATTTCGCAAGATCTTTAAAATATCGAGGGATCTTTTAAAAGATCTGAGAAACAAAGAAATTAATGTTCTTAGTAAAACTGAAACGAAACCCCATATTTTTATAAATGATTTTTAAGATTTCTTTTTAGGATTGTTAGAGACAAATAAAAATACAGAAAGTGTGGTTAGCGAACAATTTAATCCTATAAATTAGTGATTTCCAAAATGGGCGGTGGGAAAATATGCGGGGAAGCGTTAGTACAGCTCTAGGAATGGGGCATTGAAAAAGTGTTTACATCTTAATATATTTTTAATCACCTCATGCTCGATTTCACAAATGGTCAACATTATCAAGCATATTTATATGTATGTCTACGTCGTACTATATCAACTCCAGGACCATTTAAACTTTTTTTGAAAGTTTTTTATTTATTTTATTGCTATTCACTGTTTTGTAGTAATATGTGTAAACTTCCCTCATGATAAAGGACTTCTGTCCGTATAGCCCGCTGCATTGGGGAAAAAATTACAATTTATGAAATAAATTGCAAAAACTAAATAAACTAAATAACGAAGTAGAATAGTAAATTAATTTTAACATAAAAAAAATCCAGTGTTATTTATTTTTATTCCTGAAAAATATTTTAGATTACAATACTAAAATATATATACATATAAATTTCGATTAGTGCACATTGGTTAATGAAAATATTAATTAATACTTAACTTCTAAACTGTAAAAGAAGATTCCTAACACTGTAAAAATTTAACTTAATATGTATGTCCCATTACTTAAACATTAAGATAAGGGTCTTCAATTGTATGATCAAAATATTATGTAAGTCGCCCAGTGGACTTCGTCTTAAAAATGATAAAAAGGGAAGATAAAAATACACGAGATAGCTTTACAAACGTGCTGTTATGAAATATGAAATAAATAATAGAAAATGCCTCAAAGTGCATGTCTTCTTATACAAATTTCGTTCTTAAATCCTAAGAAGCTGTATAAATGTACATAGATAATGTAAACAGACAATGTTAATAGAGACTATGAATAAATAATATATAAATCGGGAATATATATATATAGAAAATATGTAAAGGTTATATGAAAAAACATGAATAGAGAATTTAAAAAATAGAAATGAAGAACTTAAAAATTAGGAGTAGAGAATTTAAAAGAATACGAACGGAGAATTAAAAACATAAGAATAGAGAATTTAAAAGAGTATGAACAGAGAGTTCAAGAGAATATGAATAGAGAATATAACTAGACATGTGTTCATATTTGCAGCGTGGCAGGTATGGTAATATAAATTACTTTATATGATTATATGGTTAAGAAATGTGTATTCGAAATATAATCTGAACATGCTTTTGAGGGGCCCTAACTATAATGCGTAAGTGTACTCTCGCATCAACTTGGCTATAATACCCAATTCCTATCGTTTCTTAAGTCGAAATCAATAAATTTGGCGTACAGGAGTATAGCCAAAAAATAAATTTAACGCCAAAGAGTCGTAGTATGTACTTTGCACATGGAAAGGTCTCGGACACGTAAGCACATCAATCTTAAGTTGATTGTTTGTCCCGGTAACTATGGTTTCTCTGGGTCAACATTAACTTCAAAACACCTATATACGTTTTAATGACCAACATGTGTAGCTCTAGCCATTTTATAATCTTAGCAAATTTTGATATCGCGTTTTAAATTTCCTGACTATTATGTGTTGCGCTTAGTTTTATTTTTGGAATAATAAATACTTTAGGAACTTAGAGGGTATTCATAAACTAGATTATACGTCAATTAAATCAGGAAAAAGTGTATACAGAACTTAAATTATTCTTCCAGTAAATTTCAGGGTCATAATTTGTGTTTGTTTGGATGTTTTATGGCGCAAGAGCATCTGGGCTATTCTGCGCCAAATAATTTGTGTGTGTACCACAGGCGTACGCAGAAAGTTCACAAGGGGGATTTATTGGCTCAATGTGGGGGGGTGGGGTTACAGAGCTACAACTCACATATTCCTATGTTAAATATACAAAATTTCATTGCAATGGGGTTACAACCCCCATCAACACACCCTTGTGTACGCCAATTGTGTGTATTCACCTATATGATACTCTTAATTATATATTTCCTCTCGCTCTGATGATTATTGCATGTTCATATTATTATTATATATAATTTATTTCACATAACAAGGCAATGATGATTATAGTAAATAAATGATTTGACCAGTTCCACTCTACCTAAAATATTAAATGAATGTTTGCATAAATTGAATATAAAACCGAAAATTCCGAATTCGCTAACGCTAATCAGTACGTATGTTTGGTTTCAGGAATGAAGAAATTATAGCAGCTCAGATTTTCAGTAAATTAGCAAAGTAAAACGCCAATAGTAGATACTAATTTGGCGCAATGTCCTATCCGCAACAGACAAATGAATGAACCTATTAATCCCTTATGAGAATCAAAGGAAACGAACACTATTTCCAAAACAACGTTACCTATTATACCTCCGAATCCTTACATGGTTGTGCATGATTTATTACCCATTAAATTATATACATGTCCTTACTTTTTCCTACGTTGTTTGCACGCGATTAGGAACACTTTTTATGATAAGGGCTTAGCCTAAACAATAAGCCAAAAATTCCATTTCTTATTATGCGTAGAAACGTGTAATTATTGAAACGAGATTTATTATTAACTCTTTGTTACATTCTTCGATCTCAAGTGCTTTATATAGTATATACTATAGTATACTTTATATAGTATACTTTATATGGTATATACTATAGTATGTACTTACAAGGGAACCACTTTTGTGGAAGCTCGCACTTTGAGACAAGACATATCACAAATGATAGTCCCTAAATTTCTTATTAAGAATATGAAATCAGTTTTTTTGTGAATAGCATATAAAATTTTTTTTCATTAATACTCGATGTCCAAAAATTGTATCTTCTAGGTTTGATATTTTTTATTCGCACTGTATATGAAGATACTAACTTTTGTGCCAAATTCAAATAAAGAAGGTGGTTGCATTTAAGGGATAAAATTATAAAATTACACGAAAGATCATTCAGAGTATTTTAAAAAATTGTATAAAAACTAAGCTTTTTAATACCAATATTTGGCGCGTTTGGCTATGGTTTAGAAGAATTGGCGATATCGGCATGAAGTATAAATGTTTCATCAAAAAAAAATTTCAAACAAAATTGTTCTGAATAAAATCAAAATTGATGTTAACACATCAAAATGAAATTATAAAAATTCAGTTTTTGGTGTATAACCAATTACGTGCTGAACAATATTGCCCTATGTTGCAATATTCTTGGTGTAACTGCAATATTCTTGGTGTAACTGCAATATTCTTGGTTTACTTTAATCACAATACTAGTGAAACCATTTAATTCAAAAATATTGACGAAATATCTTTTCGCTTAATTGACACGATTTTCAGTGATAATGAATGTAATTTACATCCTTTTTAAAGTGCAGCCATTGTGAAGAACAATTACGTTTTGAACGTTTTTATGAAAAGTATCATCATCACAATTTATAAAAATAGTTCCGGAATCCGATATTTTGAGACATTTTTATAATTTTCTCATATTGAAAGTCTTCGATTTACAACATTCAAACTTTCCGTGTCAAATTTTTACGAGAGCCAAGTCGACTCCGAAAAAACTAGTAGACGTTCAATATGATACAATGCTTGTCTACTTTTTAAAAAATTATTTAGGTATAAAATTTTTGAAATGCCAGCTTCATTAAAACATTTTTCTTTATTAAAAAATTACGTAAAATATTTTGATGTTACGGCCATAAAATTTAGAAGATTTTTTCCTTTTTATTATGCCATTATATTTCCTAAAAATATTGTGGATGAAGGTTGCAATATGAGCGTAATTTAATAATAAATACTTCATGCCGATATCGCCAATTCTTCTAAAGCATAGCCAAATGCGCCAAATATTTGTATTAAAAAACTTAGTTTTTGTATAATTTTTTAAAACACTCTGAATGCTCTTTCGTGCAATTTTATAATTTTATCCGTTAAATACAATTACCCTCTTTATTCGAATTGAATTAAAAAGTTATTATCTTCATATACAGTGCGAATAAAAAATATCAAACTTCACCTAAAAAGTGCGATTTTTGGACTTTGAATATTAATAAAAAGATTTATGTGCTATTCACAAAAAACTGATTTCATATTCTTAATAAGGAGCTTGGGTACTATCGTTTGTGATAAGTCTTGTCTCAAAGTACGAGCTTCCACAAAAGTGGTTCCCTTGTTAGATTTTTACTAATTATATGTTCTTTTTTTTTCAATTATTGAATAATATATGCAAAAATGGCAAAAAAATTTTATAAAAAAAGTGCTTGCTTTCGCTGTAATTTTTTTAACTATGAGCCTTACCATTTATCGTCGTTCGTCGCTTTCTGCAATGATGGATTTTTTCAGTTTATTAGCAATTATGGATAAACGGACAGACAGACCAGTGACGCCCACACGTAGGGGGCCCGAGCCCCTCCCTTGGGCTAACAAAACGAAAAATTATTACGCCAACAGACACTGGTAAATTATTTTATTAAAAATGTAGGATAAAATTAGTGATGTTCCCAAGATTTCCTTGAACTCTGGTTACATTGATGAGACTACTGTTAAGGCAAGCAACAGTAGCAGTAGCCCAGAACAGTCTTCAAACGCTTTCCAGGAGGTAAAGGTAGACCAAAACACAATATCAAACGCTGTTGAAATAGAAATTCTGACTGCAGATATTTGTAATTATGTCAAGAAATCTAACCTCACTGATGGAGATAAGACAAGAGTGCTGGCCATTGTAAAATTGTATAAACATAACCTATTACTTCTAATTATTTAAGTATATTTGCCTTATAGAATTATTAGTAATTCAAGAATGATAAATGTACACAAAATGGCAACCGTAATTGATATGGCGTCTGGCCATTTTTTCCACCAAAACTTCCTTGTACCACTGGACCTCCCCTTGGGAATATTCTATATATACATATATATATATGGTGCGCCACTGGGACAGACAGACAGACAGACAGTGTAGTACAATACCAAAATCTTTCGTTCAAGATTTTCTTAAGATTCTTTTGATCTAGATCCTTCAAGACATATCCCAAATGAGGTCAATGCATTTTCAACAATTGCGACTCGCTCAAATTACATAATTAAAAAATATACGTTCCACTCTCAATCCCAAAATAGAACAATATACGGCCATATAAGCTTAGAATGAAAAATAAACCATCATAATCATAATGTAATACCATTAGCAATATCATCATCAAGAAATTTACATTTTTCTTCCATTGGATTTTACAGAATTTTGTTTGAGTTAGAACTGGGCATGCGCAGAGGAAATCATTTGAAAATGCACTTTGGATACAACATCGCCGCAAGAGGAATCAATGTTTTTATTGTAACTGGTTCGATTTTTGTGTTCAAGCTGTTGTTGTTTGACTGTGTTGTTGTTTGTTGCACGTATGAACATTTTTCGTGTTCAAGGGTCCATTTCTCCAACTCAATAATATTGTTCGATTGATAACAGAAAGGCAAATTCACAATTTATGTTTTCTCCCTATTTCTGTTCAATGCTTCGTTTGCAAGCATTTTTGCATGTAAACACTACATGCAAAAAACAAAAAACAAAAAAAAAAGCATGACTTTCGGTTCATTTATAATAGTAGTGGCCCAACGCATGGCATGGTGTATTGTGCAACACGGGGATACCTAATACAATATTAAAAATACGTTTATTATGTGGCGAATAGGTGACTTAAGTACAGTGTAAGATTAATACATGTCCTGTTTACTTTTTACAAAGAATGATTTCACTTACCGAGACAGAACTTTTGCTTAAAAAAAAAAAAAAAAAGAAAAAAAAAAGAGAGAGAGAGAGATAGAGAGAGAGAGAGAGAGAGAGAGAAGCAAAGAAAACACAGAATCAAAAATCAAACGCGGGACCATATATTTATACTAGTCGAACACTACGCAGATTAAATTAAACAATTTTTATCAACTTTTTTAGGCGTAGTAATATTAACGCCAATGTTATGGTTAGATGGTGAAACGTTCGTAAAGAAAAGAAATGATTTTTTGCGTATAGTGGGACACAATCCCACGACCTTCTACAATCCGAGCAGGTGCTCTTACCAACTGAGCCACAGACGACAAACACTCAATCCCTTACGAACGTATTTAAAGCGTACTTTTCGAAACCGGTTATTTCTCGGAATGGGCAGTACATGGACTGCTTTTTAAACCAAATTGCGAAGAGATCGGTATTAAATTCAACAGGCTTTTCAATGTATTTAATGCCTATCTCTTCGCAATTTGGTTTAAAAATAAGTCCACGTACTGCCCCATTGCGCGAAATAGCCGGTTTCGGAAAATACTCTCGCTTTAAATACGTTCTCATGTTATTTGCTTTAAATACATTCGTAAGGGATTGTGCGTTTGTCTTCTGTAGCTCAGTTAGTAATAGCACCTGCCCGGATTGTAGAAGGTCGTGGGATCGTGCCCCACCAGACGCAAAAAACATTTCTTTTCTTTACGAACGTTTCACCATCTAACCATGCCATAACATCGGCGTTACTATTACTACGCCTAAAAAAATTGATAAAAATTGTTTCTTAATCCGGGACCGTATGTTTTGTCATAAAGCCACAATCATGGTTAATGGTCACAAACGTTTGCTAAACGTCTTGTTTCATAATTTTAGTGCTCCATGGGTATTCCTTAGCTAATACCCATTCTGATTTTATCTTATCGCATATGGCTTCATATGCCACGACAAAATTAGTTTCTTAAAAAAATGACGAATTTCGCCAGCCCGCTATCAAACTCAGAACCAGGGGCGGATTTAGGGGGCGTTCGCCCCTTTGAATGAAAATTTAACATTGAAAAGATACAAGGTAAAGGTCCAATGAGGTATCATTTTCAAAAATCAAGTCATTAATCGCCCCCTTGAATGACCTCTAAATCCGCCCCTGCTCCAAACACTATATAGTGTCGAAGGGTCTCTTCTTTCGTTAATTACCATCAAACTACCGGCTATAGAATGTCTTTTTTGTTTTCTTAATGTTCGTCAGACGTTTCTTAATACATGTTCCACCTTTATGACAAATTTCTTCATTTACTACGGCAAAACTAACGTTTTTAAGGTGAAAAAAAATGCGAGTTTTGTAAGCTCAGTATCGAATTCGGGACCCCATGTACATTGTATATTGAAATCTCGCCTTCATCATTAATTGCCTCAAGCTGCTGGGTATAAAACGCCTTATTCCCTTATTTAAGCGTCCCCAAGGTGTTTCTCAGTTAATACATGCTCTCCTTTTTGATTACGTTGAATGGTTTCATTTGTCATGACAAAAGTATTATTTTTAATCAAAAAAAAAACACATTCGCAAGTTGGTATTGAACTCACGACTCTATGTAGTGTAGGTAGACCATTTTCATCGTTAATGACCATCAAACTGCCAGCTTTGAAACGCCTTATTAGATTATTTAGGAGTTTCCTAGGCGTTTCGCAGTTAATATGTGTTCTGCTTCTTTCTTATAGCGAATGGTTTTATATGCCACGGCGAAACTAGTGCTTTTAAGTGGGGGAGAAGGAAAAAACAGACGAGTTTTTGCAAGCTTGATATCGAAGGGTCGCTTTCATCGTTAATCACCATTAAACGACAGGCTATGAAACGTCTTGTACTCTTAGTTTAACGTTCTTTAAATCAGCGGTCACCAATCTTTCGGACCTTACGGACCGTTAAATTCATAATTTTAAAGCCCGCGGACCATCGATACGATTTTTTTTAAAAAAAGGTAAATACAAGGCTTCTGGTAACCGCATTGCTGCAAGTGAGGTTTTTTAAACTAATTGCCGATAATTATCTCAAGTACATTCTATAGATAAAAATTTACAATTAATTATTTTAATAGAAAGTTAGAAATTAGTACTTAAAAATTTAGGAACCTATCAAGTACATTTCGTGAATTTAGTGCAATATAATCGCGACAATTGTCATTCAGAATATGAGAATTTCTTAAAATATTGTTTTTGTTTTATTATTAATAAAACATTAAAAATGCAAATAATGTCCAGATTTTTCTTCAGACCACCGGTTGGCGACCGCTGTTCTAAATGCTTTTCAGTCAATACATGTTCTGCTTTCTGCTTATGACGAATACTTTGATTTATGACAGCAAAATTAATGTTTTGATTAAAAAAAATATTCTGATCTGGATTATTTTGAAAATGTTGCAACTAATATAGCCCAATAAGCCGAAATTGGCTATATTTTTTAAAGCTAGTACATTAAAACTACGAAATATTTCCCCTTTCCTTTAAGCTCAGAGAAATAATAAAATCTATTCCTTTTTCTAAATCCATCTTATCCGCATTAATTCGTGATCAAAGCTTAAAGCTGACGCATTTTATAAATATCAAATATGAGCAACTGAAAATCTATAAGCTATTGATAAAATCCAAACGGAAGTATTTTAGTAAAGCCACCAAAAACACGACTTTCAAAGTTATTTATTTGCACAATTTTTTATTTATTTATTTTTGGTCTGGTTATGATTCTTACAGTTTAAATAATTATAGAAGTTGAATATAAAGCGAGAAAAGGAAAACATGAGCAGATTGGCCAACGGAACCAACCTACCCAATTCTATCAAAAAACAATTACTTGAAAATATCGGCGATTGAACTGCACTAATCCACCCAACGAAAAAAGATCCGAATTCAACGAGTGATTCAAATCTCAAAATCCTATTAATATAGGAAGTGGGGGGAAAAACAATATTTGCCTATGTCTTGATTTATTGAGAGGATGTATTTTTCTTGTTTAATATCGTCTTAACGTATTTGTGTTAATGGCCATTCACCACCACTGTCGTCAAGGCACAAAATTTTACGAATATTTTTCTCGGGCCCACAGTAATCCTAAATATGAACGTGTTAAAATGTTATTCGCTTTTCTTTGTTTTTACAAAAGAAAGGATATTCTGCAGCTGAAGGAAGTCCTCTCCAAATAATCAAGACAAAATTTTAAAACTTCATGATCATTGAGAAATAATCAAAAATTTCTCATTATAAATGATTGTTTGTTTGTTTGTTTGTTTGGCTTTTTTATGGCGCAAGAGCATCTGGGCTATACTGCGCCAACATTATAAATGACTAATCATCGACAAATGATTTTATGTAAGATATTACCTTTTACAGGGAAAAAAATATTGTATAAAATGATTTTATAACCACTAAAGAAACTGATTTATAATTATTAATGAAATAACCTCGTAATCATTAAGGATTTAACTTCATAATAATTAAGACGTTAACTTCATAATCGTTTGTGAGATAAATTCATAATCGTTAGTGAGTTAAATTCATAATCGTTAGTGAGTTAAATTCATAATCCTTAAAGTAATAAGTACACAATTACTAAAGAAATAACTACGTAGCTACTAAAGAAATAACTTCATAATAAGTAAAGGGATAATTTTGTAATTATTAAAAACGTAAGTTCATGATTATTACATGACTTCATAATCACTAAAACATAAATTCATTAAATAAATAATTTCATAATCATTAAAGGGATAATTTTATAACCATTACAGACATTACTTCATAATTATTACAGCAATAAATTGATAATCATTAGACATTATCAGAATGGCGAGCAAAATATCCCAGAGGGAATCATTCATTGCTGAAAAAACTCACTCAATCTCCTTGTTATTATGCCTGGCAATAACAGGTCCTATTCTGTGATTTGGCTGATTTGCTGGTAGTTTATGCAGTTTTCTAAAAAAAAAAAGCTTATAGACTTGGACTTGTCTGGACGTGCGCATTTCGACGTTTTTAGTTGATTGCTTAATAAGCCAAATGTACCACCCTTCAAAACGGGAAGACTATGCGTCTCACACAGAATCTTAATGGGACACATCCGTCAAAAGGGAAATTGTCCCAGCTATAATGGGACATCTTAAGTATAAACAGTGGCGGCTCTAGGCTGAGGCCGGAGGGCCATGCCCCCCCCCCAATTATAACCGAATTTTATTATATTGCCTATGTACACGGGCGCCAACAGCGGCGCCTATACATATGGGCAAAAATTTGTGCACCCCCAAAATAAATTTGTCTAGAACCGTTGCTGACTGATTAAATAGTTATAAAATGAGCTGCAATAATATAACTGCATAAATAAGCTGCAATAAATAAGCAAGTTATAAAATAAGCTAATAAAGAAATAAACTCAAATGGCTAATTTATGCGATTAGTAAGTTAATAGATTACATAAAAATCACATAAATTAATATAAAAAAAACCATTATTATAAATATAAATTATCGCTTTCTCTCATTACATAAATTAGAAAATTAACCAATATATTAAAATTATCAAAACGTCAAAAAACAGCTGCCAATGTACTTCAGTATACAAAAATGATACACGTATGAAGCAAAGTTTAGAATTTAAAGTATCATCTCAGACTCAGACTTCAAAAAAAAATACGTTCCGCTTCCTAAATTATTAAATATATTTTACCAGAACCGCTAAAATGACATAAAATGATGAGATATCATTAATAAAAAAACTGTTTATCTACAAACTTACATCTCCATGTTTAACATCTTACGAAAAGGCACTCATTTGGACCTCATTTCACTATGCTTTCCTGAGCATGTTCATCACACAAGAAATCTTAACGATCTAATACCAGATTATTCACAAACGAAACTTGGACATGCGTGTATCCGTTGCTTTATCCCTAGGGTGTGGAATCTTCATCTTAACTCACTTAAAACCAGTATTCCTTGTCCGAATTTAAAAGGCTTATCCGCGGACATCTACAGGAATCATGATATCATCACTTGTTCCATATATTCCGTTAGTTTAATATCATATAATACATTGGCGTCCATATGAGTACTTCTAGGTGAAGGGCTGAGAAAAATTATTACCTCTTTTTGAAGGCTGTCAAACATTTTAGTGAATGTACAAGATACCAAAAGGCTACAAAAATAATTGATACTGCTTGACAATTAGTAATAAGTTAAAAAGTACCTTATTTTAAAATGTGACTAAATTTTTTTAAAGTAAATGCATATCGGAATCGGGGAAATCAAATTTTTTGAATAGATAGGGGGGGTGGGGGGCTCGCACCCCTGCCCCCTCCTATATAGGTGCCCATGATGTAATCTTAATTTTAGAAATAGCGAATTTCCTTAGAAATCCTGCCAGCAAGTTGAATATCTCCATAATTACTCCGCCATTACGCCAAATACTCCCCACTGTTTACATTAAAAAGTTTTAAAGAAAGGATAGAGTGACATAGTGTTTCGGTACACGGCTATTACGCTATGACTTATAGTATACTTCCTCTATAATTTACATCTCCCATACCTAAATTAATCCATCAGGTCTTTTGCTTTATTTACTAGCACTTGCATTTCAATTAATTATATCCAATTCTGGGCAGCATGGACTTCGTCAGACCCCCGCAGTCTTTACCCTTTGCTGCCCAGATGCATCAACTTAACTTTCATGAATTGTAAATCATTATCACCAGAGGCGGATTCATGCCAGTATCCAGAGAGGGCGATCTTAGGGACCGGTTCCCCCCGAAATTAAATTTTTAATGGGACTTGGCTACGGCCTTGCATGCTGTGATTGTATCGATACATGCGGTAAAAATTTTTGAACCCCCCCTTGAAATTAAATCCTGGCTACGGTCTTGGGCAGATTAACGATTTTGTCGCCTGTAAGCTCTGATATATTTTGACACCTAATCTTACTAAGAGTAACTAAAGGCATAACAGAGATTTTGACGCTTTTGTCAAATTCTTAATTTGAAGCCCCTGATTGTCATTTCAAATTTGGCGCCGTTTGAACCTCAAGGCGGCATCCATCATAAGGCGCCTCTCTCAAGACGGTGCCCATGGCAGCTCTCTCTTTGCCAATACCTAGTTGCGACACTGAACATAACAATTCAAACTTAATAATTCGATTGGCCACCAGAAATTTCAGCCCCGCCCAATGGCGGACACGGACTTTCATTTTGGAGGGGCTCACGGACAGAATTTGCCATGGTCTTGGAATAACACCCTTCATTTATCATGCAAGTTGGAATTTTTTACAGTGAAAAAATATATTTTGGGAGTCATGACCCAAATGACTTCCCCCCCCTGTGTCCGCCCTTGGCCCCGCCTTTGTAAACTTCTCGGTGGCAAAATTTTCGTCGACATTTGCCGCCGTAGACTTCAGCATACTTAACCTATTGGTAAATCCGCCCCGATCATCACTTCATGCAAGTAATTATATAGGTTTGAATAAAATTTGATTTAATACTGCTACATACTATGTAGCAATAAAAAATCTATATCATATATCAAATATAGCAATATCAAATCTATGTAGCATATCAAATATAGCAATATCAAATCTATGTAGCATATCAAATGTAGCAATATCAAATGTAGCAATATCAAATCTATGTAAGATATCAAATGTAGCAGATCAAATGTACAAATATCAAATTTATGTAAGATATCAAATGTACAAATATCAAATTTATGTAAGATATCAAATGTAGCAGATCAAATGTATATAACATATCAAATATAGCAATATCAAATCTATATAGCATATCAAATGTAGCAATATCAAATCAATGTAGCATATCAAATATAGCAATATCAAATCTATGTAGCATATCAAATATAGCAATATCAAATCTATGTAGCATATCAAATATAGCAATATCAACTGTACTAAATGGTTCACGGAAAGAATTAATAACCGATCCCCTCTCCCCGTCTATCGTAAACGAGAAGACACGTTCAATAGCTCGTTTATTAAATAATTTGGCACAGTTTCTACATAAGTACTATGATAATTTAGAACGCAGTCATCCGCGGAACTTCCACAAACATTTTTTTTTTCGATTGCAAGGAATTGGGCATACAAATATTTCCATAAAAATGTATTTGATCAAAAGTTTCTCGAGTCTACGTTCCACACTATCCATAACAACTATTATATAACACATTCCATAACAACCACTAGATAATATATTCCATAACCACCATTTAATACCCGCCACTCTATAATAACATTCACATAATTATATAATTTTACAAGTATTGTGTTCTGGCTTGCTTACTATTTTGCTGCACTAATTAGGCTTCAAATAATATTTTAAAGAATACGATAATAATTACAATAAATAATCATTAAATTCCATAATCTAAGTAGTCCATGTGCAATTTCATTCATATTTATGTGGCAATGTGAACTTACACTGTTTTGGTAGCAGTCTCCAATAATCACACAATTTGTAGTATTGCTCGGGAAACAATGACAAAAGTATTTTAGTTATAAATTACTCATTATTCTAGCTTAGTAATGTTGAGCTAAAATAATGAGTAAGCTAGCTTAGTCATGTTATATTAGTGAGATAGATAATACAACAATTATTCCATCATGAAAATACTAAAAGTATGTCATTCCATAAGCAAGTATTTAGAGCAAAGTTGAATAAATGGCGAGCTTATCCAAACCTGTAACTAGCGCTCGGTATTATTAAGAAATGTTACATACTGTGACAGCAAATAAAGCCCAAGATACTTACAATTCGATGTTCTTTCTTCGGCGGTTTGTTGTCAATAATCGGATGACGAGAGGGGCATTCCAAAGGATTGGTTCTTGGTCTTAGTTGCATCACGTTCTCATGGCCTGTAAGAAGGCCGGAAGTATGTGCCGCTTATCAACATGGGAGTTTGGTCTTCGACGGAGGAAAAAACCAGTCAGCTGTGTCTACTTACAAACCGATTTAAGCTTTGGCATATAACACCGGACCAGGCTTTCAGTCTTTGGCTATTGATTTTCATTTACATATTCTACGATGGCCTTATTGATAAGACCCGTTATGGACCAAGAGTTCCTGTGCTTTGAATTCTTCAAAAATAGAAAACTAAATTTTCGACTTTCTTCAGCAAGCGAGTGAATTGAATTTAGTTTCCATTGTTATATACAGATTTTAAAGATTTTACGTAGCAACGTGCTCGAAATACATAGGGTGCAGTCAGTGCCGGATTAACGCATGGGCTTCAGGGGCTGCAGCTCAGGGGCCTCCTCAGGCTCGAGGGCCTCCACAGATCAATGTGATTTTTTTAATGAATGCTACGTGTTCTCTTGTAGCGATCTTCTACACACTATTATTGTTACCAAATTGCACAGAGCAAATATTTGAAATTTGTTTTTAACTTTCTAAAAATAAATTTGATTTTACTTAAACGATGTTACAACTGGGTTGCTTATCGTCACTTCTGCCCCCTACAGCTTCCCTTTGAATTATTTTACTGGGGCCTCATAATACCAGTAGTTCAGGGGCCTCAAAAACTTTAACCGCCACTGGGTGCAGTAAATACTGGAACCGTACTGCATATTTATTGTACTTTTGAGAATTATCTTATTATGAGGTATATTATATGAGCATTCCATTCCGCCAATGACTGCAGGGGTTTCCAATTTAAAATATGGAATATAATTTCGGGAGTGTGACAAAAAAAATAAATAAATAAAACAAGTTTTTACGTTGAGTAATTGCGTTGAGTAATAAACGGCAGTGTGATGAGTCACAACTCATCACACTGCCGGTGTGTTTTGAAAAGTAATA
>QLNU02003225.1:107794520-107829352 GCA_006491805.2 Dysdera silvatica | reverse complement strand
GTTCTCCTTTTCAGAGAATGTAGTTTTCTATGGTACTGATCAATAGTCAAAAAATAAAATTTTTTGAAAAAAATCATCTTTGATTTTTCAAAACAAAATTCAGAAGGCTAAAGCAAGTGAACTTGGACATATATTTCCAAATGGAGGATACCATTTTATTTAGAAAAATATTACCTTTCAAATAAAAAACAGCAACAAAATATCTTGAACCGTTCCAGAGATAGAGCACTTTAAAATTTTGCCGAAAATCGCAAGTGAGAAATGACACCCAAGGAGCCATCTTTGGCGGCCTGTATCTTGGGCCAGGAATTTTTTTTAACAAAACAAAAAAATATGCATTTCTTACTTTTTCCTGAATTTTAACATACGTTAAATTCAAAAACATCTGGTACTATGGAGATAAGATGTTTTCTTTGCCCGCCTGGATTGATATGGACTATGTCATAATAATTTTCAATTTGGAAATCGTTTCCTTGTAGGGTGCCAAAGAGTTTATTGTGCCTACAAAATTTCCCGGGCGATGTTACTCCCTCGTCCAAAGCCCACAGCAGGTAAATCCTAAAATTTTATATTTTCGTTTAACAACTGCATTCTTTAAGTTTATTTTTACTTAATTACTTTAACATTCAACTTGTATTTCGAAACTATTAGTTCAAACAACTGCTGATGGTTGGTGCTATGGACAGATATTTTCAAATTGCTCGTTGCTACAGAAATGAAGGAATGAAAACAGATAGGCAACCTGAATTTACACAGGTAAAAAGTCGACTTCTGTTTATTGAAGGTTAAATTACATATAAAATGAATTTGTGTGAAAAACATGCCAGTAAACTCGAGACTTAACATACATACGTTACACCACCAATAAATACATCACAAACTTCTATTATATGGGCACACCATTAATATATGGCTCATCTGTATTGCACTATCAAAAACACATGTAAATTAACCCCCAAAACTAAGAGAAAATGGTTGCTGTACACATTATTTTTATTACAGTATCGCAAATACAGTTCAATTTGCAAACATTTTTATTCATAATGAAGAAACAGACTTCAGCTACCCCTGCAGGAAGCTATATGTACTACTTTTACGGTACTTGTTGATGCCAAGAAATACCATTATGCCAGAGTACATCAAAATGGTGGAGAATGCAGTCACCATCCATGATGACCATTGCATTAAGTGTACATGTACTATGTTGAGAGGATTGTAAAAGAACTGGCCTTCAAATAACTATGCTGGCTAAGCGAGTTAATAAGTTAGATCTATAAATCAATGAGGCATCAAAACCTCATTCCTTTAACACAAAGCTTGTCACAAATAGTCACCCATTTGAAAATGGACTCCATACCCTGTTACATAACTTCAGTGATTGGACAGAAAGTAATGTTTCCAACGTAGGATAGCCATGAAATGTAACACAAGG
The DNA here is from genome assembly GCA_006491805.2 of Dysdera silvatica. Classification (NCBI taxonomy): domain Eukaryota; kingdom Metazoa; phylum Arthropoda; class Arachnida; order Araneae; family Dysderidae; genus Dysdera; species Dysdera silvatica. The sequence goes on along the minus strand of QLNU02003225.1, from coordinate 107,827,920 downwards.
AAATCCATTTATAACAGGGTTGTCCAACCATTTTGGATAGCGGGCCATTTAAAAATTTTCACGGATCTCACAGGCCAGTGGTTTCGGCGAGTTTAAAAAAAAAAGAAGAAACCACCTCCCTTCAAAGTCTCTTTCGGTTAATTATTTTTCACTTACAACATGGGAAGGAATCACCGTCTGCTGCCCCTGCCATTTTTCTTTATTTCTAAAAAAAAAGTCTAAAATTTTTGTTTTGAAAACTCTTTTTTTGATTGTAAATGATTATCACCGGGCCGGATTATGGTCTTACGTTGGACAGCCCTGGTGTATAACAACACCCTAGGATCCAGGTTGAAAGTATTATAGACAGGCTTGAACTCAATACCCTCCGTAAGCGTCGGGACTACACAAAGTCTCATAGACAGATTATTGTTATAGACAGAGTTTACTGTACCATGGTATAGTCTATACTGACAGTTGCCAAAATTTTAATCATTTCACTAAACAAAGTTTCATAACCAGTTCATTGGAAACTTGGTAACTATATTCAACATATAGCCAAAAAATAAATAATAATAATAATAATAAAGAAGGAAATGATGATTTAGTTCATGTTTTAAAAAAATACCTTAATTATCGGTTTGCCCAAGCTCGCTCTAATTTATCATTGGTGATAATTATATGTACAGTGCAACTTTAATAAGTTGAAACTAAAAGGGGTACAAAGAACTTTGGAGTTCACAAAATCCGAGTCACCAAAATACATATATACATGATACATTTTATTCGTTTCTCATTATTTTAACTTATAGAAAACTTTGAACCATTGAGTTTTGATTATCAAAGTTCTGCTGGATTATCTGTTTGTGTTATGGCATTGCATTTTATCCACAGTAAGCGTATTATTTCTTAGGTAGTGTTGTTTGATCCAGTAATTTGTTTACTTCTAATTATTTACATTTAATTTAATTAATTCATTTATTTTTCTCGTTCATTCAGATTGACATTGAAGTTTCTTTTACGACTGCTAAAGACATTCAAAGCCTTGTCGAGCAAATGCTTCTGCATAGTTGGCCTATGCCAAATCATGTCATAAAAATACCGTTTCCTATGATGACCTATGCTGATGCAATTAAATTGTATGGCACTGATAAACCAGACACTCGATATGGAATTGAAGTAATTCATTTAAACTGAAATTTATTACAAAAATTTTATAAAATCAGTATTCAGCTTGAAGCTTAATCAGTTTATTTTATGATCCTACATGTATATTTTTTTTTTTATATGTTATGGTTCTATATAGTATTTTTATTTTATGTAGAAGCAAGCAAGATTAAATTAAAATGATAATGTGTAAAAAAATTCAAAAATAATTAAAATTTAGTAAAATTAAGTTACATTTTTTAATTAATTAAAAATTTAAATTATGCACAACTGTGCTAAAGACCACAAGTTTGCAAAGGTAATAAAAAGATATAAATGTTTATTAAAATATAATACAAAAAGTAATTGAGAACTTAAGTAGAAATTACATTTTACACACACACACATATATATATGTTATCCATATCAATAAATTTATGCGTGTTCTATACATGGTTGTTATAAATGGTAATAGCAGATTCATTCACTTTTGTAAGGAAACCACTTTACTAAACAAAGTAATCTACTTAAGCTGTAGTTTAGGGAGTTCAAGTATTATGTGAGCAATATTTTTATCCATTTCAACCCCCCCAGCAAGTAAACGTTAACATTGGCTATCATAGGAAAATAAAACCAATGGCAACCCCTCCCACCCAAGGTGCTTATGTAATACTTGAACTCTCCCTTATCCCTCCTCCCCAAAAATGCACAAGTAATTTAATGGGCATTTTGGTATATGTTACATTATTCCTCCGAAGACGTTACTCCCCCGAAAACTCTATAACAATAAATTTTCATCCATTCAGCTGTACCATATAATCACCATTTCATAGGTCCTCCTTTTACAACATACATGTCAGCAACTTGCTTAGGCATCCATTTGATGTAGGCATGACAAAGATTTTGTGGAATGTTGATCTATGTCTCTTGAAAAACTGTTTTTATCAGATCTGTAGTTCAGGCCTTTCATTTTCACACCTTTTTCTTGAAGAAACGTTATAGGCCAGGGTTCTTCAACCCATGGCCCACTTACAGTCAGTCCATCAACATGCTTGATGTGGCCCGCCGGCTCACGAAAAAAAATACAAATTGTTTCACACAAAAATGATGCCCCTTTCTCCCTGTGAGTCCTAAATATATGTATTTTATTCTGTTGTCATTTTCACACTTCGTAATAAATATCTTAAAACGTTAAAGAACTAAAGTAATACGCGGTCTTCCCTCAGTCGTGTTTTACTTTAGTTTTCTAGCGTATATGGGCATTAGGAGTAGTTTTATTGATTTGCAGTGCAACAGTGATTTAAAAAAAATTCATCTTAGGACTCATGGACTTCTATTCTAATTCAAGGGGCACCCCCTTGGATTAGGTTCACCCATCTCTGTTCAGTCCTAATATTGCTGATACAGTAGTGCGGCCCGCGGGCCTGCAAGAATAAGCAAAATTGACCCTTGGACTGAAAATGTTTCAAGACCCCTATTATAGGCATGTGACTAAGTTCAGATTTGTCAAACTTAGGAATCATTCCAAGACTTGGGCCCAATTTGGCTAAGCCAAGCAGTGGAATGCGTAGAATGAGGCTATTGGAAGACCACTTCTTTTTGCGAATCGAAGCAGGAAATACTGTTGCCAAATTGCTTAGTAGTATCGTACGCTAACAGTTTTATTACATGGTACAAAATCAGTAATGTCAGAATACTCCAAAAACTCACACATTTTCACAGTGTCTGAGAACTGGATTTCTTGCCTCACATAGCTTTGGGTGAGGCCTTCAATCTGCTGCTGATTTAATTTCCATTCAGTGTTTTCCTGAGTACACGGATTTAAATTATGATTTATATCACTGGAGTTTTTTAAAAAAAAAATCATTGATTAAAATCAAAAATCTAAATTGTATTTTTTTTATCATGGTTGAATTATCTTCTAAATCAAAATAACGTACAACAGGAAGCAGGTTATTTAAATCAAATAAGCAAAAAAAGAAAAAGAAAGAAAAATGTACTCCGTACACCCTAAGAATGTCCTTATTTCAACTAAGATTCTCTGCTTCTCTTGTGAGGACCAGAGATATGGGTCAGAAAATTTTCCAGCCTTGAAATTTCAAAAAATGCATTTTTCTTTTTAAAAAATGTCATAACTTCTCCCTTTCTCTCTCTCTCCGTGTACGCATATAATTTTAAAAAGTTTAAACATAGAAAACAATATTAGGTATATATTAAAAATATTATCGTTCATTCATAACATTATCACAATTCCCCCTGTCCTGACTACATGAAACGGAATCTTTTATAAATATTAGCTTTTCTTTTCCCATCCTATTAAAATATATCTTACATTTTCACTAAATCTTTTAAATTTCATCAAATATTTAAAGTTACCAAACATTTTCAGCTGAAGGCCACCAAAGACTGTGCTGTAATCCAAGGGCTACAAGATCTGTATTTTTTGCGAGTGTCTTACTTACCAAAATATTGCACGGACTGAGCATGCAGGTGGACTTTTGAAAGACAAAAATAAATAGTTTGCATCACGAAATTTTTGGCAGGAAACATTTTATCTTTGATGAACAGTAGCCGTAAAACCAAATTTAGATTTGCATATAAAAAAAAAACGGAAAATGTCCACGCTTGTTTCAACCGACAAATTTGTCGCCCATGTTTACAATTTTAGCGACCATTGAGTTGGCGACAATTGTCGCTTTGTCGCCATGCTGGCTCCAAACCCTAGGTATATGAATCTAAAAACAGCTCATTTTTTACATGCAAAAATATTATCTACAAAATATGACTAAATAGCCTACATACAAATAAAACTTAAAATATGAAAAAAATGAACCTATTGAAAAAAAAAGATACATCATATTACATTATGATTTATTTTTTCAGTAATAATTTTAAAAATTCACATTTTTTAGTTTTGAGTTTCATTTATGTTTACAGATCCAAGATTTAACAAGTTTACTATCTCATCAGAATATTGAGGTGTTTGATAAGGCAATGACAAATGGAAACAGTGTTATTAATGCCATAGTACTTCCTCATGGAGCGGTAAGTATTTTTCAATTACCAGTGCTTACCGTTATGAAATATATTAGCATCTGTACACCTACCATTATTTTGAAACCGGGTGAAAAATTCTTATTTTTTATTTCGCAAAGCATTTAAACTTTGTCTAACAGCAGTTTGTAACCTTTGTTCATTACGGTTGTGGTGAAATGAAGGTGATTTAATATTTAAGTTGTGAAAACTTGATAATTGCAAGCACAACCAGTTCGCCTACCGAGTAGGATTCAAATCTAAGTAAGCTTCGTCATATGTGTGTTTGTCATGATTTGTAGGGAATAGTAAATTATTGGTGCTTTCACAACTAATCCATTGTCTAACCTTAAGGTGTTCAACTAATACAAAAATTAGTTGTTCTTTGTCATCCAATTAGCTCTATTTTGTTTCTTAAATGTGCATAATATGGCACATCAATAAAATTAAAATATTATTTAAGCATCTTCAGTTTCATGATTTTATTTTTGCACCACATTGGTAATAAATAAATTTAATGAAATCCAAAGATTACCAAATTTTGTGGTGTTTTATAGAGGTTAGAGGTACCCACAGTAAATTGCAAATAATTGTTTGGAATGTAAAGGAATAACGTCTGTGCCTTCTGTTTTCGATATTTGAGTTGAAGCCCAATACGTAATACGTAGAGATCGTTTCGTAGAGAATCATTTCTTGCATAGTACTTATCGTTCGTTCTTTGTATGAAGTGTATAGAAAGATATCGAAAATATACTTCATTTAATGATGAACAATATTTACATTAAAACCAATATACAAGAACTTCTGTATATCAAAAATGTCTATATATCGGCAGTTTTGTTAGTCCTTCTGGTCATAACATGGAAATGCTGTTTTCATACATCTAAAACATTTCTATATATTGATCTTTTCTTAGAATAATCAGAATTTTTTGTTCATTAAATATTCTAAAATATCATGGTTTTCAGTTTGCTGAAAATGTTCCTGATGATGTTTTCCATGGATTTATTTAATAAGTGACTTCCATGATGAATAATCATCAATATTTTTGTGCAACAAATCATTAGAAGGTTTATTGCAAAAATATAAACAACAAATAGAGAAACAATGTTTAAAAGCCTGATAGAAATTTTATTAATCAAATTTCAATACATTTCAGACATTAGCTGTCCCTTATCAGGAATACATAGTGTGGAACTGCAGAAACAACAAAGTATCGCCAATTTATCTGTGGGTTGTGTTGCTGGTTTAAGCCCATTTTCTGCTAAAAAGTTACTATTAATGTTGACTGCCACTCTGTCGGCGGTGAAGCTTGACATTGAAACACACTGAAACAAGGTGGTAGGTGAAAGTTGAAGAATAGCTAGTAGGTTTCTCTGTTTAATTAAATTATTAAGTGGACCTGTGATCATTTAAATGTCACTGGGGGAGTATTTGAAAATTTAAAAAATGCTTCTAAAAAATCAAAATCTGCTGGAGATCTGGGTTGATAAGTGATGGTAGCATATTGAAAATTGAATTTTTGCTTATTGTCCCGGCAGTGAACTCCAATGGAGAATTTATTGAATTCAGTCTTTTCAATGTATCTTCGATGCTCTTTTAATCTGAGATGTAAAGCATACTTTGTCTATCAGATATGAGAAAGATTACATTAATGGAAAATTTGCTACATTCCCCAGCATTGTAATGCAGTGAACTTGTCTTTGAATTTGGAGGATTGAATTTTATTAAACGGGGAACAAATTATCTTAAAGTTGGTGTTTCATTTTAGCAATAACGTCACTACTTTTTGGAATATAGAGGAGGACAGTAGTACCAGAAAATTCAATTTCACGATGAGTTGATAGCATGGTTGGAAATGTAAGTTTAGAAAATTTAGCAACCACCAAATTGATGATATTTGAGTCGTAAGGCGTGTCTACGGAAATTGATTTCATGAAGGTGAATTCTTGAGAGAGATCTATGTCCATTGAACAAATTTTTAGGACCCTGTTTACCTATGTGTAGAGCACCGCCTTTTTTTTTTTCATGTGGATGACAAGATTTCACATGAGACGGGAGTGATACAATGAATGGCTTACAATAAACAGACGTTATGAACTGGTTCCCTTCTTTTTCGATCAAAACATTGAGCAGGATTCCCACTCCACCTGGAGAACTTGAAATTGGCCCTAAAGGTCAGGGAAAAACAAGATTTTTTAGTCAAAACCTTGAAAAAGGGAAAATTTTCTTAACTTCTATTTTGAACAGCTAAAGTTCTCATGAATGTAAAGCCATTTTCCCCACAACTGAAATTTAATGGAAAGTTTTGTGATCTGTCAGGGAATTTTTCTGAGAAGGTTAGGGAAATGCCAGGTATTTTTTTTCTCCAATGAGAGTGGGTACCCTGTTGAGGAAAGGCAAGAAGTTTTACTCAACTTCCAGAGAGAATTCAAGATGTTTGTCGATTGCGTTAACTATAAGGAGTATAGTGTCAATTTGATCTGGTGGACCTTCTCAAATGACCAGTATATCATCTGCGTACCGAGTCCAAAACTTTAACCTATTGGTGGATCAGCAACACTTCGTTGTTTGTACTGTTCCATATCAATGCGTATTCCTGGTGAGGAATGACTAAGGTTCATCTGAAACATATTGAAATTTGATTAATTTCTACTATGCCTTTGAATGTTTCTTTGTTATTTTTTCTGCGTAGTGCTACATCATCAGAATAACAAGTATAAATGCACAAATGAACATAAATATGATATATATATCCAAGTGTGTTCAACATATTCTTTTCTCACTAATTCCTGTATTTACTTATCTATATGAACATAATTTGTAGATAATGTAATTCACATTTACTTACAAAGTAGAGAGCACTAATTGGGAAATATGTCTTTAAGTATAACATACCCAATACATACGTATAAAAAAAACATATATTTTTTTTTTTATTTAAACCATACATATTATCTGACCTTGTTTGGCACAGAATGGCCTTTGCTGTCTTGGCTCCATCAATCCAAAAGATGGTTTCTGCATGTGAGAGTTCCTATAGGTCAACATTTTTCATGGAACGTTAAACTTTGATATATGAAAGTTCTACTGGACTTGTATAATGAAAAATTATATGGTGAGGTTTGTCTATGACGATGTTCATTGCAATCCTGACAGATTTCTTATAGTTCTGATGTTTATTCTTGTCTACGACAATAATGTTTTTAAATAAATCGAACACTACGCAGATTAAATTAAACAACAATATAAATCAACGTTTATTGGCGTAGTGATACCAGCGCCGATGTTATGGCGTGATTAGATGGTGAAACGTTCGAAAGAAAATAAATATTTCTGCGTTCGGTGGGACCTGAAGTGGAAGGTAGTGGGTTCAGGTCCCACCGAACGCAGAAATATTTATTTTCTTTCGAACGTTTCACCATCTAATCACGCCATAATATCGGCGTTGGTATCACTACGCCCATAAACGTTGATTGATATTGTTGTTTAACAATATTATTTTTGAGTGAACCCATATATTGTGATAATTTCATGCTTTTCAAACTTCAGTCAAATCTTGCATCACAGATTTTTAAAGGAATACACTGTTCGACAATCCATTATTGCTGAAAAATATGTATACAAATGCAGATGGTCCTAGAATAGTTTTTCTAGCGTGGGAACAAAACAGGTTTTTTTCCCCTTAAAATGATTTGAAAATCTTTAATGGTTTTTCCTTGAACTGATGTGACTTTTATCTTCCTGTTGCTCATTCATGTTTCTAATCTGTAATATTATTTAATATATTTAACATATTTGAAAATAGTTACATCAATATTAATCCTTTACCTACCAGAAGCCTATTAATATGCTATTTTTCACTAACGCTTAACGACAAGTAGCCTATTAATCAGTCTTTCGATTGTCCTCGTTTGCTGCTCAGAAGCCTAGTAGTCGAAAACCGATTAATAGGCTACCGGTCGTTAAGCGTTGGTGATAAATAGCCTATTAATAGGCTTCTGGTAGGTAAAGTGTTAAGTAACTTTTATTATTAAGCGTCCCAGGCTCAACTGTGTCTATAACAACATCTTTTTCGGATTCCTAGAATATCATTATAGACAGATTTCACTGTATAGACTATATATATAATGTGTCCCAAAAGTTTATGGACAACTTTTTTTTTAATATGAAGTATACAGAGAAACGAATGTAAAATATTTTATGCATACAAAAAATCAAAAGACGTATATAATGCAATATTTAAATATCATTTAACATTCGCACATATTTTGTAGAAAATTTAAATAAAAAATGTGCTGTCCCAAGAGTATATGGACAGCAAACTAAATCATCGTTGTAATATGTCAAAAATTGTCAAAAAACGTTGTAATATGTGATTAAAAAAGACAAGTGACCGACAAAACGGGCAAATTTTAAAGTCAGCTTCTACTCAAGAAAAATCTGCATGTCAATGTGGGATTCAACTACTGTTATGTCAAAATCTGCCCTTCATCGATGTTTACGGGCAAGTAGAATTCATATTGATCGTAAAACGCGTCGCTCTCCATTGCTAAAACCACATCATAGAGAGGCATGTGTTGCTTGGGCCAAGAAACATATGCATTGGACTGACAACGAATGGTTTTTCGTTACTTAGTGATGAAAAAAAAAATTAATTTTGATGGTCCAGATGGTTGGACTTATTATTGGCAAGACATACAATGAGAACCTCGCACCTTTTTTTTCAGCCGCCAACAAGGTGGGGCACCTGTCGTGGTGTAGGCGGCATTCTGTTTTAATAGCACCGCTGGTATTGTTTATATGCAAGGTCGACAGTGCTCCAGTGCTAATCAAGAAGTACTTCAAAGTCATTTGCTGCCTTTCGGAAAAACATTGAGTGGTGAATAATAGGTGTTTCAACAGGATAACGCTTCTATCCATGACTCTAAATCAACAAGTATGTGGTTTGTGAAAAATAATTTTACGGTTATGGAGTGGCAAACTCTCAGCCCCGACCTCAACCCCATAGGAAACCTTTGGGGATATTAGCACATGATGTATATGTCAACGATCGTCAATTTTTCAGTGGATGAGTTAAAACAGCAAATAAAATGAAGTTGGTCCTTTTTGAAGCTGGAATTTCTTCAAAAACTCATTGAAGGTATGCCTGATTGAATCTGTAAAACTATTCAAAATAATGTATACAGAATATGAATCGAAAAGGTCCAAATGTGCAATGTCCATATAATTTTGAGACAGGATTTTTTTTTATTTCGTTTTCCCACCAAATATTTGTGAGTGTTAAATTATATTTAAACATTGCATCACATGTGTCTTTCGATTTTCTGAATGCATAAAATATTTTGCATTCGTTTCTCTGTGTACTTCATCTGATATTCTGAAAAAAATGGTTGTTCATAAACTTATGGGACATTCAATATATTTGCATGCTGAATTAAACTCTTAGTTTTATAACAATGAAAAATTGGATTTAGGAATAGATCTATAAATATTAGCTGTAGGTGAGGAATAGATCCCTAAAAACAGAGGCATTGTGAGAATGGATTTCTAAATACATTAAACATATCGAAGTGTCTTATAATATTTTTAACAAACCACATAACAACCACTCGTATACCTGTGACATGCATTTATAATTTCTAAATTTGCTTAGTAGACATATATACTGAAAATATACTTTTTTAAATTTTCATAGTACTTGTGTCAAGGTTGGAAGAGATAAATTTTAATTTTAAAAACTGTAGCACAGATGCACAAAAGGAGTGAAGTTGAGGGTGGGTACCCTTTGAGTAATTCACAAGACTGTAAAGGAATTAATCGTTAATATTATAGACCTGATGCTCTATGTTTTGAGGTTCATGTTAGAACCTATTTTAGCTCATAATAGCCATAGAACAGAAAATTTGATGCATGCTGAAGCTGTACTTAAATTAGCAATCCTTGGATTACTGCTAAATCACTAAGCATGGCCACACATAGGTGTTTTTGTTTTTTGTTTTTTTGCATGCATATAGTTAGCAAAGCGTGTGTATGTGGTATTCTTAAGTAATTAAGGACACTCTGTGGAGGAAATTGTCGTTGTGCTTAGGTCTGATACTTTGAATTTCGAAGTTTACGTGAGAAAAAAATAAATTAAAAAACATCTCTCTCCTCCTACTGTGCTATGAGCCAAAAAAATGTGTTCTAATATGAACTTTAAAATAGGGAGTGCCAGATTTAATGTATAATTAATTCCTTCACAACCTGCTAAATTTAAAAAAAAACCTTATGGTAAACATATAGTCGAGTAAAGAGCCGTGCTGGACTGTACTCGGTCGCTTAGAGGCCAACGCATTAGAACGATAATCTAAGGATTATTGTTTCAAGTCCATCCTGAGTGGATGGCAATTTCTTCTTATTCCGTTATTGTAAACCTAAATAGGTTCTAATCGAGTTTGAAAACATTGGGCATTGCACCTAATCACAGTGCAGTTTGGGTAATCAGGTCAAAGCTTTATTACCACAACTGGCCCTTTGGTGTTGAAGTGTGGTAATGTATTCGCCTAGTGCACCGTTAACCTAGGTTCTATTTCCAATGGTGCAAAGAACGCTTACTCAGAGATCTCATAAAGATCGCACTGCTCACTGTAGTCCGGGGTTTGGTTCCCTAGGCCCTAAGAGGTTTGGATTCCTCGGAAAACTGTAGGTCCAAGAAGTTCAGATTCCTCGGAAAATTGTAGGTCCAGAGATTCGGATTCTTAGAAAACAGTAGGTCCCGGTTCAGCATGCCCGCTATAGCCCTTGAGTCTTAAAACCACAAATAAACAATATTACTACAATTCTGTATTCTTTTCTTTTTCCTAGATGGGAGGAAGGAAATTAAGAAGCAGAATTTCGAACCTCTAAATTTCAAAGTTAAAGTAATGGTAGGTGTATCATGTGTTGTATTAACCACTTCTCATTTTAAGTAATAAATTAATGCAGAAAGCAGTGAAAATGAACCAAATCCATGATGCCAATAATAAAAAATTGCATATAAGTAAAAATGCTTTTTTCATTAAGAGCAAGAATTACATGCTTTTCCAAGTCTTTGTTATGTCAGTTGTAATTTCAAGAGCTTATTTGCATTCAAAATTACATTTTGTTACAACAAAGTAATTACAAGCTTAGCATCACCCTTACACCGTAAAACTCATACAACAAAACAATTACAAACTTAAAATTTAATACATCATCATCATCATCATAGCAATTGTTACTTCAATACAGGCACTGGTGTATGCAGGGGGGGGGGCTTGATGGACATTTTAACCCCTGCGTTGTGACACAAATTTTTATGCACACATAAATATATGGAGTTATAGCTCTATAAAACCCCTATTTTGAACCTTTTGTATTCACATATGAACACAAAGTGATTTGAAACGCTCTGCGAAAACTTTAATGAGAGATAGTAAACTAAAACACACAAACCTTTTTCATTAATGAATGTACGTCCAGAGATGAGAGTTTATCCTATAAACATGCAGAAAACAATATACGAATTTTATGTACAGAAGATATTTTATTGGATGTATGGCTGCAAGTCACCTCCTGCAAGTCTAATGAGTCAATGTGCCAAGTAGTATTGTATATAAACCTGTATTGCACATACACGTTTTGGCGACCGTGTGTGAGAACTGTTTTGTAATCCATTCAATGACTGAAAAAACGTTATATTACTCGTAATAATGTATATAAGAGAACACAAGCTTTATTCAAAACACAGAATAATACAGCGCAAATCAAGAACATCTCAAGAACAAGCTCACGAGTTACATATTATATAAATAATAGCTGTGAGCTGTTGTTAAATAAACATAACATCCCCCTTTTTCTTATTGAAAAGTTAATGGCATTGCAACCGATCTGGCTTTTTAATGCTACGTCTGTATCTAGTTACATAGTTACTGGTGCTATGGCAATTTCCTACTACAGTCTTAAACAGTCATGCTGATTGAGGGATAGTTGCTGGTGTTGGTGAGATCATCAAGCCGCTGGCGGCTACTGGACTACTTGTGGAGTCGTCACCTTTGCCTCTTAGTAATACTTTACTTACCACGTCATGCTTCAGGTACCAAGTGTTCTTTCTCAGTCTCAATTCATCTGGAGTCTGGATAAGAAATGACCATGGTTCGACCAATCATGAGAGGATTTCTGCAGGTCTCCAATCCCTATGTGCAGCCCTGTGTAATACTTTCTGACCTACTTGGAACTGAAGCGATTTCCTAAAACTACGGTCTCTATATACCTTTCCTCTAGACCTGAGGTTGCCGAGGGGTGAATGAATGTCCTTTACTACTTTAGAAGTAATGAGGCAGTGGTTGTGGGCAGTATTCCTTTTATACTCGTACTATATAGTCATTGTGCTGGAAAAACTAAATTTCCGAGGGGAGTGTTGCATGCATTTATCAGTGCCAGGTAGATATCCGACTTATCGGTTTTATATTTCCGGAGTAGATTCTTGGCTTCTTGCACATAACGTTCTGCTAATCCATTAGACCTTTTATGTTACAGACTTGAAGTTTGGACAAGAAAGTTAAACTCTTCAGTGTATGCTTAGAATTCAGACAATGTTAACTGAGTGCCTTCATCTGAACAAAATAGCTTGGGAATTCCCTGTATAGCAAACACTTCTTTAAGTGAACGGATCACTTTCGAGGATGTGAGGTTGAAAAATTCTTTAATTTCGAAAAATCCGGAATAGCTGTCGACGATTATCAGGAAATTTGCTTGATTTAACGTAAATATATCCATGTCGACTATGCTTATCTGGACTTATCTGCCAAGCTTGTTCAGGTATGCAATTAAGAAGTATAGGTTCTTCAGGCTTATCTCTTTGATGTCTTTAGCAATCTCCACAGTTAGTAACGTAACGTTCAAAGTCTTCGTTCATCTTATGCCAAAACACGTTCTGACCAGCTCTGGAGAGTGATTTCTAAATTCCTATGTATCTCCTTTAGAGTATCTTCATGCAATCCCTCTATGTATCTCCTTTAGAGTATCTTCATGCAATCCCTCTATGTATCTCCTTTAGAGTATCTTCATGCAATCCCTCTATGTATCTCCTTTAGAGTATCTTCATACAATCCCTCTATGTATCTCCTTTAGAGTATCTTCATGCAATCCCTCTATGTATCTCCTTTAGAGTATCTTCATACAATTCCGGTGGTATTACTATCCTATCGTTACAAAGTATTATACCTTCATATATTGCTAATTCGTCACAATATGACCAGTATTTTTTTATTTCTGGGGGTACCTCGTTGATGTGGCCAACCATCTAGAATAGTAGTTTGAGTGCAATTAATTCTTCATTCTCTCTAGTATATTTCTGCAATAGATGGGCTTTGCCTGCTGACATTGGCGTTATCACATGTACTTCTAATTGCAATTCTTGCATCTTTCCTTTCTTCAGTTTACAGTCTCTACTAAGGGCATGTACTATGAACATTTCAGTTCCTTTCTTATAAATAATATTGGTTCTATACGCTAAGATGCCCATTATCAATCGCTATAATCTAGGGGGGGCGGGGGGCACTATGCAATGGCTTCTTCGCTATGGAAGTGACGGGCTTATGGTCAATCTCGACCGCAAGTTCTTTGTTTCCCCACACGTATTGATGGAATTTGATAATTCCAAATTTTATAGCAAGAGCTTCCTTTTCTATATGCGAATAGTTGCTCTGCGTTTTATCCAATGCCCGTGCTGCGTACGCTATCGGTCCGTCTTCTTGAAGTAAAGCTGCTCCCAAAGAGTGCTTACTTGCATCTACGGAAAGTGTTACTGGGTTGTTTATATCGAAGCATTTTAGCTTAAATAGACTTTTCAGAGTACTCTTTAACTTTAAAAATGTTTCCCTTTGCTCTCTTTCCCATACCTATTTGACGTCTTTTCTATATAGATTTCTAAGCGAAACTGTACGTTCTGACAATTTGGGTATAAATTTTGCAATGTATATTACCATACCCAAGAATCTTTGCAGCATTGTAACATTGGTCGGCTCCTTTATGCTGTTTATGACCTCTATCTCAGAAAGGTTGGCTTTTAGTCCTTGTGTAACTAGGTGATCAAGAAATTTGATTTCATTGGACACACTCAAATTTAATGTTAGACCTGCTTCTAATATTTGAACAACCCGCTTGGTAATTTTAGTTACTTCACATTTTAAATGGGAGTGGATCAATATGTCGTCCATTGCGCATTCAACTCCTTCCACTTCTTTAAGCAAGTTCTCCATTATTTATTGAAACATTTCAGGGGCGGAAGATATACCTAGCGACATTCTTAAATATTTATACCTTCCCCAAGAAGTTGCCATCATAAATAGTTTACTAGTGCGTTCTGTAACATCAATTTGCCAAAATCCTCTTTTACAATCTAATAGTGAAAACCACTTTGACCCATTAATTCTAAAAGCTATTGCTTCCAGGGTATTTAAAGGGTAGTGATGCCTTTTAATATTTTTATTCACGCTTGAGGGGTCAATACAAAACCTGAGCTTGCTGTCTTTTTTAATTACTACCACATGGGAAACTGCTGTAGTTGGACCATCACTGGCTCTATAATGCCTAGCGATTTCATTCGATCCAGCTCTTTCTTTACCTCATTTCTCAGCGAGTACAGGATTCGTCTTGCAGGAATCATATCCAAGTTTGGTTTGGGTATTAAATCTATGTCATATTCAAAGCCTTTGAGACAACCTATCTAATCTCCACTAGTGGCTGTGGTAATAAGTTGCTCTGATAGGGTGCAATTTTGTACACGCTTAACTAAACCCAGTTCTACACACGTATTTTTGCCCAAAATTGGTTGAACGTTGCCACGGACGATCAAGAACTCAATAATATGAGTATTGCCTTTTAATTTAAATTCTGCTTGAGTTTCACCTACTGTATCAATTTTGTGATTCGAAAATGACAACAATGGTTTTACATTCCATGAGATTACCTTCAATCTTGCTTTTTTTGCAAGATCAATTGGAAGTACATTACATTGCGCTCCCGTATCTAGTTTGAAATTTATTATTAGGCCATTGTTGCATTTCAACTTTTCGAACCAGTCTATATTTGATTTTTCATCGTTTACTCTATTCAGCTCGTTTATCGAAAATTCTATGGATATGTTTTCTACTCCAGTACCTTGACTTTGAGTTTTGCTACTACAGTCGTTTGCTCGAGTCACCTGAGCTATATTCTTAGCTCAGAGCTTATTCAAAACTTTGCAAAGTGATTAAAACCATAACATGCATAACACTCTTTATTAAATGCTGGGCATTCATTTTTTTATGAATTTAACGCTGCCGCATCTATAACATCTTTTGGGTTCATTACGCTTATCGAATTTGTTCCACCCTGTTTATTTAGTCTCCACCTTTGGTCTGCCGATTATGGATTAGGTTTATTTTTACTTTTATACCCTTTTACTGCTTCTACCTTGAGTTAATTCTTCATACTACTAATTTGGGATCTAGCAATTTCGCCAGCCTTACAGATTGGATTGCTTTATCTAATGTAAGGTTATCTACTGCTAACAGTTTCTCTCGATCAACATCATTGTACACACCTATTACTATCCTGTCTCTTACCAGGCTGTCGTGCAGTGCATCAAATTCACACTATAATACAGAGCAAATCGAGAACATCTCAAGAATGAGCTCACAAGTTATATGCTATATAAATAATAGCTGTGAGCTGCGGTTAAGTAAACATAACATCACAGTGTATGAGAGCCGTTTCGTAATCCATTCAATAACTGACAAAACTCAACATAATATATGTGTCAAGTTTCATGTGAAGCTCAAAAACTTAGTTTCTTTTGATACTTTGTTAGGTTCGACATGTTATTAGCCAAAAGGCATATTTCTCAGATGCGAGTGGATGCATCGCCATGATGTAAGAGTGCCACACTTCTGGTTATTTGTATCCATGAACATCACTTGGTAAGCACCATAACTGATTCCAACAATATCCCAATTGTCATGAATGATTTGGTAACTTTTTGTGGATGATTTGACGATTTTTCTTTTCAGAAATCGCTCTAACGTGTGGTAGTCCTTTAAGCATTCTCTCTATTTCTTGTCATTTTGAACAAGCACTTAATCATCCTTGAAATACAAGTGTGACTCAAAGCACTATGTACTGCTTAAAGCTTGACCACCAGAGCCTGCCAAAGTATTCCAAGAGTGGCATAGTTGCCAGTCTCCCAAGATTCACATTAAACTTTATGCACCCACTTTGCTCGATTTTTCAAAAAACTCGAAACTGCTGTAATTCACGCTTGCTAAAGTGCATGCTACTGCACTCTTTCCATTTCCCAACTAAATTGCTTTTAAAGTCTTCCGATGTATGAAACAACAAGGAATAAAGTATTATTAGATGCATGCAACACAATGCCCCTTGGTATACTGACTCGCTAGGCTTGTGGACAGTGATCCTAGTAGTTCACTCGCAATGATTAATTGGTACAGACCTGAAACTTCTCAAATATTTTCAGTAGCATCTTAGATGTTTTATAATTGTTGCAATGGAGACACATATTGTTATATAAAAAGGTGATTTTATAGGAACAATTCGCTGAGAAAAAAAAAAAGGTTTAAAATAATACAAAATTCTGTGTCTAATCTCCAACATCGAATCATATGCAGAGCATATCTACCTACCCAGAAGCAAGTATAAGCTAATATATATCAGGTCATGAGGATAATATACAAATGTTTTATTTAATAATATTTTAATCATTAGTGTGTCAATCTTTAATTTGATTTCACTTCATTTTATTTTAGAAACACATAAAGAAAGCAAAATTGAAGGAATTTAAGGAGAAAGCTGAAATGTATGCCTTACCTGTAAGTTAATGATGCCATTTATATAAAAATACATTTATGACCATAATGCATCTGTTGGTACTGTCTTATAATGGAGATGGACAATGTAATAAAAAATGACCAAAATTATAAAGAGCAAATGTCATAAATATTTTTGTTTTCTTTCCGAATAACACAAGAGGTTAATACAGAACCGTCTCTGGTTTAGTATTTTTATAATTTGTGGAAAAATATTTATTTGGAAAAGTATTCAGACACCCATGTGTATAGCTTATACTCTGGGCTTAATTTGGGCGGAAGCCCACCGGAGCACGGCTCCGCTACTTCTTCATTTTTGGCAATTATTCAAATATTAGCCGGAGCCCCTAAATAGACGCTGTCATGAAAAAGTAATGAATTTGTGATTAAGGGCATGCAATTTTTTTCCCGAAAAATGGACATAAAGAATCACTAAATCGTATCAATTGTTCAGCAGCCATTCGATTTTTTTAATTAATTTATCGTAATATTACGGCTCCTGCACTTTTTTGTGTTAGAAATTAAGCTCTTCTTTTACTAGATCTGTAAGTGCAGCCCATTATCTAGTCTGGTTAGTTATTACTGGATCCCGGAAGTTCAGGCAAAATGCCATAAATGCTTTTTTCCCCCTATTTTTAGCATTTTTTTGGATATTTTCCGCCGTAAATGCCCTTTTTGCGATGTTTTCATTTTTATATGCTTTTTAGAATCCTTATGCATGTATACTGTAAATCCCTCAGATGATCATCCCGTTTTTGCAATCAGATACAGATCCCAGAACCGATTCTCACAAGATGAAGAACTTGGATGTCAGCAATCTCACATTATTGCTGAAATTATTACTTGTAACTTATAATTTTTTTAAAAATTTTTACGTCTAAACTAAACAAATGAATCTATAGATTTCAGTCAGTTTTCTCATATTGCATTTGCTGTTGATAACTTTGTCTATCAATACAGTGTTTATATATCATATCAGATGCTTCTCTATATTTCACAAGATACTACAAAGATACACTAACTACACTTTTTATTCTTAAATTATATATCTTTCAAGTGAATGACGTTCAGTTTGTATAAAATTATATAAAAATCGCTTAAATTTTTTTCATCTAATTAAACATTCTGTAAACTGATATAGATGATGAATCACACCAGGAGACTCAATTTCGATCTACTTTTCTAAACAGCTCCAATTTTTTTCTTTGTCCTTGCACCATAAGGGAGAGATGGTCAGCGAACAAATTTTTAAATAGGTAACTTGATATCAATTAATGCCATGTCTCAATAATATGAAAAAAAAAATGCTTTTCAAGAAGCATTTGCTAACTACATTTGGCCCATTCAATTGTTGATCATAATTTAATATGACTCATCTATTCAAATTGTTTTTATATATGTGTGTGTATATATGTGCATGTATGTGTGTATATGTGTTTATGCACACACCGTTAATTTAACGCCTTTGGGACACTGGTATCTGCGTGACATATAATGACTATCCTTTCTCTTATATAGGCTGTTCAGTTTTATTGTACATTTTGTGCACAGTCCTCCATTGCAGGATGCATAATGACCATTGCTGTCCTTGCACCTTAAATATTTAAATTTGTTTGGGTAATAATTTAACCTATTTTCTTAATATAATATAATTGGGTTGTCTAACATATGAAACGATTATAAATTCATCTTTTATCTATTATGTAATGGGTATTCTGATGCACCGTGTTTGGCTCAGTTTGATTCGTGCTATCCTTGCGCCGAGAAAGGGAAAGGGAAGGGTTCAGTGGTGGGCACTGATTCTTTGGATATTATAAATGTAAATTTTAATATTGATTAAACTATTAGTATTTACTAACAACAGGCTATTATTATTCAGAATGTATGTTTGTTTGTTTTTTGGTTTTACGGCTCAAAGACTACAGTGGTCATGCTGCGCCGGGACCTACTGTTTTCCGAGGAATCCGAACCTCTTAAGGCCTAGGGAACCAAACCCCGGACTACAGTGAGCAGTGCGATCTTTATGAGATCTCTGAGTAAGCGTTCTTTTTGCACTGCTGGGAGTCGAACCCGGATTAGCCGCGCAATAGGAGAACGCGTTACCACACTGCGCCACCGCAGGGCTTTATTCAGAATGATTTGTTGTTTTTATATCGTGATCACTATTTAATCAAATGATTATTATTGTGGTGTGGTGTTCCCAGATGGCTTTCGACCATATATGAATAGCTATATATTTTTATATCTATCAAAGTATATTTGTATTGAATTTCTGTATTTTTATTTTATTTATTTTAATATTCTTTTACTATATTTTATAAATGTCATTCCTGAATAGCGGACATATAACCGATTGTGGCTTTGCGGCCCTTGGGGATTCATTCACTGAGCCGGATAATGAATTAACTCTTGATATTAATAACCAATATTACTATCCCTCACAGATTACTTCTCATAATCAAGTTAATAACACATTATTAACCGTTCATATTAATGCATGCAGTATTACTAACAAAGTGGAATTAATTGAAGACTTCATCCTTGGTATAAATCCATCCCCTGACATATTATGTATAACTGAGACCTGGCTCTGCCCAAATTAGGCTCCATCTCTTTTTGATTATGAATCGGTCTCGATTGCACATGAATTGGGTAGAGGAGGTGGTGTTGTAATGTATGTTAAAAGAAAACACGAGTTTAATTTGATACCTCAATGGACGGGAATCTTCCCGGGTGTTGAGATGCTGACATTACAAATTTATGGTATTTTTGTCACTACCATATATCGACCACCTTCTGGTGAATTGGGAGATTTTTTATGTCGTCTTCAGGACCTACTTGCCTTTATTACTTCCTCGAGAAAGAGGCTAATCATCATGGGAGACTTAAATATTGATTTATATACTTCCAATGAAAAATTTGTAAACCATACGCAAGCACAGAGACTAATGGATCAGATCTTCTCATTTGGATTTGACAACTATATTCGTAATCCGACTAGAATTACATCACATTCTTGTACAGTTATTGATCACTGTATTACAAACGTTTTAAATCCACAATGTGGCATACTTCTTTATCAGATTAGCGATCATCTTCCCATATTTTCAATTTTTGGTATTTCACAGGGAATATTTAGAAAACATGGTAATTCTTCTTTTATTCGAGATTTTTCTGAAACTAATTTACAGACATTTAAAGCAGAGTTACAAAGAGTAAATTGGACTAATTTATATCTCTTGGATAATCCACTACATGCTTATGGATATTTCGTTGATACCTTCAAAAATAATTATGAAGTTTGCTTTCCATTAAAAACAATAAGCAAAACCAAACGTATACGTAAATCATGGATTACAACTGAAATTTTTAGAGAAATAATGAGGAAAAATAAACTTTACTTCAAATTTTTAAAGGATAAATCACCAACAAAACTTGCTGTTTTTAAGTCATTTCGGAATGAATTGAATACTAAAATAAAACGTGCGAAACAGGCATATTTTTCGGCACTATGTAATATGAATAATAGGAAAACATGGTCAGAAATAAATGAACTTATGGGAAGATCAAAATCCAGAACAAGAGAAATTGATATACTAATAACTCCTCATAAAACGATTACTAACATATCACAGATTTCTAATACATTCAATGAATATTTCATAGAATTCCCTTATTCTTTATCTAGTAAATTTAATAATGTATTCCAAAGATGCCATGATTATAATATCGCTAATTCCTTTTTCTTGGATGGGGTCACTGAACTTGAGACAATTCGACTAATTAATAATCTTAGTGCTAATAAAGGACCAGGCCCAGATAACTTTCATCCAGTTCCCATTAAATATTGTGCTCATGAGATTTCAGGGCCTTTAACCCACATCTTTAATCTAATCTTTTCCACTGGTGAGATTCCGCCGGAATTTAAGACGGCAAGGGTTGTTCCGATTCATAAAAAGGGTTCATATACTGACGTTGCTAATTATAGACCGATATCAATATTATCGGTGTTTACAAAAATACTTGAAAAACTCATTTATAATAGATTATTAAAATACTTTGAACATAACCACATCATACAGGAAAATCAATTCGGTTTTACTAAAAATAAATCTACTGAACAAGTATTGTTAACGGCAACAGACTTCATATATTCGGCTTTGGACGGTGGTGACTCATCAATTGGAATTTTTTTTGATTTGTCACGGGCATTTGATACCCTTAACTATGATAGACTTTTATATAAATTACAATTGGCAGGTATATGCGGAAAGCAAAATCTTCTTTTCAGAAATTACCATTTTGGAAGATCTCAATATGTGCAAATAAATGAAAATCAATCTATCGCCAGATCACCTCTATGTGGGGTTCCTCAGGGGTCGACATTGGGACCTTTGCTTTTTATTTTTTATATTAATGATCTTTTTTTTCTGCCAACTCGATCTAGAGTTCTATGCTTTGCCGACGACACAAGCATCTTTTATAGGGAAAGGAATCTTGATGTGCTGTTTTCACTTGTAAATAATGATATTGATATATATATAAAATACTTTAGAGATAATTATCTCTCACTTAATACAAAAAAAACCAAATGTATTCTGTTTTCAAATAAACATAACAAAAGCAACTACTTATGTAATACCATAAAAATAGATAACGATATAGTTCCGTTATCGCAGGAGACGAAATTCCTTGGAGTTACTATTCAAGCCAATTTAAAATGGGATACACACATTAACCTATTGTGCTTAAAAATTGGTAGATTTTTGGGAATATTGCGCAACATTAGTATTTATATACCTATAAAATTTTTGATCAATCTATATTATTCTTTTATTTTTTCTCATCTTTTTTATTGTTTATCGGTCTGGGGATACACTTCACAGGCTAACCAAAGTAGAATTTAGTCATTACAAAATAAATTCTTCAATATTATTAACCATAAATTACCACAACCAATGTCGATCCGTGAGGTTCCGCAAAGATTCAATTTATTAACTTTTAATCAACTTTTAAATTATAAAATTTTGTTATTAATGTTTAAAAAAATTAAAAATACTAATCTATCTATTCCAATTGATTTACAGCAACCTACACATAACTATCCAACAACAAGTAGACATAACTACAGACCTCAATTTTCTCGTCTGGAGCTGGGTTGCCACAGAGTGGGTTCTTCAGGTCCTAAATTGTGGAATCAGCTGCCTTCTAATATAAAAGAGATAAATTCCTATTCTAAGTTTAAGTCTTTAATCCGGATCCTCCTTACTAATTCTATTTAATCAATCGCATACTTAATTTAATTTTCGCTGATGTTTGCGCAGTGATATCCCATGGGGCTGCTTTGGCTATCTGGTATCTCCTGGGTGGTGCAGGCTTTGTCAGACTACGTCTTTACCTGCGCTACCCAGGCAGACATGAACAAAAATTATTTCATAATATATAAATTAATGTATTTATATTTTTCTAATTAATTTTGATGTATTTATATTTTTGTAGTTAATTTTATGCATCTATATTTTCGTATGATGTTAATGTAGATATGTCTTTGTTCTTATAATTAACTTAAACTAACATTAATTTGTAATCTCAATGTATATTTTTTTGTTGTTCATGTTGCTGCCTAAATAAAGTTGCTAAAAAAAATTATACAAAATTGCTGAAATATTCAACAGTTTTTTGAATGAAGTAGTAGATATATAAAAGGAAGCAAGCGTCTATTTGTGAGTTCCAAAATGAAAAAAGAACATTTATTCCGACTTCTTTTTTTTTCTCTCTCTTTTTTTTTAAACTTTCATAATCTATGGAAAAGAAAATATCTCTTTGTTAGAATCATTAGAAATTGTAGGCAATATTCCATAATACCTTTAGTCTGTCCCTGGTGAAACTGAAAAAATCATGTCATGATAATTGTCATACCTACATGATTGCTTAAGAATTGACATACTTTTTCAAGGTAATGTTATTCTTTGAAACTTTCTTATGATTAAAAGTTGCCACATTATTTACCACATGCCACATGCAATTATTATGATTTAAGATGTTTTTAAAATTTATTTATAATAATAATTATAATCTTTCTGCTGTGATACATGAAGCAAAATATATCTTCAGTTTAACCTGTATTTTATTAAAGAAAATTTATTCTAAATTTTTTAATGTATTTTTAAGAATGTGATTGACATTGCCATCAAAGACGATTTGAAATGGAACTCATTTTTGGCAAAGTATATCTCCGAAGCAGTGCAACACCAAGTAAACGAAACAGTGAAAATCAAAGCAAACGACATGATTTTTATAGTTGCTGGTCATGGTAAAAATGTTGTAAGTTATTTTCTATTTCCATGATAGATAATTAAAAATGATTCACACACATTGTAAGAGTTTTAATTAGGTTGTAATTCTAAAGGGCGTTCAAAAAAGAAGTATACAACTTCAAATTTTATTTGCATTGAAACTACAATAGCTAGAAACTTTTTTTTTAATTACGTTGCAACAGCTAATTTTTTTTTTTCTGCATAGTTAGAATATTTCCATGTGACAAATAGTGCATATGCATTCATAGAACTTAGACACAGAAAACAACAATGATGGGATCAACACAAGAGAAGGCTGCTTGTGCAACAAAATCACTAACACAAATGCAACGAAATTTCGGAAACATATATGAGAGAACACCCCCTTTATTTACAAATTAAATGTAGCTTCTCTTAAAAAAGCACATTAACGAAGCCTTCGTCAGTGTAACATCTGACAGTGGGCGTGGAACTAGACCTTCGTTTACACATTATCATAGAGAACAATGGGACGTACATGGGGACATTCTAACTATGCAGAAAAAACTTTAACTGTTAACCGTGTTATTAAAAACAGAATGAAGTTTATAGCTATTGTAGTTTTGATATGAATGTAACAAGCCCATGTAACAAGCCGAAATAACAAACCAAAATACCCATGTAATAAGCCGAAACTTTCAAAATTCCCATTGTATACCAGCCCTCTTCAGTAGTTTGCTAATTGCATTTGTTTGTGTTTAAAAATGCAAAGACGTAATACACTATACTGATTCTAACCAAATCTTTTGAATTTGCAGAACTGAGTTCAGAACCTTATAAATTGTGAGGTTTAGGACAATGTGTAATGCTGACTAAATTAGCCTGCAGTGTGGTAACACATTCGCATAGTGCACCATTAACTTGGGTTCGACTCCAAACAGTACAAAGAATGCTTACTCAGAGATCTCATAAAGATCACACTGCTCACTGTAGTCCGTGGTTTGGTTCCCTAGGCCTTAAGAGGTTTGGATTCCTCAGAAATTTGTAGGTCCAGATGTTTGGATTCCTAGGAAAACAGTAGATCCTGGCGCAGCATCACCACTGTAGTCTTTGAACCGAAAAACCACAAACAAACAAAACCTGACCAAATTAATGAAAGTCCAAGTACTTATGCATTGTACAAACTCCACATTTGGAGAATTGTATACATTTTTACATTTACAGAACTGTATGTGTTTTTATGTTAACAGAACTGTATGTGTTTTTATATTAACAGAACTGTATGTGTTTTTATATTAACAGAACTGCATACATTTTTACAGTTACAGAACTGTATGTGTTTTTATGTTAACAGAACTGTATATGTTTTTACTTTAACAGAACTGTATACATTTTTACATTAGCAGAACTGTGCATTTTTATATTTTGTAAAACTATATGCATTTTTGCATTAGCAGAATTGTATGCATTTTTACCTTTGCAGTGCTTTTTTTTTTCTAAGCAACTTTCTCATTTCATTGTGCTTGCATGTAGCTTGTACCTTAATTATGGAAATGCTTTAAGCTGTGTCGAAAACTAATGTTGCAGAAACAATTCTTGGGCAAAGTCAGAAACGATGCTGTTGAATACTTGCAACTTTGTGGAGTGAATATCTATGAAAGGGACCGGTTATCTTTCAGTTGGATTGTAGATTTCCCTCTTTTTCTGAAGGATGAAAATGGTAAGCGTCTCCATTGATAAACAATATGCAGTATAACCTGTATAAAATGAGGAGTTTGGGACCTATGAAAACGCTCGCTAAAACTGGGTGAAAATTTAAAATTCCAAACTTTTTGGAAACAAAGTTTGTACAAGTAGCATAAGTGTGTGCAACATGCACACAAGAATATTCACCGGGCTTTTAGCGGAGGCCCCTTTGTCACTCGGTACAGTTCCTAAAAGCCTCCTTTTCTCACATTTTGGTTCCTAAGTCCATTTTTTTTTAAATGACACGTAGCTTTTTGCTTATACATGCTGTAAAGAAATTCAATGGAAAAGTAAAGAAAATTCAAAGAAAGCTGAAATAAGTTGGGCTTTGAAAACAGTTCTTTCACATTACTTTTTGTATTCAAACCGAGATGAGATTACCATCATCATCCAGTAGAATCAACCAAATTTCACATACATCTGCGATAAAAAAGTTATCTTTTTGAATATTATACAGGGCAACAGCAATAGGTTTTAAGAGCTGCAGGAAGTCGTCAACATCTTTATTAATCATCTGATTATTTATGACTTGAACAGCTCCTTTATCACCCATATCATTTTCATGATTTGCAAGTAACATGGATGATTCTTTATGAATGATTCCGAGCAATCTACCTGACTTTTCACCACCTTATACTGCTGGGTATTTGTGGCTTCAGTTTTTTTCTTTTTTCTCTTTTTTTTTTCTTTTCTTTAGACAAGCACCTTGTATGTAATGATTTCTCAAATATTTCTGAACAGATACCACATGCTTTGCAAAAGACTTAAAAGGAAAAGTTGTTCATTGGCTGTAATACAACAATTGGCTTTCTTTTTACAGCCAGGATGTCAATGCTGTTGCTTTTTATTTTATAGCCAAAGGTCTAATGAGGTAGAGAATATAAATAAGGCGAAATAGGCATAATAAGTTAAATAATATGGCCTTCAAAAGATGGTTTTTGTGACATACATTTGAATTACTTTGAGTATTTTTTTAATCATTTTAAAATACTTCAATTATTGAAATAATATAAAAGTTTATAGTATACTAAATTATTGTAATAAAAATACATATTTGTAAATTTTCATTTACTGATACAATACTGTTTTCAGTACTTTTATTAGTTTCTGCCAGTTTCTCCCACTTTCTGCCGGTTAAAACCGGCTTTAACCAGTTTCTGCCACTGGCACGGCAAAAAGTCAACCCTGATCGAAATATATTAGGGTAGATAGCTATTGGCATAATGTATTCTGCATTACAGAATAGCTTGGAAACCCTAAATATAATAAACTAACAACTCCCATTAAAACATTATCATCTATAGCTCATGGAAATGTAGAGTGTGAGCATGGGTGTAAATAAAAGATTATTGACAAATAGATCTAACTTGAGTATTGAAGGTGTTAATGTCATGCGGTAAATTAAATGCCATGTGAAGAGATTAAACGGAGATGTGAACAACTTGCCTGCATCTAAAGAACTTATAAGATCCATAAAAGGAGCAGTAGTGATGGACCAAACTGTTATTTTTGAATAACCTGTTCCAACCGGATAAGATTCCAATCACCGGTGATTTCAGTCACCAGTGACTGGAACGTACACGTTGCTTCACAGGATATGGAAATTGAGGAACTTAACGATAACACATCTCAACACTCAATCCGTAACAATACGTCGCATCAACTCCATAAAAATAATAAATCCTTTGAAAAAAAATGCGCACATACACAATACAAAAATAATGAGAAAAAGTAAGGCTTTAAAATACTGAATTTTAGATATTTTAAAAAATACACGATTTTAAAAATCAAAGAAAGTTTAAAAAACTAATTCTAAGTAATGAAATACAGCAAAAAATATTGACACTGCTGTAAATTAATTGGTAAAACATACTGGAAGGTTACAATGTGGAACTAATTAAATAGGATAATGATAAACAAAATGTGTATTCTCAGCTGATGTAGTTATACACATGTATGTATTCAGAATTTTTCATGTGTAAAGCTCAGTAATGTAAAAATATTAATACTTGTACTAATTAATATACATGGATAAAAAATCTATTCCATTAATGAAATAAATAAACAAATTAACAAATAATGCTGTGTCGGTCTCCGCTTGTTCGAACTTACTTCAGTTGTAGAACTTTGTTCAGAAGGTCTGTTGATGTCGGTCTCAATCTGAGGTATGATAGAACTTGATGATGGGAGCACCACACATGCTTGGGAGTGGGAAGACGTGGATGATGAATGTGTGGATAAATCTATGCTTGGATGCTTCCTTGTAATATGTTTTTTTAAGTTCGTTATGGAAGATTTGTAACTCAATTTTTGTGCACACAAATCGCACGCAGCACTTTTCTCCTCCTTGTCATTTATTGTAAAAAAGGGACCACAAGTAACTGGAAGCTTTTCGATTAATTATGCTTAAAAATTGCAACTAAATGCGACTTCTCGTAATATCAGACATTACATGGGGAATCAGCGCCTGAGCCCTGTCATCGACTTGACTGACTATGCCGGATGTTATGGTAACAACCCGTTATCTCAACGCGTTTCCTGTGTGAAGAAAGTGAGGAATATGTTCCTAGAACGGTGATTTTTAAACGTTACTTCAAGTAACTCCTGTTCCTAGTCACCGGTGACTGAAATAACAGCTGTTTCAGAGGAGCGTACTGTTCCTGGAACAGTGATCACTCGATAACAGGTGATTTTTAACAGTTACCTTAAATAACTCCCATCTCTAAGGAGCAGGAGAAAAATATAGACAAAGAATGACAGAAAATGAAAAATAAAACAAGAGCAAAATAATATATTAAAAAATTTTGAAGAGGAAGGGGATTAAAAAAAAAAAGTCATCACAAAAAATGTTTGCAAAAGCTGAGATGATGATCGAAGCAGGCCTAAAAAATAAAGATTTATCGCAGACATTGAGAGTGGTCAAGTTCTCTTAAACAGGCAAAATTTTAACATTGGAAAGTTAGAAGACAATGGGAAAGTTGAATTATTACAGAGTGTCCAAACTGCTAAAAACAGGCATCTTGGTCATATATTGTTATGACTGAATCCTTAAAATATAATATTTATGAATTGAACAAGCAACTTACGTTCTTTGAAATTAAAGAGTATTAAGTGTTTTCCATGTTAAGTTGGTTTTAATAAATAATTTTCAATGTTCTTCCACTGGCAGATTAGGAGAGTGGAAAATGATCTCCCCCACAGTGATTTATGGAAAAATGAAAAGCACGGACATTTGGGTAAAAATAGGCATCAAAATAAATTGCCCCATTCTTTAATGGTTCTGGATCCACTTCTACTCTATATCTAGTACTTCACTTAAGCATGGGATAATTTAGGTATACATAATATTTTTTTCACCTCGGGTCTATTAAGGCAAAATGGACCTATATATTAATTGTGACTCCCCAGACATTCAGCAAAAGATATTCATGTATACCATAATGAAATAATTAAAAAATATGGACACACCATATGCATAAACAATAGTTTAACATTATTTCAAATGATTTGCTATAATTCAATTAAACAAAAACTTGCTCACAAACTGTAAAATTCTGTGTAATAAATAATAATAATAATAATAAAAAGAGACAAATTCAAAATTTGGGGGCCAAAGGACAATGCTTGTGCATTAATCAGGCCCTGGTCCAGCTGCTACAAAACTACTTTTTACTACTACAAAACAGCAATTTTTCCTGTTACAAAGATGCTACAAAAAGGCAAATTTCAATTTTCCACCACTTCAAATGACCTTTTTTGCCGATTATCGGATTTGTTTACTCGGCATTGAGTTAATTATCACATAACTAATATGGTAATCGAACAAAGCATGGTTTCATCTCTTCTGAGTTCAGATACAAAATTGGGTGAAATGTAAGAAAAATTACCCGTTTAAAAATTTTAATCAAAAGTTGCTTAGAATTCCTTAAAATCAAGTATAAGTACTACTCTGCGTCTTGTCTTTATGAATGAAGCAATGGTGCTGTATAATTATTAAAATAAACTTTAATGTAGTATTTTAAAGAAGTCTACTAAGTACACAAACTTTATAACTGAATGGAATTTTGTCACCGTCTTGATGCGTATTTATGTGGTTTCAGCTGTATATATATATATATAATATATGGTACTTCATGCCGCAAAGGATAGACAATAAAGATATGATGATGTGTCTTTGATGTATTGATAATTGTGCCCCTTTTACAGGCAATTTGGAAGCAGCTCATCATCCTTTCACGGCACCCCGACTGGAAGATACAGATCTTGTATATACGAAACCCGAGGAGGTAAATAATCTTTGAAATCTGACGATGACATTCCATAATCCCTTAACCTTTTCCCTTCTACGAACATTTGGCATGTTGAAAACATGTTTCCCATCTTTTATTGTATTGCTTCATTTGGCAGGACCAAATTACAATTTTTGTTTGAAATAAAAAAGTTCTGTATATCCGGTATTGAACTAATGATCCTATACGGAAAAAAAAAACCCCCTCCAGATATGGCTGGGTTACTGACCTTCCAATAGACGGTAACGCACCAATAACAGGTTGGTGATCACTTGCAGATATTGTGCACATCACATGGGGAAAGTATTAACAATATTGCTTTGCCAAAATATGCTGACCTCTGTCGTTAGAATCCACCATATTCCATTTGACCAATTAGAATTTTTAAGGTTAAAAAAAAAGTTCTCAAGTCCATTGTTGAATTCAAGGCCCTATATAATGATTAAAAACTTGTTTCCTCGTGGTTTTCAAGCTGTCGGCTATTAAACATATTTTTTTCCTCTTTGAGTGTGTTGCTTCATTTATTAGGGTCAAACTAAATTTTTTAAAGGGAGAAAAAAGCAGGGACATAATTTAATTCTGTCCCTGCTCCAAAAATAAATTGTGGGGGCACTCCCCTCCCCCCCCTTCCAGATCATACCTATAATTGTAATTGAGTAAATTGGGAACATTTACTTCATTTGTTGGAAGTATATATCGTTAACTTTAATAGTGGTAATAAATGTTTTTGCGTTATTTTAATCTGATATGTTCCAACACTCATTTAATTTGGAAACGAACCTCGAATAGGTTTTTGCACATTTTATTTTCACATCACACATTGTAATGTACTAACCACCATTGACACACTAATACGATCACACTCTATTTCAGCTATTTCTGCAATGTAGTTTTCACAATGCTTACAGCCTCTAAGCAGGACCTATTCTAATGTGCAGTTTTACGCAATCTGTGTAGTTCTAAACACTGATTGTTCAGTTCTAAATTTGGATTTGTGCAGTTGGAAAAAGGATACATATAGATACAAAAATCATAATATAATATGTGAAATAAAGGCAGTTGATGTATTCATTAAAACATATCATGATGTTCAACGGCTTCTGCATATCTGCATAACCTACATGTATTCACTATTGAATAGCACAAATTTTGTACTACATTTCAAAATAAAACTTCATTTAAAATTTCTTCACTTTATCTGGTGGTGGTGTTAGTCTGTCGCTGCTGAAAGGATTAGCAGCTTTAATAAGTTCCTTGGAAGATTCTTTAAAAATTCCCTTGAATCAGTCTAATCTATATAATCTATATCCTCTAATTCTCTTTTGACTGCAAGAAAATTATATTTTTAATGACCAATTGTATAGTTGTAACTCGCACTTGCTTGACACAGACTGAAAAAACTTTCCACCCGGCCGAGACTTTTTTTAGAAAAAAAATTGGTAGCCCTACGTTACTGGCACAGTTCGAAAATTTCCTTAGAATAGGCCCTGCCTCTAAGGCACAAACAACTTACCATCTCTGTTATAGCTTAAGCACATTTTCCATTACATACATGGTGAGTAATAAAAATACCGTAACACACAGTAATAAAAGGACGAAAAATCACAGGGTTTGTTAAAACTTGAAAATTTACATAACACCCTGCACAAAAACTAATGATGCTTAACACAACATGGTCATAGTTAAAATTTATTAATGTCGTTAATAGACGTTTCAGAGGCACATGCTACTTTCTTCGGGATGAAAACACAAATTGTTGGCTAATGATGCCAGCCAACATTGCCATCATGCATGTCACAAAGGTGTTGTTGGAGAAAAATAACAAGTATGTGAATCTATGCCTTCTTTTTTTGTAATATACATACCAAAAACCTTCTTTCATTTATTCCACAAATTATCGTTTACTAAAATGTGCAGGTTTTTCTTTCTTGTTTCAGAATTTCTCTTTTAATTAAAATAATTAAAAACAGTACTTACGAATCTTCTTTAGTCAGGTATAATAATTCAAATGATGCAGGTTCGTCATCGAAAATAACTCATTGACATTAAATATTCTCACAGTGTAAAAGTATACACGGCTGTCACTATTAACCAATTTATTAATTAAAACCAAACACATTTATACAATTCTTTCTTTATATTTAAAATAAACATTCAGGAGAATCGTTCTCCTTGTCCATAAAGGACCGCATCCTACCCCAAAAGCCCTTCTTACTCCTTTAAAATTGTCAAACTCCCATTTCTTGGATTTGTCCAAGCCATTCGCAACTCCTTATTTCAATACTTTCCGAACATTCAGTGGTGACGTTATAACGTGGCCATGTGTTATTTAAGTTTGGATTTTATGTTAGTGACATGATTTACTTTCCTGTTATTTCCATAATGGTGGGTTTATGTGTATCTACAAATACATATTTATAATTAAAGTTTCCAAAATGATTATACTTGAAGGCCCAACAATACACTTAAACTTTAATGCTTCAAATGTATAACAGCACAGATGTCATTTTGAAATATTTTACACTTGTTTTGATGGATGCAATATTTTATAGTTGCTAAAGACTAAACCCCAAAATAAAATTTGCAAGTTCATTCCTTTTTTACCGTTGCTTAACTTTTAGTTTTAAAAAAGTAATGCCCGAAAAACCCAAAATAACCAAATCTCTAAGCGATGTGGATTTTGGGACCCTTACTTTGTACAAAAATTTGTAATACAATGAAATCTGAGTATAACAATACTGCTTATATTGATAACCTTTCTACAGGTATAACCATATCTTCCCTTAGTCCTGTCGTATATACAATGTATCAGATTCAATTTTTTGTCTATAACAATATATTTTCCCAGTCTCTAGAATATCGTTGTAGGTGGATTTCATTGTAATACCTGAAGTAAAAAATATTTTGGTTTCATTTTAGGCACGCAGCCTCCATTATGATCTGGTCTTGAATGGACAAGAAATCGCAGGAGGTTCCATCAGAATTCATGATTCCGAGTTTCAAAAATATGTCTTAGAAGAAGTATTAAAGGTGCTGATTAAATTTTCTTCTTATTTTCACTGCAGCGAAATCTTGTTAATACGGCTTCGCTTAAGATGGACCTATTGTTAGTGTGGGAAAATTCTTTTCCCCATCCCCACCTGAGTCAACCTTCAATGTTGAAACTTCTCTTAATGCGTAATAACCACAACTCATTGGATATGCATGCAAGTCTTTTAATTAGAAAATCCTTTTCGAGAATTGGGTATGAAGACAGGCGTGTTTTCTTTTCTACGATGTAGTCTGCCCTGTTTTCAAAGGCAACCTTCCAGATTGTTTCAAATTTTTATACATCATTAAGTAAAAGTAAATGAGTTACCACCAGTGGCTTAACTATAGAAATTGGGTCCCAATGCAGTCGCTAGTAGAGAGCCCCCACCCCATATCAAGATCCCACAATTATGCTATCTAAGGAGCCTCGACTTCCAAAGGGCCCAATGCAACTGCATTGGTTACATTGGCATCGCTATGCCTTTGGTTGCCAAAGTATGTAAGCACTAATTTTGTTTTGTTGTAAATTCTTCCGCTGTATTCGTTTATAATACACTATTTTGTTTTTGTAATTTATTTATGATGTGTACTGCATTACTATAGAAGTTACTACTGAATAGCCTGAAGTTTTAGCTACCGAAATTTACCCTCCGCTTAGTGCAGACTTCCATTTGTATGGATAAAAAACGGTTGTCCATCCCAATCCGCATTTACGAGATTTCATTATATATGTTATGCAAGTATTTTATTGCTTATTGATTATTATAATTATTAAGGGTTCTAATATCTATGATCATAATTTTTGGGCCACCAGGCTGCATTCAATTCCCAGTAAGTATGGTTATGTGTAAAATGTATCACCAGGTTTAGTAATCACGTTAGTGTCTGTTGCCTCTCAGATAACCTGTAGCACAGTCTTGGGATGTAGAATATGAAAGCGGTGCTGTTATCGTTTTTATGCTTTTTCTAATTGGTGTTTGAAAATCGTTTTTAGGAGGACACCAGCAATTTGCAACATCTCTTAGAAGCCTTGGCT
>QLNU02003225.1:107744157-107787844 GCA_006491805.2 Dysdera silvatica | reverse complement strand
CATTCGCTCACACATCACAGTAGATATCCATCACTATCACTCGACATCCATCATCCGAGACATCCATCATCCGAGACATCCATCAACCGAGACTCGTCTCAACCCACGCACGTCTTGACCCAGATATTATTCGATTCAGACACGTCTCGAA
The DNA here is from genome assembly GCA_006491805.2 of Dysdera silvatica. NCBI lineage: Eukaryota > Metazoa > Arthropoda > Arachnida > Araneae > Dysderidae > Dysdera > Dysdera silvatica. Next base: position 107,787,693 of record QLNU02003225.1, on the reverse strand, counting down.
ATAGACCACTACCCAAAATGCGCCACAAATTGGGAGGGGGGAAAAACGTACAAAAAACGCATTTTTTCATTTAGAACTTCGTTCTAACTGAATTATAACTGCTCTAGTAGTACATATATCTTTGAAACACGGTCTACGGTACCTCTCTAGAAGATTCACAATGAAAAATTCCAAATCAAAACATGTGAAATGTCTGAAACAAACTTAGCACCTATTTTGTTTTAAATCTTAGAACTTCTCAATTCCAGAACGAAGTGTCCATTGACAACTTTACTTCCCCTCATCTAAGCGACACTTTTGCACAGGTTTCATCCGTGTACGCTCATGGGCCACTGCCCATAGGGATTTGGGCATCCTCCTTTAGATTCGGAAATGGCAACATGGCGGAAACTGGCGACACGACCTTTGCTAGCGGGGAATACGTTAGCCTCCCTCTATTATTCTTCTGTGCTCGCTGTTATCGCCAAACTTAATGCCAAGTGTATTAGAAAAAGCCAAAACGATACTTACTGTTGCCACCTACAAAAAGCTATATTGAAATATTCCCAAATTATTGTGGTGCATATTGAAAGAACAAAAAGTAGACTTGCAATCACTGAAATGACAAAAACATAACCATGCAGTTTTCTAGCTGAATATACATTATGTACCTTCATCTTAAACATTGCAAAAATATCAAAAGATTTACGTGTTATCTGCGCTACTACATTAGTATAAAAACAGTTGCTGGATTGTCATCCGTACTATTGCATCAATACCAAAACAGTTACAAGCCATCTATATTGCTGCATCAGTATCATAAGAATATAACGACTAACTAGGCCTTATCATAACTAGCAAAATTTCGTTACTGGTCCAGTATATACGAAAGAATTCCGCGACGTTTCGGGAACTACTGATCCCTTTATCAAACGAATGACTTTATCAAACTTGATGAAAGGAACAGTACTTCGCGAAACGTTGCAGAATCTCTGCTTATACATTGAACCAGTGACGAAATTTCACTGGTTATGCATCAGTATGAAAAATAATGTTTGAAACATTGAAGATGCGGCCATGATTATTCATCTTTCTAAATATGGATGTGCATTCAGAGATATGTGTATAAATATTCACATTTCCAAACATTGGCATTTATATTTCTAAATATGATTATTTATTATTTTCTTAAACGTGGGTGTTTCTTCCTAAGCATGTATAATTACGTATTAAATTATTAAATATAATAAGCTATTAAATCAGAAATATCAAAACAAATTATTTTCTGCAAGTTTTCAGATAATGATAAATATTATCCTCACTCATCATTATTTTCAGTGTATGCAAATATTCTTCTGAACCATCATAATCTTCATCATCTTCAGAGATCATATAGCCTAAGCATTCTTCTCCCTTGAATGTAAGATTATGGGCAAGAAAGCGCATTACATAAATTTCAGCAAATAAATTAAATCAACGTATTATGTTTTTATTAATACATTATGTTTTTTACTGACGTGTTACATAATTAAAAACATATTTTTTAACGTTTGGAATGTGAAAAAAAAAATGTTTAGACTTACATCAAAAAATTTGGATTGTTTTACAATGATAATCATTTCTATATGATTTCTATTATTATAAATTGTAAAATTATAGGAGGATGGGGCTTGTCAAGCAGTCTCCTTCTGCGTATTTCCCCGTTCTCACACAGGGCTTTATTCCCTCTGAATTAATTTATAAATAAATAAATAAATATTACTTGTTTGAAAACAAAACATATTTCTCTCATTTACACTAATTTAACTATTTTAAATTAATTGCTACTTAAATTAACCTATGAATTTTAATTTGATATGAACTCAAGAAAAAGAAACACTTTTACCGATATTAGGACTATGATGACAGTTAATATTGAAATGACTTTTTTTAAAGCCAGCATACTTTTAAATATAAAATAAAATTAATTATAATTGCATCAATGTACTAATAAAGTTAACTTTAATGCATCATTAAAATTAACTATAATTGAATCAATAAGTGTCTTTTAGGAAACTAACGGCTATTTTGAAAGCTTTTTTTATATAATATGTTATTAAAATCAATATACACGGCGACGACAATGATGAAATTAATTTAACAATACAACATAAATTCATTCTTGATATTTGCGACTGTGTCTACAATAAAAACATTGGTTTATTTCTTTATCCATTGGTCACTCCGTTATATGTCTTTTTGAGTAAGTTTGGATAATTATAGATCACATAGAGTAGTCGGTCCCGTTCCTGATTATTCAGCGTTGAGATGTCACATTGGAGAAGAAGAAGAAGAATTACCTAACTCTGAGACCAACCAACTTAGGCTAAAATATCAAGTTATATTCGGTGTCACTGCATGCCACGTTACCCACTGAATTCTAGCCAGTGTTGCCAAAACTGGCAATCGGCAAAGTAACCAGCTGCCATGTTGTTTACGGAATTTTTTGTAATTTTCACGAATTAGTGAAGGCGATGTATCAGTGAAGAGGAGAACCCCTTGCCCCACTTCGGGCTGCGCCCTTGCTGTCCTTTCAGATAGGATTCGAATACCCGTGAATCAATATAATGTTGAATCACAAAAAACCTGCAAAGTTCGGAAAGCCAAAAGCGAGTACTCACCTGGTTCGTGGGGCGGATGTTTGCGGCCAGAAAACAGTTTTAATTGAATACGTAATCCATAAAAAAATACAAGTCAGACGCTTAGATATTTTCGCTTCAACGAACAAAACACAAGGAACGTGAAGCAAAAAGAAAATAGCGTATCACACCCATTCTCACTGTATCATACAGGCGTATATGACGTCAGGGTGTGTGACGTCACAAGCCGATCTAGTGTAATTTAGAACGATTTCAAGAGGATAGGGAGAAGTAGGTAACGTGTCATGCAGTAGCGCCTTGGTGTAACGTATCGTGCAGTAGAGTCTTATATTCTCATGGATAAGCGAGAAAGATTGTTAATACAATAAAACCTCTCTTATCCAATTTAATTGGATCCAGCCTACATTACAGGTGTGCCGAATCGTTTACTGAACGATTTTGCCCATCTAGTATAAACGAGAAGATTCGTTCAGTGATTCTGTCATCGAATGAATTGACACACTGCCAGCTTACATTGGTAAATTGAACTTTCGGGTTTTCCTTTCTTTTCCCCTTTTTATTTTTTATTTTCGTTCTTTTTCCCCTTTTCTTTTCATTTTTTCGAAAATGCATTAATTTAAAGGGATAATACCAGAGTTAGAAACGCACCTTTTTGTAATGGGTATATGTTTAACGGGAAAGTATGTTGTTATTTTAAAGTGATTTCCCTAGTTTTTACAACACAATTTATTATTTAAAACATCTCACGAAGGTTTGAAATGAAGCTTTGTTTGACACAATTTTGATTGTCTTGGCTTTGCAACTGTATTGTGGAATTTCTTTTAACAGCGTTAGTTCTGTACAGATTCACCAATAGGCAATGCCGCATTTCCCAATGAGCTATACTAGGCTATAGACTAGGACGGCAAAATTTTGTGCATTGAGTCTATGTAACAAAATCCATATACGATAATATAATCAGATGTTTTGCCGAGAAGAAAGCTAGACGTCATACTTTCCATTTAAATACCAGTGTTCGATAGGCTTTTGTTTTTTTATTAAAATTAAAATTTATTTCAATAAAATTGAATTTGATTTAAAATACAGGGTACCAGGGAGGAAATTACATAAAAAGGTTAAACACTGGTAAAATAGCAATGAAAAAGATCACTCAAGCTTTCGGACGCATCAGCAGCAGTCCTTCATCAGGAGTAATGACGATGTTATGTTTCTGTCTCTTTTTTATACTTGAAATTTCTGGAAAACCCTTCATCAGAGTAGTCCCGCAGAATGGGAAAACCCAATGAGAACCAATGGGAGGCCTCCAATAGAATCATGGAAGAACCCCAATAGGGACCAATGAGAAACCCACACTGCGGGTTACCTAATTTGGGGATGTCTCATACATTTCAGAGTAAGAGTTGTTTATAAGTTTCTGGAAGTGGTTGTGATGTATTAATGGCTTTCCCGTGTAGTTTGTAAGTTTCCCAAGATTCTAAGAAGAGTCTACTATTCTTGTTTGTGATGTGACGGTGTAGTATTTTTGTTGAGTCCCAGTCGGGTTCGTGTCCGTGTTGTAAAGCGTGTTCTGCCAGACGTGAGGCTATGTCTCCTTTCGCGAGTGCTTGTTTGTGTTCTTTTTTTCTTGTTTTGATCATTCTTTTTGTTTGTCCTATGTAATGTTTGTTGCAGTCTTTGCATGGTATTTGGTATATGGCGCCTGTGAGATCTTCTGGTGGAACTGGGTCTTTAACTTTTGTAAGTTGTTTGCGAAGTGTTGTGACAGGGGAATAGAATGTTTTGATATTTGCCTCTTTAAGGATGCGAGAGATTGTTTCGGAAATGCCGTGAATATATGGAATAGATATGCGGGTGTGAGATGTATTGTTTAAAGATGTACTATTGGGTCTACAGTTTCTGAGAATGAATCGTTTAGGGTATCCATTATTTTTAAGTGCCGTGTGTATGTGTTTTGTTTCTGTGTTTGAAAGTGTTTCATTACTGCAGTGAGAATTCGCTCTAAGACTTAATGTTTTAACAACGGAAGCTTTGTGGCATGTTGGATGATGCGATTTAAAATCGAGATATCTGTCTGTATGTGTGGGTTTACGGTAAACTGAGGTGAAGATTGAGTTATCGTGAGATCTGTGTACAAGAACGTCTAGGAAAGGGAGTTTATTGTTCTGTTCTGTTTCGTATGTGAATTTTATATGTGAGTTTAAGTTATTAAGGTAATGGAAGAAGCTTTGGAGTGTATTAGTTTTAAGTACAACAAACGTGTCGTCGACGTATCTTTTCCAGAATTTAATGTTAAAATTCAGTGAAGACAAAGCAGTTTCCTCAAATGACTCCATAACCAAGTTAGCTACAACACTTGAGACCGGAGATCCCATGGCAGTGCCAAAAACTTGTCTATAGATAGAACCATTTGAGGAGAACACAGCAGAGTCCAGACAAAATTTCAACAATGTGCAGATGTCGTGAGGTGTTAGTGAAGTGCGTTCATGTAGTGTTGTGTCATTTTGGAGGCGTGTAAGTGCGGTGTCGATTGCAAGTGATGTGGGAATGCAAGTGAAGAGAGAAATTACATCGAATGAGACCATGAGGTCGTCGTCGTCAAGTTGTAGGTTATTTAAAGAGGTGCAGAAGGATTGGCTAGTAGAAACAGTGTAGTCGTTATTACCGATTATAGGAGAGAGTAGACGTGAGAGGTGTTGTGATAGGTTATATGTAGGAGAGCTGCAAAAACTAACTATAGTTTTAAGAGGAATATTTTGTTTATGAATTTTAGGTAATCCGTAGAAGGATGGTAAGCGGCCGGAAGTGCATTTTAAAGAGTCGTAGAGATTAAATGTAAGTTTTTTAGATTTATAGAGTTTTAGAAGGAGAGAGTTCATTTTGGATTGAATTGTTTGTGTAGGGTCTTTTGTGATGCGGGTGTATGTATTTGTATCAGATAAGAGTGTAGAGACTTTATGTAAGTAGTCTGGACGATTTAAGACGACTGTAGTACGGCCTTTATCAGCTGGCAGTATGACAAGGTCCTTGTCGTTCCGTAGCTCCCGGAGGGCAACCCTTTGCATAGGCGTTAGGTTGTCCTCAGGAAGTTTTGGACGCCGAAGGAGTCCTGCCACTCTGCAGCGGATATCAGCTGCAACACGTTCGTCAGTGTGAGTATTTTGTAGAGCATTTTCTATGGAAGCGAGAATCTGTGGTGTAGGAATTTTAAGTGGAGCAGGTGAGAAATTTAGGCCAAAGGATAGTACGAATTGCTGTTGTGGTGGGAATTTGATTTATTATATACCAAAAAGAAATAATACTTCAATATAAGTTAATATTGTTTAATGTTTATGTTTCAATTTATGAGTTTGTTTTTCAACATATTTATTGTCAATACAAAATTTTTTGGCGTATATTGAATGTAACAATTTTTATCTTCCCACTACTGATTAATGGACGGACGGGTAGGAAGAGGCGGCAAAAAAAATAGCCTAGGGGTGGCAAAATGGTAAATCCGCCCATGGCAATAGGGTAGTAACGGATTTACTAATAGGCTAAGTGGACTGAAGCCTACAGAAGCAAATTTTCAAATAAAAATTCACGAAGGCGAGGTAGCGCGTATAAATTTTGTATTAATTAATTAATAATTAATTAATTAAATTCTCAGTTTCTCAGAATTTGTTTTCTACATATCGAAATACGGCACGATTTGTCCGTCCGTCGCACGGCCCATTTAATGGAAACTAGGTGGCAAATGAGCCTGTCTTTTCTGCAGCAAAAACACCCTAACAGATAAACAAGTTTTAAACAATATGGTACTATTTTATTTAATAATGTACTATTTTGTTTGTGAGGAATGGGTTATCGATTTCCATGGCCAAATCAAAGACTCTGCATCTTGGAAACGGTAATCCCCGGTGTTTCTACAGTTTTGGTAGTGTTCCTCTTGGTGGTGCTGATTCGCATTGTGATCTGGGCATTGCTGTGTCATCCGATTTAGAATTTGGTGATCATGTTGAGTCCATTGTTACTAGGGCAACTACAGTTTCATGCCTTCTTCTTCGGGCCTTTGTTAGGTGTGATTGTGATGCTTTAATGAACGCTTTTTTCGCATTTGTTTTTCCTCCTTTGGAACTCGCCACTCCCATCTCCTCTCCTCATACTGTTGGTTTGAGAAACCTTTGCGGCGTTGTACTAAATTTTTGCCTGGTTGTTTTAATTTATCTTATCGTGAGCGCTTGGCATCACTTGGTTATCACTCGATGGTTGGCCACCTAAATCGCCAGACATAAACATTATCGAGCATATCTGGGATGCCTTGCAACGTGCTGTTCAGAAGAGATCTCTACCACCTTGCACTCCTATGGATTTGTGGACTGCCCTGCAGGATTCCTGGTGTGAATTGTCTCCAGGATACCTTCAGACATTAGTCGAGTCCATGCCACATCGTGTTGCGGCACTTCTGCGGGGGCAGGGGGGCTACACGATATTAAGTAGGTGTACCAGCTTTTCGGGCACTTTAGTGTATATCAACCTCCAAGCGACAAAATCGTAAATAAGCCTTTGGTTCTACGAACTACTTTTATCCTCTTCCAGTCGTGCTAAGTGGGAAAAAAATACTGACAAAAAAAATAAAAAAACACGAACGAGCGTCGGTTAACAGAGGTTTCTGAATAAAAAAGAGAGTCCGATAATAGAGCTTTTGCTAAAGTTTGTAATTTATATCATATATTTGCTCTCTCTTGAAATTTTGTTGATTATTTATTTCATTTTGCCTTTCCTATCTATATTCGTTATTTTACACATTTTATTACATATTCATCTCACACGATTAGCATTTGTCTGTAATCTATTTGGCAATTGTTTTCAGCTTGTCCATTTGTTCTCTGCTGTCTCATAGTGGTAACGCGTTTAGTTATCATTCGAATTATCTGGGTTTGGTTCCAGCGGACACCTCCAGTCTACTAGAGATGAGACGGGCTCAGTCCGAGCCTGGGCCCGATACGACTTCGGGCTCATTAGACGGATACAACTTAAACCGAAAACTGACTTTTCAATATCGAAATTCTCCAAGGAATACAATTATGTGATTCGTTTTCGAGGATTGTAGAAATACGTGTATATGAAAATTCGAAAGAAAGTAAATAGTGTAGTTTAACAATTTTTTTTTAACTTAAATCGTACGTCAAGGGGTTTAAATTACATTTGAAGTTTCGAGCTCGGGCGGCTCAAATTGTCTTCGGGTTCGGACCTCGAAAAATAAGCCCGCACTCATTTCTGCACTCTATTTTGATTTCTTCCTGAGGTTTGGTTTTGAATTCACAAGAATCAAAGATTCAGGTTCCTCGGAAAACGGCAGGATCTAATAAAGCGTGATCTTCTGATATAGCATGAATACGATATAGCACAATTTATACTGGTACAGCGTGATCTTATCTGCACTTCCACCACAAAACACAGACGGTTTTTGCCCACTGTTTATATTAATATATCATATTCAGATTAAGTTATCCTGTAAAAAATAAATACGCCTACGTGTAATTTTATTCATAAAGAGCAATGCAGTATTGAAAGTAAAATTATTTTTTTTTTCTAAACTTGGTTTAAAAAAACAATTACTAATTCTACTTCTGAACACATATGATATACATTCATGTTTTATATGCATGATATATATCCATATTTTACATGTGTAACGTATACTCATGTTTTGCATTTAAGTAAGTAAGAAACAACACAGAAAATTATCGAATGAACTTTTTATTAACATAACGCAAAGATTATACAGCACTATAAGCATTCAAAATCAACATTTCTGGAAGATGAATAACAGCTTTTAATGTCAACAAATAAACTGGCCAATACATAAGTGAGTTCATGTCAAACATAATAAAATGAAAAAAATTTCAATGTTAATGCAGATTTTTTAAATATTAATTTCCTACTTCTTTAGAAACCTTCTTATAGCTACCTTTTAAAAAATCATTGTGTTAGTAGAAAATAATAATCGAACAGAAATTAATAAATGATAAGAATTAACTAATGAAATTCTTAAATTACCTACAAAATTTAAGAAAAGGATTGAAATTTCAACAAAACTCACTCAAAAAGTCTTTTAAATTAGATTTAAAGCAGAAAATATTTTATGTTTAAAATTATTTACGAAAAACCTGTTCAAATTAATAAATAACCATAACCCGAATAATATGCACAAGATGTCCCCAAAAAATATATATACATTAAATGATTATCAATGCACATAATATTTATTAAGATACAGTAAAATCTCCTTAACGAATACTACCGCGAACAGTGCACAATTCTGTATAATGGACACCTTTCCAATTCCCAGGCCCAATACTTCTTATACCCTAACCCTCCCGAAGGGTGTTCCGAGAGTTTCGAGGTGTCCGCTATTCAGAGTTGTTACTGTATCAGTCAAAGAGGACAAAAGCTGATGTGGAATCTTTTGAGTTATCGTCAATGTTCGAATTAATGACCGTTCTGGTCCAGGCACTGCTGATAACAGAGTCAGATGGAATTGCAAATATCTTTTTTTTAAATTGTACTACTATTTTTTGTGTGTATTTTTTGCATTTTCTTTTAATTGCTGCTTTCAGCTCATTGACTACTCCTGGTTTTTTATGATATACAATTTACTTTTGACCTATTTCCATAAACAGAAGTCCAATGGTGAATGTGGGTAGGCAGGGAATTCAATGATATCTCTTCGCTCAATTCACCTGTTAAGCAGAATTCAGTCCAGAGTGACACTTACATCACGGTGGATCATTTTTCTAGAAAGAGGGGATGGGAGTTCTAGCAATGTGTGTGCGTATGTATAGTTTATTGATTTCTAGAAGTGTATATTTTTGGGACACCGTGTACATAATAAAAATTATATAAAAGACCTATTTTATTAATTATGAACAATGCCCAAATTTTATAAAGAAGGTATGGCCCTATGGAAATTTACAGTGATATTTTACTTTTCTTAATTATATAAATCGTTAAGTATTTATCAATAATAATACCCTTTGTCTAGTGTCGAAAATCGTGCTTCAATTCTAAACATACCGAAATGTATGAGAGGATATTTACGAACTATCCAGTATTTCGGTATTTTAAAATTATTAACAGTCAAAACCACTCAAATAACAAGCAACGATCATAACAAGTGTGATATGCCACATCGATATGGCATAGCAAGTGTTATATGCCATATCGATATCTAGAAGCATCCAATGCTCAGCATTCCTTCTGTTCGAATAATAGGAAAAATCCTGCTCCTTCTGTAAAAGCATCGCTGTGAAATTTTACCACAGTTTCGTCCTCCAAAAACTGGTATGTTCCTAAGTTAAAAAAAACAACAAACAACCAATAAACGACAAATTAATAAACAACAAGCAACTGATAATATGTTTAAAAATTGGAGAGAATTAAATGATTTATAATAATTAAACCACACAAATGAAGTATCAAACATTGTACAACCACTTCAATAGTTTCTTGTATGAGAAATTTCGGGCCTTGCTGTATTTCAGTGGCTAACGCATTCTTCTAGCACGCCGTTAATTGAGATTCGACTCCTAACGGTGGAAAACAATAATAAAACGTTTACCATTAACTGCTTACCGTAGTTCGGAATTTGGATCCAAAGCCGTAAGAGGTTCGGATTCCGTGGGGAAAAATGTAGGTCCCCTTCCTTACAGTGGCGTAATGACAACACACTCGTCTGTCGCATGAGTGCAATTGCAATTGAAAAAACATGGACATCAACTAAACTGTACAGCATACTTTGCTTTTACAATTGGAATGTTACTTACGGACTGAGTCATATTCCATGCGTCCACACAATTTCTGTTCGGATATCTCCAAATAGTCCTTGGTGCAGTCGTCAGATTGTTCAACATCGAACGTGTAAAACTTTACTTCTAGAGCACAAACTTTGAAGTCAAATTTCTTAATTGTGTAAAGGCACTCAACAGACTCTGGATAATATCCCGATTGGTAACCTGGACTTATGACTTGGAAAGTTTGTCCGGTGAAGGTCTGGTCACAAGCTAAAAAGTCATTACATAATAATATATGTAAATATGATGATGTATTTAAATAATGCGTAAAATATTGTATATTTTTTAAACCGTAAGAATGTAGATAAATTAGAAATCAATATAATTTAATTTTATATCCTTATATGATTGAATGTAAATTCCCAGTCCATATGGAGACGATAAGAGCTCTTTGTCTTTTGACGCATGTACTCTCTCCAGTGGCGTAGCTATAGAATTTGGGTCCCAATGCAATCGCTGGTAAATGTCCCCCCCCCCCTCCCCAACCAGGATCCCAGAATTATGCTATTTAAGGAGCTGCGACTTCCAAAGGCCCCCCCAAGGGAAAAGGTCCCAATGCAACTGTATTAGTATTGCTAAGCCGCTGACTCTGCCAGGGATTCTTAAACGCTACTTCGCTAGTTTCAGTCGAGAACTGTACTCTCGATCATCTCTTTAGATTATGTATTATTATTAGTTATTCATGTTGAATGAAACTATTTATAACATGGGATTTTTTCATTTGAGCAGGCCCAACGATAGGATTTTCGAGCCTTCTGGGCCGTCTCGAGGCCACCCCACTCCCTATAAAACACTTACTCAGTCCTTCCTCTTCGGAAAAAAAAAATCGGTATGGTGGAGAATTAATATACCGGGCGCACCAAAAATTCGCCTACATTTGAAAAATTCATTGCAAAGAACTACTTATTTGATTTTCGTAATGCGGTTTTCACAAAATGGGCTATCGAACGAAGGGGATTTTGCAAGCAAACTTCCATAAAAATGCAGGTGTTTAATCAGAATTATTTCAAAGTTGTTACATATAATTCTTAAATGCATTCTTAACTTACACGTAGAGCGACGTGACAGAATTAAATCTAAAACTTTTTTATTAACTAACGAGTTATCGATGTTTGAAAATTAAAGTAGTTACCTTCTTTATCAAATTAGTTATTAATTTGCAAAAACACACTATATAATTAAGTATCAACAATGGAAAACAAATAAACAAATTTGGTTACTTATAAAAATTTCTTTCTATGAAATAGCTTTTCTATCTGTTTTAGATGCAACGCCTTCAATTATATCATAAAAGTTCGAAGTACGAGCAAGATTTGCCTCCATGGCAAGAGTGGTTTGTTCACAGAGTCTTTCCTGTCGCATGGTTGATCTGTTGTAACTTTTGATTCTTTTCAAAACACTGAAAGATCTCTCAGATCTTGCCACTGTCACTGGAAGCGTACATAATAACCTAATGGCTATATACGCATTTGGGTAAAAAGTTTCAAGCTTTTTAGTTTGTTTAACAATTGGGGAGTTTTTTCAGATGATCGGGCCCTGAATTTGAGGGATGGTTTGATTTCAGATGGATCAGTTCGTCTGCGAAATCCTGGAAGAGGTCATCGTGAATGGTAGCAAGTAAGGTGATACAAGACTCAGGAATGGACACATCTTCTGGTTGCAAATACTACCACAAACACTGAAAAGTTTCATTTAGTTTCCTGTCTATAATGGAACGTTCCAGTTGCTGTTTTTTTTCTTTTTTATGAGAGGAGAAGATTGCAAGCTCGTGAGTCAAAGAAGTTGTTCCGTGAGGCACAGATAATTTATTTTTCTGTGGGGGCCAAATTAGTCGCCAGTTACCTGTGTGTCAAATTCGCAAAATTTTACATATTTCGGTGTCTGACTTAACCGATAATGTGGGGAGGGGTAGAGATAAGATATAAAGGATATTAAGCCCCCTTAATAAAATTATGTTTATGCTGTTGCGATATGCATATCATTACAAAATAGAGGTTTGAGAAACATGGAAAAAGAGACCTGTATTTATAAGGGGATTTTATATTTTGCGACTTAAATAACTAAGTCGTAAAATATAAAAAAAGCCTTATAAATACAGGCGCCGTAGGGCCGTAACCATCTTTGTACTTGCCCCTGATTTATTCACCTACTAGTATCTAAATTTCAAGAGCTATTAGGTAATTGCGTCTGATATACATTCGTTCTGAATATTCCAAACTTTCCGAAAGATCTGATACCATCTTGCAAGCAAAATTTTTGCATAATATGCTCATTTTGCTAACTAAGACGTTGGTTGACTTTTTCCTATTGTCAACAGTTTTGAAATCATTCAAGATTAGACCTCATCGTTCAAAGACTATATTTCATCATTGAAATATTAAATTCTATCAATCAAGATTGGGATTTCATCGTTCAAAACTTGGATTTCATCGTTCAAAGATTGGATTTCGTCATTCAAAGATTTGATTTCACCATTCAAAGATTAAATTTCATCAAGAGTTCTCAGATCGTTAGAAAGATTAGCCACTCGAGCACTTGTTATCCACTATGCACGCTAAAAGTGCATAAAATTATAGGCACACTATCGGTAATTTACTAACTCAGATTTTAACACAGCGTTATAAAACATTGCAACATGAGGCAATTTTTTATGGTGTTGCAATTTTTTCTGTGGTGTGGAAAGGTACACGCCATGAGTGCAAGATATACATGCACGCAACATTTATTTCGTAATTTTAGGAAAAAGATTATAGTTTTTAAAGCTTTGATTTGCCATTTATGTCGTGCCCACGTTGAACTTCAGCTTTGACCATTTTGACCTTCAACCACCCTCTAAAATACACTTCTTACGGCTCTTACTCGTATTTCTACTTACCCGGTACCTTCGAAATCCTGTGAAATTTTTACTTATTGTTAGTATTCGAGAGGTGTGGACCCCCATACGGGTATTTCTAGGAGGTGAGGGCTGAGAAACATTAACGAGTACTTCAAATGGGATGGACTGAGAAAAATTATTACCTCCTTCTCAAAGCTGTCAAGAATTTTAGTGAATGTACAAGATACCAAAACGCTACAAAAATAATTGATACTGCTTGACAATTAGTAATGAGCTAAAAAGTACCTTATTTTAAAATGTGACTGTAAAACTTTTGAAAGTAAATGCATAGCAGGTTCGGGCAAATAAAATTTTTAAACGGCTAGGGGGCTCCAGGCCCCCTCTGCCCCGTCATACGGGCCCCCATGGTACACAGTACACGTTATTGACGGAAACGGGAATGGAAATTTGTTATTTGAGCAGGTTTACGATGCTCAGGTCAAGGCCTTTCACAAAAGTGGGGAGTGTTTTGTGATTTACCTCTCCCCCATTTAAAAAATATTATTGATTGCAAAATTTCTTATAAAAGAAAATTTTGCTTTTATCAAAATCTTCTTTTCTTACCCGTTCCCCCATTTTGAAATTTGGGGTATGAACCTGGCCTTTACCTTATTATGGTCATTTACGAAAGTTTGTCATTGTATCACAATTAGGCATCTTATTCTAGAAACGCACGGTTACTAAAAAGGTCAATAAAACGTTATTTCCCTCCTATAGCATCTTTGTGTTATGAAAATTTTATTATTAGTAGTAGATGGGGCGGGGGAGGATAGAAGGGAGGCCGCCGAAGGGCACTGTAACCCCAGACAGGACACTCAGACAGCGCAACCAAACGCCAAGGCGGTTTGGGTGGGAGGGAATATTCGAATGTAGACCATACACAGCACACAAAGATGCACGCTCGCATGAGTGTCGTCACTTAACGATAATAATTAGTAGTCAGTAAAAATTATCGCTTCCCACTAATTAGTACAGTATTAGTAGAAGGTAAAATAAGAACTGGAGTGTTCAATAGGCTTACATGTCGGTGGCGTGGGTGCACAACCGGATGTCAGCTGCTTGACTTCGATCCTAAAACCGGACTGTTGGTCGTAGCTATCTGTCTTGAAATGAAGGATGACTTCATTCTGGGACTTGGGGAAGTCTACTAAAACTACACAAAAAAAGAAAATTTGAAAAAATTGTACCCACTCATATGTCACAAACCAGTGGTGGCCAACCTGCGGCACTCGTGCCATTTTGTGGCATGCAGATATGGTTGTGTGGCACGTAAAAACCTAATTTTTTAAAAAAAAAAAAGCAGATTACCACACGGTGCCGTTATACGGACCGTAGTTCTCAAAGCTGGTAACATCGTACAAATGATAACATTAACTGCAATCGATGAAATTCAATTAACAGCGACAACGATTAAAACTAACTAGTTCAAAATTAATCGATGCTCACCGGAAGAATTTAACCTTGCTTGCTGGTTCAAAAGTAAACTCAAACAGGCGGGAAATTGTAAGCAGCGGGAAAATTCAAAAGCTGCATTGAAATTTTATAAATTACATTTTCATTATGAGCTAAAAATCTGCGTAATTCATTGTAATTTAATCTAAGGACGGTATAAGGATAATAAACCGTACGTGACTGTGAAGTTAACTGTGTTTTTATTTTAATATGGTATAGCCAAAGTTGTCCTGAAGAAAATTATTGAGAGTATGCAGTGCTGTCTTAATTAAAGAGTATTGAAATTGCGGGGTTACTGGACTTGGTGACCTCACAGCGCCGAGCTGACTGTCATTTGACTGGTCGTCTATCGTCTATCCAAGCCCAAGGTGGCAGTTGCCACTTTCATGAGTTTCTCATACCTCTCCCGATCGTACGCAAAATATTATTTAAGGATTGGAGGGTTCGGGTTTTTTTCCTCATTTCCTCATTTGTTTACATTCAAGTTTGTAAATGACTAGCAAAAAATAAATAAATAAATAAAAATAAAGGCTGAACTTTGTTGAAAGTTGTCCAAAAACCAGCAAATACGAAAATAAAAAAAATTTTTTTAGACCTTGAGAGTACGCGGGGGGCATATTCGGTATATTTTACAATTTCTTGAGAAAACGCGACTCACACAGCTCGTACCTTTTGGGAACAGCCTTAATGAATTAGATGAAAGGGTGGTGTACGTGGCATTACGATGATACAAAAGCCTAATGACGGCAAAAAAACAAAAAAAAAAGTTGGCCATCACTATTGTAAACTATAGCTATTAGTCATACATTAATGATATATATAAAATATTAAATTTATAATAAATGAATATTGTTAATAATTATATGGAAATCACGGGATTACCTCTTTGGCCGTCTCTCTTCCCGCAGTAGCGAGCTCCCTTTATTTCAAGATAATCTCTATCGCACATGGGACTGTTACTATCCGAAGCTATGTCAAAATGTGAGAAGTAAAGTTCCAGCTGGCAGATAATCGAGTTAGATCGAACGATTTTGTATTCACAGTCGGTATTTGGAAGGTACAGTAGTGGGAAGTTTTCACTTTGGATGTAACTTATCATGTTCGAGTACGTTCCACAAACTTTGGTTTCTGGACCTAGAGGAAGGAAAACAAAAACCCATACTTGAAGAAAAGATATAATTCTTGTTTAAGAAAAGAACACAAATTCTGCTTAAGGAAAAGAAATATTCTGTTTAAGGAAAAGACATATTCAGTTTAAAGAAAAGACATATTCCGTTTAAGGAAAAGATAAATTCTGTTTAAGGGAAAGACAAATTCTGTTTAAGGGAAAGACAAATTCTGTTTAAGGGAAAGACATATTCTGTTTAAGGAAAAGACATATTCCGTTTAAGGAAAAGAAATTCTGTTTAAGGAAAAGATAAATTCGATTTAAGAAAAAGACAAATTCTGTTTAAGGAAAAGACAAATTCTCTTTGAGAAAAAGGCAAATTCTCTTTAAGAAAAAGGCAAATTCTCTTTAAGAAAAAGACAAATTCTTTTTAAGAAAAAGACATATTCTTTTTAAGAAAAATACATAAACTTTGTTTGTGAAAAACAATGAGAAAGACATAAACTTAGTTTGAGGAAAAGGTAGGAAAGGCACAAACCTTATTTTTTTAAAAATTCTTAAACCTTATTTTTTAAAAGCATTCTTAAACCTTGCTTGAAAAACAAACATAAATCTTTTGCTTAAAGAAAAAAAAAAATTATGTATGAAGGCAGCAAAAATTCGGAATAGAGAATTTAAACGATGTCAATTTCATTATCTTAAATTCTAGATAAACTGAAAACTGTTTTTTTTTTTGGTTGTACACAGAATAAGAGGTACCCGTACTTTACAACTAGCTCAAACTAGATGCAACAAAATCTGAAGATTTTGTAACACCTGATGATAACCATCACTTTGAATGGTTGAAAGCACCTTCATGTATTGTTAAAATTTTTAACCATTTCAACGTTTTTCTAAATCTAATTTAAATGATGTTGACGTAACGTAAATTGAAAATTTACCGATCGGTCTGTAACACGAGTTTTTTATTTGACGCACACGCGCTTCGAATCCTCTTCTAACTGTTTGTGCATCCGACTTGAAAACCATTCGTAACTCTTGAGATCCTGGTTCAAAATTGAGCACTGTGAAATAAAATAAAAAAGTAAAAAATTATAAAATTTTACGACAAGAACTAATGAATATTGAATATACGCGTATGTTATTGGGAAGAAATTATAAATGACATATATATATATACATATATATACACCTAACGGGGAACATTAAACAATAACACTTGAGACTGATATTTAATTAAATAATTAATGGAGCAATGACATTTGAGAAATTGAGACAATAACGTTTGAAGTATTAATAATGACATTGATAATGACTTAATGACATTTTAGAATTGATACAATGACAGATGACACATGAGACAGTGAGATAATGACATTTTAGATATTGAGGCAATGACAGATGACACATTGAGACAGTGAGATAATGACAGTTTAGATATTGAGGCAATGACAGTTGAAACAGTGGGACATTTGAGACAGTGAGGTAATGGCATTTGAGATATTAAAACAATGATAATTACGACAACGAGACAGTGAGATAACAACATTCAAGACAATGACATTTGAAACATTGAAACAATGGCATTTGAGAAATTGAGACAACGATATTTTCAACAATGAGTCAGTGACATTTGAGCTATAATGAGTTGCACCCAATGAGACATTTCACTATTTGTTGAGTACTCCAAAAGTCTGACGGTTATTATCGCTGCTTTTGCATTCATTGCATTAATTAATTATCTTGCTTATAATCTAGTTTCGTGCCAGCTGCCCTGAGTTTCACCCTCAGTAAATTTAATTGTTTAAGTAAATATGTCGTGGTTCAAAGATCACGTAAAGCCGTCGGTCTCATCCTAAATGACTCATATTCAGGGCTTAATTTCTAACAAAAAAAAAGTGAAGGAGCCCTAATATTATGATAAATCGATTAAAAAATTGAATGGCTGCAAAAGAATCGATAAATCATATCAATTGTTTATGTCCATTTTTCTGGACAACAAAATGCTTGACCTTAATCACAAATTCATTACTTTTTCATGACATTCATGACCTTTTTTGGCAATTCATGACCCTGGAGGGGCTCCGGCTAATATTTAAATAATCGCCAAAAATGAAGAAGTACCGGAGCCGGGCTCCGCTGGGCTCTTGCCCAATTTAACCCCTACCCATAGTTTGCCTAGGTGTGGGGGGGGACGCATAATATACAACCACTATTACGTTGGAAATGCACCATTTTAAATGCTAAACTTTCGTTTTAAAGCAAATCAGCTCCTATAATGGCTTTCCCAAAGTGTACTGATAATATTCTTTGCAACTAACAGTTCAAAAATCCTTAACTTTTAGCACATGAAAAAAAGTAAATTTTTGATATAGTTTCTTAGCTATTTTATCCACTTATTTTTTACATTCAATTTTAATCTTAAATGCCAATAAAAAATAGTTCTTGTGATAAAAATCTCCCCAAATTATCATAAATTGCCAAGATAAAAGCTTCGTCGTGAATTTTTTTTTAAAAAAAAGGGTTTAATGGAGAACAAAATATAAAATGTGTTTAATATGCCAAAATTTGCTTCAATCAAAAAAGAAATATAGAAAAAAAAAGAGAAAATAAATGAATATTAAAGAAATAAGATAATTTTTCCTCGTCTCCTCATGTTTACCTTTTTCGGGAGGTAGTCGCACTCCGCAGAACTTGGTTCCAGATTTCCGTAACTGCAAATAATCGCTTAAACAGTCTTCGCTCTCCTCTACGTCGAAATCCAAAAATTCAATCTTGACTTGACAAATTGAGGAATCTAATTTCAAAATGGTGTAGACACACAGGGCGTTGTTGGGATAATCTTCCGGGTAATCTGGCGAATGGATGATAGTCATGTCTTTCGTTACGGTGACGTCACAGGACGCTATAATTGGAGTATTGAAATAAACTTTAATAGTTTATATAACCATGAAACTTAGCGTTAGCATTCGTCTGTTTTCCCACTCAGCAAATACGCTTGTTTCATGTAAAAAACTTCCGTATTTAGATTATTATTATTATTGTTTGGACTCATTTTCCCGACTCAGACTAGGATTCCTTAACCCATAGAAGTTGGAGAGGAGAAAATAAAGGCCATGTCGTAGGCTGGTCGCAATCCAGCGATCATCGAGTTCGTATCACAATGTTCGATCCTCTGAGCTGAATATGGTTTTAACTTTTTACCTGTGTTGTCGCTTTTGTTTGTATTTTTACGATGCAAAGACAACAAAGGTCGTCCTGCGCTGAGACCAGCAGTTTTCCAAAGAATCCGAACATCTGTTACCATGGAAACCAAATCCCAGACTACAATGGACAGAAAAATGGCCATATGTTACACTATTAATGGCATGTTAGACGAATGAATTACAATCATTCCGTAGTATATCTCTTCGTCTGTCTGTCTCTGCCCGCCCTCTTCCTTCCTTCCTTCCCTCCTTAACAGAACCTCTTGGAAACCTCTTCTCTTGCTTATTGACCCAATGCCCTGACTGCAATTGGTAGTTAGTCAATAAATCGTTCGTTCGTGTTTTTGTTTTTAAATCTTCCGGAGTCGAACACGAACTAATATCACGTTACAAATATGCATTACTATTACGCCACTACAGGGCCAAGGAAAGTTATGAATTGAATGAAAAGTTAATTAAATGCTTCAATGACACTGTAAAAATAACTTAAAGTACCTGAAACGTAAGCACCATGTAACATTAATCAAACTTACGCGGTGGCGGAATAATCCCACATGAATTTGGTAGCTGCCTGACAACGATATCGAAACCTCTTCCTGCACCAATGGAGTCGGTGACAAATGTCAAGGTTATGACGTCACTACCAATGGAGGAGTAATCTAGAATCTCTGTAAAAGAATTCAAACAAAAATGAAATTAATGTCATTGTGATAAAAATTATATCTTGGATCAAAGTCTAAGAACAAAAAAAAAAATAAAATCTTCATTAAAAGTGTGAATCAACGCTGAAAACGTTACATAAAATACCTCACATATGGAAAAACTTAAAAATTCTGCAAAACAACGTGATGAATTATTTTTAATGTGTTTAATCTAAATAATAACTTTGGTTGGAAAATGCTATGGAAAACGTAACGTGTGTGTTTATATTTTATGAGTTAAAACTCGCACACACGCAGTAAAGAGGTTTTCAGTGTTAAAAAGATTACTGAAATAAAGTAGCATTAGATATCGTATCGTATACGTGCAGAGAGGAATTTGGAAGGGTGGCCGCCAAAGGCGACGCTGTAATCCCAGAGCATTAGGTATGACTTAACTGGAATTTGCTTGAGAACCACACAGTCTTGTCCGGTCAGGAAACTCCAAGTAATCTTCGCTGCATCCAGCGCTTGACGCAACATCGAAAACCCTAAAATCAAGCTCGACGCTGCAGGTACTTGGTTCAGGTCTTCTGATCTTGTATTGGCATCGCAGACCTGGGGTGTAGTATCGGGGATACCCCGGAGAGGTAATCCTCCCTGCAGTGCTTGCAAGTTCAACGTTGCAATCTACAGTAAAACAAAAATGAGAGCCAGACGAGATGTTACTTCCGATTTCAACGTAAGGTCCCACTCATATTCAAGAAAGCCAGTTTTCAAATTACCTGGAATAGGTCTTTCGCATGTATTTCTTCGTTGTGTCACACCAATATCAAACCCTCGGCCTCCACCAAAGCTATCGCTGAAGAAATTTAAAGCCACGATGTCGCTTCCAATGGGAAATTTAACGATTTCTAAAACACATTAGTTAATGAGAATTACTTCACACATGACAAATTAAATGATGTTTTCGTACAAGACAAATAATTTCATGCATGGTAAATTAAAAAATAATGACTCAAAGTATAAATATATGATTCATAAGTATATGACGATAAGCTAGGTGATAAAATAATGAGGATAAGTATATTTTTATATGTGCATATTTTATGGTATGCATATTGAACTGTGGTTCAACCCGGATGGGCGCGAAAGGTGGTTTAACGTTTCCTTCGAACCACGGTAATATTAACACATGCAAATCAAACTTGCTGGAAGTCGGAATCAGCCATAGGCTTACATAGAACGTCCGCGAAGGGGACTTACAGGCTCAGTGGATGGCTACAGAGCTACAGCTCACATTTTACTATGTTAAATACACGAAATTTCGTTGGAATGGAGGCTACAACTCCCATCAACACCTTCCTGCGTACGCCAGTGGACCCAGCGCATCGGGCACAAGGCTAAATTATAAAACAATTAGGTAAGATAAATAAAATAGTGAGATGATTAAATAAGATGATAAGATGGTTGAGTGAGATGTGAGATTATAAGATTATCAAGTCAAGTAATTAGATATCGTGGTAATTAAAATTATAAATAAGTAATTAGATAAGATAATTAAATGCGATAATAAAATAAGATTGTGTCGTAAAATGATTAAATAAAATTGTAAAGCGGATGATTTTAAAAATATTCATTTCACCATTGTTTATGTTTATTTATTTGTTTGTTTGTTCGTTTATTTCTTTTAATTTATTTGTTTGTTCGTTCGTTTATTTCTTTTAATTTCCACTTTTATATTGAGTGGTTATTTTAGATTCCAATAATTTTAAAAATAAGAAGACAAAAAAACTTTAAAATCAGGAAACAATAGTTTGATAGCACCTATATAAAGAGATATTAGCATTCAATGCTATTTAAAATAATTCTATTACCTAAAACTCTCTAAAATATCAATAAAACTATAAAAGTATTATCAAAAACTATTTCTCCTATGTGGTTTTCTAGTTCTGTCTCCTGCATTTAGAACTACAATTCTTGCAAAGCACGTCATGTGGGAATACGACTTCATAATATACAAGCCAGTGTACAAGATTTCAGAAAAGGATATAGACTCCCATATGTAGGCTTGTGTTCCCTCACCCGCAGCCTTTGTTTAAAAAATCGATTTTCCCGATTCTACTATGCATGTACTTTCAAACGTTTCACGGTCACATTTTAACATAAGGTAACTTTAACTTTTTAACTCACTACAATATATTATACAATACTCATTATCAATTATTTTTTTAAGATTTTAGTATCTTATGCATTTACTAAAATGGTTGATACCCTTGAAGGAGGTAATAATTTTTCTCAGCCCCACCCTCTGGAAATCCTCATATGGGCGCCACTGGAAATGGGGGATGAGTTTAGTGAAAAGAAGTGGGAGTTATGTACAATAGAAACAAGATGTTCTCTCATGAGGAGTAACTTTTAATATTATTCAAGTGAGTGGCTGATCTTCATACCCCATACACGTCCTTGGTAATATGCATGAAATTTTATGCTTTTACTAATTACTTTTACCTTTTATTCTGAAAATGTAGCCTTTATGCGTTTACCGAATGTATTTTTTAAAAAAAAATATTTTAAAATTCTTGGTTGTTTAATTTATCAACACATATTAAAAGTTTATAATTTAAACAATAATAATTTAATATTATTGTTTAAAATTAAATAATTTCAAATAAATTTCAAATAAATTTCAAATAAATTTCAAATAATTTCAAATAATTTCAAATAAATTGCAAATAAATTGCAAATAATTTCGAATAAATTGCAAATAATTGCAAATAAATTCAAATAAATTTCAAATAATTTCAAATAATTTCAAATAAATTTCAAATTAAATAATTTTTTAAAATAGACTGAATCCGCATACGTATTCAGTACGCATACGTACCAGTAGATTTGCCACACAATCTGGACCAGTCCATTAAAAAGTCGTTTAAGTATTTTTTTTAAAAAAAAATTTAATTCTTGGCTGTTTAATTTAATCAATACATATTATAAGTTTATAATTTAAACAATGGTGTATTAAAATAGACTGAATCCGCATACGCATGCCAGTAGATTTGCCACAGAATCGTGATCGGTCCGGTAGCATTAAAAAGTCTTTTGAGCACTGATCCCGTGAGAACTCTAAATCAAATTTTCTGAAGTCCAATTCCACAGTGCACACAGACGGATCCGCCCTCCGGATAGTGTATGTGCAGCGGTGGTTTGGTGGATAAGGAGACGGATATCCAGGACTACTAAACCTCCCATTATAGGAGGCAATCTCCTGATCGCAAGTACCTGAATAAAACGAAATATATATATAATATGAAAACACATAAATTACAGTTTCATTTCAACAGATCAGATAGTTTAAGGAATGGTAATCCATTTTTGCACACTGCGGAACTTATACCTTACCGTGAGATCCTGGTCCACTGCAGGTATTAAACAGTTGGGTCACATGAATATCAAATCCTTTCCGTTGTCTTCGTTGATCGCTCAAAAAATATAAACTCACGGAATCACTGTCTTCTGGAATCTCGATGAGTTCTGAAACGAAGTGAGTAAACAATATTTCACGAATATTCCGTTCAAAAACATATTTCGACGAAGATTGGAAATCAAGAAGGCTTTGGCACTGAAAAACAGCTCCATGTTCCTTTAAATTCATTTTCAAAACGCTTCGTGGTTGTGTATTGTTGTATTGTATTATAAGTATCATAAGTATCGACTTCATAGGATCGAGACATTTTACCCTCCCATAATAATTTTCTTGTGGTTTTGATTGATTTGTTTGTTTGGCTTTTTTATGGCGCAAGAGCATCTGGGCTATACTGCGCCAAACATGGTAAAATCAAAGACTGTAGTAAAAGCCAGTACTTTTTAAAAATTTAAAAACGTGCGTATGGTCAGCATGGTCATTTAAAATGTCAGACAGTGATGAAGAGTTAAAAGTAAGAGTGCGGGCAAGTCTATAATAGGGGCATTGAGTTAAAATGTGTAAAACACTCATGGGTTCATTGCACACTTGGCAAATTGGTGCTGGTTATTGGTGCTGGTTTTTGACTCCCTAATATCTTGAGCTCATTTTGTTGGGAAAATACATGTACATATATGTGCATAAATTTTGTTTTTCATTATCAATTATCAAAGTTTTGATTACTCACTTCTTGGTTACAATATGTAGAAAGTGTGTATTGAAATTTGTCTTTAGACTACTTGTTGTACCTAAAAAATTAGCGATTTTTTTTTGCGTCCATCAAATTAGGAATGACAGACATCTTAAGTTACATTGATTAAGAGAGTTTGAAACTTTCTCGTTTATGAAAGGAAATTATTCAGATTATTCAGTTCAATTCTTAGAAAATAGAATCTTATGTCTAGTCTTTCTAGCTCTGATCTAGACTTTTGTAATTTCTAAGATCCCATCTAGATGAGCTGCAGAATTTTATTTTTACAGAAGCCAGTTTTAAACGCTTTTAATCAATGGCAACTGAGGTATCCTCTGTCACGTCGAACTTCGAAATCTTCTGAAGAAAAATTTTGTTGGCATTTTAAAAATTGCTCTGAACATCTAAAAATAAATGTTACGTTCTTTCACTACTTTTGAGGATAAAATTGAGTTGGAAATTTACGCAGTATTTGTATATTATTTAAAATAATGTTGCACCTACAAAAGCAAGATAAATGAAGTAATTATTATTTATAGGAAAAACTATTTTTCTGCAATTTATTATAATTTATATTTCAAGCATCTTAAGTAATCTGACTGAATAAAATTTAAATTAGATTTAAATCTTTTGAAAAATGCATAAGCTATTCGATTTAATATTTTCGAGAATATATATATATACACGCACATACATACACACGCACATACACACACACACATATATGTACAGTGACTCACTGTATATACACATATATATGACATCCTTCATATCAGTCCAAGATTTGTTTACACCAGGCCTAAAATTGAAGATTATGATAATATGAAGATGTTATTTGTTCAGTAATCCATGGGGAATCATAACATATGATTAAAAACAAAAGCATTTGAAAATTACTTTATTTATATTAATATAAAGGAAAAAGTATCTCGTGAACGAATTTGCGAGTTCTTTCTTGGTAAGTATGGAGATTAAGTTGGCTTGAATTCGTTCACACCTGAGCCAGATTTGTCGCCATCACACGTTACCGGTATATATAAGAAGGTGTTTAGTAGCTTTCTTAAAAAGTGGGAAAAAATGCTAAGTAAAATAATTAAAAATTTTTGTTTGTCATTTCCAATTCATTGTAAAGTTCAAACTTTAAAGCAGTAAAGAAAGAAATCATCTTAGCCTTAAAAAAGGGAGACTTGTATCGGAAAATAACAGAAAAATGTAATTGTTCCGTAGGATTAATAACGAAAATTAAAAAATCAATATGTGTCCGAACAAAAAAATAAAAAAAAAATCGCATAGGTACACTGAAAAAAATCTCTGATGTCACAAAGCACAGAATACTGAGATCCATTCACTCTGGTGAGTTCGAGAATGTTATATATATATGTCCGTATCCAAGAAGGGGATCTTAAGGACCAGCGCCCCGAAACTAAATTTTTAATGGGACTTGGCTACGGCTTTTCATTCTGTGATTGTACCTTGTATACTTGTTGAAAATTTTTTTTAACTCCCTCGAAATTAAATCCTGGCTACGGTCTTGGGGCCACAGGTTACCTTGATACTACTTTGAGACAAGAAACTAGAATCTATGCTGCGTCTGAGGTACGTGGAATGATAATTGGGAACATATTCCACTCCAACTTAGAAAACAGGAGACTATAGAAGAAACACGTTTTCTACGATTTCTGCAAAGAAGACCAAAAATGAAAAGGAAGAAGATGCAGAACATAAAATAACGAACATTTGGAAGACAATAAATAGACAATGTTATTTTATAGACTCGATGCATTATTTTATTTTTCAGTGTATGCATTATTTTAATTCATAAGCTTTGTAATTGTACATACAAGTAGTATTGCTCATACAACAAATGGTATACTCGAAAAAATTTTCAAAAACGAATTTAGCTACAGTTGATACAAGGGAGGTTGCGCGTCAAGTTAAAATCATTAAAAAATTTAAGTCGTTTAATGTTCGCGATGTGAAAGTTTAAATAAATACAAAAAGTTAATTTTAGGTTAATATTTTAATTTGGCTATGTGTTTATTTTTTATACGGTATAAAGAAATATACCATCACAGAATTTCAATAATATCCCCCACATTGATCTACCATTCATTCTATTTCTGTATGTCGTCTAAATTAAAATGATATTAAATTTCTTGTGGCATCAAGATGGCATATTGATGACGTTTCCGATATGTATTTCAAATGTGCATAATTTCATTTTCTTTTACATGGTAAATTACGGCTGAAATACGTCAAGTAGCAAAGGAGGCTACTAACTCTGTATTCCCAAACTGGCTGAGATATACATAATCATGAAGTACCTTCCGAAAAACCTAACTTAATGTTTTCTAATGTATTGTTAGCATCGTTCAACAGTACTTTGGGATATTTTCATTGTCAAGCTCTGCAGAAGAGTAATAAACTGAATCAGTAGCAATAAATTAACAATTATAAAATAAGTTAACAATGCACAAAGGAAAATTTAAGGAAAAAAATTGATTATTAAATCATTATTACGAAAATCTTTGTCTGAATTTCATTAAGCTATTCGTAATCTTCAGTATACTATTTATTTTAGACAAAACTAACTTTTTGATAGTTCAAGTCTATATTGGTGAACAGAAAAATGAGTGATTCGGATTTGAGCGACAGTTCATATCATACGGCTTTGGACACTTTTGATGGGGAGGAATTTGGTAAGCGCTTAAACTAAGCTGAGTGAAGTTTAATGAAATGAGTGATGAAATCGTCAATATTAAGATAATTATGTTAGTTTTAAATTATATACCTGAAAAAAAAAGGAAGAAAATTTAAAAGACAGCAATATTAATATCATTGATGTTTTTTTTTTATTTGGGTTACTGTACTTTTTTTGTAAAATGCAAGGACCATTAGATTTCGTGAAATTTTTTATAGTTACTTTGAATACTGTAAAGTGCAACTTTATTATTAGATTGCTTAATAGGCTTTTTGTAATCTATTCTTCTATATATAGGTATATGGTGACGATAATGATGATGATATATGTATGAATTGTGACATTTTAATTCGAGGTCAAACACAGCATGCGTAAAACAAAATATATGTATACATGATACATGCATGTAATTTTATATACATATAAATTATATATTATAATTTTCCAGACCTACTTGACACGCTAATAGAAGACAGTGGCGAATTAATTGAAAACCAAAAGGAATTTGATTTTGTGCCTTTCGTAGAAAGAGAAAATGCCAGTAGACGACGCCCAGTGAAGGCAATAGGATCCCCCAAAATTTTTAAAATAGGAAGAGTAACGAAAGCAGAGAAGAAACTTTTTTTTCTTAGTGGACACCAATATCAAAGATTTCGGGACGAAATCAAAAAAAAATATCTGCTGAATAATCAGTCACAGAATTCCAGATGTCTGAAAGCTGCAGATTTGGTCAACTTTATTAAAGGAGAATCTTCATTAGAAGTTGCTTCAGAAGCTTCGCCAGAATGTGCTTCAGACATCTACGATATTCAAGAAGAAAGTTTTACCTTTTCGGACGAAGATGCCATCAAGGTTCAGACTGATCCTTGGCAAAGCGAAACTGCGCCTGGTATCCAAGAGGATACAGATAACTTATTGTCGTTTGGAGATTCCTTTGTTTGCTATTATAGCAGGCCCTCAAGTGAAACCAAGGTTGAAAATAGCGCATCTATAACAGCTGTGACTGTTCAACCAAGATCGCTTAGCTCATCCATTGAGCAGCTTGAAGATGAGGCAAATCTTTTGGAAGATGCTGTTGAACCTCCTTCCGTCTGCTCTTGGTTCAGAGCAAAATGGGACACAATTAGGAAAACTTGCTGCTAAATTTGCGTTCGTACTGAATAACTGAGGCTCTTTTAAAGTTAAAAGGTTTATATAATGTATCAAAAAACGTATCGACAGTGTAGGGCATTCGAAGCTAATTTTCTTCAGGAATTAACCAAGAGTCAATGCTAAAGTGTTGTTTTTACGATAATGATAGTTAGTTAAATTTGTGAACTCTGAAAGTGTTGAAACAAATGGATAAAAAGAAATTAGGCGTGAAACAAAAATAATTGGACTAGTTAGAGACGGGATTTATTACTTGTGGAGTTTCCTGAAAAGTTCTGTATGAGTGAAGGAAGTTAGGGGTGGATTTACGGTCATTTACATTTAAGAGTGTAGATTGATGTGGAAGGCTTTAAAGGAATTTAAGCATTGCAGCCAATTGATCGGTAAATAATATTGTTTGTAGCAATGACATTGTAATTTTCTGACCAGTGAGGTATAATTGTGAACTTCTAAAATTTAGTCTTCGCATCAGATATTTCGCATGATTTTAATCTTTGTTTCAAAGAAAGTTTAGCTGGTCTATTATGAAAAATTGCATCACAATAAATCAGATACAACTTCCAGTCAACGTTAAAAAATTGGAATATTATTTTGAACTTTGAATTTGGGTAAGCAGGGAAAAATGGCGCAAACGCTTCTTTAAATGATATAAAAAATGCTTTAGATATCGTTGATGCGGAATTGTTTTTTGGGATGAGTAAGGGAGAAAAAGATGGTCCACGGGATTGGATGTTGTATTAAAAAAGGTTTCAGAATCTTTGAAACTTCCATATCAACAGCCAACTCAATGTCCAAAATTACTGGAATTTATTATAAAACAAACTTTCTTGAGGGAAAGAAACGTAGGGCTGTAACAAATCTGCAAAGACTGGTAAAAGTACGCCGTGGCTCTTATTTGTTTAAATGGGGAGGAAAGATTTTATGTGTGTGGCGAGAATGACATAATATGTCTTGACATGCCGGTTACACTGATAAACTTATTGTCGTTTTTATTTGATCAATAACGTTAAGAAAGGAATGGGTGTTACATTCAGCAAACGAGTCTATTCAACCGAGAAAGGCTGAATAGGATAGCACACTTTCTTTTGTGAAGTTCAGAACGTCCTTCTGACGTTTAAACGTCACGTTTTGAAAAAAAAAGTCAAGACAGAATTGATGTGTCACGTTGGTCATATTGAAAGCATGGTTGACGTCTAGTCAGACATGAACAAAAGTCACCACTCAATTGAACAATATGGCCACTTTCTGAAAATACAATCGTGTTGTTCTATACCGGCTTTGTAGTGTTGTTCGGTATCGGGATTCCCCGTGCAAGAAACCACGTTTTAAAGTTAATTGCGGAGAATGTGGAAATACATGGTGAATATAGTCAAACGAAAAGTTTACAATCCTGAAATTTAAAACAAATGGCAAAATTCTCATTCCTTGAACGCTGAGAACAGTACCGAATCTTCCATGGATGCAATTATTTATTAGCCAGAGCAGGCAATCCTTGAAACTCGGATTATAATATTGTGAATGACCTTAAATCCTCCTCTAGCTTCAGTCACTCGTGGCGGATAATTTTAAAAATTTCTATACGAAGAATTAATCCCAAGGAATTCTTTCCATTCTTTTCGCAATGCGTGTATTGTTTCTTCCATTTCTTAAAACCTTCCATTCTTCAGTTTGTTTTGCCAAACAGAACAGTTCGCACAAAACCAGTACAATCGGAAAACAGCAACATTGGATGATGACGCTTATGCTCATTTTAGTTTATTACCCAAGAATAGTAGCTTCGAATGCCCAAAACGTGTCAGAACAAGTTTTTGACACTTCACAAGCGAATTCGAGAATTTACATCAAGAATATCGAAACGTCATGGATACGTTTTATATTACTTTATCATGCTTGTTAACTTTGCAGCAGACTTTCAGATTTTAGAATCTATTCTCAAACAAAACGTATTTGTTTTTTAATTCTTATTTTAATATTAAAATGTTACTTTGTAAAACAATTATTATGTTCATTTTACCATTTCATGTGACTCCTATTTTAAAATTGCTTTGTTTCTATGTTTGGTTGCTTTTTCGGGGTAAAAGCAAATGTCATGTTGCGTTGGGACCTATGGTTTTCCGAAGAATTCGAACCTCTTCAGGAATAGAAAACAAATCCCCGGACCACAATGTGCAGTTTTTCAGTAAGCGTTCTATTTTGGCACCGTTGGGGGTCGGACATTGGTCAACAGCGGTTAGATGAACTCATTACCATTGCACAACCGCAGTGCCTTCTTTCAAACATGGGCCCTGCGGTGGCGCAGTGTGGTAACGCGTTCGCCTAGTGCGCCGCTAATCCGGGTTCGACTCCCAGCAGTGCAAAGAACGCTTACTCAGAGATCTCATAAAGATCGCACTGCTCACTGTAGTCCGGGGTTTGGTTCCCTAGGCCTTAAGAGGTTCGGGTTTTTTTGGAAAATTGTAGGTCCAGAGGTTCGGATTCCTCGGAAAACAGTAGGTCCCGGCGCAGCATGACCATTGTAGTCCTTGAGCCGTAAAACCACAAACAAACTTTCAAACATGAGAAGGGGTTTCTTGTTCATAGTTCTCATGTTTGTGTATTAATAATCCACATACTATCAGGACCCAGTATGATACTGAATGCTTATCATGCAACTGAAAGTGATATCTTAGAACATGCATTGATTAACAAAAATTGTTTGTCTTACCAAGGAATTATACAATAATGTTTGCCACCCACGTATATTTAGCTCAAGCTAGAGCTTTTTTGTTTTTGGAGAAAAAAAAAATGTGTTGACCATTATTTGGCAATTGTGTTATCCCTGTGAAGGGTAATAATATCTTACATCCTCATATACGGAGAAAAATGCGTTTGTTCTTGTCCTCGTTCGTCTAGTAGGTCAAGACACCGCGGGCTCAATGCGGGGAATTGGTTCGAATCCAGGATGAGGACGGCGCCTCTTTTTCTCCAAAATTACATAAGCTCTAGTTTGAGCTAAATATACGTGGGTGGCAAAAATTATTGTATAATAAATTCCCCCACGAAAACTCACAAAAATCTCGCCCCGGAGGCTTTTCTGTGTTGACCATATTTGGCAATTGTGTTATCCCTGTGAAGGGTAATAATATCTTACTTGCCAGGGAATCTTACGAGAAATCATCCTCCGATATTTTTAAAATTTACACACATGAAAGTGGTCGTTAAATGAAGAATGGTGGCGTAAAAGTGTCTGAAAGCAAAGTAAGGCCTTTTGAAATCCCTCAAATTTTAGAAAATTCAGTAGATCGGATCGAAATTTTACCTATCGTTGCCATATGAGTAGTAAATACATGCATATGTTTAATTACTAGATGAAAAAGCACTACCATGTGCAGGATTGGATTTCGATAGGGCTAAACCTTTTTTTTTCCTTCTTCTTCTTTTGGCAAGGAGAAGTCCTGAATACCTTGAATGACTTTTACTTTTTCAACGTTAGTTTTCCATTTCGAAGGAGGCATCAGTCAGCAAATGGTGTTGGCTTGTTAGAGAGGGTAAGATAAAGGAGAGCATGACAGCAAGAGATTGTGTAGGAATTTTGAGCCGCAGCTTAGTTGGAAGTATCGAAAAATAGGAAAAGCAATTGCAGATGTTGTTTTTCAACAAGAAAACGAAACCTAAACATACAGCCAAGCTGATGAAATCATAACTACCGACACAAGGGTTTGAAGTAATGGAGTGGCCACCCTAATTTCTAGACTTAAACCCCATCCTGCATTTATGGGAAACGTTAAAACAATCAATGACTGACTTTAGCACTGAGAAGAATGGTTTAGGCTATCTCTGTGCCAGAGCCCAGGAAAAATGGAACTGTATTACACCAGAACGATGCCTGAACTTAGTTCAAAGTATGTCTAAAAAAATTGAAGCAATTATCGAGGCGAAAGGATGATATACAAAGTACTAAACATTTTTTTCATTGAACTCACAAATTCGTTCACAAGATCCTTTTTCCTTTGTATTAAGATAAATGAAGTATTTTTCTAACGATCTTGTTTTTTATTATGTGTTATGATTACATTATGATATAGAAGTAATTGTTGTGCATTAAAAGTCTTCAATTTGAGGCCTGGTGTAAACAAATCGTGGACTAATGTGAACGATCGTGTAAGGTACTATATGTACATATTATCTATAATATAAATAAAATTTATTATTATCTCTAATAAGCATTTTAATAACAAATGTTATTAGAGATAATAATAAATTTTATTTATAAGATGAAGGCAAATACCACTGCATACCATTAATTAATTACATAATTAATATGCAATACATATTCAGTACAATCGCTATACATATATAACTAGACAATGGTATCATTGTATCCCATAAACCTTGATATTTAATACACATATTGTACATATAGTTTGTTATAAGCACACATGCACAATGAATGTGGCTAATTATATGCTTCTTATTTATTATGTAAGTTAGTGTCCATGTGATCTTTAAGGAAGGAAGCTAGAAAAGGATTTTTAAAATCCTTTGTGGTTGACATAGGCGTATGCAGAAAATTCAGGGGGGGGATTATAGGCTCAATGGGGGTTACAGAGCTACAACTCACATATTCCTATGTTAAATATACAAAATTTCATTGCAATGGGGGGTTACAACCCCCATCAACACCCTACTGCCTACGCCAGTAGGTTGAATTGATAATAATATTAGGCAATAGCGGTGTGTCAGATCGTTCTATGATCGAATCACCGTGTAGGCTTTCACAATAGAAATACTGCTTATTCACTTTGCGGGCTTCCTTGGTTGTTGCCAATTGGAATTCCAAAAACACAAATTTAAAAATTACAGTTTCTAAAATTGGCAACATGCCAAACTGTTTCCTTTTATATGATACTTTTCAGATGTACATAATTTCACTTTCCGTATCTGGCAACATATATTGTATAATTATAATTTTACTTTTTTTATTTGGGATATGTGCAACGGTTCTCCGAATTCTGAAATCAAATTAGTCTTCCGTTTACCATCGAAGTATGCACACGTCATTCTCGGAGGCTCCGCCAAAACGGCGTACTACTTTTAACGTTGCATTGTAATTTAATTATTTTTTTGGCTTGTTAATTAATTATTCTGAACATTAAAAGCTTTTAATAAATATTATTTCAACTGGATGGAATTACTGCATTTCCTCAATACTTATATCTTCAACTGAATGAATCTGCTTGTTTATGATAAATGGGCAAAAGCCTTCATTGAACGATTTGATACACCTGTATAAGATAACCACCTTATCAATTTTCATTATAAAATAATTTTTACTTGGAATTACAAATGCAGTTATATTTGCTATTTAATTTTATTTATAAAGTTATTTATTCTTCACTCAAGAAAGGGGCCATTTTTTAATCGTACATATACAATACTATATATATATAAAAATTCCCAATTTAAATCAACATGACTTATGTCCTTATATCCGTGGTATATATATACCTACAATATATAAGGAAGGACACTATACGCAGTGGCGCACCAACGTAGGGGGCCCGCCCCCCTTGGACTAACAAAGCGAAAAATAATTACTCAAATAGACACTGGTCATTTCTTCTTTTAAAGTAAAATTGAAAATAGTGACGTTCCCAACAACATTCCCCTGAACTCTGGTAACGTTGATGAGACTGCTCTTGAGAAAAGCAACAGCAGTGGCCCGCGACTGTCTTCAAACAACTTTGTAAGAGGTAAAGGTAGAGCAAAACATAATATCAAACACAGTTGAAGTGGAAATTCTGACTGCAGATATTTCTAATTATGCCAAGAAATCTAACCTCACTGATGAAGGTAGGATAACAGTGCTAAAAAGTCTTTGGGAACCATATGCAAATTGAAATTTTCCCACGACTATCACTGGTGCGGTATTAAGTCAAGGAACACCTCACCACAGGCGAAATTTCTGCTTACCTTGACTGAGTAAGCATAAGTATATAGCTTACTCAAAGGTGGAAGACAGTGCTTATTGAAAATTTTGTGTTTTCTTTTCACCCCATAAAGTCGATTTAAGATCGACACAAGCCAAGGATCAATTTGTTTCAAAGGGATTTAATAATTGAAAGACTTAGAAGAAGTTCAACCAACGTGAATCTTTTATTTATCACACGGATTCGGTTTTCATAGGCGATGATTTTTTAAGGGTCGTGGAAGAGAAAAAGGCTTCTGTGGATGAAGTAATGGACAGAGGGCAAGCAAAAGCAAGTTTTGCAGAATAGGGTTATTCTTAAACCTATTATCAAAACGGTAATTTTTTATGGAGGACAAGGGCTGGCCATTGTAAAATTTTATGAACATAATCTGGTACTACTTCTAATGATTTAAGTATCTTGCACTGTAGAATTATTAGTAATTTAATAATGATAAATGCACACAAAAGGACAAGGGCGGATCCCGAAATTTTTCAGCGGGGGAGGGGGGCTGTGGTTTGTTCCCTATTCCCACTTTTAGCCAAGTGTCCCGTACTTTTCATATTATTTTCCATGACACGATCCCATCTCGTGGCGGGGAGCAATTTCCCCATTCTCTCTCCTTAAATCCGCGCTTAAAAGACAACCGTAATTGATATAGCCTCTGCTCATTTTTTCCATCTGCCTCCCCCTTGAGAATATTCTGGGTGCGCTACTGACTGTACATGGACATTGAAAAGATCTTCGTCACTTACGTTTTCCGGTCACGGTTCCGCACAACCGACTTAAATTAGGCAATGAAAGGTAATCTTTATTGCATGCAGCGCCCCCATACTCCACATCAAAGGTTCGAAAATCAAGTTCAACACTGCAAATGGATGGATCAGCTTTCCTGATAATATAACGGCACCTTTCGTTTGATCCATATGGACGAGGATACCTTGGTGAAGTGAAATGTCCCGTAATTGTTGATATCTCTTGGTCACACTGTACTCCTAAAACGGAAAACTACTGTCAATTTATTGCGAAATATTAGCAAAATAAATTAAGAGGTTAGGATTGGATAACAAACCGTTTTTGCGAATAGCATCATGATTTAGTTTTACACTAAGTCATATTTTGTTCAGTTTGTTCCTCCAATTAAAAAGTGTACAGCATCCAGCGTTTTTATATAAATCATACTAATATAAAAACTAAGGAGTCATAAGTAAAAGATGAGAGAGGTAATGAGGAGAGAAATGGGAAAGAAATAAAAGAGAGAGAGAGGGATAGAAAATGAGAGAAACGGAAGCGAAGGGAAGAGGAGGAAAGGAGGACAGAGAGATGGAAAAATGACGAAAGAAGGGTAAAGAGAGATAGAAAAATGACGAACGGAGGCTAAAGATAGAAAAATGGCGAAAGAAGGGTGAAGAGAGATAGAAAAATGACCAAAGAAATGTAAAGAGAGATAGAAAAATGACGAAAAATGGGTAAAGAGAGATAGAAAAATGACGAAAAATGGGTAAAGAGAGATAGAAAAATGACGAAAGAAAGGTAAGGGGGGGATAGAAAAATTACGAAGAAAGAGTAAACAGAGGAGAAAGGGAAGGAGATGTGAGAAAGAAAGATATAGAGAGAGATGGAAAAGGAAAATAAGGCAGAAAGTTGGAATAAAAGAGGAGGGAAGGAAAGTGGAAAAGATATAAGCTCTAATACTATTTTGTTATCACTGCCATGTCATGCTATTCTGAGACCTTTTTAAAAAATAAACATTGAACCTTTATATTTCACACTAATTATTAGAATAATCGAATAAAAAAGCCTATATTTATCACAAAATTTTATAAAATACTTAATATCAGCATACTATGTTTTATGTTCGAAATTTATAATGCATTTATTAAAATCCTGAACCTGTCCAAATGCCTATCGTCATTTAACAAAAGCCAACATCATTTATTTCATCACAGGTCAAGCAATGAGAATTTTTAAAATATTATGAGTACAGAATTCAAGATATGCAAAATCTTCTCCAGTAATAAATAATAGCATATTATGGAATAGCTGGATCTTTTAATAATTTTTAAATGGGTATATATTTCCAAAAGAATTTATCATACCGGTTAGTTATGAAAGACTATATTTATTTATATAATTATGTTGCATCTCCATCGTTATTTATTGATTACCAAACTTTTAAGTACAACTCCGAATTTGCTAAACTCAGTAGTGGATGAAACAGTTTAAATGAGTCCACAAAATAAATACATACATAAATTACAATATATAATTAAATAATTAATGTGAAACGTATTTTTGTCAAACAATAAATATGAGAGTATTACTAAAATAGATAAAATAATCAATTCCTTATCCCATTAGAATCAAAATTTTGATATTATATCCAAATCAAGGTATGAACATTTACTTACATAATTTATAAAAAATGAAAAGTGAGGATAGTAAAGTATTACCAGATATAGGTGGTTGTACGGTACCTCCACAAGAATCAGGCACTTGTAGCAACTCGATGTCAAAACCTTGACCAGAACCGTATCCATCGCTTATAAAACTGAAAGTCATGAGGTCACTACCCCGAGCAAACTCCAAGATCTCTGATCAAAAGACAGAGAAAAATAAACGTCACATTTTATTCCTAAAATCGAACATATTCTAATCTGTTGATGGCGGATTCAAAAATATTTCGAATTTAGGAGTACAATGCTCATAATTTCTATGCCAATTTTCAGCGGTGAAACTGTTTTTACCGGGGGTGAAGGTAACTCTAAGGAGCCAAGGTTCCTCGTCTCCCCCTCTCAGCAAAATGCCTTAAATTATCCCCCACCCCTCCCGAAAAAATTGATAACAAAGTTTGCACCAAATGTATTAGCGTAACTCGAGGCTTGGCCTCCCCTAAAAAAAATGTATCCCTTCCTAGAAAATCGAACATTATGAATACGTGCCCAAACATTGTGGTTATAGCTCCCCGCGCCCTAGAACCTGAAAGTAGTTACGCTACTGGTTGAGGGTGAAAAAATAATTCATAAATTAGTATTGTGCGTTCGCGCAGACCTGACGCCTGATACCGTTAGCAGACGGGTTAGTCCATTGCAGTTTAGGGAAGGGCGTCTTGCCGAAACTGGTTTTTCGCGCGGGAAAAACCAGTTCCTCCAAGACGGCCTTCCCTAAACTGCAATGGACTAACCCGTCTGCTAACGGTATCACGCGCCAACTGAGCGCGAATGCACAGTACATTAGTTGTTATTGTTAATGTTTTTTCTGTTTCTGCAAATATGAAACCGATTTTTTTTTTTAGAGGGAAGAGTTATAGTTGGTTGTACTTTTTTTTTTATGGTGCACGGAAAATAAGGGTCATTCTGCATCGAAAACAGGCCTATTCTTCAATACTCCAATATAGGCATGCAGTATTGTAATAATTATAATTATTGCCAGGTCTGTAATCAGTACCTAAAAATTAATAAAAGCAACTAAAATTGTTCATGTTATAAAAACATTTTCAACTTGCTCTTTCGGGGAATTGAAAAAAAAAAAAAGTATTTGTTGTTTATTGAATCCTTTGGGTATTTCCTTTTAATAACGTTATAGGAGTGAGGGCGACGACTCCCCCACCTCAACACGCCACTTTAGTCTGAAAACCAAGCCTAATTACCAGCACTAAGAAAGCAAATAAGCTTGGGTGTTACCTGTAAGCCCCCCACACACACAATATTTTTTTCAAGTTGGAGCCCATGAAGTTCTTGCAAAATAATGTCGTCTTCTTTTTTTTTTCACTTATGGCCTGTAAATTATTCACAAGAGAATTTTTTTTACGGGCACAAGTTTTTTGTTTTATTTGTTTGTTTTTATTTCACTGAAAAAACACATCAATGAAGTTCAGATGGTGAGGAATTAAGTACCTTCAAAGATGACGATGTACTAAATAACGTATGGTATACTACGGAGGTATTGTGCGTTCGCGCTCAGTTGGTGTGTGATACCGTTAGCAGACGGGTTAATGCGTTGAAGTTTAGGGAAGGGCTTCTTGCCGCAACTGGTTTTTCGCGCGGGAAAAACCAATTCCTCCAAGACGGCCTTCCCTAAACTGCAATAGACTAATCCGTCTACGAACGATATCATACGCCAACTGAAAGCGAACGCACAGTAATTACCAAAGGGCTGTCTGCTGTGAGACCGAAATTAATCTCAGAATTTCGTACTAGAACTACTTGGCCCATTCGTAACTAAACGTATCCTGTGTGTGTGTTTGTAGCACGTTTTTCATCATTCAAAAATATACATTTTGCAGAAGTCCAAACTGGTCAAAACCCAATGGCAATAGCATATTTATTTTAGTAATATTCCTACTTGATCTTCCACAATCGTACTTAAAGAGATTTGACTGTTTAAGTTCTACCTTTGCATAAACATGTGTTGGCAAAATTCAAATAACAAAATCCAATAAAGCATACCAAATTATATAAGAAAATTTACTTTATAAATTTCAAGTACTTCTTTGAACTTACTTCTCGTTGGGTAAGTTTCACAAAACTTGGTTAAGTCCGGAAACTCCAAGTAATCGCCCCTACAGGGCCACGCAGAATTTCGCCCGAGGTCCACGTGCCGGAATTCCAAAAGAATTTTGCAGATTCTGGGATCTGCTTTTCGTATTGTGTAAGCACATCTTAAGTTCGGAGCGTATCCGTTGGGATAGTCGGGGGAAGTTATCGTACTGGTGAAAGTGTCGATGTACCTGTTGCAAAAATTGGTTCCTGCAAAAAAAAAGTTAAAGATTTATGTAAGAACGATTAAACGTGCAATGTTTGTAAGTATAGACTAGATGAATGAAGAATAGGCAAACTGGAAATATGACAAAATCTCACTTGGAGTCTCAGTTGAACCACATGATCTAGGAATTTGCTTCAGCTGAATCATAAACCCCTTACGAGTGTTCTTGTCATCGCTTTTAAACCGCATTGTAATAGTAGATTGGCCGGAACGAAATTGAAGTCGCTCTGAAATTAAATTCAAGATGACACACACCACATCTAATGAGTAATTTGTACTTTAAGTAAAACCCTTAATTACCTCTACAAATCCTGTCAACTTCTAAGAAGTATTTGAGTAGCGAGTATTTTGGTGGCTAGCAAGTGTAGTATCTGATGTTTTTCGAAAGAAGTTGAGTAAAATGTGCATTCAATATAATAAACACAATTTAAGATAATAATATATAGTGTATAGTATACTATAATAGACGAGTCGTATACTAGATTGCAATATATAGTATAGAATGTAGATGAGATAGTGTAGAGTGAAATTAAATATCAGTACCCACGTTTCGTATCTCGAACTAGAAGTCTTTGATCCATATATTGTAAATATGAATATTACTGCCTGTTCCTGACATAACACAATTGCTACGAAAATGTGTTATGTCTGGAACGGGCATAACACAATTTCCACGAAAATGTGTTATGTCTGGAACAGGCATAACACAAATGCCACGAAAACGTTTGGTACTTGTCACGGACAGTTCAATACACTCAATTTCAGCGGGCAATTGAAATACTGAAAATAAAATTCTTACCATACTCTTATAAATAAAGAGTAAAATTTTAATTCACAATTCGTAAAAAGACCAGTCGTAATGAAATAGAATGTAGTTAACGATGTTTTGAATTTCTTAAAATGAATACTCAAATTAAATTTTAACTTCAATAACACAGAGTTTGGAATTTTTAATTTAAAGTCTTAGTAGGGCCAAAAAGTGTTT
This sequence comes from Dysdera silvatica, assembly GCA_006491805.2. Taxonomy (NCBI): domain Eukaryota; kingdom Metazoa; phylum Arthropoda; class Arachnida; order Araneae; family Dysderidae; genus Dysdera; species Dysdera silvatica. Next base: position 107,748,263 of record QLNU02003225.1, on the reverse strand, counting down.
AAGATGATTCTTGTTCGAAATACTCTGAAACTTTGTTTTTCGATCTTAACTGCCCATCACTCAATGATTCAAGGCAGAGCATTTAGGTGCAGGGGTGTAACAGTTCAAAAATTATAGGGGGCTCAACAAAACATTAAAAAAGTAAAGTGATTTGACTTCGTTCGTTCGTTCTTTCGCAAGAAGTGTAATGGGAAAGGTGGCCGCCGAATGGGGCAGCGCTGTATTCCCAGACAGGCTTTTGTCACATAAAATGACGACCAGTGGACCGAGAAGGGACACTGGGGGGGAGGGGGCATTGCAGGGGATTGTCGATCGAAACAGGCGTACAGAGACGCACAGCTCACATGATTGTCGTCATTCAACGTCGACCGGAGGCCATCCACGATCAGTCCGCCCCGAAGAGCGGCCGAAATAGATGGATGGCGCGGAAGAACACCCCGGGCCGGCCGGTACTCCTACAGGAGACCACCGGACACCGTTGAGTGGGTGAGGTGCCGCGAGCGGCAGCGAACAGGCGTAAAACATTCCCCGCAACCAGGGCGCACGAGACCAGAACAATCCGGACAGGCATTACATACCAAATTATCATCCACTGTTTGCGAAAGCTGGCCCCCAAGCGATCGCAGCGGACGAAGACAATGGCGAACGCCCGTCATGGACAGAAGGCCAAGCACGACCCCAGCGACGAAGTCCGAATTACGAGGGAGGGCGGAGTCCGGTCCCAGAATAGCAGAAGCAGGCATCCATCCAACTCCGCCCGGCGGCCAAAGTGAATATCCCAAGCACTCCGTCTTAAGCGAGCTGGAACCAACACCCGCCAGCCCGGACAGACATCCGCACGCCACCAGAGCTGAGACCGAACTCCAAATAGCTAAATTCACATTGAGCTTTATCTACATTCTCGCCAAATAGGTTAATCTCCTGCAAATAATTTTTCCGGAAACACTCGGAAGAAACAGGTTTCTCGGATTTCCCACCGGACAGTTCTCTCTGAGTACTCACGCGTTTGCTGACAGGACCCGTTCTTGTGCATTAGTTAACCGGGTCGGCCAGCCGACCCCCCGGCATGATTGAGCCGCCAACCGCCGTAAATTATTGACATGGATGTAATCAGTTTCATTACGCTACAATCCTGGCCAGTGATTATGTTCATCTTAAAAATAAATTATTTCTTAACGTATCCATTTATTCTTCAATGCTGTTTTGTGACAACCGTCAATCATCGTCTTTGTAATCCTATTTGGAGTCCAGGATGCAAAGGTATCATAAATCAATATTTCATCTATATCCAAAGGATGACGCCTCAACATTATCAAACCCCCTTTATTTTATCCTTAAGGGCACAGGGGGGAACAAATGTGTTTAAAAGCACTCTGAACATCGTGTCATTATTAACTTTTTAAACATTTCAACTCAAAAATACTCAGATTTCTTGATTTAATGCAAAGAGAAATAATTAATAGAAATTTGCATATGAACGCAGGCTTTTTAAATCGCTCCTGCAAATTTGTATTCAACTGCTTGATTCTCAGTCATTTCTTCTCAAAATCGTAACACTTCAGTAGCTCCTCACAAGTGGATTTCGTCGATCCAAATTTGTTGTTCTATTTTGTCGGCAATTCTTTAAATTTCGCTTTTAATTTTTTTCGAACAGCCACCATGGTTCGATCAATCTTGGCTCTGCTGACAGTTTACCATATTTTTGCATTTATCCTTTTGTCATAACTATTTTACAGTTCAACTTTTATATTTTATTGGAAGAAGCTTATTTCTCGTACTTTTTAACAATAGTGTTTCAAATTCGGATTTGTTTGAAAATCTCCATGAAGAACCTTGCATCATTAAATGTGCTCAGAAGAGTTGTGAAGATTTGACTTTATTCAGAATGGAAATGTCACTGTTCGACGAAAATTGGTAAATGATGCAGAGTATAGGGCTCTAGGGCTCTAGGGCCCTCAAGACTTCTTTTTTATATCTGCTTTTTTCTAGGGTCTCCTGCCAAGCCACAATTCATGGTGTTAGTCCACTGTATTCGATTGTATATAATTGTGCGTCTTGGCGAAATAAACAATGATTGATTGATTGATTGAGAGCTAACATTCCCAAAGTCGTTATTGAATTTTTAAAATTAAATTGTATTACATGTAACAGGATAAATTTACATAAAACCTAATTAAAAGCGCTCATTTTTGTGAAAATGTAGGAAAATATGTTATGGTTTCTGTTCATATGCTGCCTATAGCAAATAAATAAAAATATAAATAAATTGGAAGTCGAGTTTCATCATTAGCTAGACTTTAAATTATGGAGTAGTTATGTATTTTTGAGCATTTTTCCCTTTCAATAAGAATGTTTTATGTGTTTCAGAAAATGATGTTATATATTTTGTTTCGGCTGTTAATAAACATTCAATTGCGTAAATGGAACTAACATGTATGAATGATTTGACATACACTTTGAACTATAAAAGCATACTTTTACTACTATATGCTGTGCCCAAACATACAGTGTTTCGGCATTTAACTGCAGATGATAGAAACAAATGCTCTAAATCAAAAAAATTGATCAATAAAAATGAAATGAGAAAACCATATTAACAACGCTTACTTTTTACAGAACGTTGGAAACGGAATATTTCAATGAGTGATACTTTTAATATTGATTCGTTCAAAGAACGCCGATGTAAAAAAGGCTTCTTTATGTCCGTCGTCTTCCTTTCGAATTGAATTGAAATTTTTCTGATGTATTTGTTTGGCCGAGTTTTTTTTTTTGTGCTTTTACGATTTTATTTTCGAAGTGATACGATTTGATAAGGAACAAAATCGTATCTCAGGTAGAAAAGTCTCCAAAGGACACAGGTAAGACTTTTTTTTTTTAGTTCTTCGAAAAAACTTTCCCCCTTTGCTTCTAGGGTACATACTATTTCTCTCTATGAAAGATATCAGAAGCCTGAGTAAAGTACCGGCAACTCAACAGAAAGGAAAGAATACTCCTTTCTTTAGAGATTTCTGTATTTTAAGATTGACTTTCAGCTGGCTGCAATGAAGTATGCGTCTCAAACTCTGCTGATAATAAAAACAGTTCAGCAACGATATTCTATAAACTAACTTCACTTCAAAAAAATAGTTTAAATTTCAAGAAATCTCCCAACCCGTGAGACATATTCCTTATAATTCATAAATACTATGTAAAACGTCTTCTCTTCAAAGCTTATATAACGAAATATAAGGGTATATAACAGGGTGTCTCAGCACCAGGGTTACAAACATCTAGGAGGGGTAAGGTACACTTAGACGAACAATATTTGTCTTATTGACCTAGACTCCTATAGACATATTTGTCAATATAGAATCTAGGGTCGCAAACCACTCACAGCGCCAGTTCTAAAACCGTCCAGCATGCACAAATAGTGACAACCAGTGCATGAGAAGCGCAAAATGCGATGTCCTAATCATCTATGCACTTGAGCAGCTGACCTGAGTTTTATCTGGCGCTTTTCACGCACTGGTTGTAAATATTTGTGCATGCTGGACGGTTTTAGAACTAGCGCTGTGAGTGGTTTGCGACCCTAGGTTCTATGACAAATATTGTTCGTCTAGGTGTACCCTATCCCTCCTCGATGTTTGCAACCCTAGTGCTGAGACACCCTCTCCCCAAAGTGAACATATTACTTTTTATAATATATGAAGAGCTCGTTTCCAGAAGGGCCTGAGTAAGTCATGTTTTGCAGTTTCTGAGAAAAACGCATTTTTTTTATCAGGCTAAATAATGTTTTGAACTTAAATCTTGTTTTGGGGAAATAATATATATATATATATATATGTGTGTGTGTATGCATATATTTATTTTTTTTTTTGTGCACCAAAACCAAGATTAAAGTGTTCGTAAATATTTTATGATAGAATATGTACAGTTGATTTTATATTTTCTTGGAACAGCTTCACATTTACGTACATTCAGAATTGTAGATGGGTACTTACAATATGGCGTCTTTTTATGCCCATAATAGTTTGATCGGCAACGAAAGCTACGGATGTGTTCTCGAATGCTGTTCCTTTTCTTGTCAATTTCTTCATTTAAGTGAACTCCTCTTCTGCATTCCGATC
>QLNU02003225.1:107730635-107744057 GCA_006491805.2 Dysdera silvatica | reverse complement strand
CTACAGGCTACCGCCACCTTTGCTCCTTTGAGTACTAGTTAACGAGGCACGTGGTTGATACGTCAAAACTACCAGGCCGTCCATATCGGGGCAACGTGATAAAACTCGAAACATTAACTATCAAATTTCGTGTTGTACTTCAAGCAGCATTACCAATGCAAGTTTAATTCAACCACAAGATTCAAGATTTTACTGATGTAAAGAAATTTATAATTAATAACTTTAAAAAACTTTGGAATGAATAGAATCCAGGAAAATAGATCATAGTGCAGTAAAATTTGCAATGGCTCTTGATGAATCTTCATATGTGATGTACTTCCCAGATAAACCACACACACACACACACACATAGAGTTCAACTGCGAACCACAGACGTAGTAACAACAAACATTCGCTGAAATTTGTTAAGATCGGTGGCGGATTAAAGTTTTTGAGGCCCCTGGGCTACTGGTATTGTGAGGCCCCCAGTAAAATAGTTCAAAAGGATCGTCTACAAGAGAACACGTCTCAGGAGGCCCTCTAGCTGGAGAAAGCTCCTAGGCTGCAGCCCCAAAGGTCCATGCGTTAATCCGGCACTGGCTGAGATACATGGCAACATTTAAAAGCATTAATTTGTTCATGGCGCATGAGGAAAGTAAACTATAGTGAAGATGTGAGAGATTAAAAAATTAAACTTACAAATAAGTGTAAAAAAAGATTGGATATAAAAAGTTAACTTTCTTGTAGGCGGTGGTTGTGGTCACAGACTGACTATAATGTATGACGCTAGTTTTCATGATAAGTGAACCATGTTCGTGGTGTTTATCACAACCCGGGCGAAAGTTAAACTATGAATTTCTTTTTTATTCTGCAAGAACGCAAAGGAAACACGCCATGCCTTAAAAAAGGCATTATGGGATGTGTCACGCTTCCCGCATTTCATTTCCTTTTCTGTGTCCTTAATCCACATGATCGTCTGCAAATTGGATAAGATGGACTTTATGAAAAGGAGGTTACTGGACAACAGAACAATGGATGTTATTATTATCCGACATTTTCTCGACTAATGGAAACTTTAAACCAAAATTATCGTTTCGCAATCTGGCAACGCATTCTTTTCCCAGTTTTGTCGGTTAAAAACTTTCGCGTCTTCAGAATTACCAAACTAACAGTAAATCTTCTTACTGAGCCTCAAAGTCCCCAAGCCCTGTTAGACAATTAACCATTAATAAATGCTTAAAATCCAACAAAGGAGAAGTTAATACAAAGTAAATGTCTAAAGAAGGGTGCCCAAATCCCTACAGGCAGTAGCCCATGAGCGTACACGGATGAAACCTGTGCTAAAGTGTCGCTTAGGTGAGGAGAAGCAAAGTTGTTAATGGGCACTTCTTTCGGGAATTGCGCGGCTCTAAGATATAGAACAAAATAGGTCCTAAGCTTGTTTCGGCCAATTTACATGTTTTGACTTGGGCTTTTTCAGAATCTTCTAGAGAAGTACCGTAGACCGTGTTTGAAGGACACATGTACTACTGGAGCCGTTATAGCTCAGTTAGAACGAAGTTCTAAATGAAAAAATGGGTTTTTGGTACGTTTTCCCCCTTGTGGCGCATTTTGGGTAGTGGTCTATATCGAGACGTACCTGGGTCAAGACGTGTTTAGGGTGATGGATGTCTGGGGTGATGGATGTCTGCTGTTACGTGAGCAAATGGGTAGCTGACACTGAGTCGAACTTGGTCCAAATTCCGGTTTGGGGTTGGATCCCAAAAGTATAGTTGGGATAGTCCTAAGCCACTAGAACTATCGTGATCCGACTCAAACCGGGGGGTTTGCCAAGGTACCATAGGGTGAAAAACCCACCCGGTGTCAGCTTGGGATGGGATGGTGGGGGGAGGGATGTGGGATGGAGGAGTGAGGATGTAGGGGTGGAGATAGTGGTATGGTACCCAACCTAATTGGGGACTACGGTGCTCAACGGTGCACCGGTAAACCGTGGACTCTATGGGTCTGGGTGGCTTCCCTGGCAAACTGGCTGGTACCCAACCTAGTTATGGGCTACGGTGCTCAACGGTGCACCGGTAAACCGTGGACTCTTTGGGTCTGGGTGGCTTCCTTGGCAAACTGGCTGGTACCCATCTTAGATGGGGCTCGAGCTGGACTGACTCAGACGTTATTCGACCCAGATACGTTTCGACATGGACCACAGGATACCAAAGAGCATTATTTTCCCCAATATTAAACGCAATATTTTCTCTAATATTAAATGCATTATTTTCTCTCATTCTTAAGCCACTTGAACCTCTCCCACAATCTATCAGTATTGAATTGATACGCTACTGATACAGCCTAAGATAGAAAGGGAAGTTTTAAGAACTCTGTAAAAAATAACTAACAAAGAGAACCCACAGTGAGTACCCCGCCGATATTGGTGAAATTTTTTTTTGATAAAAGTAGAGCCAAAATAATGAAACAAATGTCTCGGCATTCGTGCCAATGCGCATTATTTTCGGAGATATGAATTTTTAAAGATTTTGCATCCGATATATGAGCTTAAAATGCTACATTCTTTGCAAGCCAATCGGTAGCCTAGTTGGTAAGTTACCGGCCTAGCGCTTCGTGTTTTTGCGTTCGATGCCCGTGGAAATCGGTTGTTAATATATATCCTTTTTACATGTTCATTTATGTATTTTTATTAGTAAAAATACTTTGCTTACAATCGGATTTTGTTCATAAACTTACTTTAATAAAATTCATATTTATGTAGTTATATGTTAATTGTATGCTTATTGGCAGTGATAATTTCTACTCAAATTTTAATTGTTGATTATTAAAAAGTTGAAAAGTAGAAAAAGTTTTGGTGTAGCCATCCAGCCTGTTATGTAGTTAAGTAGATCCAGCACACTTTAATAATGTTTTTACAAATGACGACGGCACCTCTTCTTCTACTGTTGAAGTAATTCCACCTCATTGTACCCCATACTGTCAACCTCGTGATGTGTACTTCTTCCGTCAAGTAAAAAATTTCATTAAAAGGTTACAAAATTGTGTTGAAAGCTTACAAAAAAATAGTCATTTAAACACGCGAGCAGATAGATGCTTTGAAGATCCATTCACTTATTCACAATCAACTTTCGGCGCCGAATTTTAAGAATACATTACAGTACTCTTGGTTTGTTGCAAAGTTAACAAACGAAAGAAGCGTTTTTGAAAATGTAGATGGTATTTGTTTTCCAGATGATATTAGACAAAGAAAATCAGTTGTTCGAACAATTCATTTATAAAATGCTCACGTTGTAGAATTTTTTTATGTTTTTATGATAATTATCATCCAAAATTGTGTACCAGTAAACAATTCCGACACCTCCGATAGTGATACACAAAAAATATGTTCACGTCAGTCAGTTTTAAAATAAAATTGATTGCATTTTATAAAATAAAATGTTTCTATATAAATAAAATGCATATAAATGAGATACACATAAAATGTTTATATGTTATAAAATAAAATTATGTTTATATGTTATAAAATAAAATGATGTTTATATGTTATAAAATAAAATGATGTTTATATGTTATAAAATAAAATATTACATACTAAAAATACATTTTTCAATAGATAAATATATTTAAAAAAATATTAGGCATAATAGATACTAATAGAGGATGACTGCAAAGGCTAATAATGACAAAATAAGACGAATTAACGCAGTTTTCTTTTTTATTTAATGGAATTGTTAAAAGTTTTCAGAAAAAATCTTTCAATCCTTAAATAAAACAAAACTGCGTTATTGGTGTAATTCCATCCCTTCACAGGTTGACAATGAGTACGCAAATTTTATAAAAGTTATATTCACATAAAAACTTACAGCTAACTCCTAAACTTTTTGTACCTTTACAACTCTTCAATTAAAAATTAAAATTCGTGTAAAAATTATAACTGCGAAAAATAGTATCACAGAATTAAATATGTAAATATGAATTTTATTAAAGTAAGTTTATGAGCAAAATCCGATTGTAAGCAAAGTATTTTTACTAATAAAAATACATAAATATGTAAAAAGCATACATATTAAAAAAAAAAAGACCGATTTCCGCGGGCATCGAACGCAAAAACACGAAGCGCTAGCCCGGTAACTTACCAACTAAGCTACCGATTGTCTTGCAAAGGATGTCGTATTTTAAGCTCATATATAGAATGAAAAATCTTTAAATCATTAAAAATCAATATCTCCGAAAATAAGCCGCATTGGCGCGAATGCCCAGACACGTATTTCACCTATTTTGGCTCTACTTCCATCAAAACATTTCATCAAAATCGGCGGGGCACTCACTGTGGGTTCCCATTGTAAGTTCAGCATATCAACAATTCCCCTAAATGTGAAACTATATATAAACGTCCAACTAAAAAACATTAAAATAAAATTATTGTTTATACCAAAATTTAAATATAATACTTTTTTGAAAAACAAACATAGATTTTTTTAAATCAAACACGGATTTTTTTAAATCAAGCATGGAATTTTTAAAATTAAACATGGATTTCGATAAAATCATCATTCAAAAAATATATTTGATTTAATAAATAGCTTCAAAGTAATGCTCATTAAAAACGGAAGTACTTTTATAAAATGCTTATTCAGTCTAAAATGTAGCCATTTTTTCTGCGTTTAATTTTTTTTTAAATATATAAGTATAAACACCTTTAGGATTTGCATTGTGTCTTTTGAATCGTCAGCTGATATTCTTTAAGTTATTATGTCATTTAGGTCGTTGATTGGTCTTTTATGTTTTATTAGGTCTTTTGGGTTTTATTGCGTCCTTTGGGTCGTTAACTGATGATCGTTGTTTCGTACAAGCGTGACACTTCAGTGACAATGAAATGTACAATTTTTACTGAAATAACGTTAAGTTGCATACATTTAACGATAGGTCATTGTAGATTTTCATCTATTTCAGATGCATTTGTGTTTACTGCGTATCTCTCGTCTATTGTCTGTTCGTGTGTCTTCTATCTAATGTCTATTCGCGTTTTAGTCTATTGTAGATATATCTCAGTGTTTGTGTTCAGAAATGAGTATATTTGGAGGAAATTGTTTCGGTATAATATCATTTGACTCACTTTTAGTTCCAGTGGCGAGGCTGCCACAAAGCACACCTTGCTGAGCATCTCTGAGGTCTAAATAATCGGCCAAACAATTCGAGCTCTCTTCTAAATCAAAATCATTCAATGTCATCTCGACACGACAGGTGTCACTAGTGTATCTCTCAATGACGTAATAGCAAGATCTGTGGTTATCATAATCTGATGGATAATTTGGCGTAAAAATCCAACCTTCTTTATCCTTCACTAATGCGTCGCAATCTGACATTGGAAGCCGTCCTAAGTCAAGAAACAAATGTAAATTTTGTTGAGAAAACAAGAATTAGCATTTGATAGAAAAAAAAAAGATTAATAATTAATGAACAAACAAAATTATTATTATTATTTAAGTGAGACACTTGTGAGACACACGAGTGAGACACTCGTTTATATTTGGTTTTTCAAAAATACGTGATAAACATAAAAATGTTGACTTACCATCTTGTGGATATAATGGTCCGTCCTAAAATTCAAACAAAGAAAATAGATTATTTTAAAAATAAATGCATCACCCTTACAAACCAATTGAAAAGTAGACGATTCAGGGCCCGAGATGAGGCGAAGGAGGCCAATACACAGGGGCCCGGCATGACACTTTAAAAGCATGATAAACAAAATGCGTTGGGGGGCCCAATTTGCTAACTTCTCTCCCCGTCAGTGAGTAAGTTTTAAAGGTCTGTACAAGAATACAAGAAATTTCCTTTGAAAACTCTTTTGTCATTGTAATTGACATTCTAAGAAAATTATTAGTTTTCCATCTGAGGTTGCTACAAAATATTTAGTTTATTTTAAAGAAAGGAATAGTACCATTGAGCGTAAAAGTTACTTTATTAAACAATATGCATGTTTTCATCGCGTGAAAATTAAATTGCCTATTATTTTAAATATGTAAGCTGAGTGTTTGAAAAAATAATTTGTACTAATGTGGACTAATTGTGTTTAAGAAACAGCTGTTTTATACTATGTACAGAAGAATAGCTTTTGACAATAAAACCAATATCATACAATAATTTTTGCCACCCACGTTTAAGTAGCTCAAACTAGAGCTTTTTTTATATTTGGAGAAAAAGAGGCGCCGTCCTCATCTCGGATTCGAACCAGGGTCCCCGCGTTTAGCCCGCGGTACAAACGCAATTTTCTCCGTATATTAGGATATGCGCCAGTGTACAAATGCCATAGATATGAAGTAGCAGATGTTGTTTAAAAGATATCGAAGTGCATGTGTTCAAAAAATTTTCGTTTTAAAGATCATCAAATTTAAGGAAACTTGTTCTTGAAGGTGAATCGCGAAGAAATAACGTAACTTTCTCTTCACAAGTTAAGAGACATAACAGAAGGTAGATAATACAATAGAATATAAAAAAATACGTACAGGTGCTTATGATATAAAATGAAGTAATGGATATATGTTCATGACAGCAGAAGAAGATGAAGATGATTTTAATAGAAAATGAGTAAGCTTCATGGAGTAAAAAGTTACCAGATGCCTATAATCATAGGCATAAAATTACATAGGCCAAAGGGGTCCGAGTTCTCCCAATAATTTGAAATAAATTGCAATTTTATGTATATTGTAATGTATAAAAGTATATATTATGTGATGACATGATTAACTTCAAGGTCCACCTTTCAATCCAGACACTGTCAGAAACAGTTATTCGCATCTTTAGAAACTCTAATTGTGAAAACCTGTCGTTGCATTTCAATGTTCACTAATATAATAGGAAACAACACACTCACGCACGCGTGCATCCACACACATATATACATTACCCTCCATTAAAACTACCCTGTCAGTATCAGTGGCGTAGCAGTTAAAATATTATGGGGAGATCAGGTACCTTTATAGAAAATCAGGTGACTGGCATTTAATAGAACAATGTGTCTTGCAATTCAATGGGGGCCTGAGGTTCTGAGTCCCCATTTTCCACGCTATTACTCAGTATATATATATATAAAAACCATGGACTGGTGAGATCAAATGTCAAATTGCGTTTGATTAAATTAATTTTGTTTTTATTCATTTATTTCCGCACTCTTATTCAATCGATCAAAAATAAGTATTGTAGATGACCTTTGCAGAAAATAGGAAATAATTATCTCATTTTGTTCAGTATAGAAAAATTGACAAGACAGGATGAAATTCGAAAATACACCGTATATTTCCGTTGGTATTGCATCCTACATAAAAAAAACCCTGTGAGACAAGATGTAATATTAAATACGTTTTATATTTCCGTTAGTATTGCAAACTACATAAAAAAAAGCTGTGAGACAGGGTATAATATTGAAATACGTCGTATATTTTCATTAGTATTGCATACTACATAAAAAAAAGTTGTGAGACAGACAGCCGCGGTTTCAGAATTTTTTTTATTGGTGGGCCTTCATTGAGGTGAATGGGGAAGGGAGTTCTTTACAGTGGCATGCCAAAAGGGCGAGCTGTCAAGGAAGAGGGGGAGCGTCATTTTCGTACATCAGCTTTAACAAATATAAAGTAAAAGCTCCATTAACGGACACCTTTGAAGAACGAAAACCTCCGAATAAGGAACCTATCTCTGGGACAATGTAGAATGACTCCCATAGAAAACGTATGTTATTTTGACATGCATAATAGTTTTTGCTTTCATAAACAAATACTTAAATACATATTTGAATTACACCATATATCTCATGGTTATACTCCGAAGTCTACTATACAATACCTAATAAAAAAAATAACAACATTCTTCAGAATCAACTTGTGTTTTAATATTCTAGCAAAGCTAATTTGGGCTCCGAAATGATGAAAAAACGAATATTTATAATTAATACTTTCTCATATTTCTTCGCAATTTTATCTCTATTTCTGTTTTTTCTTCAATCTCTACTATCCTCTTATATCTCTGCTCTCCACTATCCTATTATCTTTCTATTCCCTACTATTTATTATCCTCTTTATCTCCATTTTCGCTATTTCTTTCAACATATTCTTTCATTTAATGAATATTTACAACGAAAACTGACGTCGTTATCCCTTTCGAGGTGCAAATTTGTCAATTACTGTGTCAGGATTAATCATGAGGGCATTGCTGAAATGACGCTCAATGGATATAACGGCTAAGTTACGAAGGCATTTCCCAGCCATGTTTGCTTGTAAGCATGTTTTAATAAGCTTCGTAGTGGAAGAACTCCGTTCAGCCGAGGCTGAAATAAAGAAATATTTCATATAGCCCTTATATTGATTTACACAGGTTTAACTGCATTCTGAATACATTAACCTAAGCATTTGCACGATCCATGTGAATGTTTATGTTCATGTCTGTACCTTTCTCGCTTATTTTCTTCACAATAGAAAGAAATAAGTTTTAATAAATGGATTTACGGCAATAAAAATAGAACATTTAACAATAAAAGTGTACTTTACATACAAAAGGTTAAACACTGGTAAAATAGCAATGAAAAAGATCACCTAAGCTTTCGGACGCGTCAGCAGCAGTCCTTCATTAGGAGTAACGATCAGAAGTAATCATTACTCCTAATGAAGAACTACTTCTGCTGACGCGTCCGAAAGAAGCTTGGGCGATATTTTTCATTTTCAATTTTACCAGTATTTAACATTTGTATGTAAATTTCTTCCTTGATACCATGTATCTTAGTTCTAAAATGAAAGTGTATATCATACAGTTTAGTTAATCATGGTAAGCGAAAAAAAAAAAGAGTTGGATAAAATAGCCAATAGAAAACTGTGAAAAAAGAAGTATGAGAATGATCTTTAATTTCTTAATTGAGGAAATGCTTAATTATTAAATGAAATTGTTTAATAGCTATAGAAATTAGTTGGTACATCATTTGATACATCAAAGGAAATCATCCTTATCAAGCCCTCTCGATTTTCATATCGCTATCATGAAAATATAACCGCACAAATCAGTAAGATTTGGTGCAGAAATGTACATGAAATTTGGTAGATGGGGCTTCAATAGCAGCCGAGATAAATAATAAAGGGCTGCGGAACCCTTCGATGTGTCCCTGATAGGTTGCATGTTAAAGGCACTCATGTGTATTCTGTCTATGAAATATGGTAAATGTGGCTTCAATAGCAGCCGAGATAAGAGAAACCCTCGTTGCGTCCCTGGTGATAATCGTTTTAAGAGGGTTGCAGCTGTGAACATTGCAGTTATTTCAATTGCAATTAAAATTATGAAATTTGTGGAAGCCCCCTTTTTCTATGATCGGCCATTCTTTCCTCGGACATTTTTTCCAGGTCATTTTTTCCATGCCCTTCTTTGCCCTTTTTCCCTAGATTCTTTTCCAGTCTGAGTACCCCTTATTTACTAATAGTACTTTTTTTGTTTTGTTTTGTTTTGTAGCGAGAAATGGCGGCAACCAAAACAAATATTGCTCCGTTCTTAACAGAGTACTCAATCTATGCATGCTTTTCGTACTAAGTACTGTGAAATGATTTATACTTATCACGCATTTGCCCCAGCGGGGCGGGAAGAGTCAAGCTGGTCCTTTATCATAATTTTCGCTTAAAAATCCAGGGTTACTTTTACAACTTAGTCCAGCTTGTATTCACGTTAAGATGAAATCTTATAGCGTTTCAATCTATATAACCCTTTTTAATTGTTCCCACACTTTTGAAATGTCCTCGTGAAGGAATAAACGTTTTACAAATTACATATTCTGACCCTCATATACAATGAATACATACTTATCCCCGTATAAAAATTGCGTCTAAAAACAACTCTGTTGCAATTATATTTGAAAAAAACATCCTCCTATTCACACGTTGATAAACTTTCAAACTTTTTACCTTTCACAAAAAAATAACTAAAATATTTGGGTGGGCCAAGGCTCATCCGGCCCACCCGCTAAAACCGCCACTGGAGACAAGGTATAATATTGAAATACGTCGTATATTTTCGTTAGTATTGCATTCTACATAAAAATAGCTGTGAAACGGGTAAGTAATATCGAAATACGTAGTATATTTTAGTTAGTATTGCATTCTACATAAAAATAGCTGTGAGACGACGGGTAAGTAATATCGAAATACGTCGTATTTTCTCATTAATAAAGTACATCCCCTCTGAAAATTCCAGTGGGAAAAGATGAAATACTGAAATATATCTATCATTTCATCAGTATTTCCAAACAGGATGCAATAATACTGATGGAATGATAGGATTCAAGACCGTTTTGCGGTTTTCCTTGTTTCAAGACTGAAGACTATTAGCCCGTTTCCAAGATTCTGGAAACAGTAATTTCAAATACGAGTGGAAAATATTAACAGGAAACGTGCTTATATTAGAGGACTACCAGATATTTTGTCTGATCCATACATAGGCGGAAAGTTCATAAGGTGTGGATTATAGGCTCAGTGCGGGAGGGAGGTACTGAGCTACAACTCATATATTCCTATGTTAAATATACAAAATTTCATTGCAATGGGGGCGTTATAACCCCCAAAACTCCTGCCCCCTTGGTTAAGATCTCACCTCCTGGCCTGTGAATCCTGAAGCCTTATAAGGTTTAAGATAGGATGGTATATTGTCAATTTTATTAAAAAAAACTTTCGCTAAGAACAGCGTCTTCGACAGTAAAAGGGGAATGCCGCCAGCAAACCTTTTGGTGGGGATCTTGGAGTATTTTTGAGCAATAAAGACTTCATTATCCGAGTTCCTAAAGTTAAATGAAAGCCAGTCTTCATTAATATTAACTGTAACATCACAAGATCTTCTGATTTTAACAAAATTTTGTGTTAGAATTTTTATTGCTACTTTTTTATTATTGGTACTAAATTTAGCGTATTGTAAAACTTTAAAAAAACTGTTGACAATATTATGTTTAATTTTGTCTTACTGGCGATTCATTTCTTTTGAATTCTTCCATTATTGGTATAATTATAAAACGTGATTATTGTAAGGTTGTTAGAGTTATAAACAGTTTATTAGTTATTATCAGCAAGTATAGCAGGTAATGTACTAGTATTGCTAATATTATAGTAACATTAATAAGTAGAGAGGAATATACACTGAAGTGCCAGAAAAACTGGTACACCTACCTAATATCGTGTACCCCACCCCCTTTCCCGCACACGCAAAAGTGCCGCAACCCTACGTGACATGGATTCGACTAATATCTGAAGGTATCCAGGAAACAATTCACACCAGGAATCCTACAGGGCAGTCCACAAATCCATAGGAGTGCGAGGTAGAGGAGATCTCTTCTGAACAGCACGTTGCAGGGCATCCCAGATATGCTCGATAATGTTCATGTCTGGCGATTTAGGTGGCCAATGGAAGTGTCTAAAGTCAGAAGAGTGTTCCTGGAGCCACTCGGTAGCAACTCTCGATGTGTGGGGTGTCGCATTATCATGCTGAAATTGTCCAAGTCCGTCGGAATGCACAATGGACATGAATGGGTGTAGGTGATCGGACATGATGCTTACGTACCTGTCAGAGTTGTCTCTAGACGTATCAGGGGTCCCATATCACGCCAACTGCACACGCCCCATACCATCACAGAAGCTCCACCAGCTTGAACAGTCCCCTGTTGACATGTAGGGTCCATGGATTCATGAGGTTGTCTCCATACCCGTACACGTCCATCCGCCTGATGCAATTGGAAACGAGACTCGTCAGACCAGGCAACGTGTTTCCAGTCATCAACAGTCCAATGGCGGACCCAGACGAGGCGTAAAGCTTTGTGCCGTGCAGTCAACAATGGTACACGAGTGGGCCTTCGGCTCCGAAAGCCCATATCAATGATGGTTCGTTGAACAGTTCGCACGCTGACACTTGTTGATGCCCCAGCATTGAAATCCGCGGCAATTTGAGGAAGTGTTGCACGTCTATCTCGTTTAACGATTCTCGTCAGTCGTCGAAGGTCCCGTTCTTTCAAGGTCTTTTTCCGGCCGCACCGCTGTCGGAGATTTGATGTTTTACCGGATTCCTGATATTCACGGTATACCCGTGAAATGGTCGTACGCGAAAATCCAAATTTTGTCGCTATCTCGGAGATGCTATGTCCCATCTCTCTTGTGCCGACTATAACGCCACGTTCAAAATCACTTAAATCTTGATAACCTGCCATTGTAGCGGCAAGAACCGATCTAACAGCATTGTCAGACATCCCTTGTCTTATATAGGCGCTGCCGACCGCATCGCGTTACGCTGATTGGTTGCAAAGCTCCGTTATTTGCATACGCACGCCTGTACCAGTTTTTCTGGCACTTCAGTGTACAATTCATAGAAATAAGGCAACCAGTTTACTTTGTATTTTTTTTTTTTTTTCGTTTATTGTGGAAACTTTTTTACCCGATGTGATACATGGTAAGTCCGGCAATAGAATATGTCTGTGGTGAACCTCCTTTCCCGCGATGCCTTAACCCCTTCACTACCAGGCACACCCAGGGGTGGATTGAGCCGCCGGTGCGCCCTCATGGGCGATAGGACTTGCGTCCTCATGGGCTATAGGACTCGCGCCCTCCGATAATCCAAGGTATGCGCCCTTTGAGAAGACCCAGTCCTCCTCCGGGAACGCTACGTGTAGTCTGATGTTGTTTTGCTGTTCACTACCAGACACACTACGTATCTTCTGATGTTGTTTTGTCATTCACTACCAGGCACACCACATGTGAGAGTGCCTGATAGTAAACGTCAAAACATCACACCACATGTGAGTATGCCTGATGGTAAACGGCAAAACATCACACCACATATGAGTGTGTCTAGTAGTGAACGGTAAAACATCACACCACATATGAGTGTGCCCGGTAGTGAACTGCAAAACATCGCACTACATATGAATGTGCCTGATAGTGAACGGCAAAACGTAACACCATACGTTATGTGCCTAATAGTGAACGGCAAAACAACATCACACCATACGTGGTGTGCTTGGTAGTGAAGGGGCTAAGCACGTACTTATTTTGCTCAATGGTTATTCTAGTTCTGGGCGAAAGGACTTTCCACATAGGAACAAGAAAAGACGGCTTCAGTACTTAAGATTTCAAACATAGGATCAGTGAGTTAACGAAGCTCGACATTGGCAGTAATTCTTCAATTTCTCAATTACTACAAAAATTGTAATTTCTCAATTACTACACATTCTATTTAATTTTTTATGGCGGATGTTTTCATTTGCCATGGCAAAACTAACATTTGAAAAACAAAAAGCGACGCCCGCAATTCCATCGTTAATTGCTATAAAACTTCCAATTATTGAAAGTCATATTCCTTTATTTTAGCGCTCCTCGGGTGTATTTTAATTAATACATTTTCTGCTTCCTGCATATAGTGAAGGGGTTCACTTGCTGC
>QLNU02003225.1:107677460-107730535 GCA_006491805.2 Dysdera silvatica | reverse complement strand
AAGTGTACTAGGCCTTTTTAAAAATATTTAAAGCAACTCAAATCTGGAATTGAAAATCTTTCGAAAACTCTGAATTTTTGAGCTTTAATTCGAATTCAGTATCAACCTGCAAACTGCAACTTACACGAGCGCAAAAACAACGTCACATTAGATTAGACAATAATAATAAATTGGAAAGCGCAGCTTTGAAGCTGGGTAGAAGGTGTCGACGCGATTCGGGTAAGTGTCGCTGCCCTTCATCAGCAATCGACAGAGGACAACACCAAATGAATACAGAGTATTACACTCTATTATGGATAATGCATTATGTATACGCTTTGTAATAACTGAGGTTAAGGATATACATTATAGAGTTTTTCTGGATATTCCGCCGCGTTTGTTTATTAAAAACACTTAACGTTTCACTCCGTGCTATGCGGGGCATTCTCAGAAGAAACAGCCGACCAAGTTTCCCTCTGTAAAAATGCAAGACTTCCGCTTGGTTGTATTGATCTTGCATTTTTGCAGAGGAAAACTTGGTCGAATATTTCTTCTGGGGATGCTCCACATATCACGGAGTGAAACGTTAAGTGTTTTTAATAAACAGACGCGGCGGAATATCACAAAAAGCTCTATAATGTATATTAATAGACGCCGTGAAAGTCTTCGTGAATGTATGAGGTTAAGAATACTCTGTTCTCTAGAATGCCATTATTAATATATAATACAACTTACATAGTAGCCTAAGAAATAATTAAAAGTAATAACATAATGTTCAGAAAATTATTGTATTTTTTCATAGGGATATTAATTAGCTGAGGTTGCGTATCTGCGCCCCGCGTTAACTCTCGCCAAACCATAGTTCGTTCGCGGAAAGTTGACCGATGGTACCGTTAGAATTCACGGGAGCTGACGTCACAAACGGGCTAGTTCATTACAGCAGAGGGATGGACGTCATTACAGCAGAGGGGAAGACGTCATTTTGGAACTGGTTTTTATCGAACGTTTGTATGCGCTAAAGACCAGTTCTGAAATGACGTCCTCCCCTCTGCTGTAATAAACTAGCCCGTTTGTGACTTCAGCTCCCGGTATTTCCCCAGAATTCTAACGGTATCATCAGTCAACTTTCCAGGAACGAACTATAGTAAATTCACTTGCCAAGCTGGTAACGTTACCAAACCTGAAGGGCAGACTAAACTTCTTGCGGGGAGACCTTACCAAACCTCGTGGGAATGATTAACAATCTTGTATAATGAGCGGATTTTCTGATATTTTATATAATATGGATACTTTATATAATTTTCAGCCACAACGTTATGCACTACGTCTTCCATTCCAACCGATTTATAATTATTTTTCTTTGTGTAATTTGAGCTCTATCTGTTTGGACAGTAATTTTCAAATTGACTATATAATTTGTTTTACATACCTGCATAAAAGATATTCCAAACACCTTGTATAAAAAGACGTCCCAAGCATTGTATAAAAAATGTTTCAATAAAAGATGTTCAGAAGCATAGTATATATATATCTTTGTATTATACAAAATAATTAATATAAATCGTGTTAATTATCGTTATGTGGTGTCGAGTTATCAAAGTAGAAGGAAATTAAGAAATTCTAACATTTTTTAGCAATTTTTTTTTTGGCAAAATATCGAAAAATGTGTGCGCATGGGTATGTTTTCTTCTCCGCGTCTCTCTCTTTTTTTTTTCGTAGTATTTATTTCTATAAATTAGTGATTCTTAAAGTGTGGTCCGTGACGGCCTTTCAAATGGTCCGCAAAATTTTCAGGAAATCTTAGAAGAAAAGATAATAACATACTTTGTGTGTGTACCCATCCGCGACGAGTAAAAATTCAATGCATGCGGGAAGTATAATTTCCAAAAGTAACATTCTCGCGGACGCCTAAATAATTTAAGAAATCTATATTAACGTACTTAAATTAATGCGCCAAGCTGCTTAAGAAATTAAATGAAGAGTAAACACAAATAAAACTGGCCCGGATTTTTTTTTATTTTTAAATTCTGACACTAAATTTGCATTTCTTAATGAGCAGGAGCACTGCCCTTTATAGAAGATGCTGAAAATGGCCACCTTTAATGTCGAAGCAACACTGTGCTTGATTTAGAAGATTGTGAAACACGCGTAGCTAACTATTCTGCTGTAGCTCTGCCAGCGTGTGGGGATTATTTGAGTACACTTGACCTTGCCCCACAGGTAAAATTCATTAACACAAAATTCACTAAACATAAACATCATCGCAGTTAAAAATTTAATATGTTAATAGCTACGTGTTTCGGTTGCCGTCTGTCACCGTCTTCAGAACCGTACTGTTCTGAAGATGATGGCAGATGCCACCGAACAGCTATTAACGCAATGAATTTTTAGCTGCAATGACTCGTATTCACTCTTTATTTGACTATATGAAGATATAAAAACCTAATAGCCTATTGGATGCTTTTATCGTTTTAACGATATTTTACGGAACGAAGTTGCCCGCCGTCCCTGGGTCTCGCCTCTCCACCAGGTCCATGTCTGACCACTTGGATACTTCTGGATCCCCCCCGCCTTCGCGCTGCCTCCGTGGTTGTGCTAAGCACCTTCCTCTCCGGGCTTAGTTGGTTCCTATAGGTTCCACGGGTGGCTCTGGGCTGTGTCTCCGAATCTGCAGCCTGGGCCGTTCTCCGTGATGGTTCGTCTGGCAGCTGGTTTCGGTGTGCGTTGAATGACGACTTTACGTGAACGTGCATCTATGAATGCCGTGTTGATCGGCAATCCATCTCCCCCTCAGCCGCCTCGGCGGCTGATTACGCTGTTCAAGCGTCCTGTCTGGGATTACAGCGCCGCCCCCGGCGGCCACCCTTCCCAATGAAACCCTTGCACAATATCTACCTTACGGAACGAAGTTACTTAGCTTGTAATTGATAGTGATTATTAAGACCAGTGTTTTTAATCATGTTTCAGGAATCTTAGTTTCAGAAAAATATATTCTTTAATTTTTTTCCCGAAGTGGGGAGGTCCCCGCACCCCACTTCCGTAACCGAGACTAAGATTTGAGAAATGCTAGTCGAAATTTTCTCTCTCTAATTGCGTTAGCTTGAGTTCCACGATGCAAGAACAGAAAAAGTCATGTTGCCCCGAGAGCTGCAATTTTCCGAGGAATTCGAACCTCTTAAAATCTAGGGAATTAACACCGACAGTCTACAGTGAACAGTTAATTGGTAAGCGGTTTTTTTTTGGTTTTTTTATACTGTTGAGTGTCGAATGAAAAGAAAACTGTATAAAGCTGTCGTGAGACCTGCTCAACGTAGATTGGAAAGGATGGCCGCCGGAGGCAGCACTGTAATCCCAGATAGAAATGGTGAGACCTGAAATGTTGTATGAGGCTGAGACCCGGCCAATTACAAAAGCACGCGGAAGGAAGATGGAAGCGGCTGAGATGAGAATGTAAGGTGAATGAACGGTGTTGCAAGGAGGGACAAAATAAGGAATAGCCTATTCAGAGATACGCTCAAGGTGGGACCATGGGAATAAAAATACAGGAACATAAGTTGGGATCGCTTGGATAAACTGAGAGGAGAAATGGCGAATACGTGGGCAAGATGCTGGATAGGTCAGTGGTAATAGGAAAGAGGAAGAAAGAGGAAGACCGCGGTTGAGATGGAAGCATGAAGTGGCGGAAAATCTGGAAAAGTGTGAATGGAGTGGAGAAGAAGCCTTAGACAGAAAACAGCCCAACGCCGACACCATACGAACATGAGGAACATGCGAAGTGGAAGAAGACTGTTGAAAGACGAATCCGGGGCACCGGCAGGCCAAGCTAACACGTTACTATTGCATCACCGCAGAACCATTTTTCTGGCTATAGAAAGGGGCGCTGTGGTCACATAGTAGCAATAAATTTTAGTTATCATACAAATATTTCGGATTTTATTCCAGAATGCAACAAGGGCTTACCAAATTTGCTACCGATCCGTAGCCCAAGTGTGATTTCCTAAAACAGCGTTTCCCAACCTTTTTCTCTTCCGTACCTCTTGATTAGGCTTTTCATTTATTAGTACCCCTTCCCCACCCATCCCCTCACCCGAAAAATTAGTTTTTGTCGGGTAGTAATATTCTTAGATTAGCTAAATAATCAAACGACTTAATTTAATGGCATTTATAGGATTTTATATTTGATTTTACATTTTACAATTTATTTAAAATTTTTAATATAACAGCTCAACATAAAACAAAAACCATTAAAATAATTTTTAATCAAATTAATTTACGATGAAATTTCATAACACTCATTCATCTTAATATTAATATACAAGTCCAGTGGTGCAGTCCTAAATAAATAAGTAGCCTAGCGCTCTTCTAAATCAGGGGTGTATCCACGGAGTGGTCAGGGAACCCCTAACCAGTCAATAGCCCATTAATCTGATAGGGGCAGAAATTATCATCATGTATGGGTTGTTGAGCTGGCTTTACAAGACTCCCCTGCCCCCAAATGCCCCTCTGGATCCGACACTGCCTACAGCATATAGCTTCGGGGCATATAAGCATAAAATAATAATAATGTGATACAAACGCATATGCTCAAACCGTAGTAAATCAAGAATGAATGACCTCTGAAGTGAGCTAATAAAATAAAGAAAACAATTGAAAAAATAGCCAAAAGTCCTCCTTTTCGCCCTTGTCGCCTTCATTGTGTCAAACAGCATTGTGGTTTTTTATATTTTTGGAACACTATGACACGTGTTCCAAGCTATAATTTCCTTTAAATTCCCACGATTCTTAGTTGATTTATTCAAAATTTTAGGGTCATTGCTCTAAAAAATTTTTTTTCTTAACAGAATTGTAGAATCCACATATTTTTTATTTACAACTTGAACAGAATTTTTTACGTAAAATGTATGATTTCCTAAAATTTTCCTTAGCGCCGCTAGACCTCGACGACACCACTGTATGAGTCTTCAAACGGGGCTCTTAATAATGTCAATGCGATCATTGAGCTTGTTTCATATGGAGCTGAGTTTTTATTATTATTATTATTGTTAAAGCCACCTCACTTCTGTGTGTGTAAAAATAATATAGTATAAAGGCTGTCCATTTCTTCACACAAAGATATTTGAATTTTGAATATTTTGGAGTATGAAACCTTAATAAAATTAACAACTTTCACACATTAATTACTTCCTTCATGGAATATTTCCTCATTTCTCGAATAGGCTATTGGACTTTTACATAAGTGTCTCTTTGTAAACCAAAACTCTATAATTTTGCGTCTTCATGTTAGCCCCGCATTTTTAGTGTTTTCTGCCATTACCA
This sequence comes from Dysdera silvatica, assembly GCA_006491805.2. Taxonomy (NCBI): domain Eukaryota; kingdom Metazoa; phylum Arthropoda; class Arachnida; order Araneae; family Dysderidae; genus Dysdera; species Dysdera silvatica. Next base: position 107,725,240 of record QLNU02003225.1, on the reverse strand, counting down.
ATAACATTTTCACGTACCCCAGCCGGTCCGCCGCCTATCCCAGCCGGTCTGCCGCCTATCCCTAGTTGGGAACCGCGTCCCTAGAGGAAAGAGGTTTGAATTTCGCGGGAAACTGTAGGCTGTGGCGTAGCATAGTATCAGCTGACCTCGCGCAGAAAAGCGCGAACAGGCATAGTTAAAAATAGTTACACAATAAATTATGTATTTTAAATCGCTTTTAGATAATTAAATCATAGGACATGGTTTCGAATATCTTACAGTTCATTAGAAAATTAAGCAATGAAATTAACAACAAATCTAAGAACGTATTAAAGGGGGAATAAAACATTTGAGTTCATACTTAGTCTATAATTTGATTAGTTATATGAAGGATAGGCACTTAAAGTGGTTAATATTCAGAAATATATAAACAAAATTGTTTCCACTGGCGAACCTTGAAGTTAAACACAAATTGCCTGTTGAGCTTTTTCAAGGTAACTAGAATACATTTACAAGATGGCGTTCATATAACATTGAAAATGAACAATTGTGTAAAATCACTACCGTTTCTTGTTTGCAAAAATGTGTATTTAACTTACAATGTACTTTTTGAAGGCTTTCTTTTTTTTTTCAATAAAATACTATGTACAAATTTTAGGCTAACCACTTGACGTAAAATATTTTTAAGCTGGAGGTTTGGGAATAATTGAATGATGTTTATGAAATACAGTAACGTTTTTTGGCAATTTGGGCTTGAGAAATATTGTAAATGTCGTACGACCTGACCGACTTTTAGATGGAAAATCATTTTATAAATTAAATTCACTTGAACGCACGAATAATTTTAAAACACTTTTCACGTTAAAGTTGCTCAAGCAGAATTTAGTTGTCATGAAGTATAAAAAGCTCAGGAAAATAACAATTTCAAAAACAATGTTTTGTTAAATTCGTGATTTATTAAGTGAAGTAGTCTTTTTCTTCCTTTCCGCTTTAGGCGAGTTGACTTTACTTCCAAAACCCAGACCGAGAACTTTTCAAGGAACCCAAACCGAGACTTTTCAAGAAAGGGACTTCCAGTTTTATGTGGAATCCGAACCTCGTCCTCGGGAAGCGAACCCGAAATTGCGAAGAAAACGATAGAAGCCTAATGCTTAAAGCCAGTGTACTCCAATATTTTTCACTTGGCATCACTATATCAGCTGTTGAGTGTAATCATGCAATACTTTATGTAGACAAATTATTTATTTACATAAATACATTTTTGTGAGTGGGTGAGGATTAAGAGACAAAATGGGGCGGAAAAGACCTTAAAATATTAGTGCCAGAACGGAATTCCGTCTCCACTACACCCCTGAATTTGATATCCCTTGTCTTTTCTTAGTGTTGCCATTTCAATAGCCAATAGTGTACGCTCAGAATCTATTCTAATTTATAAAATTTACACATTGTAATCTCAATTATGATAAATAAAAAATTAATTAATTTGATTTGATGACTTTCTCCGCTATCAAAAATTAATTGGGCTTGATTACTAATTACAATTTTCGATAAATTTTATCTAAATTTGTCATAAATTTAAGCATAGGCTATATGAAAAATTCAAAGACATTGTTAACATTATACATTTTTATATAAAGGTACCTAATTGCAAAAAGTATGTAAACACACACATTATAAACTTACGTGATTTTTTAGGCAGATCAGAGAAATTTAAGACGAGACATGTAATTTATAATACACCCACCAAAATCCGATATGGTTATATCGAATTTATTAAGAATTTAAATCTAAACCTTGTATTTAATTTAATCGTGGGTTCAGGTCCCACCGAAGGCAGAAATATTTATTTTCTTTCGAACGTTTCACCATCTAATCACGCCATAACATCGGCGCTGGTATCACTACGCCAATAAACGTTGATTTATATTGTTGTTAAGTTTATTTAAATATAAACCCTGTATTTAAATGTTCACATTTTACTCAAATGGTATGTGAAAAATTTACGAAAATCTTTAATCCGGTCTGTTTTCGTTTTATGTTTGCATTTTATTATCAGAACGAAGTGCCACATTTAAGGAAATACACATTCCACACGTTCACCCAAATGTCAGTTTAAAGGATTTACATCCGATAAATTTAGGTCTTTAAGCAGCTATTATCCTCATATTCAACCATCATCTGTCCACTATTGAGTGAATGTCCCTCCACTGTGTGTTACCGTGAATGTCAATTTTGAAGCAATTCATCTCCACACACATTACTCAAATTATTTCCTATTTCATCCATCTAGCTTGCCCGAGAAAGTTTTCGCGGCCTTTAATAATCTCTCAATGGTTAGTTGAGAATTCAAATTTTTTATAGCAATATCGCAGCTAAATGCCGTTTGAATTTCATTGCTTTAGCAACACTCTCCTCAATTTATGTTTGCACTCTCACCTAAGCGTTTCCTTTCCCTTGTGAAGACATAATACCCCTTATACACAAATTAAAGATATTAATATATACTGCACACTTATTTTTTTATCTTTTAGTTACGGTTAATTATTTAAATTTCCAATTATAGTTGATTGTTTTTGTTTCTACACCTGTGGTTAAGTAGTTTAACCAAAAAATTTCACATTAACATCCTTACAAAAACATCATTTTTAACAAAAATTTTGTAACTTACCGGATAAAATGATCTTCGAGATTCTGTGGTGTCTAAGTCCCCTAAAGACTTGTTCGAAGGGGGCTCGGTTGTTACTTTAGAATCACCTGAGTATACAGCAATAAAAATACACGCCAGCTGCAAAATCCTTAAAAGGAAAATCATCTGGAACGGTTATCAGTCAGCTTTTATTAAAAACGGGCCGCAGAACCACTTGACCATAAAATTGTAATCCTTATAAGACAACGACAATGACAAATCTCAAAATGAAAACAGATGTCACGCTGGTTTTCTAGTGGAGCAATTCGTAAAATTCTTTCAAAGATGCATTAGCTGCAAATGGTGAGAATTATTCCTCTGCACATGTACTTCAGTCCACGTATGTTGCACCAAGGCATAACGATTGCTTATACAGTGGCATAAATAGTTATGAAAGGTAGGTTAGTCTTACAAAAATCGTCTGCTCAGAGCTCTTCCGTATGCAGCTACCCAAGCTGTGAGATAAAACGCTGAATCCACCAGCAGACGGTAACTTCGGATCCAACTGGGACGTTTGCTGCTCTTCTGACTTGGTCAGAAAAACGAAAATAACGCCGGCGTTCAGCGTGACGAAACGTTGGAACTAAATAAGAAAAGAAAAATTGAGGACGAAGCCAAGGTGAATCGTCTTGCGGTCATCGAAGTCTTCCCTTTCTGTTTTCTTCTCTTATATCTTTTCTTTTTCTGCCTATTTTTCTTATGGATTCCTTTATTCTCAGTTTCCGGTCCTTGCAAACATTGTCAGTCAAGCGTGACACACGCAACCCTTGCAACATAAAGACACCACCTTCGTCAAACTGAAACTACCTCTTTTAAAAGACGTATACCGGAACGTTTAAGACATGCAGAGGAGGACATTCGTGTTTTCATTCATTTTCACTTTTTTTTTTTTTTCTAAGCATATAAATTCGACATTTTTCATTCTTGTGCTTTGTCTCTGTCCATATGCAATTCACAACGTTGTCAACACGTACTGCATCTTTTAACAATGCCATCATCAGTTTGTTAAAGATGTTTTTTATCCTTGTATCTTAAGAGCATTTTTTATTATTCAAATTGGCTAAATTTAAAATATATAAACATCAGGTGGTTTAAATTTTTTCTATATTCAACCAAGAATTTAAGATAACGTTCTATTATTATAAGTATAAATTTTCTGGATAGAAGTCTTTTAAAAATATGTCATATATGTGTCCTCACCTTTTTTTACCCCATTCTAAGACAAGCCTTTTTCTAACTCATCTTATTTATTTATTTACCAAAAGATTGATAAAAAAACGCTCTTCTACAAGGATAAGAATTTTGATCTTCTGAAGTTTTGAATCATCTAACGGAAGAGATAAAATGTCTATTCGAAGATTGAATAAATGTTTAGAAAAGATGTCATACCCAGTAGCGCCGACTTCATGGGTTCGAGACACTTTTTGCACCCTCAATAATTTTGTTGTGGGTTCCTCGAACCCATAATATTTTTGCTCGTGGGGAAAATACGCATACAGAAATACATGCACGAAGTTTTTCGTCATCAAGTCTTCAATATTTTCATTATTTATACCCTGTTCACTGCACCTTTTATAAAAGCAAATTTTTCGTTTTGTCTGGGTTCACACAAAATATAAAGTTCAGTCTCTAGCTCTACATACAGGGACGAAAACCTTTAGCGATCATAGTGATAAAAGCGAAAATATGTTATCCAGCAAGTTAACCCACCCTATGTTTCAACAGCTGGGGGATCCACACTTTTCTTTAATTTTATTACATTTTACTTTGTTTTGCCTCCCCCAAGCACTCCTAGAGCACCTGGGGAATCTAGCTTTCATTTTAGCTAACTTCTTTTTAAAGACAGACGGAAGGGGTTGCTTGTTTGAGTATTTTGGCAGCAATCGTAAAACTATAAATGGTGTATACATTTAGGGGGCATTACATACTAAAAATACATTTGTCAATAGATAAATATATTTAAAAAAATATTAGGCATAATAAATGTTAATAGAGGATGACTGCAAAGGCTAATAATGACAAAATAAGACGAATTAACGCAGTTTTCTTTTTTATTTAATGGAATTGTTAAAAGTTTTCAGAAAAAATCTTTCAATCCTTAAATAAAACAAAACTGCGTTATTGGTGTAATTCTATCCCTTCACAGGTTGACAATGAGTACGCAAATTTTATAAAAGTTATATTCACATAAAAACTTACAGCTAACTCCTAAACTTTTAACCTTCTGACTCCTTGGTAAAATTGAGAATTCGTGTAAAAATTATAACTGCAAGAATATATTAACTATATTAAACCTATAGTAAACATTGAACAATTTCATTAAAAAAAACCATCATATTTAAAAAATAATTTTTTTTCTCTAGAAGGGGAAGTTTTGAAATACAGTCAAATTCGGTTATAGCGACATTCTATAACTGATATTTAATTCTACACAAGTGAACCGTTGGCAACTTCATAATTTTGACATTATAGCCAAGCTATGACTACAATCGAAATCGTTATAACCGAATTCGTCTGTAATGTATTTTCGGAGATAAATGTTTATTATTTTATTGGAATGTCAAATGCTGTTTAAAAAACAAAATTTTGATTGCTTTCGTTATATGTCCTTGGTTATTCTTATATTATTGTCTTCTTATCTCAGAATTAACAAAAAAAATAAAGAAAAATTGCAAGGACTTAAGAAAGAACTTGAAATATTTCCGTAGATTCCATTTTCCAGTTTCCGGTGTTACAATATTTGTAGATAGAGTCGTATGCTCGCATACAGTACTAAGGTTAACTGCTTACCAATACAATGGATGTCAAAAAAGTGTCGAAACTTGGCAATTATAACACCTGTCTGTCGATTCAAAAATGGGGAAGCGGACTTCTGACGTGTTTTTGACCTACAATATAGCGGATGTCAAATAGGAAACACTGAAGTGAGAAAACTCTGACGACAAAAGTGAGATAACATCGCGACAGAAAAGAAAAGGTCTGTGTACATAACTCATCAGCTGAAATCTAAATGCAGATGAGATGCAAGAGATAAAACTTCCATTATTCTTATCATTATGTCATTGTTATACAATGGAGCACCGTTTTACGTCTTTCAAAGCATCGTCTCAAAACGACGTATGAACCGAAAGACGTATAACCGAAAATCAAGTCGTTGTATAAAAAGGATTCAGAACCTTAGTTAATCGACGTATAGATCAGAAATGTATAAATGGTGCTCTACAATATTCTTCTTCTTCTTCTTATTATTATTATTATTATGCATGTGGGCAGTCCATGTTCTTTTGACGATTGGAGTCAGAGGCAGACTGGGTCCTTCTTTCAAAGGGCGCATACCTTGGATTTTCGGAGGGCGCAAGTCCTTGCCTATTTGAAAGCGTGAGTTCTATCGCAAGTCCTATCGCCTTGAGGGCGCACCGGCCCGTGGGCCGGCGGCCCAGTCTGCCCCGATTGAAGTTAACCTCTAATATCGGATCCTTCCCAAAGCCCCTCTGAGATATGTATGTATTGGGCAGGGCAAATTGGGAAGGGTGGCCGCCCGAGGCGAAACTGTAATCCCAGCCCCCCTGAGATGTAATTAGTATTTTCTTAGGATGTGAGCAATCCCAAGCAAAGGGCCAGCTCCTAGATGGCAGGGATGGGCGAACCAAGCATCCTTCCCAAAGCCCCTTTGAGATATGTATGTATTGGGCAAGGGAAATTGGGAAGGATGGCCGCCCGAGGCGGCACTGTAATCCCGAACCCCCTAAGATATATAATTAGTATTTTCTTAGAGTGTTAGCAATTCCAAGCAAAGGGCCAGCGCCAAGGTGGCAAGGAGGGGCGAACCAAGCATTCGCCTTGAACGGCAGATTTTTATGGATGGCACACACGAAGTGAGGTTATTATAAAAAATTAAGCAGTTTTAGGGCGGCAAAACACGTGTTCGTCCTGAACGGCATAATACGTACGTAGCACCGGCCCTGTAGAAGCAAAGAGATCTTGCGAAATTGGTGTAGTGTATCTTATCAATTACAATTCTAATTTATGGTACCTTATTAATTCCAATTTATTGTACCTTCTCAATTCCAATTTATAGTATCTTGTCAATTCCAATACACAGTATCTTGTCTTATCAATTATATATTTTCCAATACATAGTATCTATATATATTTTCCAATACATAGTATCTATATATATTTCCAATACATAGTATCTATATATATTTCCCAATATATAGTATCTCATAGCATCTATATATATTTCCAATACATAGTATCTATATATATTTTCCAATACATAGTATCTATATATATTTCCCAATACATAGTATCTATATATATTTCCCAATACATAGTATCTATATATATTTCCCAATATATAGTACACTACGCCAATAAACGTTGATTTATATTGTTGTTTGATTTAATCTGCGTAGTGTTCGATTTATATAAATATAATATCTTTTCAATTTCAGCTGTGTTAATGTAGAATTCGAGTTTCATTGGGTTTACTTCTAGTGCGGCTATTACAATAACGACAAATTTTTTCCGACAAATTTTTTCCCCGTAGCCCTTCAATTTCAATATATAAATCTTTATACAGTAGAACTTCCACATATCGAACTTCTGTATAGCGAAAATATCTAAACATTTAAGTTTTTGTAAATCCTGGTGGTTATTACATAGAAAAAAAATCTATTCCTGTATATAAAAAAATTATATGTCAAATTTTTTGAAGAACAAATCGGGATTTTTTATTTGTTAAACTTTTAAAACGTCATAGTTTCCTAATCACCGAAAATGTTCCGGACGATGTATTTCACAGATTTAATAAGTGTGAATGCTTTATGTTGAATCATCATCGAAATTTGTTATGTAGCAAGATATTTGAAATTTTTTACCACTAGCGTATTCAGGGGTTGATGGGATTGTAATTCCCCTTGCGATGAATCTTTGTATATATAAAATTGTAGTATGATTGTGACATGTAGTACCTTCTAATGTAATATACATGAATACACATATCTAAATGTATATTAACTTGGACAAAGTTAAAGTTGTAAAGTAATATCACACAAGGTAATAAAACCAAGTAAATTAAAATAGTAGAAACATCTCAGAATAAAAAATGCAATTGGAGTAGTAAAACGTGAAGGGGAGTAAAAGATTAAACAATACCAAGAATTTTGTTCTTCATCAGAGACTGCACAAAATCCCTGTTACATTTTTTCTTGTTAATTCTTGCTTTTCCTCATTTAGATGAACATAATTTGTACATAATAGGAATCGTATTCACTTATTTATAAAGAAGATTACATTAATTACGAAAGTTACCTCCAAATACAATAGTCTACACCAGGGTTGTCCAACCGTTTCGAGCAGCAGGCCATTTAAAAATTTCTCACGGATCTAGCGGGCCATCAGTTTCAGAAAGTTTCATAACAAAAATCAGAGTTTCTTCCGGCTATTTCTTTTTTCACCTACAATATGGAAGGGGGTTCCCCATACTGCCTTCACGGTTTTTCTTTATTTTTGAAAAAAAAATCTAAAATTTTTGTTTGGGAATTTTTTTTATTCCAAACAGTTGTAGGCAGGCCACATTAACACTGTTGTGTGTGTATATATATATATTAACACTGTTGTGTAACAGATTAACACTGTTGTGTGTGTATATATATATATTGATCTATTTTCTTTTTAAATTCTAATAAACATATTCCTTTCGTAAGAAATGATAGCATACAGAGCTGTTGGCATAATCGATAATGTTATAAAACATTAGTTTGCGTTTTACGGTGACGGTTTTACATTTGTGTTTTATGGCTAAGCTCCCACTTCTCGTAGCGAAGGCTATATTTGACTCCCAATAACTTGGTTATACGTTTAAGTGTGTCGTGGTCTAGAGGCCAAGTTAAGCTATCCGTGGAACTTTTAAAATATAAAGAAAATAATTGCCGGAGCTTTGATTTTTGCTGATGTTCCACTCGATTCGATTTTGAACACATTTCTTTTGTTCTTCCATGATTTTCTTCTTGTATTCTCTCAGCGGCTATCATACCATTCATTAATGTCACGGCGCTCATCACAAAACGCAGGAAAATCCTTTCATGTTCTCAGTGCGTTGTAGTGTCACCTTGAACCAAAACTGTACTAGTAAGAATAAGCAATAACGCTATAAAAAATTATGAATCAGCTTCTTTTACTCTCAAAAGAAATCCATTGTCTAAAGATTTCATTTTATTATGAAATATATTCTTTTTTCAAGCAACAAAATGACGTCGTAACGACTTCGGAAAGATATCTCTGACTCAAATTGTGAAAATTATTATGATCGAATCTGTGAATTATTATGCACATCTTCAAATGACGGGAAAAATCATTCAATTTAATGAACGGTTTTTCACAACTCTGCCTAACTATATGGCGTCACAAAGACGTCTTGCTCCAACGACTCTCAAATACCTATTCCACTTCATTCCATCGATGAATAAATCGTCGCCAGTGTTATCGCTAATTAAAAAATTAAAAATTTTGATTTACGTGGACCTGATTATAATGATAGCTTTGAAAATATATATAATTAAAGATCTTCAATTTCAACATGCGCTTCCCAGTGATCCAATGGTTACTGAAGCGGATTTAAAGTGGTACAAGTGGTTCCGCCTCACAGGGCGCCGAGCCAAAGGGATCAGCAAATGGTATAATGACCCCGACGTGCAGGTAAGTTCAAATCCAATCTAATTACTCATTATTAAGTAGATTACAATAAAGAAAATGCATACAAGTTCTAAAATATAATAATTATGTTAAAGACCTATTTCAATCAAAAATAACTGAAGAGCTGTTATCTTCTGCAGCCACAGCCGACGAGAAGGTGGGAAGCAGGGGCCCGGATGAATTCTAGCGGCCCGCACTGGCAACGACCTATGCTGTGGGGGCCCGGTCCAGGTAAAAGGTCATAGGGTGCCCGTCGAAGTAAGAATGGGGGTACGGGCGCCGTTATCCGGAGACAGGGGGAGCCATACCCCTCAATGTTGGCATTAGTGTTACATATCCTCCTTCAATTTCAAACAAAATGCCTTTTAATGGTATATTGACACCCCCAATATTTTCATGACATCGGCGCCAATGCCTGAGGGCCCGCGTTCGTTCTCGGCGCCAATGCCTGAGGGCCCGCGTTCGTTCTCGGCGCCCCTAGCTGCAGCTGTTCTCACTATTCCAAGTGATGTCTCTGGTATATTAGACATAATACAAATGATGCAGAGGTAAAGGCTCGAATGTCACCTGTCGTTCTGTAAATTTAAATAATTCTGTACTTTTTGTTGTAAATTATTTTCTCGCTACTTTCAAAAATATTTTATGAAGGCTTACAATAATAAATTTTTAAAACTTAGTTTTAAATACTATTTAATTTTCTTACAAACGCATTACGCAATTTCTGTGTAAATTATCCTTTACTACGATGTGTTTAATTGAATTATTGTATATGAAGTGAAAAGGCCTTTTCTAACAAAATCACAGCATGGAAAGAATTGCAAGTTGGAAATTAGGGAGCTAAAACATCATCAAAATGGATAATCTTATTCAACTATACAGAAGATTAATGCCTAACAAACTAATACGAGACTAACCTGTTCTTGATTCGTTGGTTTGTTATTGGAATCTCTGTAGAAAAAATTCCAAACTATTGACTTTTAAATGGGGATCACAGACTTTTATTGAAAATAAAATGAGGATTAATTATACACTGTTTTTTACTTAAACGTAAATACACAGATTCAAGTTAATTCGCTGTCGCTTCAGCAACAGCGAGATAGAATTGAAGCGAAACGAGGCAGCCAGCAGCGTGGCAATTCAAAACTCATGGGACCTCAAGTGACTTTAAAAATTATATGTTGTAGCTTTGGAGAATATAAAGTGTGTTTATTATCCAATGCAGGGGTTGAGCTCCCATTTTCTGCGCCGCTGGTCAGCATCACTCCCGCCGGAAGGAAAGACGACTTCAGACGAACATATGCAACTCACAAGGGAAGGTCGGAGGGTGGACGACGCGGATTTTAATGACATTAGGTCATTTGAAAGCTCTCAAAAAATTATTAGACACATATTCGGGAATTTTTCAGACTGGCCATAAATTTAAGTGTTATAGGACCGAAGAGAGCAAAAATGGGACTATTTTCACAAATTTTATAATGTCATGTTTTCAAAAGTATTGATTTTTTTTTTTGTTGTTGTTGTTTTTCAGAGACTTCATTACGTACCTTGTAGAAATCCATCGGATAGGTGTTTTACGTTTTGTGGAGAAGTAACTTCTTAATAATGTTTTTTAAAGGTCATAAAACGCACGCGGAAACGAGTAGTACAGCGCAAGAATTCGCCAACTTGTTGGCTGCTTGGCGAATATAATATGTTGCATTTCTTTTTCCTGTATACTTATGGTATGATAATGACATAAAAATAACAAAAATTGTGATGGTTGAAGGAGTTAAAGTAATAAAGGAAAATCGAGATTTATATCATTAGAAGGAAGGAACATAAATGAAATTGAACTTTCTGCATTTTTATTTAAGAAAGGAGAAATCTATTTATTACAATTTTTATCGAATATTACGATTTTTAGCAATCAATTGTATGAAAATCCCAAATCATGAAAAATATGAATTTTTCCTGCAGTGGCTGGCTGCATCGAATAAAAGGAGAATTTTTACAATTAGGTATTTTATCACAAACATTTCCTGTGAATGTGAAACACATTTAGCGGACATTTAAAAAATCAGGATTTTCGTCTTCTGATAACCCAGATGTAATCCATGCTATTGATCATGGGTTGAAAAATATCAGAACACATTTGGAAGTGTATCAAGGACTGTAATTGGATAATATTATTTCGAATTTTTAATTCAGAACCATGAGCAGATATTTTAAAGTATCGACATATTTCTCGCGCTATGTACTTTATTTCTCTAAAAAAAAGCGATCTAAAAGTTGGCAAATGGGAATTGTCTGTTCAGAAATAATTTTAACTACCCCATCTGGCTTCCCCCAATGCTACACCTCTTTTCAAAAATCTACAGATTTTTATGAACACTACAAGAATTGCACAAAAGGACAAAATTTTCAGTTACATTTTTTAAAAAGTGCTCGTCCAAAAATTGCTCAAATAGGGTTATCTTTAATTTTCTCGATGAGCTACGAGTTATAGTTACATTTGTCGCTTTAAACAGAGAAGATTGGATTCTTTTTCCAAATTGGCTTGTGCTTTCGTGTAAACATAAAAACGCATCACCAACAACTTTGCCATCGGCATTTATTAAATATTGAACGGTGTACGAGTGAGTACACTGATTAGTTGGAGATGATGCACAACCCAATGTTATTTTTTCCCCTCGGAAACAAAGCGTTCGACTATCTGTTAATTCGTCATTGAATCCGCATTGATCAGTATTAAATATACAAAGGGGAGGATATGTTTTAAATAATTTTATCACTTCTGTTTAAATTTTCTTTTTAAAAATTTCTGTTAAAATTTTGTTGCAGTGTTTCGGATTATTTCCGGAAAAGTTACTAGTTTTTTCGTTACAAGTTTTGTTACCTTCCTAGACGTTATGCCATGACGTTTACAAAAGTCCTTTACCCATGTGTTTGAGGCAAGAAACTTTAATTTAGGGAAACGTAAAGAAGTTTCAATTGCCCATTTCCGAATATCGAAACCATGTATAACTCGTAGTTTTTTGCCCATAATTTCCATAAATTTCACCAAACTTCCATTTCGATTGCTTTATACATATCGATTAGTGACCCTCTGTCTACTTTATCCTTTTTAAAACGCAGATATGTTTTCTGATTAGGCATTTTTTTACAGCCCTTTTTGATTAAAGTGTCCCATTTCCAGGTTGGATGAGTTTCTTTAATAGCGACCATATGCTCCTTATCGTTTATACTTATATAACCAGGCTCACATTTTATTTATACCCCATTATCATCATGTATAGAATAATGTTCGATCATTTTCGGAAATCTCAATGACTTCTTCATCATCTTCAAGTTGTGGTTTTATTAAATAATTTTCCAACACACTAAAAAGTTCCACAGCTATAGCTTTTTCACAATCGGTGATATCACTGGACATGTTCAAGAAATTTGAATACGTTGCTTCAGATATAGTTTTTACAAATGATGAGTAACATTAATTGCATTTATGAGCAATAAATCCATTTTAATGTATAAAGCGAAAATCAGTAAACAGGAAAAAAAAAGTTAATTTGCCAAAAATTCAATTTTCTGTGGTTTTCTGCAGAAGCTAAACTTTAGCTTAATATTAAAAGAACAAGATATATCACAAAGATTTAAATTATAAACTAATAAATTTTAAACAAGTATAAAAATATATGTTGAATGCGAAGTCAAATTTTTTTAAATACGAAACTAACAATTTATTATGCGTACGATATATAAGAACAGTTTAAATGAACTGTCATGCAACACTCCCGAATGTGTCACTTTCTAATACTACCTTTGAAAATAACTGGTTATACTACACTAGCAAATGCGCCAAGCGGCCAACAAGTTCGCAAATGTGCCAAGCAGCCAACAAGTTGGCGAATTCTGGCGCTGAGCTACTCGTTTCCGCGTGCATTTTATAACCCTTTAAAAACATTATTAATAAGTTACGTCTCCAAAAACCGTGAAACGCGTATCCGATGGATTTCTGCAAGGAACATAATGAAGCAAAAAAAAAAATAAATATTCAATACTTTTGAAAATATGATATTATAAAATCTCTGAAAATAGTCCCATTTTTGCTCTCTCCGGCCCTATAACACCTATATTTATGGCCATTCTGAAAAATGCCCGAATACGTGTCTAATAATTTTTTGACAGCTTTCAAATGAGCCTAATGTCATTAAAATCCTCGTCGTATACCCTCCGACCTTCCCTTGTGAGTTGCATATGTTCGTCTGAAGTCGTCTTTCCTTCCGGCGGGAGTGATGCTGACCAGCGGCGTAGAAAATGGGAGCTCAACCATTGCATTGGATAGTAAACACACCTTATATTCTCCAAAGCTACAACATATAATTTTTAAAGTCACTTGAGCTCCCATGAGTTTTGAATTGCCACTCTGCTAGCTGCCACGTTTCGCTTCAATTTTATCTCGCTATTGATGAAGCGACAGTAATTAACTTGAATCTGTGTATTTATCTTTAAGTAAAAAACATTGTATAATTATTTAATTTACATTAATTTATTTATATTTTATAATTTATATTTAATTAACATTAATTTGTATAATAGTGTGTATAATAATGTTTCGAGAGTTTTCAAATGAGCCTAATGTCATTAAAATCCGCGTTGTCCACCCTCTGACCTTCCCTTCTCAGTCGGCTCTCCTTGCGGTGTGAACCATCCACCGCTGGCTGAATCGATACTTTCCATCGTAAAAACATCTCGCCATCGTGCTTTGCTAGTATGCAACTATCTTATAAAACTATTAATTAATCGGTCATGAGACAATTTCCGGAATCCGAGAACGGAATAACAGATAACTCAACTCACAAAAACAACTGGTAGACAATGGCGAAACAACTGCTAACTCGCGATTGCAATCGAACATTTCGATGTATCTCTCTACGAATGTATCGTTGAGTCGATTGCGATTCTTTCGATTGTAAAAACATTTCGTGATGGCACATCGCTATTGGGAAGGGGATAGCATTGGCGTACGAAGAAGGATGTTGATGGGGGTTGTAACCCCCCCCCCTCCCATTGAGCCTATAACCCCCTTATAAACTTTCTGCGTACGTTGATGATGGACAGGGATTGGCAGAGAAGTGGCGAATCCTCTAAAATGTCTAAGGGCCCGTAAATTATGTCCCCAATACTGTTTCCTGTTTCCCGATATTTTCTTCAAGCTGATGCTCCTGTTGATCTTTATTAACATCACTAATCTTCATCTGAGATATTACTGTCTTCAATTCACGCGCACGCCATCTGTTGGGGAGAATAAAAATCGTTTTATATTTCGTATGAAAGTCAAACTCACAAATATTTTATTTTTTTAAATCAACGAATTTTGGGAACACGCTCTTGAAAAAGAGCCACTTTATTCATTTTTGTTGAATGTGTTCTTTTATTCAGATTCCTTTCAACCATTTACGAAATCCGAATGGGCAGAGCTCGACCATCGACCAGAAACCCAAGAACCGCACTTCACAACAGGGGCTTACCCAGGATTCATAAACTGGGGGAGGTGTTCAAGATTTTTAGGGTGTGTGTGAACTAGATTTCATTAATTTATTTTCATTAAACACATTGTGTGTTCAAGATTTTTAGGGGTGTATCAAAAGATCTGGAAGGGTGTTGCGGGGAGGTGTATAAATCCCTGCTTCACAAGTCATGAGTTTTCCTTTAAAATTTCTTATTTTGGATATTCAGATCTATCGATTAGTAAAATCTCTCAAGCATTTGTAATAAATAAGATTGAAAAATAACGCTTTAATTTAAAGAAACAACAACTCTCTTCAATGCGTGGACCTACTGGGCATATACGTAACTTCGGCGGTGATTCAATTTCAGCAATTCATAATCGCAACCGATGTCCCATCTTGATTTTTGCCAGCTGATGAAGTGACAGCTGGTTTGCGGTGTTTTATTAGCAACAATTTTATGTAAAAGTGTAGATCTTTAAAAAGTTTACTTTAATTTTTTAATGATAACAAGATGATGAACCCAGAGCCGGGTAATGTGCCGAGCGCAGGCAATCATCCTCAACAAACTGCCAATACAGATGAACCATGGTGGTTGAAACATGCTACTCGCATAGTTGGCACTGGAAGCTCTTTAGGTAAAATCATTTAAAAAATTTCATTATTTATAAAATTTATTCTCTTTTTTTATCCCTAAATATATTATATTTTTCAATTCGTTTTATTTTTAAAATCGTGAAGGGAGGTGTGTAAGAGCCCTTTAACTTTTTCTTCCAAAAATAGTTTACTGCTTGAATTAAGTTAGTAAATTTATCAAACTGTGTTACTAAATTTTTCGTACAGGTCTGATAATGTTTGACTGTACTGCAGAAGATTATATGCACGTAATATTGACATGGAGTTACATTTTTTCCATGGGCTCCTACGGCGTAAAATTATTGGAGGAGGGGACAATATACCAGTAGAAGGCATTTTGTTTGAAATTGGAAGGGGACATGGAACCCTAATACCAACATTGGGGGGGACGGGACCCCCCCCCGCTAACGGCGCCCGTGATTTCTTAACTAATATGCATGCATAGTTGCATGGCCTCCATAAATCCAAGACTCGCCCCCCTCCCTCCATCAACTTGCATATTTAATCAACGTGTACAACTGGCCAAAAACAGAGGGCGCACTCATGGGGGAGTTAAGGGGCAGAAGCCCCCCAAAGCTGGATTTTAGCATAGAAGATGCTTCAAAATAACAAATATTTTACAAAAAATTCATTTTTAGCATGGTCATCAGGCTTGCTGCTCCATCGGGTGGTTTGTACTCTCTTTAAGCGTTTTTTTGCAATATTGGATACATTTGACTCGGAAGATTCTAATGTTTGCAACAATATTGAGTGAAGCTTGTGACTTGACATAAATGTGTGTAAATCTTCAAGGATTCGAAATAAATCTTCAATCTTGGAGCAGAGTTTAACAGATTTTTCAATGACTAATGAAAATCTATGTGCAGTACACCAGGTGTACAATGCACATTTAGTCTTTTAGAATTAGTGATCTTAGATCATTGTACTGTCCGCTCAAATTTCCAACGCCATCCATGCTTTGCCCAATAAGACGATTGCCATCAATTTCAATGGAATCCAGTGTTTCTACCACTTTCATTTTCAATTTTTTTCCACTTGTATCAGCAGTAGTAGTAAATACTTGAATGAGTCGTTCAACAGCTTTGGGATTTGTCCGTTGTTAAACTCAGTGTACCGAAATATGACTTCTGTTGCCTCTTTTTTACTGATATCCTATGTAGAATCGAGGATCATTGAGTATTTTGCAGCAAAAAAGTCCTTCCCAAAAATTTCATGACGCAAACCTCGTGACAAACCCCCTCTGTGGAGGGCTCTGCATAGTTGATATTATATATATATATATACATTACATTGCAAAATCTAATAAGTGATTATAATTACTAACAGTAAGGCCTGGAATTATCCAACTCGTGGAAGAAAAATCGGGATAAAATTTCTTAAACATATCATCCCAACTGAAAATTAGCATTTGCCCTTTATAATCCTTTCTGTAACAAGTTATTGATATGCTTAATGAAAGAAAGTTAATATTTTATTGTAAGTGTAATACAATGTGATTTCTCCTTCGAAATGTAACTAGTGCGCTAAATGAGTTACAAAGAACAGCCATTACACAATTTCCTGTACTCTGCCTCTGTTGTTATTGAAAATAGTATACAATAATACACATTCGGGAGCTAATACTTGTTTCAAGTACTTCCAAAACTAAAGTTTAAATTCAGGCTTTAGTGTTTCCAAAACTCAAACCTAGATCATATGCATAGTGACTAGCTGCCATTGCTTGTTACTGAGGAGTACTACTCCATACGACATGGGTGCTGTAACCCTCAGATGAAATTCTTGTGGGTAAAAATACATGTTTATCCCGTCACTAAAGGTAAATTCAACTTTTCTGAATATTATGCACGCTTGTATTGAGTACCATTCACCCATTTTAATATTCAGCTATCTACTCAAGAATCTAACAGTAACAATAATAAGTTGGTGGGGGGGGGAGTCAAGCCCCCACTAGGCATTCACTAATTCGGGTATTATCTGATTCAACACTTTTAATATTCAGGCAGCTTTTGAGAGTCTTAACAATATTGAGACTTGGGGGGGTGGGTTAGATCAAGCACCTACTAGGCATCCACTGTTCAGGTACCTGATGTGTATTTAACTACTCAAAAGTAAATATCAGCTGCCATGATCGATCAATGTATGGAAAGAGACTCGTCTCTATGTTTTAATGTCGGAATTTTTTGGAGGGTAGTCTTTCGATCAATCTATCACTACAGATGACAAAACGTTGATGCTGAGAAATGCAGACACAAAAAAAAAAAAGATAAATACCGGGCTTCTCCTGGTAACTGCACTGTGGCACGTGAGGGTTTTTTCACCGATTGCCAATAATTATTTCAAGTACATTCGATATAAAACTTTATAATTAATTATTTTAACAGAAAGTTAGAAATTAGTGCTTAAACGTTTAGGATCCAATCAAGCACATTTCGTGAATTTAGTGCAATATAAAGGCAAAAATTGTCATTCAGAATATGAGAATTTCTTAGAATATTATTTTTGTTTTATTATTAATAAAACATTAAAAATGCAAATAATGTCCAGATTTTTCTGCAGACCACCAAAATTTTCTCGCGGACCACCGGTTGGCGACCGCTGCCCTAGATGAGAGATTTAGATGGAAAACTGGTGGTCCTGTTACATCATGATCTTAGCCATCTTCATTCCGCAAGGCACAAACAATGTACATTTTTGCAATTTGGTACTTCAGTGTACAATGTACCATGGGTGCCGACAGCATAAAAATGTTGGGGACGGGACAATATATTTGAAATTGAAGAGGGACATGGACCCTTAATGCCAACATTGGGAGGATGGGTTCCTCCCCCTGCTAACATCACCGGTGCAATGCTCTAATAAATAACATCAACCACTAATTACAATTATCAAAAGCACACCATCTCTCTTCCTCTCCAAGGTTGCTGAAATTCAGAGAGTAAAATATATTGGTGTAAAATCAATACTATAATATACAGAGAAGTAACAGATAAGTGATTTAGCTGAGTATTCGGTGAACTTTGGAATGGAATATACCGAATATTCGGCAGCTGAATATCAACCTCCTTTAAAATTCATTATTTAAAAAAAAAAAAGGTATTTGTCATATTTTAAATTGAGAATAAAAAATTAAAGCCAATTTTTTAAACCTTTTTATAATTATACTTATATTGTTTATATGCTATACATGGTTTTGCATAAGGGTTTTTTTTTTTATGAAAAAAAGTTAAGGTATAGCTCAACAGTTAGTTAAAAGTACTTTGTTTGTAAGATTATGATATCTGAATACATTACTAATACACAATTTTATCTGTAGGTAATAGCAGTAACATTTTGAGTCTGAATTACGAGATCCAGTTACCATAATGAAATAAACTTTTAACTGTCTTTAAAGCTTTTTGCGTATAAAATATTACAAACTCATTTAATTACTCTGTTTATGCTTTTTTATCTTTGATGTAAATTAGCATATTGATTTTTGATGCAAGTAGTGTTATTGCATATTTCCAATTAGAATGTTATTTTTCTCCTGTTAATCCAGTGGTATCCTTGTCTTTCTCCTGTATTCGAAGAAAAACGTAACCTTCTTAAGAAAAACTTACCCTACTTAATCCCTTTTCCTTCCTTCTCATACATTAACCTGCTCCGCTTATTATTATGTATACAAGAATCTTTCTTTTTTTTTTTAAGTAAGTCAATCTCAGGGAGGCTTTTAGTGTCAACCACTTATTTGATAATTATTCTATTTTGAAAGTGATGGGGGTGGGGTGAAGGGATCTTGGGCATGTCATTGATTAAAATCAGTTTATATACTTTTAAGTAACTCCATAGTATGATATAGTTGAAGGTGTTTTGCAATTATTTAAAGGTATTTTTGTAATTTTTTAAAGATATTTTGTAATTTTTTAATATATTTTTATCACTTATTAAAACGGTGTATTTTTGTAAGTGGCAGATGTAACAAAATGACACATTTCACAGAAACTAATTTTTTTCAAATTTTAACTAGATCTTTTCACGCTTTAGTTCCATGTTAGCTATTTGGCATTCCAGCCAAATGCTAACTTAATATTCATTGCATTTGTATTAATATAATATGCAAATAACAGAAGAATGAGAAAAACATTTCGTGTTCTTGTTTGCTTTTTCTTGGTTTATTTTATGGTTCATAGGTTTTGTGGCAAGTTTTCCTGTTATGCATGATGAATTTTCTGAAAACATTAAGTAAAGCACGCCCAGTTACCCGTGCAAGCGCGGTATGGCAGCTGTCAGTTCCGCAAGAATACCATATTTAGAACATTCGTATTTTGAACTTTTAATTTTATTTTTGCTCTAACAAATAAGCAGTTTGTTAATATATATATATATGTTAGTAGCTTTAATCATACATTAAGAAAATACAGGCATATGTATCTATTACAATGTGGAATCATGCGCCAGCTAAAATTCACAAGTTTAAACCAGGGTTCGAAATTAGCGGGTGCACTGTGCACATGAAATTTTATCCATGCATGTAAATTTTGGATGCACACAGTGCACCTAACTATTCAAAACTATGGCTATATTTTTCAAGAATAGTGAACTACGGAATAATTTTATATAATTTTCTCAATGTGTCTGCATTTGCTTTGAATTTTTTTTTATTACATACGAATGTTAAATTATTTTGAAAAGTTGCATTTTGTTGTAGTTTACATGCTTAAATATAGTTGCTACACTTACATTTTACCAGTTTTAAAAGTTGAGGGCTACTTTCAAATCTGTTAGTTACTTGTACAGCTAACTAGTATTTAGTGCACCTAAATCTCAAGACTTTGATGCACTTGTGCACCTGATTTAAAAAGTTAATTTTTATCCCTGGTTTAAATATATATATAGTGTGTAATTTAAAGATCAAATATATAAATATGAAAAAAAAGACCATCTGCCTTACGGCAAGGGTTGAAATTAACTTTTTAAATCAGGTGCACAAATGCACCCAAGTCTTACGACTTACGTGCATAAAATACTAGTTAGGTGTACAAGTAACTAAAGAATAGAAAGTAAACCTCAACATTAAAAACATGTAAAATGCAAGTGTAGAAATCGTATTAAAGCATGTAAGCTAAAAAAAAAATTAAAAACTCACTGTTCTTGAAAAATAAATTTAAGTAGCCATAGTTTTGAATAGTTAGGTGCACTGTGTTCACCCAAATTAAAAATTTACATACAGGGGTAAATTTTCATGTGCATAAGACACCTGTGCACCCGCTAATTTCGAGCCCTGCATTACGGTTGCATGCCAAATCCTCTACCAATTGAGCTACTGTCTGTGCTATTTCATTTGATCTTTCAATTACATTATATAGACTATAGTCTGCTCTGCTTATATAAGAATAAAACCTATTAGAACCAAAAGTAGTCTCATAGGATCAATGTTAAATAAACTTCTCCATTTTAAAGAATAATCTTCACAGGTAGTCCCAGGAAAATCAAATAAAAAGTTGACATTCTTAGTAACAGGGTTATCCTTAAACCAGTTCGACTAATACAACTGAATTGGGCCCTGTGCTATGTGAAAGGGTAACCTTTCCTATCTATGTAAACTCATTGACCAGAAAAAAGTTGTTGGAATTGAATGAAACTTTGTATGTATGAAGATAATGCTTGTATATGTACGTAATTACAATATTAGAGCAAAATTATGTTTATTGGAGAAAACTGTATGAATCAAAGGCAGCTTTAGTACTTCATTGGGCCCTCTCTAGCCTGGATACGAGACAACATGCGGTTCGACATGGAGGCATACAGGTTCCTGGCATGGTATCATGTGACACATTTGTCCACAGGTGTTACAACTGGATCTTTAAATCCTGTACACTCCCACTCTTGTAGCTGGCATCCTAGCTGGTCCCATAAACACTTGATGATAAATCTGGTGATCCCGCATATCAAGGAATTGTCATCCTGGTGATCCCGCATATCAAGGAATTGTCATCCTGGTGGAGGCATTCCTGCTGAACCTTTACTGTGTAAGGGTAAGCATTATCCTGTTGAAAGCCCTTCCATAAAAGGTAATGCATGTGCTAGAAGAATGTCCTGCACATATCCAAGGCCAGGGTGGTTACAGAATCTGGAACATCGGTGTATACAGCAAGTTCTTAAGGGGATATTGTTAGAGCTACAACTCATATATTCCTATGTTAAATATACAAAATTTCATTGCAATGGTGAGTCATAACCCCCATCAACATCCTCTTGCATACACCTGTGTCCCATTATAATTGATGCCAGCACTCACCATTGAGAAACACTAATTTAATGACCAATAACGTTGCTTGTTTCTTAGTTCATGATAGGTAACATTTCACTTCCTTTTCTTTCATATGCTTGTAATGAACCGAAAAAGAAAAAAAAATAATATTTTGTAAAGAATAAAGCCATATGTATGAAAAGTGAAAAAAAAAACAAATACAGAAGCAAAGTTTCTGGAAATCAGGGAAATGTTAGGGAATTTTTTTCCCCCTCGATTCTGTATCCACCCTGATATGTGTGAATGTGAGTTACAGGATGCTGTTATATAATGCAGTATATTAATTGACACATAATGCAGAACACTATTTGGTACACGCACTATTTAAACAATTCTTGTGCTGGCACTGAGGACCCCGTGTTAACCCAGTTCGACTCCAAATCGTGTCAAAAGAAGAAAAGTGCTTATCAAGTGGCTGTTCATGGTAAACCAAAAGTTCTCTTGACCTTAATAGATTTAGGTTCCTCGGAAAATCATAGGTTTCAGCACAACATGATCTTTGCTGTCCTTCTGCTGTAATAATACACAACCGCAAGTTCTGCACTTTTTGGTGCATAATGCAGGATAAGCCTTCTTTATTTATACACATAATATAACCTTACTATAAAAGTTTACCTTTTATATTTTTAATTGGTAAAGCTTTAACTATGTGAATTATTACAATTTACAGTATGTCCTGGGGTGCTTGTCTATTAATGAATGACTTAAAAATTAAGCCTGTGCTGTCAACATAGCATGAACAGCAAAGCTATGTATCAGTAAATAGCATGTATACAATAAACCATTACTGTTTTAGGTGCCAAATGCAGCACAGGCTTGATGTCATATATATTTTTGGGTTGGCCATTAATAGATGTGTTGCCGATCTTCTTAAACTTGGGTTATTGATCTTGATGATAAATATTGTGTTTGTTTATTCTTTGCAGCTGCATTGATTTTAGGTGTTTTTGCTTGCATCACAATATATCCCAAGTGCTTATTGGCAGGAATACTCCAAATGTAAGTATGGTCATCAAACAAGTTGATTTTCTGTATCAATTTTTTTCACGTTTGTGTATAAATTTGTGTACATCTTATAAAACAGAAATGTCGAAATTAGTAATGTATGTTTATTTAATACAAAAGTCTTACTGAAGAACTACAATATTTAAAGGAAAAACGTTTCTGAAAATATTTGAAATTTTAGCCATAGCTGTTCCATTTGTAAAAATTATTAAATATTTAATGTTCAGAGCAGTGGCTCCTGAAATTTTTAATATGGCAAACATTCGTGACATGCCTAACTGTAATGGAAGAGGGTGGGAGGGTTGTAATTTAATGCTTTCTACATTGCTTGTAGTTCTCCAGTTTCACTCTTATCAAGTTACAGCTTTCTGCAAATGTGTCGGTACACACAGTATTGTGAACAATAAACGTGTTGGACCACTATGACTTTCTTCTAAACATGTTGTTCTTACCAAGGTTAGAAAGTTTTTTTAGCTTGAAATCTAAAATATAAGTATATTTTCCATGTATAAGAAATGGATTGTTTTTAATCTTTTTGGTGCGTTACTTTTGAACACTCCAGCCCAGAAATATCATGGGCACGGAAAATAAAAGGCGGAACCTCACCCTGTCATTTTGACGGGAGCGAGAGGGAAGGTGTTAAGTTAGTAGCCACTTTCGTGTGACCACAAAATTCCATATAATTTGCTGTATATTAAATAAACATGATTTTATAAATAAAAAATAACTTCGACTAACTAGTCTTGCATCTTTTATATCCCTAAATGTTTTGTTCTAATTATTACAATTCATTGTATTTGAACATTTTAGCTTATCTAACAAAACCGTCGACAATGCAGCGACCAGGAATTATTACTTTCACACACACACAAAATTAAACGTTACTACTTTTCTGGACTGTACAATTTAATTACGAACAACTAATGAAGATGCAGCACAAAGACAATTATTACTCACAAAAACTACGCGTAGATTATTCGCTCGTGGAGCGAACCACAAAGACAACCTTCGCCGTCGGAGTAACTTCGGATCACGTGAACGACCGAACAAAGGTCAAACCGATTCTTCAGTATTAATATAATGAAAGATAAATCACAGGAGTATGTTTATCAAAAATATTAGCCAGTTTAAATCTTTACGCATAACTAAAAATTATACTAATTTTGAAAAAATTAGATAACACTTATATATAAATGCCTCGAGATTAGGAGGATAAAGACACATTTATTTTTCACACTTTTAATTAGTGATTAAAATTTGTTCGCCTGCTTTTCACTGAATCCGACCACAAGTTAATTACAAGTATGGAATCAAAGTGTTCAATTGAAACTTTTGCATGTTTCGCTACTAGTCCATATTCTGCAGAATTGCACTGAGAAACAAAAAGTGGCAAGTGTGATGGCAACTGAAGGCATATTTTTAATCACCATTCTTCAATATTTAGGCGGCGTACAGCCAGTGGTGACCATAAATTTTAACCTTTATTGGACATGTTCCTCCTTTGGATGTAGTGAGTTAAGGTGCTTTCATTCTTTGGGCTGGAATTTATTCTCTTAGTCATAATGATGGATCTACGTTTCATCCTGCGTAATTAGTCTGTTGAAGTCATTCTTGACACATGACCAAAAGAACCTGTGAGCAAGTGTGCAACTCGTTACTCCTTGTGAAAGTCATCAACAGCAGAGAAACCCACGGTACGGACACTTTTCCCATGTGCAAATGGTCATGAATGGAATTTGCCAGAGACCCCACACTTAGTTTTACTTGTGCTACTAGTTGGCGAATGGTTACCCGGCAATCATCCAAAATAGGGGATCTCTATTGCCAGATGGAGAGTCTTCATCAATGACGAACCGTGGTTGCCCTGGAATGGGAGCCTTTTCCGCTGACGTCCGACCACACTTGAACTAACGATGTCAGTGCTTGACTATGTCATACGATAGTACATCCTCCGTGTAAGTCCCTTTCAGCTCATCAAACTTCTATGGTGTGCGGCTTTTCAAGTACAGGGACCTGATGACTGTTCTGCATTCAACTAGTTTCATGATCATATGTTACTCCATGTTGGCATCTGTTAAAGAGAAATTGTTGGGAATTGAGAGCTCCAAATTATCATGTTACCTATAGAGATATGGTCATGATGCATGCCCAATTATTTTGGCGCAGTATAGCTCAGATGCTCTTGCGCCATAAAAAATCCAAACAAACAAGCATGCCCAATTATCTTCTTACAAAAATTAAGTAGGTCAGTGAAAAGACCTTTATTGAACGACCTTCGTAGTGTGCCGTTGGCCTGAGTTGGACTCCCAGCGATGGCGAAATAAGACACTTACAAGGTATCGACAATTGTTTGTGACAAAATGTTTTTATTATCAACAGTTGTGTAATTGTTCAGTGTGGTTTGGGACTCGGTTCCCCAGGTCTTAAAAGGTTTGGATGCCTTGGGTAACTGTAGGTTCTGATCCGTATGACCTTTGCCCTCCTTGCTGCATGAAATGAACTGCCCCAATAACAAAGTCTTTTGTAATGATTAAATCCGGTCATTTATCGTGGAAACCATGTTCATGTCTAAATATAACTAGATCATTTTAGGTATTTCATGGTTCGTAAACCATCCCAAAATGTCAATCCTATCCCAAATGATAAAATAAGCAATTTATCTAAAAAATGTGTACTGAACAGGAGTGTCACTGGGTGCTCATAAAATTTGGTTCTAAGGACCCACTATGTTCAAAAATGTGGATCCCCAAAATACAAAACACTTTTTCTAATATCAAGTCCTTTCCTTCTATTCCATGTATTTTATGCACTATAGCGCGTCGATGGCACCTCTACTGAATGATCCCCACTTTGTTATACAGTGGATTTCTGATTTAATGACCTTAAGGGGAAAATTTGTAAAAGGGGATTCACGTTTTTTGTATAGACAACTTTTCGGGATCAACATACGCTTGTTTGAAAATTGAAGGTTCCTAAAAACGAGAGTCCACACTGTATCATTACCTTGTTCATTTTTTTACGAATACATTGCATTTTCTGTTTTATGGGATAGATTTATTTTGCTGTTCAGAACTAACGATTATTTTGTTTTCCCCAGGCTCTGTGGTGTAGTAGTAGCGCTGATCGAAGCCCCATGCTTTTGCATGTTTTTAGATTTCGCTCAGGTGCCTAGTGCGTTTTTTGAACGCAAGCCATTTTGGTACAGGGCAGTTCTTTATATTGCGTAAGTGACTTTGTTTTCTTTCTAAATACAAAACTAAATCATCTAATCAATAATTCTTTTTTTGTTAAATATTTAACAGTTGTATCAGTATCTCTTTGTAAAAATAATATTTAAATGCAATTAAGGTTTTACTCAAAGCATGCTATTTAAATACGATATTAAACATCGCTTTTTTTTAATCCCTGGTAAGACCTAAAAAAAAAACCTCCGTAGCTACCAAAGTAATGTGACCTTAACTGTCCTTGTGCTACAGAAAATAAACTAAATTTTTAAGTTAAATTTGTTATTTATTTAAAATATGTTTAAAAAAAGAACTAGCCACCAAAGTAATATGACCTCAACTGTCCTTGTACTGCAAAAACATGAACTAATTTTTTAAGTTAGGTAAATTTGTTACTTATTTCTCAAATATGTAATTGCAGAAATTTTTGAGTATTTTACTGTTTTGTTCACATTAAGTTTTTATTATCTAATCTATATTTTGTATTCTTTGACTAGTCTTTCCATTATGCCTATATCACTGTGTCCTGAATTTTCCACTTTTTTTGGTTCCGGGTTAATATTTGTCGCTGGATGTATGTATGCAGTTCTGGCATTAGGGAAAAAGTAAGCAACTCCTGTATTTGATTGATTGTACTTTAATTAGATCAGTTAATCAAAATTTGATTTAAATTAAATTGTGGTTTATGGTGGTGCAAAGTGTGGAAACCAATGGGAATATTTATAATTAACGTAAATTTATTATGTATTTTTATATGTGGAAAATTAACGTGGATCCGGGGGGGGGAGGGGGGGGCTACACTCCCTGTGGATCTGCCTTGACTTAATCAGTATTATTTTCAAAATTATAAATGGTCTACTTTTCATTAGACTTTTGCAAATATACTGGTATACTTCTGCTTTAATGCTTTCCATGTTTCATGCATTTATATTCGTTTTCAGAGCTTCTTTCGAGGAAATGCGTGTTAAAGCTTCAAGTTCATACAATTTGCTGTCTGGCCCTAAACAAGGTGTTGGTGACGTTGAAGCTGGACAAGGTGGACCCCCGATCAACTCTGAACCTAGAAAAGTGTCTGGTGCCATTTAGAAAGGGAAATTTAAATACAAACGTATATACATTACATAAGGCGCAGTAGGAGTTCAAACAGAAATTATTGTTGTTGTGGATCAAAAAGTGTGTTTTAACCTTATAGAGTTCTTATTTTTGACACTTTACATCTCAAGAATTGCGAATGCATGTTTGTTTTAAAAACAAGAGTTGTTTTTTCTTCTGTGTCCCATGTTTCAACCGATAATTTTGAACTGGGGTTGTAAAACAGTGCTACACTTTTGGTTACTAAAAACATGAAGTTATGACAAAACGTTGGCAGTTTTTGTATCAGTGGTATCTTTCATTGTGATAGTGTTTTTGTGGATGTGCTGTACTATTTTATTTTTCACTTGAATATGCGTATTTTGTTTTTATATATATTTAAGGAAATTTTTAAAAATAATTCTCGAAATACGACACATTCCAATAAGCGAAGCAAAATGTTGTCAATAAAAATGCCATTTGAAACTGATTTAAGAGCATGCACTATTTGGGTTCAAACTAGGATAGTTTTGTTTTTACTTTTTTTTTATATGAATTTATGGGTATTAAAAATGTTAGAGAACGTTGTATGTTAGACTGAAATAAAATCAAAATGACTGACATTGCTAAACTTGTGTGCTAAGTAACAGAGCCAATACAGCTTTTGTTTTTTCATTTTTTCTCATTTGGTTTTGTTTCAGTTCTGTAGCTGTTTTTTCAGTGGGATATTTAATGATGTGACAGAAGAACATTGATTATATTATTATGTTGATCTGTAATGCTGTGTTAATATATATAATTTACAATATATATGCTCTATATATCAGGCAGATATTTTAGTCGGAACGAGTGTGCCCAGAGTCAGGACATTGCACACATTTGTACAAGTCATAAAATGTAGCATTTATTTTAAATGAAACTATGTATCAGTGAGTTAAAGAATTTCATGCAGGTCCACTTTTAGCACTAAGAGAGTTTAAACAAGGAACGCGGAAATCTTGTTAACAGACAAAAGTAATGAACACGGATTTTGTTATGAATTTGAATATACTTATGCATATAAAAGGTGTTTGTAAAATGTTTATCATGCAGAACATCTGAGTTTGGATCTTGCATCTACCAAATGCTCCCGTTTTAATCTATCGATCTGTATATCAAGGTTTTGGCTCTTTAAACCAGTGGTGCACGAAATATTTTTATTGCCGACCCCGCATTTTGTGTTTGTCGCAACCCCTGCTGGACGAACTGTCGTATACTTAAAAAATATGTTATGTACATATTATATACATTTCTTTGAATTTAGCGACCCACCAAAATTTTCTCGCGACCCACGGTTTGTGCACCATTGCTTTAAGTGACAGAGATTTGGATCCTTCAGAAGAAACTTCATGTCCTGGTACAGCTCAGTCTTAGCCATCCGCATATAGTAAAATAGGGTTCCCACTCATCTAGAGAACTTTGGGAACGTGGAATTGTCTGGGAATTTGAAATAGTCTCTAAAAGTCAGGAAAAACCTTCCTAACTTCTATTCTAACTAAATTTCACGTGAATATGAAGCTATTTTCCTCACAGCTGAAGTTCAATTCAGCATTTTGTTTACGATTAGTACAGGAATTTTGTTGAAAAAATCAGGGGAAAACGTGCGAGTGGGAGTCCTTTAAAACAAACATGAAAAAGAACAATGTGCAAACAAATGTGCTTAGATTATTAATCTTTTCAAAAAATAGATTATGCAGGGGTGATTATATTCTGTGATTTCCATAAATTTTGGGAATTTCAACTTGCCTCTTCCGGGATTTCTTTTTAAAAATTACAAAATTTTCGTTGTGTTTCCTATGATTTTTTATATTCCTTCGGAAATCAGTGTTTTTACCAAAAATATTAGGTAATATTCAGGGAATCTGGTTTGGACTTACGATCACCCCTGATTATTGTGTGGCCGTTTTATGTTTTGTACTTCAGTGTCGAATGCCCCAGTGTATGTTATAAAGTCTACACCATGTGTCTTTCCCGTCTACCCACTTCTCAGTTCATTGAACTGAACATCACACTGCCCAATCATCTTTCAGCTTATTTTCTGAATTGAATATAGTCCGCACACTGCTCACTGTAGTCCGGGGTTTGGTTCCCTAGGCCTTAAGAGGTTCGGATTCCTCGGAAAACAGTAGGTCCCGGCGCAGCATGACCACTGTAGTCTTTGAGCCGTAAACCCCCCCCAAAAAAAACGAAACGAATATAGTCCGCAAAAGTGAACTTGCTGTGTCGAATTAAGCCTTTAATGCGTATAACTCAACTTGTTTTTAAAGGGTTTTCAACTAAAATGAATGAATAGAAAATGTTTATTTTAATTAAAAACTTCGGCATATGCAGAATATGTAAATATATGAGCATGGGCTTCTTTCGCCTATGTAGTAACCCACCACTGAGAATACGCATAACAATCAATATAATATGTGCAATACTTTATACCTTGCATATGTTAAATTCGTTGCTATTCATATCACCTATATGTAATTTACAAAGGGAGGTTTGAAATTGATGTTGTTGGAATTGGCCTGTTTCCCCTTCCATTATCTTAAAAATCTATAATGCAACATATGTGACTATGCACTACATCTTACTGTGTAGAGACCGATAAATTTCAATCTACATTTTTTTCATCTGCTTATTTGGAAATCAATGATCTATTTGTGTTCATTATTGTGTATTGGGCTGCATCTCTAACCATGGACCTTAACTGTTAACTTTGATGGAAAATGTCTCCGTGGCACCACGGAAGCATCTCCGCCACTGATAGTAATTAATGCATCTTTCACTATTCGTGTCCTCCATGTTTCACTTATCATTAGCCATGGTCTTGCCATGTCTCCTTTGATTATATATCATTATGTTAATTATATTTAATTTTACTTTGTCTTGTTTGGTGAACTTGTCATTGGGGTGTAAGTAGTATTTATAGAGTGATGATTCTTTTCCTTTGCCTCCTCGGATGTAATGTTGCCCTATTATGTATGACAGCGATTCTTAAACTTTTATTGATTCGTTATCTAGTGTAAAGCAAAATATAAAATATATAAAGAGAGAGACATTGTGTACAAAATTATAATATATATGTTTAAGCTAATGCAACGAAACCTCAATTTATCGTTTTCCGCATGGATTTGGAAAACGAACAACAAAAATGGGCTATTATGAAATAAGTGTAATAGAGGTTACAAAGATGTACAATGTTGTACAGGTAACATACAGGACATAAAATAAATTAAGGACCTATGTACTTACTAAGCTAGTAAAGAAATAGTTCTAGAAACATTTGTATTAGCTTGCTATAAAACAAATAGAACATGTACCTTTGTTTTTATACCACGAAAGCACACATATTCATTTGAAGACACTGGTGATTTTAAAATAATGAGCGATACACTGCACAACGATATATTTAAATCAAAGTTAACACAAATGCAGTTGTATAAGTTAGCATATACTTTACAAATGTTTTGATAGTTATATCTTCTTAATCAGAAATCTCATCAAATCATTGTACCATGTTAAATTTACGTATGATATAAAAAATACATATGAAATCACCAGCCCTTAAAGCCCTGCGGTGACACTGTGTGGCAACGCATTTGCCCAGTGCGCCGTTAATCCAGGTTCGAATTCCAACAGTGCAAAGAATGCTTACCCAGAAACCTCATAAAGATCGCACTGTAGTCCGGGGTTTGGTTCCTTAGGCCTTAAAAGATTTAGATTCCTCGGAAAACAGGTCCCAGTGCAGCATGACCATTGTAGTCTTTGAGCCGTAAAACCACAAACAAACCAGTGCTTATAAGAATGCATCCCACTTTCATCCAATTCATACCCCTGGAAATGTACAGCGATTGAAACAAAAATCCAAACATTAGTTGCCATTTGCACAATAATTATGCTGCAGAAAATTCAAAAGTGCCAATTAATAGCGAACCATGAAATCTATCAATTCATGTGCAGAAAATGTGCATAAGGGACCATCTTCATATTAAAACCTGCAGCAATTTTTAAAATTGTAATGGCAACAACTAGTTTTTACTAAATGTTTCGAATCTTCAACCAAAAAAGAGAAAAAAAAGTTAATACTAAATTTTAATTCATTTGGGTCAAAGGCTTATGAGTTTTGAAGATTAGAAATATTGAGCTCATAATGTTAAAATATTTCATGCGATTTTTATATCTCCCAAAATATTCCTCTCTCTCCAATATTTGTTATTGCATTAAAGTTTAATAGGCCAAATGAAATTTGTTTTTCATTTTTAAAATATCTAGTATGACTTATAAATTATGAAAATCATATTATTAGAATGCAAAACTCAAAGGAATGATAATGGTTACCTTAAAAGTCTATGTATTAATTGGTCTTGAATGTAATAAGCAGAGTGACACAAATGGGTTCCTTCTCAATTTTGGAATATATTTTTATGATGCTATACAGAGCTAATGTCTTCATCTATTATATGGGTTCCAGTGGAACAAAGGTTTAGACCACTCGGTGAAACTGTAGGTCCAGGCGTATTATATTGCCTTCCCTTGTGCCATAAAATACAAATGCAGTGGAACCTAGTAAATTGACCTCCGTTTTAAGAGAGAACTGATAGGGACTTATGTCATGACTATACCAAAGTCTGATGTGTATAGTGGTCATGTATCTATGGTGATTGTTGCAGTCCACTCCGAAAGGTGGTCACTTTAGGCAGAGAAGCCAGCCAACCTCCTGCAGCACACCATATTTGAACCACAAGTGTAGAATTTCTGATGGTTAAACTTACCACCTTGTCCCTGAAACACTTAGGTGCAAACCTAAGTAAATGTTTATGAACAATTATAACCTGAAGAGGACATAATTTACCAGGTGATGACATGAAAGTAGCACATTTTGTCTATGCCATTGTCCTGGGTTCAATTTTAATGCTACCATATATCTAATGGTGTGTGTGCCACTAGTTATTATTTGGAAATAGCGTTAGTCAGAAGTTCTTTTTTTGATAAACCCAGTGTTTGAGGCAAAAAAAAATGTAACTAATCAATTCCTCCATATATCTTGTTTCCCTTCCATTCTAAACATAACTAATTGTACTCCTGTTTACTGCTTTATGTAGCTAATTTTACTCACATTAGACACTTCTCTGCACATGGCTAATTGTACATATTTTTGTGCACCTATCTAACTCTGCCCTCATGATCCTTCTCTGCACATAGCTAATTGAATTCATGTGATACTTTTCTATACATGGCTAATTGTACTGACACTTGATGCTTTTCTACACATTGCTAATTGCATCGACACTTGATGCTTTTCTGCACATGGCTAATTGTACTGACACTTGATGCTTTTCTACACATGGCTAATTTCACTGACACTTGATGCTTTTCTGCACATGGCTAATTTCACTGACACTTGATGCTTTTCTGCACATGCGCAAATTACACTGATATTTAATGCTTTTGTACACATAGCTAATTGTACTGACACTTAATGCTTTTCTGCTCATAGCTAACCGTATTCACGCAATGCTTTTCTACACATAGCTAATCACATTTACACAGTGCTTTTCTACACATAGCTAATTGCTCTCACACTTGAGGCTGAACATAGTGTGTCCATGGTACACCTCTTCAAAGACGGTTGGTATGAATTGAAATTATCTTACTTTTAACAAATTTAGTTTGGAATAAAGCACATCTAGTATAGTTTTTTCTTTATATAAAACATACATATGCTCCCAGAAGTTGTGGACATTTATTTTAACCTTGTCTGTCTAGCCATTCTATGTCAAATGCCCTCAAATAATTATCCATCTCAAGCTTGTAAGCAAGGACCAAATTCCAAGATTCCCCTCCTTATTTCTCAATGGTTGCAACCACTACCTTACACGTTTTTCAGCAACCATTGATGTTGATTGTACTTAAATGTATTGCAAGACTACATTAAGCTGCCATTCTTATCACGTTGTCTTGAGCTGTAAAACTTCTGATTCTTCCTTGTAATCCAGGGGCTGGTCCCCTAGTCCATAAAAGATTTGGATTCCTTAAAAAACTGTGGATCCTGATGGAGCATAATCTTTATCGTTCTTGTGCCGTAATACTCAAAGGCCCTGCAGTGCCGCAATGTGTTAACACATTCGCCTAGTGCACCTTTAACTCGGGTTTGACTCCCAACGGTGCAAAGAACGCTTACTCAGAGATCTCATAAAGATCGCACTGCTCACTGTAGACCTGGGTTTGGTTCCCTAGGCCTTAAGAGGCTCAGATTCCTCGGAAAACAGTAGGTCCCGGCGCAGCATGACTATTGTAGTCTTTGAGCCATAAAACCACAAATAAACAAAACTCATAAACTCTTTGTTTTTCATTCTTACTTATACCTAGATCTTTCCATTTTTTTCTATCGATGTGTATTCCATGGTTTGATTCCCCGAGCAACAGGCTCAAAGCCCCTTGAAGACTGGAGGTCTTGATGCATCGTAATCGGTGTTGTTCTTGCACCATGAAACACAGATAGTCTTCCTTGTTGCATCGTGTGGCTTATAAGCATCTCAGACTTTTGAACTCGCTGGACTTTGATTCCTAGTCAAGTTCATTTCAAGATCGCACTTCTCACTGTAGTCCACGGTTTGGCTCTCTAATCCTTATGAGGTTTGGATTCCTCAGAAAATTGTAAGTCCAGAGGTTCAGATTCCTCGAAAAACAGCAAGTCCCGGTGCAGCATGACCATTGTAGTCCTTTAGCTGTAAATCCACAAACGAGTTCATTTCACACATATATATCGCATAAAAATTCTGAGGTCGTGTATTTGTAATTTTGTGGCATGAGGATAGTAGAGATCATGCCATACCCATTTTGTTGTTGTGTTAATCTCTCCTTAAGACCTGAGCGTTTGTCTACATGATGCAACTTCCGCAAAAGCAAATTCTCGTCACGCGATTTTCTAAGTTGTCTAGCAACGTAAAGTGACACACTAAAAGAAAGCTTAAAAGGTGTACAACTGATGCACTTTAGTCTGAGTTCGCAGTTTATATTAGTTTAATAGAAAAAGCATTACAACTCAAGGTACACATATGTAAACCTCTGGAATGAAGAGGTAATAAAAGCCAGTAGTTTTTGGTCATAAAAATACAGACTTTGATATTGGTTACGTGGTCATAACTTTTATTGAATCTCATTTAGCTTGATCGTTTAGATATTGGGGTTAAGATGTTGTATTGCATTATCACTCCCATTTCATGTGTGATGTTTTACATTAATGGCCAAGCATCGTAAAAGCTTGTTGTCCATTTAGCCATCATGCAGTCTTATAACATGAAACTAAAATTATTAATAGACAAGAGCACTGGAACAGTTGCTTTTAAAATTGTGAAAATTATTTTCATGAAAAAATAGTTTACTTTGAATTATTTCTAAATTATTTTTGTTTATAAGTTCTTATTTTATCCCAGTATTTCAACATGTTTTTAAAAATATGATATTCCAATGCTTTCTAAACACATACATGCATTAATATTTTGAAGCTTTTATTGTGATTTAACCCTCTGACTGCTTAATTTTTTTCTTTTTATCAAACTCGCTTCAAAAACTGCATATTTCTTTTTATTCAATATTTCAAATCTACATGTAATTGAGAGTTAAAATATGTAGCACATTTTTGTAACCAAAGATGAGAGATGAAAGATGGAAAAATTTCATACCCGCGAAAATCGAGGGATGAGCAAATTTTGTTACTTTCATGTTGCCCGTGGAAATCGCGGGATAAGCAGTCAGAGGGTTCATGTTTTGTATGTGGTAAATTCAGTTGGTATCTCATTTTTATCATGTTTATACTCCAGCAATGATTTAATGTGTTTAATACATATCTGCTCAATTTTTTATGGTTCTTTCATAAAATATGCTTTTTAACATTGTACAATTCACCCGAAGTGAACTTCATTTTTTTTAAAGCATTTATGTTTATCGTCACAACCAGAGATTCTCAAACTTTAGAGTGGAACCCCATGAAGGGTATGGGACCCTTCACATGTGAAATTATTAATTTTAACTTGAGCTAAATGATGACCAGTGTGTGTAAGGACTATTATTTTACGTTGAATTTATTTAAATAAGACTACGAATTTGACTAATATATTATTTTTCTTACAAATAAAATGTTAAAATATACATACATGTGCGAAAGTGTTTATACTAAGTAAACAATATTGTTCATATATTACATCGCGTTGAATTTGGTTTGAAACATCGACATATAGTTGTAATGTAGGGCATAGTGATAAAAAGTTTGAGAATCACTGCTCTAAACTATTCTTTGCAATGGATTCGTCTGATATAAAATATCTACAGTAAAACCTCTGAATAATGGTTACCTCGGGGCTTAAGTATCTGTTCACTATTCGGTTTAAGACAGTATTTCATTGTACCCCTGAATTCTGCGCTAGCCCTCCAAAGGTTCTGTAGGCAATATGTAAAATGTTGGCAAAACTTTCACGTGAATCTGCAAGTTCTGTAATTTCTCCCTTGACAACAACTCTGTGTTAACTAACCATTATCAATACCCTGCAACCATGGAAAAGTATTACCTACCATTACATTCTGGTTGATTACTTATTTCTATATTTCTGTCCAAGCGATTCTAAATAATGGCCCTCGAGGTTTTCTTTGAAAAGGGTTTTGTAGAATAACAGGGTATGTACCAGGTCATGAAAGTCACTGAAATCAAGAAAAAGTCAAGAAATAAGAAAGAGATTATGGAAGCCAAGGAAAGGTCACTAAACTGTTCTTATAAAACCTGGTTGCACCCATTTTTTCAATTTACGAGTGCATTGAATTGTAATGTATTTTAATGACTTTTTTTTACGTGTTTAGTTATTTTCAGCTAGTTTTTGCCATAACTTGGCAATTTTTATTGATTTTCAACTGTTTTTCGTGTAGCTATTTTATCAGTCATAAAAAAAAAAAAGGTTGAAAAACAGTTTTTTAGGTCAAGGAGTATACAAAATTAGTCAAGGAATTAGGGTTTTTTTTTGTTTTTTTTTTTAGTAAACACCCTGAATAAAAAAACGTTAGAACCACTGGGACAAGGGATATGAATGTTGCGACTGGGAATTGGGAAAATGTCCAGAGTTTGGTAATGACAGTTAAGGAGGTTTTACTGTATTTGTTTTACCAAACATTTCATCAAAAAAATGTGCAGCAATGGTAAACCTTTTTTACTTGGGTTTATGTATTCTATAATCTACCAATAGCAACCTAAGCAACAAAGGAGTATATGTGTAATTTTGAAGTACTTGATTAATGTCTCTTTATGTCTGATAACATTTAAGCAGCTTAGTCAATGCAGATCGGAAGACGATCTATTTTCTGTAATTCTTGATATTTTTTTTCTAATGCATTTTGCTCAGTTTTTGTTTATGTATTTTGTGATATGTTTCTCCGTGTATGGAAATTATATTTTTGCAACATAAAGACTCTGTGACATACTTTCTTTTTATTAACATATACATTGATATTTATTGTCATGGTTCCCAGGGTCCTTGAAGGTCCTTGAATTTTTTTGCCAAGTCGGGGTCCTTGAAAATAATATAAAAACTGTCAAAAGTGTTGTTGGTCCTTGAAAGTCCTTAAAAAGTCCTTGAATTTCATCAGGACAAAAGAGTGGGAACCATGATTGTTATGGGACCTATGCATCAGGCCTTTGTCATATTTATTACATAAGAGCAATTTAGGGGGCCATTTTTTAGAAATATCCAGGTAGCGATGTATGTGGACTAAGAAGTGTAGAGTTACTTCTCTGTGTCTTTAACTCTGTGTATTTAGCGCTGAAGATTGTTTCTCTGCCAGTTGTGAAAGAACTTTTTAATTAAGAAGCCACGTACAATGTTGTGGATGAGATCTTTATTACAAAAGATTTTTTGCTATTGTAGTAACGTTTTACTGACTGCATGTTTCATGTGTAAAATTTCTGCTTGCACAAGCAATTTTTGGGTTAAGAGTTACATCATGTCATTAAATACCTACATTCAAAGACTTGAAAGTCTGAACGTAGTGAACTTAAGTGTTGCAGACTGTGGTTAAATTTGTGAATTCACACTTAGTTGATTAAGTGAAAACCAATTTTGTTCGCTGGTGGTTCCAACCTTGTTTGGTGCAGAACGACCCTCAATGTCCTTGCGCCATAAAAATACAGCCAAACCAAAACTGGTGGTTCCATTTTATGGAATATAGCGTAGGAGCTTTTCAGACTCCTGCCGAAAGAAGCATGATTTGTTTAGAATGAAATGGCGTTGATAATGTGTCACATCCCCACCTCACCAAAAGTTAATCCTGAATCTGCCATTGAACGTGACTTCAAATGTAATTGATACGTGCATATAAATTGACTTTTTTTTTTTCATTCAAGGGAAGGGGTGGGTGATGATGAACACTTGGAAATGGTTGACTTCGGAAGTCGCAGTGTGCTATTGTATAATGCATAACCCTGATGCGACTATTTTAAACAGTTCGGTATCTGCACTTGAGTTAAAATAATTTTCTTAAAATTTTTGAATGCATATTGTGATGTTTGAATTTTATGTTCTTACTTTATTATGTTTACTCAGGACCAGCTGGATAACGTCTTTGGGCAGGTCGTAGGTTTTATTTGAGGTGGGCAAAATTGTTCACTTCGGTGAATGTATTTTTCCATTTTCGTTATTTTAAATGAATGCATTCTTGGAACATGTCCTTTTGAGTCACTTAGGTAATGAGAATGACCACTCTTCTATGTAGATAAGATTCATCTACCACACACCTTCGAGTTGAATGTCACAACTAGGGGTGTAGCGATTTAAAAACTGTGGAGGGGGGGGGTCTCGAGTACTAAAAAGTTCATGTGGTTCAGCTCATCAAAAGATTGTGATTTGAAGAGAAAAATTTACCTTGATGCCCAATGGGAGAATCAGCCCTCTTCATTTGTGTCTATATGGGTGGGTGGGGGGCCTCAAGCCCACTCAGCTAGCCGTTTAAAAATTTTATTTGCCCGAACCTGCTATGCATTTACTTTCAAAAGTTTTACAGTCACATTTTAAAATAAGGTACTTTTTAGCTCATTACTAATTGTCAAGCAGTATCAATTATTTTTGTAGCATTTTAGTATCTTGTACATTCACTAAAATTCTTGACAGCTTTCAGGAGGAGGAGGTAATTTTTCTCACCCCTGGCTAGAAGTATTCGTTAAATTTTTCAACCCCCAAGTACCGTATGCAGTGGCGTGGCTAGATATTTTGCCGCTCTGGGCAGGGGACTGTCATTGCCACCCCCCAATGGGATAACAAAACAAATTTTGTTTTTTAAGGATAATTGCCGCCCCCCAAATTGTGGTGCCCTGGGCGACTGCCCCCCTTTGCTACGCTACTGCTCGTATGGTCACCCATGGCGCTCTCCCTTCTTACACTGTTGGTCACTTTTATAAAGCCTAATTCTTCTCACCGTAAATGATCGAATGTTTATGAATTTGTTATTGATGAACAACATGAGATCTGATACTATTTGCATACATGTGTTGTTGGCGTTTTTGTGGAGATGGGTGGGAGTGGTTTTTCGTTAGTTCTCAGGTTGATGTAATCCAGATTTGATTTTTCTAGCACCAAGCATATCATTCTTCGAGTGATTTTCCTCGTATACGGAAATGCTCGTTTTAGAAGCAAAATCCATGCCAGAGGTTTTTTTTTTACAAAAACAAAAGGACCCTTCCATGCAAAGAAATGGTTTTTTACTGAAATTTTAACAAAAACTATTTTTTTATTAGTGACAAATATGCAGCCACATCGAACGTTTCTTTTGAATTGTTGATGAACTCAATTTTTGCTTGAATTGTTCCTGAACCCAAGTTTTCACTGTGCATTAACCGAGTCATTTACTTTAGAAGTAAGTTGTTTTACAATGGTGCCTCTCTGTTGTAGTCGCCTAGTAATTTATTAATGTTTAGCGTGTAGTAGAATTAGCAATATTGGACCCAACCAATTGCAGTCATGTTAATAAAAATAGTGAAATATATTTGATGTGTTAACCGACTATGTCATGTGCTTCCATGTTCCCAAAATAGTTTTTAAAATTATGTCTACGCTGTATGGCCTGTTTTTGCCCATGGTTATTATGTGTTCAATGTGGAATAAAGGCTCATTAAGAACATATGTGTTCCTTTTTTTTTTTTCCTTCTGTGAATAATTTTATTTTATAACTTAGTTTTTCGTGGAACGTAGGACAAAATATCTTTCACGTCAGTGCTTAACTTTTATTACTGTTAGTGCCCTGCAGTGGTAACCCATTTTCCTAGTATAGTCCAGCACGTAGTTATGTTCCGGGAACTTCAACTTGCCTATTCCATGATTTCTTTTTAAAAATTACTTTTTTTTTTTATTCGTTCATAAATCAGTGTCTTTACAAAAAATATTATCTAAATTTTCTGGTATGTTCAGGGAATCTGGTTTGAACCTACAATCACATCTGAGTGTAGTGTTTCTCAACCTTTATGAGACCGCGGCCCAGTAAATTCTCTTAAAAGACTAGGGCTCGGTCTCGAAAAATTTACTCTTAATTGCCTTCTATTTATGTGTTAAATTCATGCATTAAACTCTAAGTATAAATAATTATGGCCTGATCATAATTTATGATTAGGCCATCAGTATACTCCTTCTATTAATACACCTTCAATTAATACAACCTTTTCGACTTCACTTCCTTGCTGACTTGTCACTGGACTTGTAATACAGATGTTATATTGTTCAGTTTTAGGGACAAGGTGCACCACACATTATTATGATCGGTTTGTAGGCACTTTTTATGACAGGTCATAATGAGCGTTATACCCTTTCTCAAATGCTAAAAGATTTCGATGTCTGAAAATTATCGATCATTCATGAATACTCATATAATTAAAAGTACACGGATTGGTTGCTGAGCAAATGTAATTTAGGCATTCTGGATCTGAGCTTTCCGACGGATTCACAACTATTCTCAGAATATTTCCACCACAAAATTTGTTTAGAAAACTAAAATGAAAAATATTCAGGAAAATCTCACGGCCTTGCAGTTGAGAAACACTAGCCTTATGTGTCATTATCCAAGGTTACGACTTTCAATGATGTTAAAAAAACACCACCAATTAACTGCTGATCGTAATCTGGGGTTTAGTTCTGTAGGCTGTAAAAGGTTTGATTTCCTCGGAAAAGTGCATGGCATGCAGGCGTGGATTTAGGAAGGGTGGATGCCCCCTCCTTAAATGAAAATTTAATGTTGAAAAGATACAAGGCAAAGATCCAACGAGGTATTTCCAATCAAGTCATTAATCACACCCCCCCCCCTTGAATGACCTCTAAATACATCCCTAACAGCATGACCCTTGTTGTCCTTGCACTGTAGAGCTCACAAACCATATTACTGTTGATGACCTAAAGAAAATGCATAAAAATCGATATTATACAAAATACATTAAACGTTAGTGGCATCATTGTGGAGCCTAGTTTTTTTATGTTGGGGAAAGTGTATCGATGCATTTCAGACAAACATTGCTATCCTTCAAGAATAGGTTAGTTGATTACTGACGAAGGGCGAAGACATACGTATGAAAGTGGTGATAACCTTATCCACAGATGTACTCAGAAAATTCATAAGGGAGTTTGAGAAATACAAATCTGTATATTCATGTGTATATATACAAAATTGCATTGCAGTGAGGATTATAACCCCATCACCCCCCGTTTATGCCAGTGGCTACTTACTATCAAGAACTGCCTTACTAACCTTCAAGAGAAAACTTCGTGTAAAATTTACTTTTGGTTTAACGTCGAGCGAAATATATGTTTTGGTCGTTTCTGGTATTTGTAAAAAATGTCAACGAACTATTTATTGTTAAAGAAGGGATAAGCTAGAATTCCTCTTGAAATGCTATTATATATCCCATGGGTGCCAATCCTTCCGATTTACCCTGGTCGGAAAACGATTTTCGGAGATTTCGTCTAAAATACCCAATGTTTTTTTAAAAAAATTTAAATACCTATTTTTCTTGATGCGTATTTAAATTTTTGCGCATATGTGCATATTTAATGATAAATATGCATAAATAAATGCAAATATCGGTAAAAAAGTCGAAAAAATTCGTCTGCCGTTGACGGCGCATGCGTGGCGTGACGTGGAATTTTAGCTCCAGCTATGACGTAGAGTGATGCCCCTGCACAACGAAATCATGCATCTGTATTTGTAGTTGTTGGGGAAGGCAAGAAAGAATGCGCTACACCGTTAAGGTTTTGGTCAAGCACGTGACTTTGTGTAGGGAAGCCATGTGTTAGACATATCTGGTATTTCTTTGCTCTGGAAAGAAAGTTTTGTTTTTAGGTGTTTTTGAAAACAACGTTAACGATGTCGACTGTTAATAAAAGGTACTACCAAACGTTTAAAGCCGAATATATGAAGATGTTTAATTTTATTCAAAAATCAAGACTGGGGCCAAAATATGCTTTCTGCACGTGTTGCGGTAAAGACATAAGCATTACTCACGGTGGTAAACGCGATATTACTTTGCATTCTGAGACTGTTGAACATAAGGAGGCATTCAAGGCTGTAGAGTCTAATCATAGTATCAAGCCTTCATTTTTTGCATTTAACGATACCTCCATGATTAACGCTGAATGTTTATTTACATTGTTTTTCATCGAACATAATTTGCCAATGAATTGCAGCGATCACACGGGGATGCTCTTTTGGAAAATGTTTCCCGACAGCAGTATTGCAAAACTTCTGCAATTATGAAAGAAATGTCCGCAA
This sequence comes from Dysdera silvatica, assembly GCA_006491805.2. Lineage (NCBI taxonomy): Eukaryota > Metazoa > Arthropoda > Arachnida > Araneae > Dysderidae > Dysdera > Dysdera silvatica. The sequence continues at coordinate 107,683,348 of QLNU02003225.1, read as the reverse complement.
AGGAATCCTCATCACTTGTTGAAAATTTAAGGTGCTATCCATTTTCAATTGCAACTGATGGAAGCAACGATGTTGATTCAAAGCTGTATCCAATAGTGGTAACTTTCTTCGATCCTTTATGTGAAAAAATTGTGAATTGTCTTTTATCTATGCCATCTTTGAAAGAAGATGCTACTGGGTTAAATATTGGAAATCTTCTGGTAAGTGCTTTACAATCTGAAAACTTTCCAATTTCTAATTGTGTTGCCTTTAGCTGTGATAATGCACCTGTTATGATAGGAAAAAAAGCAGGTGTAGCAGCGGTGTTAAAGAATCATCACCAAAATATTGAAATTATGGGCTGTTCCTGCCACCTTATTAACTTAGCAGCTGAAAAGAGTGCTGCATGTTTGCCATTTAAAATCGATGAAATTTTGGTAGACATTTACTATTACTTACAAAAGAGTTCGAAAAGAAAAGATAGGTTGAAAATTCTTCAAGAATTTCATGAGACTGATATAAAAAAGGTATTAAAACACGTTAGCACTCGTTGGTTGTCTGTTGGAAAGTGCTTAGAGCGTATAATCCAGCAGTGGCAACCTTTGATCAGTTTTTTTAAGGAAGAGGCCATGAAAAGGAATCAAATCACCCCACTTTCTTTCTTTACTATTCCCTCTATCAAAGTTTCGGTTGAAAATGCAGATAAAGTGAAAGAACGTAACAGCAAAAAAGCATCGCAGAAATTAAAAAGGAAAGCTCAAAATTATGTGGATATTTCTAAGAAACAAAAAACTGAAAACTCCATGTCTCGTGAAGAAAGGTTGTTTTATTTTCTGTCGGAAGATATCAATAAGGCTTTCTGTTTATTTTTATCTTATACTGTGCCTATATTTTAAAAAGCAAATGCTCAACTTCAGTCTGCGGAACCGTATATTCATATGCTAAAATCTGTTCTCTTAAAATTTTAGAGGGGAATGCTAGTGAAATTTATAAAACCAAGCGTCACAAAATTATGTAATAATATTTTGAAAGTCCACTATCATGAGAGGAGTAATCAAAAAGATGATGTTGATATCTTAATTGGAAATGGAACACTGAAAGTAATCCAAGATTTTAACATCCATGATAAAAATGAATTTTATGAAAACGTCAGAAGCTATTTCATAGCAGCATGTGACTACATGCACAATAAATTTCCTTTTGAGTTAGAAGTGTTACATCATGCAGAGGTTACACAAATATCGAATTTTGAAAATGCATCATTTTCCAGCTTAAAATATTTTACAGAAAAATTTCCTGTTCTTTTGTTCAATAATACAGAAGATAAAGCTGTTGATGCTTTACAAACAGAATTCAGTGAGTTCCAGGCTTTTAAAGTTCCACAAACTGTGAGTAATGGGAAGCCATGGATAATAATATGATACTGATGAATTAAAATTTAAACGACTTTCTCAGGTTATGCTGTCAATACTTACGATCCCTCACAGTAATGCAGCATGCGAGAGAGTCTTCAGTCAAGTGAAGAAAATTAGAACTGACTTCAGGTCAACCATGTCTGATGACACATTAGAAAATTTACTAATAGTTAAATGCAGACAACATGTGAAATGTTACGAGAATGTATTTGAAAAAAAATTTCTCGAAAATCCAAAATCTTGCACTACAGCATTTGTAAATTCTAAGAATTAATATTGCGTTTAATACAGTTTAATCCTCTATTAATCCTGGCGCGCGATTGACTACAGATTTTTCACTTCTAGAAGTTGGCACCTATGATACCCTTTTTATAACCGCTTTTATCTTTCTTTATATTATTATATAATTTATTTGCATGTTTTTAAAAATATTTTAATCATAAATTCCCAATGATGCTGAAAAGGGAACGTTTGCCGACAAACTACTTACGCACTGCAGTCTGGGGGGTTAGTTTTCTAGGCCTTACGAAGTTCGGATTCCTCGGAAAACTGCAGGTTTTGACGCAACATGACCTTTGCTGTCCTTGCGCCATAAACACAAGCAAAATTTAATCATAAATATCATTAATACAAAAAAATAATACAGAAAATCTGACGAGTTTTTTTTTTTTGTTTTTTTTTTTTTGCGGGAAGAAATGTTTTTAAGAAAAAGAAGCACCTCCTTATAAGTTTACATTATTTCCCATGATGCATTTCACTGTCCTTGAGTAAAAATACAATTGCATGGTTCCCACGGTCCGTGAAATTTTTTTTGCTAAATTGGGGCCCTTGAAAAGTACTTGAAAACTGCCAAAAATGTGGTTGGTCCTTGAATTTTTCCCAAAACCTTTTTTCAAGTTTTGGCAAAAGGACAAAAAAAGGTGTATTTCATTTGCGGAGACTTTCACGGCGTCTATTAATATATATATATTATAATCGGCCACCCCTGTCTGGCCGAACTGTCCGGATAGCGCCCCGTAGTCACAAGCATATGTTCCCCTGTGAGTTATTTTAGACTATTTGCGTCCCCCCCTCTCGCCTGCGCAGCTGGCTTGGGCCTTTCTCGCCACCCCCCCGCTAGATACGGCGCTAGCCATGACCATCATACTGCATCAAACTTCGTGAATTTTCTTATTGAGCTGCAGTGGTTTTAATCAAGTTCGCCAGTCTGGTCTTTAATTCCTAGCTATAGTCGAAAATTGCGATCGACACTGAATCCGCCACTGTCCTTTGTTTTTGTCTTAACATTCAACTTAGCCCAGCAGTAGCTTAGTAGTAACTCATTCGCCTATTGTGCGGTTAGCCCAGGTTCGATTCCAATAGAACCGAATAAAACGCTTTTCTGTCCACCATAGTCAGAAATTTGCTTCTCTGAGCAACAGGGGTCCAAATTTCTTGGTAGAATGTAGGTCTCGACGCAGTATAACCTTAGATGTCGTTGCATTGTGAAACACGAACAAACGTTCAGCACACAGATAACAATTAACATGCCAGAAGCCGCGCCGATTAGAGGAACGCGGGGTGCTTTGCACCCCATCTGATTATATAGCATTATTTCATTAAAAACGTCGAATTTTGCAGTGGAATTTTCTCTTTGTCGCCCTACCCAAAAAGATCGTGACTTTGAAGGCAACAGGAAAGAGTTCGGTCAGTTTCAAAAGCAAGGGTGGGCGTTTTTTTTTCACAAATTGTAAGTTGTGGGGTGTGAAACACACCCCACGCCTGCTCGCGGGTTAACTAACCGTAAATCCTAGCGCGGCATGGCTTTTATTCCATAAGTGAAACAAACTTGCTGTTAAGCTGACTATAATACTGAACTATAATTCTCTGTGTATTTTTTTTTGCTCAGTGAAAGCTTAATAACATAATTCATTGCACACTTTTTGTATTATAGCAGCTGTCTGTGGTAATTTCTCGATGACTACCCTGATGCTCTAGCGACCCATGGTTCTATCCCACGGGGCGGTAGAGCACCAGTGGATAACGTGGAAAATCATGTTCATTTATCCCTTCTTTGAAGGTAAGTAAATTTCTACTTCTTGCATATCCCTGACGTAACTCTCAAAACCAATTTCCGCGTAATTTATCTCTGGAGTCAGTGCCAAGGAAATTTCCACGACATTGCCTTTGCTCCATTGTATGCCATTGTCATCCAATTTTACTTTCCTTTTCTGTAGGAGTTACATCTGTTCTATGTAACAAAAGACAAAGACAAACCCAGCAACCAAACTACCCACTCGTATATAAATACAAGAGAAATTATTGCTAACATAAAACCACAGAAAGAGGTTTAGCGAATATTTTCAGATTCCAGAAACTCTTTGAACCACCTTATTGCCATGAACAGTTTAGCCTTCGTCTTCTTATTCTCATTATTGGCATGTGTTGGCATTTCCCAAGGTATGATTTACTTTCTCCTATTTATTTTGAGTTAATGTTGTCTTTTCAAACAATTCTAATATAAATTAACGTTTATTGCCATAGTGATACCCGCGCCGATGTTATGGCGTGATTAGATGGTGAAACGTTCGAAAGAAAATAAATATTTCTGCGTTCGGTGGGACCTGAACCCACGACCTTCCACTTCAGGTCCCACCGAACGCAGAAATATTTATTTTCTTTCGAACGTTTCACCATCTAATCACGCCATAACATCGGCGCTGGTATCACTACGCCAATAAACGTTGATTTATATTGTTGTTTAATTTAATCTGCGTAGTGTTCGATTTATTTAAATAAATTAAATTCTAATATGTTCAAATTCTATTAATACTTGAATTCCATTCCCCAATGTTTGTATTCTACAGTATTGTAGATGAGTATGGTTGGGATTTGCCGTGCAGTATAGTACGGTTGCGGTGTGCCGAACCATTCAGGTACTGAATTACTGAACGAATATTCTCGTCCGTAATTGATGGGCTAAAACGTTCGCTGATTCGCTCAATAAATTAATTGGCACATCTGCGTAATACTGTGGTTCTCAGCCTTTTTTACCATACAGGATGTCACCCCCCACCCCTTCTTCTAAAATTTTTTGGCTAGCAGCATTAATATTGCGACCGTTTGATTCTACCAATTTGGGTCCTCAATTTCCACCCCCTTAAAATCGTGAAATCCCCTTTGGGGGAATCCCCCCCCATGGGCATAAGCAGAAAGTTCATAAGAGGATTATAGGCTCAATGGGAGGGGTTACAGAGCTACAACTCATATATTCCTATGTTAAATATACAAAATTTCATTGCAATGGAGGTTACAACCCCCATCAACACCCCTACGTACACCAATGCCACCCACCCATGTAATATGTATTGCATTAACTATCAGGCAGTTATATTAGTCAGGGAAAGTGGGTACCCAATCAGGATAGCAATAAGTTGGTTGCAAGAATTCATTAGATGTAGTATAGGTAGCCATCAGGGCCACCAACTGTAAAAAATCTTGGTCCTTCCGCCTTCCCCGTAAAAAAATATTGGGGAGCAAGCCGCCCCCTCAAATTGATGGACAATAAATGAAGAAACGCAGAATAAAGTGGATTGCGAAACCTTTAACATATAAAATATATTAATTGTTTCTTGGTAAATCACCCCCCAGAGAAAACAATGAGTTCATGCATCCGGCGAAGTACGATATCACAATCTTTTGATTACCGGTCAAATGCTCTACTCATTGAGTTACGGACAGCTTCCAAACTCCCCCGCGCAAGCGAATATAAAGCTTCAAGACGGACAAGTTAGCAAATATTGTTACGATCCCTGGTAGAGATGAGACGAATCCTGCCCGAACTCGTGCTCGGCTCTGTATTCCATCTTGTCTTCGGGCTCATCAGACGAATACAACTGAAGCAAAAAACAGACTTTTCAACATCGAAATTACCCAAGGAATGCATATGTGATTCGTTTTCGAGGATTGTAGAAATACGTGTATATAAAAATTCGAAAAAAACTGAATGGCGTAGTTTAGCAAATTTTTTAAAATTTAAATCGTACATTAAGGAGTTAAAGTTATATTTGAAGCTTTGGGCCCGAGCCTCAAAAAATGGGCGCGAACTCATCTCTATCTCCTAGACCGCTTTTGAAATCAAACTCAACGAAGTTAAATAAAGCGGACGCTCCAGCAGAGACAAGTATTAATATATCATTATACTCGCTAGCACAAGGAAGTTTGATAGCCGTCCGTAGCGCAAAAGGTAGAACATTTGACCGGCAATCAAAGGCTTGTGGGATCGTACTCCACAGGACCCACGGAATCGTTATTTCCTTTGGAGTGATTTATCAAGAAACAATTAATATATTTTATGTGTTACATCTTTCGCCATCCCTTACATTCTGTATTTATTTATTTTCCATGTTGAGTTTTTATTTTATACAGGGTGTCTCAGCACCAGGGTTACAAACATCTAGGAGGGGTAGGGTACACCTAGACGAACAATATTTGTCATAGAACCTAGGTTCGCAA
>QLNU02003225.1:107655368-107677360 GCA_006491805.2 Dysdera silvatica | reverse complement strand
GTGGGGGGGGGGTCCAACAGATTGAATTATACTAATCAATTTAATCATGCAACTAAAAATAAAATAAATATTTCACTTAAATCTACTCAAAGAAAATATTGATAGTGAAAGGATTAAGGGTGGATGTTTCTAAGTGGTTATCGTCATTCCATCAGCAAAGGATTGGGTAAGCTGTAAGTAACTGCCGTTATAGAATTTGACAACCAAACAGCCAATGATTTCTGAATTGTAGGTAACAATTTATGCAACAATGTGAGAATTTTAAATGTGTAAAAAACAGTTGTTCCTCTGATGCAGTTGTCATCCATTTACTTAACATGCTGTTAATCGGCATTCGACTCTCGATGGTGGAAAAAATGAATGCCTAACTGCTCACCGTGGTCTAGGGTTTTGTTCCCAAGGTCTTGAGAAATTTAGATTACTCTGGAAAGATCTCTCATGGTGACCTATTGATAATGCATTCATCTTTCTTGCCGTTAACCTAAACCCTATGTACAATCTCGCCTCTCTTGCTGCAAAATGACCATTGTTGTCCTTGCGCCATAAAAATACAACCATCCATTCACTCGTGTTCGATTCCCTCTGGTATTGTCAAAACGTGCCCCCTTTTATTTTCCTAATATAGCTTGAAGTTTGATTCCCTCGACATTAGAGGGTTCCTCAGAAGACACTACTGTCAAGTTAGGAACCCCCTACTGTCGATTATGATTATCGCATCGTTATCTCAATATCACATTTTTAAACACTGGTCAGAGGTACCAGAATGCTTGAGTAACACTCGTGAGACCTATGATGTCTGAGTGATTCCTTCGAGAAATATTTTCCAACAGCCCATGAAGTGTCATTGAAGGAATATGGCTAGGTGATGAATCCATTTGTCATTACTTCAAAATCAATGTGGCATTAATTGTGAACGCCTCATAGACATTGCCAAGCACAACTTTGAAAATTGCCTTTCAAAATAGGTCTCGTTTAAAATTTTGGTCAAATTTAAACCACTGGCCGATAAAGCAAAAGAAGTTCCTTTCCCATTTGCCACCACTTATTCATGCGGCTTAGTTTTCTGTCCATGTCGCATCTAAAGCGAAGCACATAAGCTGCCTTAGAGCTCGGAGACTGCACGGAGACTGACATTCGTCTGCAGCTATCCAAAGTAAAATTGGTCATCTCTAAACTGTTCAAAACTAAACGACCTAAATCCATAAGTAAAGAAAAGCCCTGTTTTACGTTAGGTGTGCGTGTCCGATCCCGTGGTGTTCTTTATATGGAGAGGTAACACTGTATATCCTTTTTAATTCCAATCAATTCTTTTAATTCAGTTAAACAACGTTTGAATGTTTTCTTAGAGCCACCAAAAAAAAAATCCCACCTTACATCATTTGGCGCTCTTTTAACCCGCGAGAAGTTTGCGCGGGGTATTTCGCACCCCACAACTTACAATTTGTGCAAAGAACCGTCCACCCTTGCTTCTGAAACTGGCCAAACTCTTTCCTGTTGCCTTCAAAGTCACAATCTTTGGGGTAGGGTGACAAAGTGAAAATTCCACTTATTGTTCCCTGTAAAATTGGACGTTTTTAATGAAATAATGCTATATAATTAGATGGGGTGCAAATCACCCCGCGCGCGTTCTCGCGTTCCTCTAATCGGCGCGATTTCTCGCGGGTTAAGCTTTCAATCTAAAGCAACTGCCTCATCTACCATACTCTCGCCATCCTGGGACGATCTATTAATCATGACTACCATCTTTAATTAAATTTAATTTTTGGTAAATATACCATGGTTTCGAGATTATGTTAAACCTTCAGTCGCGTCCTTGCTGACCCATAGCATATAGTTTTGTGATCTAAAGAGTATATAAACTCCCTCTTGTATATACAAAATGTATTTTAATAATTAACACAACCTTTTATAAACAATCTTTTTATCCTTATATACCTATAAACAGTTTTGGTAATATCAAATGTTTTTTATATTTCAATAGTTTGGACTGATGGCCCGCCGACAGTGGGACAGGTACGCAAAAATAGCTATTGTTTTGTCGTTCCTCATGTTGTCTTTATTCTTTTATATTTATAATTTTTAACAATCGTTAACAAAAGGGCAATATTTAAACACTGGCTTAGGAAAGGGAGAGGCTCAAGGCCCCCCCCCCATTGTTTATCGAAACACATTGTTTTCTCTAAGGTCGCATCACGGGAGTTCGGTCTCAGCTCTGGTGGCGTGCGGGCGTCTTTCTGCTGCGGTCCGGATCTGGCGAGTCTTGGTTCCTGATCACTGAAGTCGGAGTGTATGGGACATTGGCTAGGCCGCCGGATTGAGGTGGATTGATGTTTGTGCCCGCTATTCTGTGTCCTGGTTCCGCCTTTCCTCGAGAACCGGCCTTTATCTCCGGGGGTCGTGCGGACGTCCTTTGTTCCATTCCTAGCTGTTATGCTACCGTATTCGACCATGTACGGCATTGATAGCCTTGGAAAAACTTTCCTTACCCGCAGATCGGATATCAGCTAGACAGCCTGGAAAGTATGCATGACGTTTCATTCGCTCTGGTTGCAGAACCAGCTCATGCCCGTTTCCTGCCGCTTCGCCGCGCTTTGCACCCGTCCAACGGTGTCCGGTGGTCTCCTGTAGGAGTACTGGCTGGCCCGGGGTGTTCTTCCGTGCCATCCATCTATTTCAACCACTCCTCGAGGTGGATTGATCGTGAATGGTTCCCGGTTGACGTTAAATGACGACACCAGTGCGAGCAGTGCGTCCGTGTACGCCAGCACGGATCGACAATCTCCCCTTCGCCCATTGGCAGTCAAGATCTCTTGACTTTAAAACCTGTCTGGGATTACAGGCTGCCCTTTAGGCGGCCACCCCTCCCATTAAAATCTTTGCACAATTTCAATTCCAAGGTCGCACCACACAATCTTCTTTAACGCCACTTGAGCCCACCTCCGCCGGACCGTGAGTTTTGAATTACTACATTACTGTGCTTAAACGATATAATGCAAAATTCTCGATTTGAATACGAAACTTATCGTCTATTATTTCAGTTTAGTTATTTCTACTCATGAACGTGCATTCACACTTATAGTCCGTTTGCGCAGACCTAACGGCCGATCCCGTTACTAGACGGGTTGTTCCATTGCAGTTTAGGGAAGGGCGTCTTGCCGTAACTGGTTTTTCGCACTGCGAACAACCCGTCTAGTAACGGGATCGAACGTCAGGTTCACGCAAACGGACTATACCTCAGTATTTTTCTTAATTATATTCTGGAAAAAACGCGAAGTTCCTTGCTTGTAAAAATTTTGAGTAAAATATCTGACAAAAATAATTGTGACACCGAGATATCTCTAAATGTAACGGCTTTGTACTCATAATGATATTATATTCATAGTCGAGTCTCGTTCATCCAAACTAATTGAGACCGATACTTGTTACGATTAATCGAAATCTTTACTACAGAATTTACTATAAGCTATAATTGTTTGACGTATGTCTGTTTTGGTGCGCACGCATAACAGACAACGGACGGGCGAAGGAAAATTTCCTTCTTCCTTCCTTCCTTTATAGAAAATTTCAATTAGTGGACAAAACACATAAGTTACTGTTCGTTCACGAAAAGAAGTCCGATGGAACAGTTAGAAATAACGGGAGGTGACGTCACAAACAGGCTAGTTCATTACAGCAGAGGAGAACTATAATTTCAGAACTGGCGTTTGGTGAACGTTTGTCGGCGCCAAAATCGAGTTCTGAAATTGGAGCCCTCCTCTACTGTAAGGAACTAGATCGGTTGTGACGTCGCCTCCCGTTATTTCTAACTGTTCCACCGGACTTCTTTTCGTGAACGGTGATGCTGTTTGTTTACGTCTTGTGTCAGTTGGGCGCCATTGCAGCCTTACTGAAAGGAAGGGCTACTATAAAAAAAAATTCAGGATTTTTGAATTAGCATGGGTCGAATTAACGAGACTCCACCGTATTTAAATAGAACAATTTAATTATTCGTTATTTTCGACTATTTTTTCAGCCACACTTTAGTTTTCAGGGCGTTGGAGGTGGAAACATTCCCGGAAATTGGAATGCTGAATTTCAAGCCGGAGTTGACACGAAAGTTTGGGAAAGCAGGAACAAACAAGAGGGTCTCCACGTGGGCGCCACCTATGGCCGAAAATTTGCGGGGCACACGAGCCAACCCTATTATGGACTCGGTCTCAGTTTTCATTTTAAATGAACGTGGGGAAGCCTCATCATTTCCTAATACTAATTTCTTAAACAATTTCTCCGCATTCATTTCGTTTCGTATAATTTACAAATAGTGTACTGTTATGTTCATGCGTTTACATCAAAGAATGTTGCAATTCTACATTAAAGCTCTTTTTTATGTCTTATTGGTCTTGTAAATTTTACTTGTTTGCTTTATCCGATTTGTTCCTTGCAGAAAAAGCGAGTTGCATAATGAAACAATTTTTCCCGGAAAGCTTTAAAGCTAGGTGCATTTATATACACTCTATAACAAAAAAATCGATGCACCAAGAAGGAGTTGTCCGATTGTAATGAAATTTCGTATGCAAAGACATTTTGACCGAACATGCAAATGATTAAAATTTGGTGTCCAATGAATGAATAGCGGGAACTCCAGCGCATCGGAACTGCGCATTCAGCAGGTGTATATAAGGAGCGATTCTCAATATGTGGTCAAAATTTCTGTTGCATTTTGACTGCGGATATCTTACGTCGACTGTAACAATGCCTCGCCGAAAGATTCGTGCTCATTACGAGCATATGTCAGAGTTTGAAAGAGGTCGTGCTATCGGATTGAAAGAGGCTGGTTGGACGAATCGAAGAATCGCTGGACATGTGGGTCGAAGCGATGCGGCGATTGGACGGTGCTGGCAAGAGTGGGTCAACAACGGCAGATGTCAGCGTCGGGACGGCAGCGGTCGACCTAGGGCCACAACAGAACGGGAAGACAGAGCAGCTGTCACAGCACCGGATTCGTCGTTATCAACTATCCAACGTGTGGCCCGCACACATGTGTCCAACATGACCCTCTGTAGACGACTGAGAGAGCGGAATTTACGCTCGCGCCGACCGTTACGCCGCTTACCTCTCACGCCTTTACACCGTCAAGTCCGATTACAGTGGTGCCGGGCTCGATCAACTTGGAACTGCGCTGACTGGGGACGTATAGTCTTTAGTGACGAGTCCCGTTTCCAACTGTGTCCTGACGACAACCGCAGACGTGTCTGGAGACGTCCAGGGCAGCGTGGGGATCCTGCCCTTACTATCGCACGCCACACATGCCCACAACAGGGCGTTATGGTCAGGGGGTGCCATCTCCTTTGATAGCCGGACCCCTTTGGTGGTCATTTCTGGCACACTTACAGCACAGCGGTACGTAGACGACATTCTACGACCGGTTGTGTTACCGTTCCTTTTGCGACACCCTGGACTTACGTTTCAACAAGACAATGCCCGGCCGCACACGGCACGTGTTGCTATGAATTGTCTTCAAGCTTGCCCAATACTTCCTTGGCAATCTAGGTCTCCTGATCTCTCTCCCATAGAGCACATTTGGGACGCTATGGGAAGGCGACAGATAGGCGCAGATTTAGCTATGGTAGGAGTTCGCATGGTGGACCAGTGGTCTTGAAAAGTGGTGAAGTGGGCTCAGAGAAATCAAGCCCTCCATTCGACATCAAAACACATTATTTTCTCACATTTCGTTACATAATTTTCTTTAAAGCCGCTTGAGCCCCCATTCCCTCATAATTTTGAATTGCAATGCTACTGTGGTAGACAGACAGTAAGTAGTACGTAGGTGGGAAAACTGTGGCTTGCGAATCGCATTCGACTCGATGAACATATAATTGCGTCTCTTTAACTTCTGTACTCGCAGCAAAACTAACCTTGTACATTGAGAAGGCACAGAGCAGTATGATTCTGCCAGTGTAATATAGTTCGCCCTTTCTTACGTTAACAGAGTTAATAGAAGATACATTTCGGACATAAAACATTAAAATAATGCTCAAATACATAAAACATAGGCATATTTGTGTAATTAAAATCTGGTATTTATTAAATTTAGGAAAAAGACTCATTATAGCAAGCGCTGACGTCATTCAAGTAACTGACCACTCAGAGGACTTCGTTTGCTTGGCGAGAAATTTGGCGCCTGGAATTTTGGCAACCGCGTTTTTCTGCATTCCAAATTAGGCGATAAATAGCCTAATAATGTTGAGGGCTATCTCATTTTTCGCCAATTCGCGAATGAATACTCGTTTCACTGGTGTGAATAGGTCGTCGTAGCCTTAACAGTGTACCAGGTTAGCTTTGCCGCGAGTATAGTTAGTGACGTAGAAATTCCAAAGTCATGGGAGACTCAGATGGCTTTAAAAATCATGTGATGCAACGTTAAAAAGAAGTATTAAGTTCCTTGATAAATAATGAGGATTGACCCCCCCCGCCGCCGCTTTTCCTACGCTAGTGCTTCTAGTCCTCGAGTAGCTCATCAATTCAATTTGTACATAAGGGGATGTTTTAGTAATTAGAATTGGATATTAAAACGTTTCATTATTAAGAAGTAATATTTTAAAATTTAAACCCCAAATCAAAAAGATACGTTGCCCCAAAGGTCATGTCAGGTGCAATATGGGCCTAACCAAATGCTTTAAAAGCCACCATGCAAAGTATATGGAATAACTGAGCGAATTAATAAGCCAAAAATTTACTTCAGTTTTAAGATATTTTTAATTTTTTATAAAATATTGTCCGAAAATTAAAATTCTCCGAAGAATCGCCGAATAGGCATGACAAGTTCTTTTGTATCGACTCGGATGTTGTAAGCCATTTGGTGCTCAAAGACCTGTTTTGTTTTTTCTTTTAGCTCCTGGTTCAGTCTGCTAATTTCTTTTTCAACCTGCAGTATAATTGAGTTAATTATATATTATAATTGAGTTAATTATATATTATAATTGAGTTAATTATATATTATAATTGAGTTAATTATATATTATTAAGAGTATAATTGAGTCCCATCTAAGAACGAAGTACAGCATTATCACCCAATAAGAGACACCCACGGGACCGGATAATTTGTCCCTTAAATGGAAGTGTCCTTTCTTCAGAGATACATGTATTGATACATACATATATTGGAGACCGGAGAAATTGTCCGTTAAATAAAGGTGCCCCCTTACGGGAGATAACAAAGTACAATATACAACAGTACGCGCAAAAAATTTATAAGAAAAGACGAAGGGTTCACGAAGCTATGATTTTATATATACATATATAGTAAATTCCCTCAATAACGATATTCTAATCAACGACTATTTACGCTTCTCAACAGTATTTTCCGGTCCCAGCAAATGCTTCGTAGAATTGCACCATGGGCGCCGAGAGCCATCGCGGGCCCCAGCTTCACTTAAACCGGCCCCATGATCTCTTCCTTGGACCTGGACCCAAGACTTCATTCAGGGCCCCCCCTTCAGACTGCAGCCCCTGCTGCTCCCCTCTCGGCGGCTCCGAATTACACACGCTTTAATTAACGTTCTTTATGTTTAAATTTTTAGCGGGTTTCAATAGATATTGAACCCGCTATTGCTTTTGGTTTTACTGCAGCAGCGTAGCTACTATGAAGCAAACTTGAGAATTGATTTACTTGAGAATTAAAGAGTTACGAATTAGAGAGTTGAGGATTAGAGAGTTGCGGATCATAGAGTTGTGAATTAGAAAGTTACGAATTAGAGAAATTTTGTTAGAGAATTGCAGATTAAAGAGTTACGAATTATAAAGTTTTTGTTAGAGAATTGCGGATTAGAGAGTTGCGAATTAGAGAGCTGCGGATTAGAGAAATGAGGATTGATATTAATTGAAATTACACAAAATTTCAAGTTTCAACACGGGAATTTATTACAATGCTTTCTGTCTGACCATTGTGTAAGTATTAAACAAAGTCAATTTTTTATGTGCACATTTATTTATGGGTACTCATATATATAACCTAGTATTCAGATTTGATTCATTGTTCAAATATAATCTGGAATTCAGGTACAATTTAATATATAAACTAGTGGGCTTTATCACATTCACTATAACCCTGCCTTGCAAATGTGTAGATGTTGGACCACAATAATAATTTTTAACTTTATAATTTTATCTCACAGCGTTTTAACCTAATTATTTGTTTGTTCGTGTAAATTGATTGTGCCTTAGTACTAATTGACGTAGGCCTGGCCTATCGATTACTCAGATTGCATGGGCCACACTTGCGGCTCATTGGTTGTCACTAACGTACTAATTTTTTTTTTATATATATATATCTTCTCCCACTACTTTCTTTTATTACATTATATAATTGATGCTGATGATGATCAACAGCTTAATGTTCATCCAATTTATTACGCTCCAGCTTGTTTACGATGCACAGTTGCTTCAGAAAATAATTTACTTGCTTTACACATAAATGCACTAAGATTAATTAATAAATTACCATTAATAGAAAACTTGTTGCACAATATCAACCCTGGAGTGGATATTATCTCAATCACAGAGACTAGGTTACCTCCCACAGTATCACCTGCCTCTTTCAGACTATCAACAAATCTCAATTGGAAGGGAGATAGGCAGGGGTAAAGGAATTACTGCATATGTGCATAATTCACACGAAATTTTAACCCTTAAACAATAGACCGGAATTTTCCCGGCTATAGAAATCATAACCTTCTCAAACAATACATATATATCCACTATCTATAGACCACCATCTGGAAATATAAACAAATTTTTAGACTATTTACATAATTTACTAACATACTTTTACAAGCTCACGCCAAAAACTTTTAATATTAGGTGATCTAAATACTAATACTAAACCCAATGACAAGCCATCTTATCATCACACACAATACAACGCTCTAAAAGACCTTATACTTTCAGTTGGATTTGATTTTTTATAAATAGTCCAACTAGGATAACTGACTGTTCACAAGCCATCATTAACCATTGTATAACAAACATAAGCGATCCATATTGTGGAATCTTATCATATCAGTGCTCATCTCCCATTTTTCTCTTTCTTCACAGTCTCACAAAAATTTAAAAGACATTTTAAACATATTACTTATTTAAGAAACTTCTCTGAAGATAATCTAATTACATTTAAAAATAAACTACAAAATGAAGATTGAATAGATATACTTTCATCTAATAATGCAGCCTCAGCCTACGGGTCCTTTATAGCTAAATTTATGGAACATTATTAAAATTCTCTGCCAATAAAAAGGATATCACGTACCAAGCGAATCAGAAAACCTTGAATTACCAATACCATCCTTAGAGAGATTAAAATGAAGAACAGACTATTCCATAAATTCTTAAAATAAAGAACAGACTATTCCATAAATTCTTAAAATAACAAATCTACTAATAGTTACAATTCATTCAAAGCTTTCCTCAATATTATAAACAAAAAACTTAACAAGCTAGAAAATCTTACCTTCATAATTTCTGTGAATCCTCCGATAGTAGAAGAACATGGGCAAAAATTAATGAACTGATGGGAAGGCAGAAATTGCATAGTACCTCAGAAATTAAACTAACACCATCAACTCATACCTTAACAAATACTAAACAAATATATGATGTTTTAAACGATTATTTTATCAACTTCCCTTACTCACTCTCTAATACAAGTCCCGGTGATAGTGGATACACTTACAATCACCATGACTACAATATCACTAATTCATTATATCGTCACGAAATAACATATATGGAAACGTTTAAGGTTTTTATGAATCTTGATATCAATAAAGGACCAGGACCCGATGACATTGATCCCGCCCAAGTCAGATATGTAGCCAATGAAATAGTCATAGCTCTCATTCATACCTTAAATCTGATATTCTGTTTCGGGGACATCCCTATAGAATTCAAAACATCTCGAATCATCCCAATTTTTAAAAGAAGTTCTAAATCTGATGTTTCCAATTATCGACCTATTTCAATTCTCTCAGTCTTTATAAAAATATTTGACAAATTGCTTTATAACAGACTGCATGATTTTTTAGATGCTAACAAAGTTATTCATGACAATCAATTTGGATTCAGAAAAACTAGATCAACTGAACACGCCCTGTTGACAGCTACTGACTTCATATATTCATCATTAGATCAAAAAGAGTCTGTTATAAGAATTTTTTTCGACTTGTCCAAAGCGTTTGATACTGTAAATCATGAAAAACTAATTCAAAAGCACACGATGCAGGTATTAGAGGTAAACAAAATAATCTATTCAGAAACTATCTAATCCACGGAATTCAATATGTTAAAATCAATGAATACTACTCCGATTCCATGCAACTATTATGTGAAGTCCGCCAGGGCTCTACATTGTGATCCCTACTTTTTATTTTTTATACAAATGATTTGTTTTTCACTCCAACACAATCGCAAATCATATTCTTTGCCGATGATACTAGCCTCTTCTTCCGTAAAAAGGAACTTAATGAACTTTTTCCTCCAGTTCAAAATGATAAACAAAAATTTCACCCCGTATTTTATCGATAACCACCTAACACTCAATACTAATAAAACTAAATGCCTATTATTTACTAATTCCAAAAACATACATAACATCTCCTAATACTCACTAAATATCGGAAATGACTCTGTGCAGCTGTCTAGTGAAACTAAATTTTTAGGTGTTACGTTGCAGTCCAACTTAAAATGGGATGATCACATAAACGGTATTTCTCTATGGTCAGCAGAAATATCGGTATCATGTGTAGGATGAGCTATTTTCTACCCATTAATAAACTCATTGACATGTATTATTCTTTTTTCTTTTCTCACGTTTTCTACTGTCATTTAATATGGGGATTCACTACAAAAAACAATATACGAAGACTCCAAATACTATAAAACAAATTTTTCAACTTAATAAAACTAAAACTTACGTCACCGCTCTCTAACTCTGAAATAATGCGTAAATATGATATTCTACCAATAAACAAATTATTGAGTTATAAACTTACTCTCATTATGTTCAATAACTTAAGATGTAACACTGGTATCTTCTATTTTGGTATTCAATTACCACAACATCTTTATCCAACCTCATCTAGAGCTAACTATAGATCTTATCGTACAAGAATTGGTCTTGCTTGCAGAAAAATGGGATATGCTGGTCCAAAAATATGGAACTCTCTTCCACAATCAACTAAATCCACTACCTCTCGTTTAAAATTCAAGAATGGTGTGCAGAAATTCCTTATTACACATTAAATACTAATAATTAATTGAATTCCTCTATTTAACTTCTCACATCTTCTGTTATTCAAAATTTATAATTAACTCTCTGAAGCGTCTGTGCATCTTTGAATTGGTTCTTCACCATTGTTTGTAACTTATTTTTCTCTGGTATTTTGTGTAGCGTTTGATTGTAATTTAAATCTTACTTCTGAGCAGTATGGGCTCTTTCAGGTTCTCGTCTTTACCCATTACTGCCC
This sequence comes from Dysdera silvatica, assembly GCA_006491805.2. Classification (NCBI taxonomy): domain Eukaryota; kingdom Metazoa; phylum Arthropoda; class Arachnida; order Araneae; family Dysderidae; genus Dysdera; species Dysdera silvatica. Next base: position 107,665,862 of record QLNU02003225.1, on the reverse strand, counting down.
GGGTGGTTATAAAATATGTTCCTTATTGTAATATTAAGATCAATGCATAGTTGCTTTACCATGTTCATTTGTATGTACTATTATTATTGTTCATTAACCACCCAAAATAAAGTTGTTAAAATAAAAGAAACCCGCTAAATTTAAATATCGACCTCAGGCGATTTTCTTTCACTGGCTTGTTTCTTTGTCCCTTGAAACTTGTTAAAGGAAAAGGGAGGAGGAGAAGGAAGTATGCAAGGTGGAAAATGAAAATGAGAAGGGTGGCCGCTGAAGGTGCCACTTAAATCTCACATAGGAGAAAACTCAGCAGCCGGTAAGATTGTTAAAGAAAAAGATTACTGCAGACATATTTATCACCCGAACTATAACAGTTTTCTCAAATGGGGCCCTCTTTAAGGAGTAGAATTGCCAACAATATCTACCCAAACAAACCAATTCACTTATTCCTTTTGAGAAAATAAATATTGAAATAACAGGGCATTGTATGGTCATAAATAAAACTTTCATTTCCGTAATTATTAGAATTTTGTCCCTATTTCTTCTGTTTTATATCCCTGAAAGAGAATCATGCAACGAAAACTATATTTTCTACTCTCTTTTGTTTCAAACCTACTTATTAGGATCAAACCATTTCTGCGCCAAGTTAAAGAATTCGATATATATATTGCAGCTGTGCTGAAGTAAAAAATAGGGGCTATGTATATATAATGAGACCTCTCCTGCAACACAGTGAATAATAAGGTATTAAGGAAAACTATAAATGCTCTTGACTCCACTTATACCAAAGATTGATATTTCGTAAGAAAAAAATATAGATGAGGAAAAAATATAAAAGGGAAGAAAGAAAATTAAGAGTGTGTGAACACTTAAAACGGAATAAATCCGCAAAATTAACTTAAAAATGGAAAAGAATAGAAAGAATATAGATACAAAACCAACACACACATCTGGTTTGTCCAAAATTCAGAAGACAAATCTGCATTAAAAGCGCTTTTAATGGCTGTTTAGCAAAATTAATAAAGCTTCATTTACTTTAATAAAAGTAGGGAGTTCGAACTTATTTCTTATTTTAGGGCTCCAAAACATTAGTTACTACTCTGGGGAACACTGGGTCTTAAATTATCTCATTAGTCAGGGCCGTATGTAATGTATGAAACGCCCTGGGCATAACGGTTATTGGCGCTCCCTCCACTGGCGTAACTAAACCCCCTAGAAAATTTCTTCTAAGCATCAAGATATACGGTCCAGCCCCCTAGAAAATTTCTTTTAAGCATTAGGTATACGGTTCAGCCCCCTAGAAAATTTTTTATAAGCATTAAGGTATACGGTTCAGCCCCCTAGAAAATTTCTTATAAGCATCAAGGTATACGGTTCAGCCCTCTAGAAATTGGGTAAGCTCCTTAGAAAAAAGTTAGCACCCTAGACTTATGGAAGGTGCAAGTGCGGATGCAGAACAAAATTTCAGTGAGGGCGCAAAGCTTGAAAATTCCATAAGTTCAAAATATTTTTTACTTGAAAATTATCATTTTTAATATAAATTTATTATTTTCAAGCGGCGCATGCCCCCTACATGGATCCGGCCTTAGGTGGGGGCAGGGGTTGTTTCACGCAATTTTTGCGAATTTCAGATTTAGGAAAAAAGGGTGGAGGACACCTTCTCGGGGAGAGTATATCAACGGAATTGTACGGTAAATAAATTGAAATTAAAAAAAAAAAAACCGCTCCCTCTTTCACACGGGGCAAGTGCCCAACGTGCCCATTCATAAATACGGCACTGCCGTTAGTAAAAAATCTTCCAACGATATTAATCACTTTCATAAAGTTGCTATCTTTAAAAACTCTGAACCTTTCATCTTATATTTATAGAAACAAAGAGATTATACACTCACTTCACTCTTTTCTCCTAATAGTATGTTAAGAATAGCAAGTGGCGTTGACTCTATGAGGATATTATTCATATTATAAAAGCATTTCTTTGTAACATCTGCGTTGGCCAAAGCTTCTTCTGCAATTCTTAAAAAAAATACAAGCAATTATTTTTTTATCACTCTTACTTGAACAATTATAGGTATGACAACATTTGCTATTGAAGTTATATTACTCAAATATATCCATATTTTATCAAACTTGTTTTGTTTTGTTTCTTTACAGGCATAGGCAAAAATGCATATACATATATAAAAATTAACTCAATCTCATCAAAACCTAGAGACAATGAACCTTTCTGTTGAATTTTAGAATACTTTTCGCCAAATTGGCGGCTAAGAAAATAGTCACCAGTAGTTTTTTATGTAACATGTCAAGGTCTATTTCTATGCGCTGTTCAGGTTCTTAGTGATTCATCATTATTCAGGAAAATTTGAAGACTGTCCAAACAGGCAGCGAGAGTGAAGTCCGAAGGGGGTGGGGGGAGAGTCTCTCCCTGCTTACTTTACTGATTTGGGAAAATGACAGTGTCAGAAAATTTTTAGAACCCTGTCAGTTATTAACGAGAGTTTTCCAAAACGACAAAAACTCGCCAAATTAATTTATTGGCGGTGGTACCGTGTTCTAATATTTTACCAACCTTTCAAATTCACTTTAACCAACCCTTTATCGCCTTGCTTATAATGCGAATTAGTAAAGGGATATTTCCACTGGATGGCAACTACGTATTTTCAGTAGATTATGAACTCCAAAATGAAAAGGTGAAAAAAATGTACGTAACGCTCTTGCTGTTATATGAGTTAAGCGAAGTGCAAATCCGTAGAAAGAATTTGTCAAAAGGGTAGACTCCGGAACGGCAAGAACGCCGAGAATTGTACATGGCAAATTCTATATAGATGACGAACCGGAACAAAAAAGAATAAAATACAATAAGATTCTTCAGCCTCTGATTACCCCTCTTAACCAGATGCTCTCATAAGGACAAATTCTAAAAAATAAAGAAAACGGTAAACAAAGGGAGGGAGAAGGAACACGTCCAACCAGCAGGGCGGCCAGGTGCTGAATCCAATCTTTATATTATAATAACATACTTCTTTTCCTCTAGGTTCTCTTCAGCATTAGTTAATTCTGACAACAACATCAGTTGCTCTTGTCGTAATTTCTTGAACTTTTCTAAAACTTCATGCTCTGACAGACGCTCATTCATGCCACATTTAGAATTTGTTGCTGTCATGTTGAATCAAATATTACTAGCACTGATATGATAAAATTCACTCATTGATTGATGATATATCCTTTAGTTGAATAGCATTCGTCAACACGCGAAAGTTTCAACTTAAATTTCTGAAACATCATATTTTGTCTATTCGATTAAGTTTAGTAAAGTAGTCTTCTTTTCTTTTCATCCAACTTAAGTATGATTCTCTGAGAAGATGAACCATGCGCTGCGTAGTAAGTATTTAAAAACGAAAACACACATAAACACAGTAAAAGCTGTAACGCTTTTTTTTGCAATTGTTTCGGTGGGCAGAAAGATACCACCTTCTTCAAAAAATTGTCAAGAATGAATTTCTTGACAATTTTCTGAAGAAGGTGGGATTTTTTTCCTCACCGAAACAATTGTAAAAAAAAGTCGTGACGACACATATTAAACTGCGTTTATACGTATTTTCGTTTTTAAATTGAGTATGATTTCTATAATTTTATTAAAAATCAGAAGATGAAGATGCAAAATAGAAAAGAATGAGGTGGGGGAGGAAGAAAATAAGAATGGTTATTCATTAAAGTTAATAGAAATAATATATTATAATTGCATATTATAATAATATATTATATAGGAATAATATATATACTCATTCACAGAGAAATAAAGAATATATGAAGAATGAATAATGAAAACCTAATCCTCTCACCTCACACAAATAACCTCTGGTGTATAAATATGTTGACGATGCATTATTCATATATAATAACTCTATTATTTATATTCCTGGTATACTTGACCAACTTAACAATTTCTACCCTACTGTGAAATTTACTTCTCAAACTAATTATCAAAACCAGTCTATTCCGTTTTTAGACTTACTTATCATTAGAACTAATTCCTACCTGAATTTTTCCGTTTTTCATAAACCCAACGAGTCATCATCTTTCCTATTACACAAGTCTTCACAACCTAAATCACACATAAAGGCAGCTGTATTTTCACGTGTGCGTAGGGCATATGCTATATGCAGTAACAGACAACTTTTCCACGAAGAAATCAAAATTATTTTACTAAAACGCTTCATCTGGCATACCTTCTCAAAGACTCACCAACATTCTCAATAGACTCCACAGAGAAGCCATTTCTCTCTTCACTTCCCCTCTTTCTACCCATTGTTACCCGTTTAAAAACACTGGCGCTTGCTCTTTCTTCCCTACTATTTTCTCCTCAATTAAAAGCACCTTAAAAAAAGCTTAACCTTGCCTTTGCATATAAGCTGCATATAAGTTGCAACACTTTGGACTCCTTGAAAAAGATAGGGACCCCTTTAACACTACTGAAAGGGCAGGTGTTTATACCATACCGATACTCGACAATACAACCAACAATTACATCCATTAGATTAGTAGCACACTCAGACCACTACACACTAGGATAAAAGAACACCAGGCTGACTTTAGACTTAACAGAAATAACACTAAACGATGCCGTTTTACTGTTTCAGCATACCAAAATACTGGCGCCAACCGAAAAAAGTGAGGCAAGTTTACGGCTCAGGAAAGCCCTAGAGATCTTTAGTCAACGATCTGTTAGTTGTAATGCGGAACAACCCATCTGCATTAGCAGTGCTTGGAAATATTTTTTTAAAAACCTGCCTTGACTTCAACAACAGCATTGGTTTATTTTCCACTATTTTACTTTTACACACTATACATTTTATATTTCTATTTCCATAACCGTTTTACCATCATACAATGGTCTTTAAATGTTTTTACAACAACGCATTGATTTTAATCCCTGCACGATCAGAATTATTTAATTTATTTTAATTTTAAATGTTTGTATTCCATATAATTCATTTCTGCATCTGATGATGGCTGTCCCAGTGAACAGCCGAAAGCTTGGTTTATGTTTCTAACAAAAATATATTAACCGCTTCACGTTGGTTTGCACACTGTACCGTATTATGCTCATTCACTTTAAACAATGGCGATTCTCATCTCCATTCAATAAATAAATAAACAAAGTCATTCCCATTCTTTCAATGACTTCAAAGATTGAAATCGATAAACACATTCATCAAAATGGATGGTTTTGACCACTTTATTAGAACCGTAACAATAAACGATGTTCTTCATATAGGTTTTATCTTAACTTTATTCTATAACATTAGTACAGTGTTCCACAAAGTGTGATCCATGGACCACCGGTAGTGGGCAAGATCCTCAAAAAATGTTAGAAGAAAAAATAATGAAATAACACATATTTAACACCACAGTTCGAAGAAGTGTCCGTCCATGACATTCAAAAAATTCGAGGTGGGCTATAAAGTTTCTAACAGTGACACCCTTGCGGAGGTCTAACCAATTTAAGCGATCTCTATATTGAAATGTAAAAAAAAAACGTACACCGAGTTCCGTTAAAATTTTAATAAAGAGGCATAAAACAAAATAGTTTAGCTTATAACTGACAGAGGTAATGAAATCTAACAATATTAATCAGAGTTAGTAATAATTTTAGTTTCAGATAACATATTTCCCAATTTTCTCTCAAGAAAATTCTCCACTCCCTCCTGCTGGTAGTCCATGAGTCGGCAACACTTCGTTATTTGTGCTATTGCCAGATGACCGTGCATTCCTGACGACAGACGACCAAGTCTGTCCGAAACGCGTTGAAATTTCATCAATCAAATTTCAACTATACTTATAAACGTTGTTTTTTTATTTGTTATTCTGTCCATGAGCATCTAAAATTTGAGAAACGGTAATCTAGCGCACTCTTTAATGGATTGCAGTTTATTATTAATAAATCTCAATACAGTGAAAACCGTTTATAACGACGCTGGTTATAACGACCAACCGCATATAACGATGGAATTTTTACAAGAAGTTTGGTTTGCTATTCTACTCCATACTAAATATATCGGTTATAACGACATCGTATATGACAATTAAACCTACTATAACGACGGCGAGTTTGTAGTCTACGTAAATCCAAACCAGGGATATCCATATCGGATATATTGTGCTCCCACCTGGAGGTGTGAAAACATAACGTAATTTTGCATTTGTTAACTTTTTTCCGAGAAGAAGGAACAATAATAAGAAGTCATGCGCTCGTGTTTTCAAAGCTTCTGGGTTTTGTCAAAACGAGATTATTAAAGTATTATTTTATAGCGTTCGAATTTAGGTATATTTTCTCTGTCCTGCAATGCTACATTCTGATACCGCTATAGATATAAAGACGCGATTTGACAGTAATGCATCAGAACCACGTGGGTTCGAGATAACGCTAGAATCACACTTGTGTTATTAAAATTTCAGCGTCATTTTAATCTTATTTACAAATGTCCGACGAATTTTTATTACTGCTAAACCTGAACATTGAAAAAAAAAATGAACTTATAAAAAGTGGGATTTATTAATTGAATATCACGAGAGTAGCATTCTACAAGGGTCCATTTTATTTTTTCACCATTGGCACGTAGAACTTTTAAACAGACACTGTTCGGAAGTCATTGGCATAATATAATAAATATTATTTATTACATTTGCTTTCTATATTATATATTTTACATAATATTTTCTACAATCTTTTAGTTTAGAAAAGTAAAAAAAAATGTGTTTTTAATATAGCTATAAATATAATTTAATACAGTAATTAAATTCATTATAATTAAGTTTTTATTTAATTTTTAAATCAAAGGTTTAATACTTTTTACCATTAAAGTTATTTAAAAAACCCTAAGTGTATTACTGTACTATGATTTTAAAAAGATATCGTTTATAACGACCGAATTTGCACGGTCCCTTGAAGGTCGTTATAACCGATTTTCACCACACTCGTTTTCATTTCACTGATTACATTTCAGTGTTGACTGATTGATTGATTGTTTGGCTTTTTTTATGGCGCAAGAGCATCTGGGCTATACTGCGCCAAACATGGTATAAACATTTCAGTGTATATGCAGACTGATACTTTACCTCTACTGAAGCACCATACGATGGAAAAGGTTATCACATATAAATGTATTTAGCTTCCTGAAGCTTGAATTGCTATATATACAGTACAACACATATAATTACTTTTGCTTGGTAACATTAAGATTTGCAACCAAAGTCAGGTTGGCTCAAACAGCAGAAGCTTGTTTGTTGATGGAACCGATAAATTCATTGTGAGCTTAATTCTTTAAATGAAGCTCAATTCTTTAAATTTATGGTTCAGCAAGTCAAAAATAAAATTGTGTTTTGGGAGTTTTTACCCTTCTTGTACAAACAGAAGCATTAAAATGTGAATTTTTTAACACAATTTATGGGGATTGCTAAATAACCAAATCCACTTACCAAGTTGACAATATAAGCATGGACGCCCCGAGGGGGTGCACTTGCACCCCCTTGGCTCATGAAAAAAGGGGAGAAAATGACTGAATCCACAAGAAACTATAGTATAACAAAGTTTTTCAATTTGAAATTTTTCTTGAATGCACCCCCCTGTTTACAATTCTGGGGGCGACCATGAATATAAGCGAATTTTTTTTTAAAAAATGAACAGGTTTATATTTATGCAATTCTGCTTTTCAATTTGAAATTACTCTTTTTCGATTTTTCTGTATAGTAAGTAATAACCAATTTCTATGATTAAAATTGATGTTGCAAAAGGCTAATTAATTGCAATGGGCTCTAATTCTTACGAGCTACTTCGTCGATCCCGAAAGGTGTCCTATAGAAAAAGGATTAACGTCAATTCCCATTCACGACCTTTCGACTACGAACTTTTTCTGAAATCTGTGCGAGTTCGTAAAATCGAGAGCAGGGCTTAATTTCTAACAAAAAAAAAGTGAAGGAGCCCTAATATTATGATAAATCGATTAAAAAATTGAATGGCTGCAAAAGAATCGATAAATCATATCAATTGTTTATGTCCATTTTTTTGGACAACAAAATGCATGACCTTATTTCGTGGCCCAAATTTATTACTTTTTCATGACAGCGTCCGTTTAGGGGCTCCGGCTAATATTTAAATAATCGCCAAAAATGAAGAAGTACCGGAACCGGGGTGCGGTGTGCCCAGTTTAAGACCTGATAAAGAGTCCACTATATTACCAATGAAAAAATATATGTTAAAGAAGTAGTTTTTTCTATTTTCGTGTTAATTTTTGGGTACGTGATGCAAATGTTCCAAACTAGCCAAACGAGAACTAAAAAATCCCAACTAAGCCAACTGCATATATCAAATTTGTCCTCCTATGACGTGATGAAGATAAATTATATTTGCTTGCAGGCTTTACCCTTCCTTGTTGGAGGAATACACAATCGCTGTCTGCTGCCAATCTTCCCACAAATATCTGCACAATAAACAAACCGCCGAGTTTATTTTTGTGTTTTGGCAACGATAAGCTGAAATTACTCTGCATTAGGAGATGTAGTTTCCCGAGAGATCTAAACCTTTCCCTACTAGCAAATCAAACACTGCTCTCTACGAATCTAAAGTAAAAGGGAAAAAACAGGCAGCGTTGGTATTAAACCCCGATTATTTACATAATAGTCAAACGCATCATTATGCCACAAGAGAAAGAAGTGATTTATTGCAATTTTTTTTTTTATTTTCTCAAAAAATTAAGAGCAAAATGCCATTGCATGTATAAACGAGAAGGATTAACAAATTTTGCTGAAATTTTTAACATCCAGTTATACTATCAAGCGATATGAAACTATCATTTCCGATAGTAGGCCAGTGGTACGGAAGAAAAGTATTTAAATACACAAAAGGAAAATTCTAGCATATGACAAGGTGATTATTTCTGTTCAATCCCGCTCGTTGGCTTCCATTTTTCACCGTGAGACCCTTTCGTCCTGCTGCAATACTTTTGTCTTCCTTTTCCACGTGGACGTTCATGATTGGATCGCAGTCAACTTTCATGTAACCTAATGGTATGGAGATTTTCATAAACTGGACAGCAGGAGACGTTTGTAAAATCCGTCTGCTAGAAGTGGCAGTTACGCGAACTTCACTCCAGGAGTTTTGCTTGATTTTAATATCGCCAATGACATAAATTTCCTCCCCGTTGCCATAGTTCCTGCGTTAAATAAATGAAAAAGAATATGCTATGACTAAAACAGTATTTCAAAATATAAATAAATAGCCATTTAACTCTGCTGCATGGTACCACGTTATCAGATGTCGTGGTTGGATTACCAATGGAAACACTGCACATAAAAACATGGATTTTATTTTTTATTTGTTTAATTAGACGCAGAGAAATATTTTTTTTTAATTGAAAGTTTCGTGGTATAAAAAGTTAAATTTCGTATTTTATACGTGCTTAACCCTTTGTAAAATAAATGAAAAATTCAAGGTTTTTACATGATTTGAATATTTTCTGTCTAATTGAAAACATGATATTTTAAAATAATTAATTTACCTATATGTAGAATTCGAAATAAGAGATTGACATTTGCTTCTTGAGTTACCACCAGCGTTGTGGCCATTGCCGTAGAATATTTTAAAACTATGGCTATAATCAAATTTTTGAAATTTTTCTGAAGTGGACTTAGTCCCTGATGCATCAACCAGATATGCCAACGCATGATATGCCGATGTAAAGATGACACCTTTCTGACATATCTTGGCAGATTTGTCGTAAGATTCCATTGCAATGGTGGATGACTCTTCAAGTATCTTGCCATTAGGATGAATGATGCAGCTTTGTTCTTCAGACGAACCTAACACACCAACGCAACGTCCAGGAATGTTACTGACGTAAACGCCTTTTTCCGGTGTGATGTCGACCCGAATACCATTGCGCAAGATCAGGAATACTGTCCCATAATCAGATACTGCCAGATTCGCCGGTATATCATGCTGTAAAGGAGAACTGGGAAAGGGAAACTGCCCGTCAGCGATACTGTTGTCGTTCTGATCATTTGAGTGATGTGTGCCTTCAAGGTTTGATCTACGTTGTCCGCTTATACCATAAGAAATATAGTTCGAAGGATTTCCTACCGGATCATGGGAGTGATTAAAATTCGACTGGAATAAGTTACTGTAAATCTGAAAATATAAGTACAGCTCATTTAATCAAATTTAAAACTGTGCTTAAAATATACATGTAAACATTTTACATGTATATACATATATATGTAATAATACATTATATATACATTTATCAGGCCTGAAGCCAAGATGAAGGACAACTGAAGCAAGGCAAAGGGCATCCTGGGATTGTTCTATGTATATAAATAGCTCGATGGGGCAATTGGGCCACGCCCCTGATGGCCCCGGATTGACTACAAGCCTGCGCGAGTGTAAAAGGTGGAGAACCTCTGCCATAGATAATTTCATGTGGTTGTTTTAAATTTCAT
>QLNU02003225.1:107642633-107655268 GCA_006491805.2 Dysdera silvatica | reverse complement strand
CTTCTGCCCCTATCAGATTAATGGGCTATTGACTGGTTAGGGAGATTCCTGATTTCCCCTCGTGGGTCCATCTGTGATTTGGAAGAGCGCTGGGCTACTTTTTTTTAAGACTACACCACTGTGGACAACTCAAATTCTCAACTGGATTTCAATGGACCATCAAGGACCAAGGAAACGTACTACAGAACAGATGGATGGATAAATTAAAAAAACATTCTAGGTTGATATAAAAACGATTTTCTCGAAAAAAATGTGCAAACAATTTAATATGATGTGATCTTATTTATATATATACTACAATAGGACTTCAGATACATGTTACTTAATGCTTACTGCCGGTGTGGTAATGCAGCGCTGGCACGAAAACGTGACGCACATTGGCGTCATAAATCTCGACTTGTGAGAGGGGTAAAACTGAAGTTTTATTTTTAAATTGAATTTATTATTTCTTCTGCAGAGTTTATATTGCTTTCTTATATATGTTGTATATTATGCATGTAGTAGTATTGAAAAAACATCCATTGTTTAATTTTATATGCAATTCGTCTATTTGGAGCAGTCGCTTAATTCGTCTATTTGGGGCAGTCGCTTAATTGCTTAATTAGACCAAAATGCCCTAGCCATAATTAAGCAGAATTTCTCAGCCGAGGTTCTCAACTTTTTTTGCGTCCCGGAGCACTTTTCAAAAGAAAACTTATTCGCGGAGCACTTTTCAAGAGAAAAATTATTCGTGGAGCACTATCGTCGCCCTTATTCCAAAAACACATATTTGTATTGTTGATTGCTTGTACATAATCATATTTTCCAAGCTGTCAGTCGACATTTTATTATATAATAGCAAAAGCACGAAATTGTTTTCGACTTTCAAATTGCTTCAATTTGAATCTAAACTTAATTTTCCCAAAATCATTACAAATTTACATAAATGGAACTTTAAATAATGTTTTATGAAAACATAAATTATGCATATACTTTCTCACATGCTTTTATTTTTTGTTTTTATACTTTTCTTTTCCCATAGTGGCGACGATATTTTCACCAACACAGGTACTGAACCCAATGATAGCAGTATTAGCGATGGAAGGTATTTCTAAGCATTTGGGTATGTAAAACATCAAGTTTTATGCTATTTGAAATATTATATTTCTTACGAATTTCAGAGAAATGGAGAACTTACTTAAATACATAAACATAAACGAAAAACAGTAACGAAAAAAATAAATTCAGGCAAAACATTTGAGAAAAAATTCAAAGCAAATATTTTAAATCCGTATAGATATGATATCTGAAACCATTTTTGTAGTTATAAAACTAAAATTTTCACTTAGCATCGAAAACGAATGAAGAAAGCCAGCGATTTTCTGTAATTTTTCAGCATTAGAGCACGCGGAGCACAGGTTGAGAACCTCTGCCTTAAAATACAGATTTCCAGAGGGAAAAGGCGGAAAGCGCTGGATACATCAGTTATTAAGCCCAGATTTTTCGCATATTGGACAAACATATTGCCCCTGTACCACCATGGGGCTGTAGTTGAAAGAATGCATGGAGCGCGAACTAGAAGGAGATATTGTGGAGGGGGCAGATAAATCCCAATCTTATCCACTTTTTTTAGACTTGACTTACAATTTCAAACGGGGTTGTCTTTGCCCTCCCTCACATAATTTTATTAAAAGAAAACTCCCAAAAACTTAATGGACAACAGATAAGAAAACTTCCATTTATTTCAGTTGCTTGATAATTATGATAAGATTGAAGGCCTCCTGCAAGATGGTAGCTGAAGTATGATGCAGGTGTACTGTCTGCTGGATGATGCAGGAGGTTTAATGAAGTACATGGTATAAGCCCATTTTCTCCGAAATAAAAGGCAGTTGAATCTTTAGAGTGACAGTTAAAATATGAGCAATGACAATTAATATATTTTATATGTTATGCCTTTCTTCCTCAACTATGTTCCGCATTTCTTTATTTGTTATTCATAAAGCTTGATAGGGCTAGGCCCCCACAAATATTTTTGGGACCCGAATTCCATTGGCCTCATAAAGTTGAGGCCCTATACCGATGTCTGATCTTTGCAATTATTGATATACAAAATTCCATCGATATTATTTATATCATCGATTATATCGACAACCTTTCGATCGCCTCTATGCTTAGAGCAGCTTAACCTTCGCTACCCTTATGCCAGAAAAATACAATCGCCAACCGAATCTCCTCTTCATAGCAGCTCGTTTCTACCGGTTTTTATCAAACAACCGGCATATTAGAAATGACAGCAAGTAAAACTAACAAATTAAATTTGCACCCAAAAGAAAAATAGGATTCGAATTCATTCGTGCAAGAAACAGAAGCTTCTTAGCAACGAAGATTATGAAAGAAAACGTAATACAGAATAATCGAATTATTTAAATCGGGCTAGAATTAAATTATATTTTAATTTTTAAGTGATTACATACCGGGAAAAGCTATGAAAACCAGAATTTTTTTTTCACGGAATTTACAAATTTCGTCGTAGTTAGTTAGCTAGTTTTTCTAAATTATATTTTTGCACGGTCGTCAACTTGATATATTAACTCGTGATCTTTATCATGTTGCCGTAACAGTTTGTATAAAAAAACAAACGCATGGTTATTATAAAATAATCAAGAAAAAAAGGTTTTTTTTACAAACTATTTTAATAAAAAATTTAGCTAATTGTAAGTGAGGCTTCGATTATAAGTAAACAAGGTTTTAAAGGAAATCAGTTTCGCCTGCTCCACGTTGATCACCGCTATTGCGCCATTAAAGCCAAACGTTGATCACCGCTTTTCGCTTATTTGAAGGACTTCATGACTCGCTATAAACATTTTCTTTCATATTTCATTGAAACAGTTTTTAAAAAGCAATATTTTTAACAATGTAATTACACAGTTATGTTACAAACACTTATAATTTAACTCTGGCTTTTAAAATTAAGATAAAAATTGTTTCGAAGAATATACGAATAAAAGAGGGAAGGAAAGTAAAGTTTAACTTGGATTTTTTTGACTTGGAGTGATTGCAACTCGTCAAGATGTTAAGGTATTATTACCCTTCACAGGGATAACACAATTGCCAAATATGGTCAACACAAGAAAGCCTCCGGGGCGAGATTTTTGTGAGTTTTCGTGGGGGAATTTATTATACAATAATTTTTGCCACCCACGTATTAATTACAGCTCAAACTAGAGCTTATTGATGTATTTTTATTTTATATAAATCGAACACTACGCAGATTAAATCAAACAACAATGTCAATCAATCAACGTTTATTGGCGTAGTGATACCAACGCCGATGGTATGGCGTGATTAGATGGTGAAACGTTCGAAAGAAAATAAATATTTTAAAAATATAATATAAAATAAATATTTCTCATTTGTTTTGGAGAAAAAGAGACGCTTTCCCCATCCTGGATTCGAACCAGGGTCCCTCCGTTTAGCCCGGAGTGTCTTGGACCGCTAGACGAATGAGGACAGGAAACAACGCTCTCTTTCTCCGTATGTAAAGATGTTAAGGTATTATTACCCTCCGCAGGGATAACACAATTGCCAAATATGGTCAACACAAGAAAGCCTCCGGGGCGAGATTTTTGTGAGTTTTCGTGGGGGAAATTTATTATACTATAATTTTTGCCACCCACGTGTTAATTACAGCTCAAACTAGAGCTTATTTGTTTTGGAGAAAACAAATAAGCTCGTTAAAGCTCGCCCAATTTCGTGTTTTTACTTCCAAAAACGCGAAATTGGTGCGGTAATGCCGCACACTATTTGCTATTTTCACCAAAACTGCCACATCTTTATCTATGCAAGCACACTCTTGACATCCGACGGTGACGTAAAAAAAGTGGACTCGCAAAGCATATTCTTACCTACATTTTTAAATGGGAATAAGGGTGCGTACATTTTTCAAATTCATATCCAATTTTTATACGCGTGTCAGGGGGACCCCAGTATAAGTTGGGCCGAGGCCATCAATAGTCATAATCGGTCCCTGCTTAGCCCATATAAAGGATATTACATGGCCTAAGGCGGTGACGTGTGTGTGTCGCTCTCATGCGAGAAAAATATTGCAAAAATCAATTTGACCTCGGGCAAAATATTAAATACACACAAACTCTACTGAACCGTTAAAATTAAGAAAAAAATGTAAATGTTTTTAAATTTTTGTTTAAAATTTATATTTTAAATTGGTGGTTGACGAGCCGTGCTTATATTGCTTCTGAGGTCCGCATGCCACTGGTATATATGTGGTGTAAATATAGCAAAATCTCTTTAATGCGGATTGCCATGGGCCGCCAATTTTATTCCGTGCAAATGGAAGTCCGCACTAAGGGGAGGACAAATTTCAGTAGCTAAAACTTCAGGCTATTCAACAATAAATTATGTACGAACAGTAATGCAGTACCCAAGGTAAATGAATGAATTACTAAAACAAAATAATATGCTATGAACGAATACTGTGGAAGAATTTACAATGACACAAACTAATACAAACCAGTACAACAGATCTTCGGATCCATGTCGCCTCCCCCACTTCCCGAGCCAAAGTTAAAATGAAATTCGAAAGAATTTGGAAGGTTGCTTTTTAAAAACAGATGACCACATCTGGGGAAAAATCATATCGTCTTGATACTTCCTGAATTTTTTCATGAAAAAGGTTTTTTTTTTCTTTGCACAAAGGACTTCTGTCCGCATTATTCGATGAGCCGTACGCATTAAGCCAAGTCTTTAACATTAAACATACATATGCCCCAGATGGGGAAAAAGAATGCGTCCCCACTAACGAGAGATCCGTCAAGTAAAGCCGCATTATCATGGTTTCACCCTACGTTTTTGTACCAAATTTCGCCCAAAAGATATTCGGACGATGAAAGTATTAAAAGTACTTTAACGTGAAAATTAATTAAAAATTTGTAACAGAAATTAGGCAATAATAGGTATTAATATAAAATTCGCAACGGTCCTTGCGCCGTAAAATTCACTAACAAATGAAATTCGCCAAATTGTTGAAAAAGTCCTGAAATTTGCAAAAAAAAGGCTGATAAATGAGCGCCGCGATAAAATTACTGACCTACTCTTAGTTAGTTTGGCGCAGTATAGCCCAGATGCTCTTGCGCCATAAAAAAGCCAAACAATCAATCTACTCTTAGTTAGTTTCCATTTAATAATCACACTGTAAATTTTGTAGAAAGTTGATGACACCACCTATTAGCATTTACTAAAACTAAAAATTAATAATTACTTTCTTACAGATTTTTATCAATAAATCGGGACAGCTTTATCATTACGTTATTTATTCGACTAAAAAAATAATTGTGTAATACAGTAATTGTGTACATTACTCTTCCTAGCATTCAACGATTTTCAGAAGCATCGAAACGGATTCGACGATTAGATATTTAGAGAAACGTTATTTTTTAAGAATACACAATATATTATTTATAATTAATTCAATATGACAGTTAAGATAAAGATCAAAGTATTTAAATTGCCAAAAAAATTTTGAAGTTATATTATTTAATAATTGCTGTCAGTATATATTTTACTTTAAGTTATTTAAAAGAAATGATTATATGCTTCAGTTTTAAATAGCCTCTCCAATTATGTAAAGGCGGGATCATTAAAAAGAATCAGGTGATTCGATAATCAAAATCGTAGTTGTCTTCTCCGAACTTATACTCTCAGCAAGGACGAGCGTTCAGAACTGGAAGGTGCTATAGGCTTTTTGCCCTTCTGCGCATGGACTTAGGAATTATCCCTGATTTTCTATCGAATGTCAACCTGTGTTAGGGGTGTTGCAATATTTGAAAGTATTCGATATATACATCGTTTGATATGCCTCATTAATATGTGTGACTATACTGCCGTCTATCGGCATCAAATGGAACTAAAATTATATAGGTTTAAAATATATATATATATATACGGTTTTCGTAACTTTCAGATAGGAAAATATTTTCATATGGATGATTTACAACGCCTTTTGTCGGAAAATTTTGCTTTCACGCTCGTCCCAAATAAAAAAAAATCCTCGATCGCTGATTTTTTAAATAATTTTTTGTCTGTTTTTTGTCTTATGACAAAAGTTTTACCATTTTCAAATCATTAAATTAGGAATCTGTCAAATTTTTGTCTCTAAAAACGATTAAATTGCATTGCACTTAATCACTATATCAAGTAAAATCCAAAGCATTGGTTAAAATTTGCTGCTCTTGGGTAACACAGGGTTGCAAATTTTAATTAGTTAACCGTCCATTAGTCTGGAAAATATTGGGCTTTGTTCGAATATTTCTTTAGTTCTGTAACCTCTTAGTACTACTTTTGTAATAGAAAACTTTATTCAATTTTTCTTTTAAATTTTAATTGATTGGTGGCTGAATTAATATAAAATATCAGCAATACCAATGGTACCGTAGAACGGCTGGAGTTTGTCTGCACATCGTGACCAGGGGTTTGGGTCCTTAGGGAAGAGAGGCTCGACTCCTTAGAAAACTATATATCCTGACACAACACGATCTCAGGTGTTTTGCTAGGTAAAACACAAGCCCACGAACAAATAATAAACATATAATTAAAACAGCAATAAAACAAGGTCAATATTTAAAGTTAATGGGTTTTTTTCCAATCTATGAAAGGTCACAGGAAGGATTATGGTAATTATGTATATCTTGATAATTATCAGTATGAGAGAGAGAAAATTCTCCGGGACATTTTTTATGAGGGTTCGTCGAGCATTGATTGAACCAGCATATAACGAGCAAATGTGCTGCTGGTTTCTTTATATTCACTGTAAACAGGTTCAACTATGCTTCCAAAATATATCGATATATTTTGGATCCGGTTTTATCGAACTCAGGTATATTGAAGCTGCACGTATGTAGAAGTTTTTCAGTGCCTCTTGAACATCGCAACATTCATCAGCCGATATGGATATATCGAATATTTTTGCGGCTTCCCACAGCTTCGTTATAAACGGGCTCCATTGTATTTGTCATTTGATAAGTTATCATTTGAGAAAGGTATAATATATGTCATTGCATAATAAATATAACATATATCGTTATCGTTTAATAATTAGCCTAATAAATATTGATTATATCATTTGATAGATTTTGTTATATAAACAATATTTTCAACGTGAAATGCTTCTCATGAAATTAAGAATGTAAAAAAATCCTTTATTTTCCAGGTATATTGATCTCCATAAACATATCGATATATTATAACGTTCAATACATGTATATAGTGTGAAAATATCGCATCGCGAAATATTTTCTATTTAATATTTTTGGTTACAACAACATTTACTGTATTGTAAACTCATGTTTGTAAAAATTGCAACACCATGAAAGACTCGTGTGAATTGAATGAAATTTAATGTACAAACGACCTGTGTTGATACAAATAAACGATTAAAATTACAAAGCAAAAAAACAATATTACATGTCGAAAATCAGTATTTGGTGAAGCCACCACGCGCTGCAATAAGTGATGCTATACGACGTGGCATGGAATCAAACAGATGTTGAATGTGTGCCTGAGGAAGAGCATTCCAGATTGCTTGTATGCGACCCCAAAGTTCATCTGTAGTAGCTATGGGACGAGGATCACGAGCGAGACGCCGACCAACGAAATCCCACACATGTTCAATCGGCGACATATCCGGCGAATAGGCAGGCCAAGGAAGAAGCTGTATCTGTTGTGATGAAAAGAAGTCTTGAACATTCCTGGCAATATGTGGGCGGGCATTGTCCTGTTGAAATACAGCTCCGGGAATGCCTTGAAGGAAGGGAACAACTTCGGGCTCCAGAACTTCATTGATGTACCGGTTGCTGTTAAGATTACCCACAATTCGTAGCAGCTGAGATCGTCCATGATACGCAATCGCACCCCAGACCATAAAGCTGGGAGTTCGTCCACTATGACGTTGGATAACGCACTCCGGAAGGTGGCGTTCACCGGTATAGCGTCTAACACGGATGCGGCCATCACTGTACCCCAAATTAAAGCGGGATTCATCAGAAAACACCACTTGTTGCCAATCAGCACGCCAGTCTCTATGTCCATGAGCCCATTGTAGCCGCAGGCGCCGATGGTTTTGCGTCAGGAGGATCCTGTATAAAGGAACTCTTGCACGCAGTCCACGGTGCAGTAGACGCCGACGAATTGATGAAGCACACAATGATACACCTGTAGCAGTGCACCAACGTTCTGCCAACTGTCCAGATGAAGCAAAACGGTCCGTCACCGCCATGCGGACCAGGTGTCTATCATCCCGTGCTGACGTCACCTTTCGGCGTCCACTCCCGGATTTCCGAGTTGTCTGGTTCTCTTGAACCCACTGCTTCCACACTCGCATCACTGTGCTGCTGTTACGCCCCATACGAGCTGCTATTGCACGATAAGAAAACCCTCCTTACATACGAGGGTTCGTTAAAAGTCGGGTTCGTTGAAGCTGGATTTGACTGTATATTGTTAAATATAATTACGCTCCCTCCCCTGCCTCTCGCTAGCTTCACACCCCACCTAGTAATATTTACCCACGAACCACGGCGCCGTGCTCCCTCCCGTCAGTTCAATATTCGAAGGTGGTATGTAATTGTTCTGGGTTGCGGGTACGGATTGAAATTAGAAAAACTTACGTTATTCCCGGGTTATGAAAAACTAGTCTCCGATGCGGCAAAAGGCGCTGAAGCTGAAAATCCTACATACTTAATAAATTTAAACGTCCCATTGATTCAATAATTTTTTCACGTTTGGAGCTACAGAAAAAGGGATAAAAGCGGGAAAAGTACGTTATGAGGTAACGTGAAAAATATCTGGGGGGTTCACTTTTTTTCTTTTTGTGTGTGTTTATACACACGGGCTTGACAACTCTCCACACAAAAACGGTACTGTTTGGCCCCCCCCCAAAAAAAATAATAATCTACAGCGAATATTCCAAACATACGGTAACACTATTTCAGACTCGTAGGATATTTGGAATAATACATATTTTTCCCACTCACCAATTGTAAAAATTTAACTGATATTAGCGACCGAATTTGTTAAATCTTAAATATGTAATACCAGATACTTTTAGTGTTTTAATATTCATGCTTTAAACAAAAATTTTTAATTTGCAACTGATAGTAGCCAGTAAGACTTTATATTGTTATCCGGATTTGGCAAACGTAATTTCCGACAATCAATTTTTTCTCCAGGAAAAGGTTAGTAATCTTACCCTTGTTGTCCCATGATAAGTATAGGTAATGTTTAAAGTAGTTCGAAGAGCAACCAATATTTTAGAAACGAGGAATTTAAGTAATTTTCAGAAACAGAAAACACATTAACCAGACAGTACAAAATTTCACTGGGTGATTTGTTTGTTTGTTTGTTTGTTTAGGTGTTTTATGGCGCAAGAGCATCTGGGCTATACTGCGCCAAAGGGTGATTTTACAACAATTGTTATAGAAAACACATTACCATCACACCTTCAGTCCCATTTTGAGGAGGACGCCCCAGCTGTTGACAAATAATTTGAATAATTTAAATTATTACAACTTTAATAGGAACGAAGAATTTTTTTTTTTTTTTTTTGTAAAAGAGTGCAAAACAATGGCGAATCCAGAAAACTTTTAATTTGGTGGACGGGGGGGGTAGGTAGGTGGGTGGGTCGATGGATATCCGATCCGCATTACAGCAAACCCCCTCATCAGGTCCTTTTTATCAGAAGGCCAGGTGAGAAAATTGGTACCGGAGCCCGTCATTCTTAGCGGTGGCTCTGGGCATTACCCCCAAAACACCTTCCTCCTATTCTTCATTGTGCCAAGACGAAATGGAAAAGTTGGCCGTACTAATTTTTAGACAATAAAAAACATTTTTCTTCTGCATCGCCTTAACTAATATATATACAGTGAAAATCGTTTATAACGACGCCGGTTATAACGACCAACTGCATATAAAGATGGACATTTTACAAACAGTTTGGTTTCCTATACTCCATACTAAATATATCGGTTATAACGACATCGTATATAACGACGAAACCTGCTTTAACGACAGCGATTTTGTAATCTACGTAGATTCTAACTAGGGAAACTCGTATCGGATATAACAACGCGACTTGATAGTTATACATTGGAACCACGTGGGTTCGAGACAACGCTAGAATCACATCTGTGTTATTAAAATTTAAGCGTTATTTTAATCTTGTTTATTTACAAATGTCCGGAAAATTTTTATTACCTCTAAACTTGAAGAACGAAGGTAATGAACTTAAAAAAAAAAAAACAACTCCTGATTTATTAATTGAATACAACGAGGGTCATATTCTTAAGGGGGCCCATTCTATTTTCTCAACCTAGGGTTCATAAAACACTTCAGCCGGCACTGTTCGGAAGTCATTAGTATAATATAATAAATATTATTTATTACATTTGTTTTCTATATTATATACTTTATATAGTATTTCCTATAATTTTTTTAATTTAAAAAAATAAAAAAAGCACTATGTATTTAGTGTGATTTTATATATATGTATATATATATACATATATGGTAATTAAATTCATTATAATTAAATATATTTTTATTTAATTTTAATACTAAACAGTTTAATACTTTCTATTAGGAAATGAATTATAGACTTTAAAATTATACATTTCTATATACTATGATTTTAAAGACTGTATCGTTTATAACGACTATCGGTTATAACGACCGAATTTACAAGAGTTTCCGTAGAGGTCGTTATAACCGATTTTCACTGTAATTGGTTTTCCAATAACGTGTGTGTTACATTTGAACTGCTTGCAAGCTTAAGTTTAAAATTTGTTTTTATGAATTTTTGTATTTAGGAACCCATATGTTAAAATTTTTGTAGATAAGTTAAATATATCAAAGATGGCCATCATGAATAAATACAGATTCTTAAACAAGGTGTTCAGGCATATATAAAGAAGATAAAGACATGCACGGATTGTGAGAAATATTGCTAGTTTGGTAAAAGCTAAGAAGTGTGATAAGGAGTATTAATGTTACATCAATATAAGTTTAAAAGAAATTAACCATCTCAATGATAAAATAATTAAATAACAATATATTACAAAAAATAAATTCCTCCGAAAAGAATCAGGATACACATATAGAAATTTATAAAACTAACATTATTATCATATTAAACTTATATAATAATTAAGAAAGAATCCAAAATGAATGAAAAGGAAACAAAGATACCATAATTGATATTTTAGTGCAGAATTTATATAATAAAAGTCATATATTCTTTAGAAATAAAGATATATAAATATTAGATTCTGTTAAAATTAAAATTTTAGTGTAATTGAAGCTGATAATCGATGAAAAATCTGTGTACAAAAATAACCTTCTAAAAATAGGGAGAGTTTCTTATGTGTTTGATGAAATCTTTATGAATAAAAGCAAGAAAAACGAATCGTTTATATGTTGTGAATCGAAAACTCTGTAAACACGACTTGTATTCTGAACATAAACAAGAAAATGGATAAAAGAAAGGAAGTAAGAGATAACGAATGATAAAAAGTGTCCTTAAATCTAATAAAGATAGAACCAACAATAAATAACTGTTTCAGGCATCGAACGAAAACGAGAACTGATGCAATGTTTTGTACCTTTTTAGGATACTGAATAAAAGGGAACATTAAAAATTTATGGTCAGAAAATTAAGGAGTTGATTGGAAATCTTAATTTTAGAAAGCCGAAAATATCTTTCAAACGTTTTCTGGCAAATAAGGAAATTTCAAAAAGTAGATTTTATGCTCATATTAGTCAATCTGCAATTGAATAATGTTTGTCAAAAATAATAGCAAAGCCTTATAATTTTAAATGTATTTGAAATTTTACGGCTTATGGGATATTTTTCAGTAAAAAAATTCTCACTTATGTAAAATGTAACGAATTGTTCTCACTTGTATAAAATATAATGAAAAGTTTATACATGCGTATACATAAATTTCCAGCAACTTTCCTGGAAGTTTGATCTGACAAAGGCAAAATGTATCACTGTCGAAATAATTATAGCCGAGGTGTCAGCTCACATAACTATGTGTGAGCTAATTTCAATTTAAGTAAATCTCATAGTAATTCATGGCAATATTTTAAAAGAATAAAATGAAAATACTATACATAATATAAATTCAAATCTTTTTATTGGCCAGTCATTGGATGCCACTTATAAACAATTATTAGACGTTTTGCATGTTCTATCCATTTGTGCCAATTTTAATTGAAAGCCATCATAAATTTGAACCGAAGTGATTTTATCCTTCTTGGCATTTTATGCAATTCTTTTAATCATGAAATCATTTTTAATTTTTTTTATCTAATATTGGTTTTTCAATCTCATTTGATTCCATTCCATTGCTTTGTTTTAATGTTCCCTAATATATTTTTTTACCTTTGTTTAATATTATTTTTTTTCATTTTAAAATCGTACATACAGCCCTCTATTATTTGGCGCAGAATGACTCTTACGCTGTCCTTGCACTATAAAAATGCAACCACTCAACCACTGATCATTTATTCATTACTATGTATGAAGTTATGGAAAACGGCGTTCGAATTTATATTGCTTGTCAATGCTCAGTTTACAGAGAAAGAGA
>QLNU02003225.1:107632018-107642533 GCA_006491805.2 Dysdera silvatica | reverse complement strand
AAAAAAAAAAAAGGAAAATATGTAATTTTAGTTTGTAAATCAGAACAGGAAATAACGTTAATTCTATGGGATACTTTTCAGGAGCAATGTAGTAGTTTGTAAAAACGTGAAGTTCGTAAATTGGAGGTTCATAAAACATGGGTCTACTGTGTATTAATAGTTACTATAAAGACATACAGTTGCGTAGCAATTAAAGGTAAAAATTCATGGTCGCCACCTGCCCCAGGACGACTAAATGTTGGGTAATGGCGATTAAAAATAAGTCTTCAGTCGCCATCACACTCGCCACTTTATTGTTTCCCAATGCAATCTTGTCCATTTTGACTCTGCAGGGAGGTCTCATTCTGAATCCACAAACTTACTATTCCTCATGAAACTTGTTGATCAAACTCTCCTCAGGCTACAGTATTTAAAGGTTTTGTGGCCACGTGAAACTGGCTACTAACTGAAATGAAGCTGCCTCTATTAAAAAGGGCTCTGCTGGCCAGTGACGACTAATCAAATACCCAAGTTTTAAGCTTTAGTAGCAATTCAAAATTATAACGGAGTGAGGGCTTATGTAACTTTAAAGATGATGTGATACAGCACACATTTCCTTAGAGAAAACGATGTGTTTTGATTACTAATGGGGAGGCGGGCTTAAGCCCATAAGCCGCCCTCTCCTATACCATTGGAGACATGTGCAAAGTTATGCAAAATGAAATTCAATTTATGCCTATATATAATATTGAACAACTAGGATCGCATGCGGGATATATTTTCATTGACCCAATTAGAAGTATATACAAGGTGATTTAGAACTAACGGAACAAACTGAAAGGGCTGGTAAAGGACGTCAAATGAACCATAAAAATTCTAACTATGAGTTGACCAAAGTCGTTTCTTTTGCTGCCTTTCACCTATTATGCATGCTTGACTATTCCCAATTGCCTCCAGTATGGTAAAACAATCGTTTTCCATACCTTTGATGACTAAATGGCAACACTACTCAGGGCCAGGGAAGGGAATTTCTGATTTTTTTTTTAACTTACGCTGCATTATTAGTTCAATAACTTAAATTATGTGTCAAAATTTTTTCGTTCGTGTACTTGTGGATGCAGGGGGGTGTTGATGGGGGTTGTAACCCCCCATTGCAATGAAATTTTGTATATTTAACATAGGAATATGTGAGTTGTAGCTCTGTAACCACCATTGAGCTCATAACACCCCCTTACAAACTTTCTGCATATACCTATGTAGCAATGATGTGGATGTAAATAATACTTTCACTGTACAGCCAAATCGGATCCTTTGCGGACCTGATTTCGCCAAATATGGCTTATTTGGCGTCCTTTACCACCCCTTTCAGTTTGTTCCATTAGTTCTGAATCACTCTGTATCAATTATAGACGTTAAATAAAATATTACCAGTTAAAATAAATCTAATAGAGAAAGTTTCTTCACCAGCCGACCTCAATTTCTTCGAAGCCTTCCATATTCTTTCGCATTCCTCTTCTACTGTTAACGATCAGCTTCCGTTCAATTCCATGTCCTCTATTTGGAGAAACTTCATTCGTCCCATAGCAAAAGACGCGGCTACGGACCCACAACTGGTTTACCCGAACTAATTTTGGACTAGCAATTTGGCATCGATAGTTTTTCTAGCACGTGTGTCACATTAGTGTAACTAGGGTTCTGAAGAAGGAAGCCTAAACGCGCTTCCGAAATAGCTATAAACCATCGTATTTATTTTAACTGTGTTAATGTGTTTACGATGACATTTTGCTAGGTTGCCATCTTACCATAGAATGTATTTGAATGATGTAAAAAAAAAAAATCTCTTTTTTTTTAATTTCATGCAATTCAAAAGGGCTTCTTATTTAGTGGACATATGCCCATTATTTGCGTTTTTTGCTACTTTTATCTGTCTGTCTTTCTGGTTATATTGAGTTTGAAGGAAACACCACTGCCATTAGAATTTAATTTATGGGCTGATTTATTCAGTATTATCATTGCAAATTAGCCTACATAATGTGGTTATATTGATCGTCGCTATGAAGGCACATGCAAAAGTATATAAAAAAAGGGGGGTGAGGGGGATTTTATGAAACAAAATTAGTTAACAAGCAATATGGAATTTAGACGGCAAAAAAGTGTCTGTATGAAAACCCATACTATGACAAAACACAAGTGAGGACCATGTGCAGTATATGTTTTTATTTGCCCAGAACAAGAAGTGTAGGACAATATTGTCAATGTATTGAGTTGTTAGAATGATGGACGCTAATTTTTATTGTTACTATCGGATAATTTTTATACTAAATGCATGAAGAAACAATGACTTATATATCTCACCCTCCCCATAAAAAAAAGTGATTTGTTAAACTGTGTAAATTCATTATTTTCCAAATTATACAAAATGTTTTCTGGCAATTATATTTCAGATCGCAGTATTCATTTTATGGGAAGGAGTCCAAGTTCCGGCATGATATATAAAGATACCGTGCCACCGCAGGCTTCTGCATCAACTCCCAACTCTTCGAAAGCTGGCTGTGTCGATATAACGATTTTGGAAGATGATTCCAAAAGGAACGGGAAAACATTACGTTCCTTTAGGAATAAGGATACTCACAAGCATGAGGAGGAGAAAGAGGTGCCACCTCTGAGAAGCAATCGTGTTCGTTTTGCTGTCCAAACAAAACGAAAACAAATAGCAACAAGAAACGACGTCAGTACAAAAAGGACAAAAAAGTGCAAAGAAAATTTTGATACCTCTTTTGAGGATAGCCCAAAAGTTGTAAATGGTGAGCCCGATAATAAACCAAATTCAACACCACTTGCAAATCAAAAAAATTCGTTAGAATCTGCCAGTGAACAGTCCCCAGTCTGTGATAGCTTTGAGACTTCTAACAACCATGCCGTTATCGAAACGGAAAATCAGGTTCAATTGGAATTCCAGATGAATCAGTCAAGTGAGATTAATCTCCCAAACACTGCCATTGAAAACATAAGTTCTGTCTCACTCCAAAAAGTGTTATTTAACAAGGTGGTTAAATCCAATGTGGTCAAGTCCCCACCTGCAAAACGAAAGATGAAAACACGCTGTGTTAAGTCTCTTTATCTATCTCAAACACAAGATGAAGAGAGTAGTGAGGAATCCAAATCTAACAACCCTGAAAATACAGAAGTCCAGCCAAGTCAGAACAAGAAAGTGGAACAAGAATTAAATTTTGAAAATGCTGCGAACTTGAAGCAGCAATTAACCAAAGAAAATGCAGAGATCATCGATGAAGAAGTAATGAATATGAGTAATAATAATATGAAAGAAGTTGTCAGTGATTGTGTTGAAGTCACAGAACAGAAAACCGATAATAGCAAAGAAAAAACCACAAGACCAGAATTAGACACAACCGATTGCACAAACACGAAACAAGAACTGAATGTTGTCCATGTAGAAAAGACGAAGCAGGAACTAATGGAGATCAGAGTAGAAAGTATTGAGCAAAAACAGAATGTGATCAGTGTGAAAAGTTTGAATCAGGAATTGAGTGAGGACAATGTGGAAAATAGAGAACTGGAATTAAATGTGAGCAGTCCTAAGAATATAGAACTGGGACCAAACAAAATTACTATAATGAATAAAAAGCAAGAACTCAAGGAGGTTACAGCAGAAAGTGTAACTTCTGAATTCAGCATAAACACTGAGGAAAATATAAACCAAGAATTGAGTTTGGATGACGATAAAGATATAGAAAAAGGAGCAATAAAATCCTGTGTCGCAAACATAGTCCAGGAAGAAAACCAAAATGATATAAAAACCATAAAAGAAATCAAGGTTTCTATGGAAAGTACTCAAAAAAGACAACACGAGAATAGGAAAACCATGGCAGAACTGGAACTTGATGAGTGCATAGTTAAAGACGTACAACAGGAAAACAGTGATAATAGAATAGGAAATATAGAAGAAGAATTGCATGGGAACAATGACGTGGAGCAAGAACTGCAGCAAGACAACGTGCAAAACATGAAACAAGAAATCGATGACAACGTTATAGAAAACATTGAACAAGTATTGAATAAGAATGGCATGGAAAACATCATAAATGGCAAGCCCGATAGTAAATCAAATGCAACGCCACTTAATAATAAAAAAAATTTGTTAGAATCTACCAGTGAACAGTTCCCAATATGTGATAGCGTTGAGACTTCTAACAACCATGCTGTTATCGAAACAGAAAATCAAGTTAAATTGGAATCCCAGACGAATCAGTCAAGTGAGAGCAGTCTGCCCAACACTGCCACTGAAAATATAAGTGAATCTGTCTCATTCAAAAGAAAATTACTGAACAAGGTAGTTAAATCCAATGTGGTCAAGTCTCCACCTTCAAAACGAATGAAGAAAACGCTCTGTGCTAAGTCTTTTAATTTATCTCAAACGCAAGATAAAGAGAGTAGGGAGAAATGCAAATCTGAAAATACGGAAGTCCAGCCAAGTCAAAGCAAGAAAATTAAACAAGAACTAAATTTTGAAAATGCTGTGAACTTGAAACAGCAATCAACTAAAGAAAGTTCAGAGATCATAGATAAAGAAGTAATGAATATGAGTGATAATAATATTAAAGAAGTCATCAGTGATTGTATGGAAATCATAGAACAGAAAATCGATAGCAAAGAAAAAAACATGAAACTAATGACTAAGCTAGACCAAGCCTTGAATGAGACTACTGTGAGAGATAGCAAAAAAGTGGACGAGAGCTGTTTGAGAAATTTATTACGAGAAGTCATTAATAATGTTTCTCGTGTTGTAGAACAGGAACTGAACCATAGCAAAATGGAAAATGCAGAACAAACTTTAAGTGACAACGTTGAAAATAATGTAAAGCGGAAAATAACTATGGCAAGAGATACAGAATCAGGGAAGATGAGCATGAGAAGTGGAAAATCAAGTGAAGTTAACAAGAGCACTGCAGAGGAAAAATTTAATAGGGATAGTGCTGAGAATCTGGGACAAGAATTGGATAAAACTATCGAAAACATTATGTCAGAATTAGTTAAGAGCAGTGTGGAAGATAATGAACAAGATATTAATGCAGAAAGCGCAACAAGTATGAAACACAAACTTAATGATGATAGTGTGGAAAACTCGGAACAGTTAAACATGATAAAGCAAAATGATAGTTTAATACCAGAGTTGCAGAATTCTAATTCTAAGAAGCAAGAAACAAAGACTTTTGAGGAAAAACCATCCTCTTACAATTTTGTGTCAATAGAAGAAAATATATGCAGATTTAAACGGTATGTATATTTTGTGTATTAGTTTTCGGTGAAATTAATGTTTTCCTATTTATTTCTTAACTCTGTTTCCTGGCAATAAAAAAAAAAAAAATTATAAAATAATTACCAAGTATTTATCGTTACGAACGTGTTTCTTAGCTATTTAGATTGAAAAAAAAGAAAAAAAAAAGTATTAGGAATGATTAACTTCAGATATGCAATAGGGTCTCTTTAATCTGAAAATCTTATTAATTTAATTATTTTTTTTCAGTCGGCTGCCCTTGCAGCCGATTGACAGGATGTAAATAAACAGCACCATGTGTATTGCCAACTGATTCAAATTTTCCATAAAGGAAAGGATAATTTTCCATTGTCTTCCCATCGTCTGTTTATGCATGCATACCCAAACACACATACCAAAGAATTATGCCTTACAGTAAATTCTGCAGTGAAGATTTCGATAAATTCGAAAATTTGTTACACCGAGCAAGTCTTGATCCTAATTAGTTCAGATTAACGAGACTACTATAGTTGTCCTCCCCTTTTTAGACTACCTGTTTCCTTCTCAAAATTAGGCCTATTTTCTCACGTTCTGTCACTCAGAACAAATAAGCTCACAACAGAGCTTGTGTTTTTTTTTTCTCCCCCCACACAAATATCGGAATTATTGTTAAATTTTGCTAGATTTTTTAAACTTCAGCAAACCAGTTTGTCTTGCTATTCCATGTTGTGAGATTCTAGGCAAAAGGAAATTGAACTACACTTATACATGTGTATATCACAAGAGCCAGATAAAATGTTTAGGCAGTCAACCAGTTGCACATTATTTCAGAAAGCATATTTTACTCCAGAAATGGTGACTGTCTCAGCATATGAGACTTGGTAAGTACAAATAAAACTGTGTAACAGCATGTACTTGTACTGGTAGTCTGAGCTTCACAAATGCAAATTCTATGCAAAACATTATGAATGTAGGTCAGTGGCATGTGGTCCGTAGAAGCAATGTAAGCATTGCTTGCCTAATATCAATTTGAAACACATTTCCCTTTCTAATTTAAATTAAGGAAAACTTAATTATAAAAGTTCAGCAAAATCTGCGTTGCGTACCTGAAATTTTATCTGAGGTCAAACTAACTACCCAATTTTTTATCACCGGATGGCATCACAATCTGATGGTAGGACTGATGGTGGATCAAAAGTAATGCAATTTCTGCTTTCTAGCTAGAAATGGTTAACTGTGGATCTCTATGGACACAACTCTGGAATCATTTTGATGTTATCCTATTTTTATTTCCTATTTTATCGTATTTTCAGCTTGAAATCTGTGAGTTCGTCAAATTAAACATCAATTAAATTTATAAATACTAATTGTTTTAATTTTTTAAGCCGCGTAAGAGTGAAATAATTTTAATCTGATAAGCAATTTTCTAATAGCTTATGTTAACGATAATGCTGCCATCTAGTGGTATCGATAGTAATTTTTATTGCATTTGGTGAAGTTATTCTTGCTCTCTATTGAAAAAAAAAAACTTATTACAAATATGAAAAAGAACTCCAACTTTCACAAAAGTGTTACTGATATATTTGCCAAAAAAAAAAAATAATAGAAGACTGGAATTTTTATATATATAGGATTAACTATAACGTACTGTAAAAATAAAATTAACTTTCTTGTTTGCATATCCCAAAAATAAATATATTTCTTGCCTAAAGGAAAATGTCACCGCATGCCACTGATGTAGGTTATACAAAGGGTGTTTACACATTTTTAGAACGATTTTGGAGCCATTTTCTTAATGTTTAAAATGTAAAGATTATTTTTTTAAATATTCCATCTGATAACCTTGTTTTTGAACTATAAGTCTGCATCATACTTTCCATGATAGAAGGGCTTTTCGCAAAAAATTTCCAGAGGTACTGCTTGTCATTGTTGTTCCACAACTTTCCAAAGTCCATCGATGGTAGTGGGTTTGCGCTTAGAGACAGCTCTTTTCAGCAAAACAAAGGTACAAGAGTACATTGGAGAAACATCAGTGGGCTTTGCAGCAATATTTTGAACAGGTTTATATGCAACACTTGCATCAGTTTCCATTTTTTCAAGGAATGCAGTGGTAGTTTTCGAGGTATGACTGCTGGCTTTGTCTTGATGCAGTTTTATACTCTGAAAATCGTTGGGATAAAGAAATGGAATTTCTTCTGTAAATATTGGATGCAAAAAATTCTCCTGATAATATGATGAGTTGATTTTAACCTTTTTTTCCAGTTTTTTTTATCTTTAATTTCCCATTGTAAGAGAAACCTGCGACAATCATAAAGCCTTTACTGAAGCTTTCTTTGCATTCTCGGCACCAAGTTTGGAAATTTTTTTCTCCACGCTTACGATAGTAAATGGACCTTTTTTTTTGTTACACTCATTTATGTAAACCCATGCTTCATCAAGGGTAACAACGTATTTCCATTTATCTCCTTCTAAGTAATTTTCATACAGGACTCTGCAACATGTTTTGCGTTGAACCACATGTCTCGACAAAAGACGGTGAAGATTATGTTTTTTAGCTTTTTTAAGTTGCAAATCTTGGTTTATTATTTTATTTACTGTTGCTACAGAAGTTCTTAAAGAGTTTGCAATTGATTTCTGCGTCGGGGGATTTTCTCTTGTTACCAGTGATCTCACTTTAGAAATATTTGCAACAGTAAGTACATTGTTTAAGTATTCATTTGGAGTCCTCTTTTTATGTAGAAGTTCTGATTGACGGTCTTTCCCTTTTCAATTAATAATGTTGCTTATTTTGCACTTAGAAATCTTTATACCATGCGTTTCACAACGTTTTTAATAGTGGAATAAGAATATTTCTCTTCGGAAAGCGCAAAAACGTATCCTTCGATCCACAGCTTGTTTACAGATGCCATTTTAAATGAAAAAAGAATTTGAAAGTAGCAGACGATAATCTTAATTTGAAATAACAGATCCATCAATTTGAAATAACAACAAATTCCAGATCCATTTTTACACAAAATATTTTCATTTTTTAATCCTCTATTGAAATCGTTCTAAAAATGTGTAAACACCCTCTGTATAAAAGATAAAATGAATGCAGACTGCATACAAGAAATCAGAAATCCAGAGATTGCATATAATGTATAGTAAATATACATTATATATGAAATACAAGTGTAGATTATATATAAGATATTAAAATGCTAACGATCTTCAATTTGTTCTGTAGGGATAATATATAGAGTGTACTAAGCTATATTACTTTTCAGGAAAGGTGCAATCAAAAATATATTTTTAATAAACATGAGTGTCGTTCTTTTTCTCCATGGGACAAAAATCTGTTGCCAACACTTTTCATCAATCCTAGTCGGATCGTCATTTTTGTTTAATAGTTCCCCCCCCCCCTCTCCTCTGCCTTTTGGCATTTTTTTTAAATGGCATTTATTTTCTGGTACCTGGATAGGATTATATGTATCACTGGTATGGTGTGACTTCAAAAGTGGGCCCATCTCCAAATGTTCAACTTTTTCCTTCCCCTCGGGGATTGAATACACTCAGGATAGACTTGTGTGGAAAGCATTTGGAGAGACCTTCATCCAGCAGTGGATAGATAATGGTTGAATATGATGATATATGAATCGCGACTGCAATGGGAGGAATGATGAAAAATTGGATATGGTCTGATTTTGAAGTCACACCACACCACTAGTATATATAATCCTCACTGAACTGACCTATGAAACCGAAATCTTCATTATCAGTGTGCCTTAATTTTCAGTTTTAGCCGGAGCATTTGAGTGGTACTCATGCTTATAAATCAAACATAACATCCAAAAGAAATGTAACACACTAGCCTTATTAAAGCAAAATGCTTTTTGTATTTTTTATTTCTTACATTTTCATCACTTGAGAAAGTTCATTGCTAAATTGCACACATAATTAAATCACTGGAAACTGTACGTAAAGTACAATTCAGATTTAAGCAAAGTTGTCTATAAATCATTCATAAAAAAAGGGTGTACTTTCTTTTGTAAAAAATCACCTTGTATTTATTGTACTGTGCATAGACCGAATCTGATAAGTTGACTACTCATAATTGACTACTTCTACTTTTTTTTTTGATTCCCTGATTGTTTCATATTTATACATATTGTTTTACTTTTAATTTTTTAAGGAATTGTATCTAATAAATTGCAACGAAAGGTTATTATTGTTTTACTTTTTTACCTTGACTTCCAGAAAGAATCACAAAAATCGAAAGCAGGTGAGGCGTTTGCTTTGTGACTGCATTTGGGATGAAGATTTGCCGGAAATCGTTGGTTGCGGCTCAAGGTGTTTGAATCGACTCTTAATGATAGAATGGTAATGATTGGTTGCATCTTGCATATCTATCCTTTTATTTATTAAAGAAGAATTATGATTGATATGTGCTAAAGGTAAGTAGGGTCATTTAATGAGTGATTCTTCTAATGATAGGCAGAGTCAGTCAGTGAATATTTGTGTTCATAATTTTATGATGGGCAGGATTATTCGTGAACGATTCAGATCATTAGATGATGGGCAGTCATAATTTGACGATGGGCAAAATTGTTCAGGGAATGATTCTGCTTGTCCTTTAATGATAGGCAGGGTCATTCAATGAATGTTTGTGTTTATAATTGTATGATGGGCAGGATTGTTTGAGGAATGATTTAGCTCATCAATTGATGGGCAGAGTCATAATTTAATAATGGGCAAAATTGTACATGGAATGATTCTGCTCGTCTTTTAATCATGGGCAGAATCATTCAATGAGTGATTTTGCTCATCTATAGGCTAATTTCAAAGACATATCTACAGTGCTAAGCAACAGAATCCCAATATATTTCTTTTTAAATTCCAGTTTAAACTAGATATCAGTGATATATTAAAAAATAAAAAAAAATTATATTCATTCCTGTGTTACTTTTTACCATTAACCCTCTGTTGGGCATAACCAATTCAAAGATACAAACTGGTTATGATAATGTTAGATATATTGCACCCGATGGAAGATTCAGCGAGAATTTTTGTTACGTTGTGAAGTGGTTTGATGACCATAATACTGTGACAGGGGTTCCACGTCCTATACTTTTGGAACATGTCCTATATTTCCAGGTACTGTCCTATATTTTATTTTTTTTTAAAAAAATTTTAGTTATCGGTATAAAAGTTAACTGTATCACAGGTTATCTTTATTCCAAGTTTTGATCCTCAATATGGAGTATACAGTTTCCGTTTTCAAC
>QLNU02003225.1:107618390-107631918 GCA_006491805.2 Dysdera silvatica | reverse complement strand
TACAGAGTGTTACAAAAAACATGGGACAAACTTCAAGAGGTGGTAACACATACCAAAACAAGCAAATGAAACACAATAGCACTAGCACGTTTGAAAATACCTGCTCTGCCAACGTTAAAGTGTTATTATCTTTATTATATTTCACCAATTTGGCACATATAGCTTCATGGAGAATATGACTTCTAATTGGTAATACATGTGCCAAATTTGGTAAGATGGACTAAACATGATGACGCATTAATGTTGGCAGAGCAGGTGTTTCCAAATGCACTTGTGCCTTTGCATTTCCTTCCCGGCCATGAAAATCATTTGTTTTGATGTATACGACCACCTCTTAAAGTTTGTCCCATCTGTTTTGAAACACCTTGTAGTAAAATTTTATTTTAGAAATTCTGCATTTTTTGCACTCTCGGTGTAGCTTGATTTTCAGTCTTGTCTGCAGCGATTCATGAAGAAAGTAACTTTTGAGTTACTATTTGATGTGAAGGTCACAGTTTTGTGCCAGTAGACTTGAATAGTATAATAATATGAAGGCATGATTAATTCTTAATTTTGTGAATGCTCCTTCTATAGTTATCTCTTGACTGTTCGTAGAAGTCCTAAAAAATTCATTCATGGATGACATACTACTTTAAAAAAAAATAAACGAACAAACAATGATATACCGTATTCCCGCACATTAGCAATCATGACAGGTAATTCCTGTATAACAGAGTTTTTTACATTCCATTTTTGTAAAATTCATACTAAAACCTCTGTTTTAAGTGGAGAAAGGGGAATAAAAGACAGATATATACTCAGGCTGGAGTTAAACCAGCAATCTTCGGGTTACCACCCTAGTGCACTGGGCTGTTGAGCATAGCTATATGTGGCTGTTCTCACATATATATATAATATGCCATGTAAGATATTATTACCCTGCTCAGGGATAACACAATTGCCAAATAATAGTCAACACATAAAGCCACCGGGGCGGGTTTTTTCGTGGGAAAATTTATTATACAATAATTTTCGGCACACATATAAGTAGCTCAAGCTAGAGCTTTTTGTTTTAAGAGAAAAAGAGAGCGTTGTTCCTGTCCTTGTTCGTCTAGCTGTCAAGACACTTTGGGCTCAACGAAGGGACCCTGGTTTGAATCCCGGATGAGGACAGCATCTCTTTTTCTCCTAAAACAGAACTAAAAGCTTTAGCTTGAGCTACTTATATGTGGGTGCTGAAAACAAAACATAAATTATGAACATCTGACATTGCAATTTTTTTGTTTTGTTTTGTTTTTTTTTTGTAAATTTAGAAATTTTTAAAATTAAACTTTTATAAATTTTAAATTTTTTGTAAATTGGGACTTAAAGACCTCCCCTCTTCTTACACCCTATTTGTGTGTTCCTATGATGAAGGGAATGCTGTTTCGATTCTTTGTTTAGAAAACCTTATTTCAGAATATTTTGTGGCATCTGTAGTGCTAAACAATCTTTTACATTTTCAGAGAGAATATGCAAAAACCAAACCATTTCAAACAGATACAAAAGGAATTGGCCTGAAAACAGCAGAAAACATAAGAGAGTAAGTATATATATGTGAAAAAGTATTGTAAAATTTATCTATTTTTATCGTTTTATTTTAATGGTTACCATGCTTTTCTGAGTTTCAGCAGGTACCCAGTGCTTACAGGTTTTCCTACAGTTCTACACTCTGAAGTTCTATTCCCTGTTCAAAAGAGGTTCGAATTCCTCGGAAAATTTGTCGTATTGTAGTATAGTGATAATATGTCTATCTATCCATTCTGTTTAGCCCAGATTCGATATCAAGGGTATCGTAGAGAGTACGCTGCAAGTCCAGTGCAGATTACCGATATGGATATTTCCAGTATGGATAGTTGTTGTGGCTGGATGAGTTATTGTTTCTGCATAATTATAATCTGATTGTCCATTTCTGCCGTGTTGACTCCAGTTCACAATGAAATAATGAAGACATATTAATGAGAAACAAAACATGCTATTTATTACAGACAATGAGCTATTAAAATTTTGACAGCTGTATAAATTGAGCATATAGTTTGCTGTGTATGGCTGTTAAGTTGAATGCCATTCAAGATATGTACTAATTATCGATGCAGTTCAATAATACCAGGCGAATATTGAGGCACATGTTGCATTGTTGGCATATGAGGCAGAAGTGCGAGTTGTGACCTTGTATCCAATATGATGTCATACATTTGGCAAGTTCATTTCCACTTATGGGGGTGGGGGGATTAGCCTCTTGAAAGCATGAGCCATTTTATCTATTCACTGTAACCTGTGGTTGTGGATCTTGGCACGATATGACCGTAGCTGTGTTTGTGCCATCAAACATAGACAATTAACTATTTTTAGCGTAGTCTGGAGATGCAGTAGCCCTCATTGGTGGCTTTGTGGTAATGTACTTCTACCATTCAGAAAGTCTGGGTTTAAATCCAATAGTGGGCACTTGTCTTTTGGTTTGTTTGCTGATCCATTGCCTGCAGCTTGTTCCTCCATAGAACTGAGGTTTGAATTCCTTGGACCTCTGTAGGTCCTGGTGAAGCATGGCCTTCCTGGGCTGAGCTTAATTCCTGAGGTAAGCTTAATTGGGTAAAAATTGATTATGATTTGAGAATCATGTTAAGTCGCTTGTTGGATTCTATGAGCGAAAATGCAGGTCCACTGTCTGATGATGACGTAATTTCATTGATTTGACATTGCATTTATTTGTCATACCAGTAACAAAGGTTCAATAACCAGTGGTGTCATAAAATTCATTCGTTTTTTCCCCACTCACCGTAGTCTGGAGTTTGGTTCTCTAGGCAGCAGACAGGGTTCCCACGCATCTGTAGAACTTGGAATCATCAGGGAATATGAAATCTTCCTTAAAAGTCAAGGGGAAAATTATATTTTTTGGTCAAACTTAGAAAAATCAGGGAAAACTTTTCTGCGTTCTGTTCTGAATAGCTAAATTTCATGCTCACATGTAGCTGTTTTTCCCAAAACTGAAGTTCAATCCAAAGTTTTGTTTGTGATTAGCCAGTGAATTTCTTCTTCAAGGGGGATGGGAACCCTCGCAGAGGTTTGGGTTCCTCTGAAAATTGTAGGTCTCAGCACAGCATATTTTTGCCGGCCTTGCATCGTAAAAAGTACAAGCACTTACTTTGTGACTTTTGACTGAATTTATTTGTTTTGTGTGCTGGAGAAAAAAAAGATTCATTTTAAAAACTATTTTCATGATCAAAAATAAAATGGTGCCATAGTTAAACCGTGCTTAATCTGTATTGAGTATAAACTTTATGAGTGCATCACGGTCCATAGGCCATATTGAGGTGCCGGAGGTTTAGATCAGGTGTCGAAATTAACTTCTTAAATCAGGTGCAAAGTGCACCCAACTTTTGTAACGTAAGTGCACCAAATACTAGTTAGGTGTATAAGTAACTAACAGAATAGAAACCTCAACATTAAAATGGATAAAATGTAAGTGTAGCAATTATATTTAAGCACGTAAGCTAAAGGAATTACACTTTTCAAAATAATTGAACATTCATTTGTAATAAACAAAAAAAAAAAAAAAAAAATTCAAAGCAAATGCAGATACATTGAGAAAATTATATAAAATTAGTCCATAGGTCACTGTTCTTGAAAAATAAATGCAAGTAGCCATGGTTTTGAATAGTTAGGTGCACTGCATGCACCCAAATTAAAAATTTACATGCATATGTAAAATTCCATGTGCACAATGCACCATGCACCCGCTAATTTCGAACCCTGGTCTAGATTTTTCTTCAATTTTAATGCATCTTACATGATCAATAAAATTGTCATTGAAATCAAATTATTAGAAACATTGTCATTGCCTTTAATGTGATTATCTCCAAAAGTTTTGCTTCATTAGTC
Source organism: Dysdera silvatica (assembly GCA_006491805.2). Taxonomy (NCBI): domain Eukaryota; kingdom Metazoa; phylum Arthropoda; class Arachnida; order Araneae; family Dysderidae; genus Dysdera; species Dysdera silvatica. The sequence goes on along the minus strand of QLNU02003225.1, from coordinate 107,628,021 downwards.
CTTTTCTCACCTTGTTTGGCGCTGAATGGCCCTTGTTGTCCTTGTTCTATAAAACTACAACCAACCATTGTTAATCCTTTATTATTTTTCAGCTTTGCAAATCGTTTGAAATGATCATTTCAAATGATCTGCAAGTTTAAAAAAGTAATGAAGGGGTGATGATAAAGTCTTTTGTTGGTAATGACGTTATAGGCAATGGCAATATTATATTGATTGTGTAAGATCGTTTTTGTTGTTAAGGAATAAAATGACTGCTAATGTATCTAATAAATCATATTTTCTATCTGTATTCTTCCATTGTAACAATATTAAAAATTAGCATTTGAACAGCAAATTCTTATTTAATAACTTTTTTTCAGGGGTACTTTTATTATTGAGTTTGTGGGTGAGGTGCTGAATGGACCGCAGTTCCGACAACGGGTTAAACAATATGCTCGTGAAAATACCGTTCATCATTACTTTATGGCTTTGAGCAGCGATGAAGTCATTGATGCTACTCAAATGGGAAATACCTCTCGGTTTATTAACCATAGTTGTTCTCCTAATTGCGATACACAGAAGGTGAGTTATTGGTTAGGTATTGACCAAATACGCTAAAAGAGAAAATTTAGTGTATTATGTAAAATTATATTTGCTATTGGCTAGCAAATTGTGTTATAATGAGCTTTGATAAATTAGGTAGGTTGCATGTTAGTGACCATAGTCTTTCAGCTCGCTGTACCCATGTTGAAGTTTAAACGTACTTACTTGTGACTAATGTGTTCTTGATCTTGCATAAGCTTGATGTGGATGTATGGGTTTTACTCACTTTGGGATAATGAACTCCTTCAATCTCTTAATAATTTAATTAATAACTTAATAGTATAACTAATATTAAAAACTGGTCAAAAATTAAAATTTAGTTACGAAAGGAAATTTATTAGAATTGTTTGTGGGTATTATTTTTTTTAAATTGGAAATGCATGATTCCTTTGCCTCTCTTATGTAGTGGACCGTCAATGGAGAATTACGTGTTGGATTTTTTGCAAATCGCAGTATTAAAGAGGGTGAAGAATTGACATTTGATTATAAATTCCAAATATATGGGTATGTATATTTTGGTAAGAAGTTAGTATACAAATTGTTTTTTTGTTACCAGTATTGAATTTATGCCAATATTCTATACATTGTTGCAAGCGTTAGAGACTTTGGCATAGGGGCTTAGCAGGGTAAGTCCCATTTCTTCGGTTCTTGAAAAAATAAGACTATTGTGGTTTGCTCTCTCGTTTATGTACAAAGCGAGGTATACCATGGGATGTTATTTAAAGTCCTATTAGTCATGTTTAGTTGGCCTTTATCAAACGACCCTATAAGTATACGTAATATTCAAACAAATTATCTCGCCAACCTTGGTTTGTACTTTGAATCAATTTCCAAATTCGTTAACTTACTATTAATCACCCCCAAACCATTTTGCTTTGATATAATTATAAATTCTAATAGACGATGAAGGCGAAAATAATGACATGCAGTCTTTACGTCTTCTAATGGGAAAAGTTAGGAAAATGGGGATGAAGTCCTCCATGGAATGCCCTGCAGTAGCACAGTGTGGTAACGCGTTCACCTAGTGCGCCGTTAACTCGGGTTCGACTCCCAACGGTGCAAAGAATGCTTACTCAGAGATCTCATAAAGATCGCACTGCCTACTCTAGTCTGGGGTTCAGTTCCCTAGGCCTTAAGCCATTGTAGTCCTTGAGCCATAAAACCACAAACAAACAAAATCCTTCCTGGAATTAGCCTTATGGTGATGTAGTGGTGTGTTTTATTACCATATACAGCACCCAGGTATGGCTCCCAATGGTATCTAAGGCATTTTGTTTTTTTCTATTGATCGTCAATTTGAAGTTCGATTCCCTGGGGAACGTTTGGATTCCTGGGCAATCTTTATGTCCTCAGGGGTGGGTATGTTCCGGGATTTCCGTAAATCCCGGGAATTTCAACTTGCCTCTTCTAGGGTTTCTTCTTAAAAATTACAAAAATTTTGTTTTGGTTGCTATAATTTTTTATATTCCTTTGGAAATCAGTGTCTTTTCCAAAAATATCACTTAATTTTTCAGGGAATTTTTTGGTTTGGACTTACAATCAACCCTGTGTCATAGTGCATCGTGATTTTAGTTCTCCTTGTTCTCTAAAATACAAACCGAAACCTTTTTAAAATATTGTTTGCTTTTTGTTTATGGGAGGGGGGGAAGGTTAGTTGTAGTACTTAACGTGATAGGATGTGAGAAAATTGGAACTTATTTGACTGTAAAATATTGTAGGAGAGCAGCACAGAAGTGTTTCTGTGGGGCTGAGAGTTGCAAAGGATATATTGGGCAAGTGAAATCAATTGTGGTAGATACAAGTGGTGGCAGTAAAGGGGCCAGTCGGCGTAGAAAGGCAACTGAAGATAGAAGACGGGAAAGTTTTGAAGATCTTAGTGTAAGTATTATATTTTTCTCTGCATTGTGTGTGTAATTCTTCGTATTTCCAGTCCAGTGGGACCTTGATAATTTGAAATCGAATTTATCTTCTTTATTTAGGATAATCTGCAAATTCAATTTTCAGCGTAACGGAACCACAACATTCATTCAAAATTGCTAAACTACTGTATATCAATACATTATGGTGTAAGTCATAAGCGTAATTTGGCGGAGCAAGGGGCAGCTGCCCCCCAGTTGTTTTTTTGTTTTTTAAAGAGGCAAAATCTTACTTTTTCGCACACAATTTTGTTTATTTGCCCTCCTCCCCCGGTTTATGCTATATTTAACCTCCAAGTTATGCCTATGGTGCAAGTCATAAAGTATCTATATATATATTAAAAAACAGATATAAGCTCTTCGATGATGTGGTGGTAATATATTCACCTAACATGCCTTGATGTTTATCTTCCAATTATAAATTTAACTCCTAATTTAAATCCTAAAAAATGTTTCCTTCCCCCCACCCTGCCACCAAAAAGGTTATTTACTGACTAGCTGCTTACTGTAATCTAGAGGTTGGTTCTCTAGGCATTAAGAGATTTTAATTTCTCGGAAAACTGTAGGCCCCAGCATAGCATGATTCTCACTATCCGCATACTGTAATACTCCCAAGCACAGAAACAAAAGAAATATTAACTTTTTTGTCTGGAAACAATGAACGAATGTCTATTAAAAAACAGTAATGGAAAATAGATGCAACAGGTCATTTTGGTTTGTTAATAATCAGAGTTCTACTCAGGGTATTGAAAATTTTTTGTTTGTGAGGATAGGAGGTGGGACAGTTTTTACTGTCTCCATATGCATTTAATCTCCACTTTGAAGTTTCTTGCTTTTACGTAACTGTTAAGAAAAACATGTTGTATTCTTTTTTTTCGGGTTCTTTATACAGTATTGCTTGATATGAAACAATTGTAGTAATTTCTCACATATACATCCTTTCGCTTCGCATCTTTTCATCGTATCTCCCTCAGTTATAAGTTAATATTCTGTTGTCCCAGATAAAGGTACGATGAAATAATGCAAACTGATTTTTATTTATATGTCTCGGTTTGAAAGATACCTTTCACTTATTCATCATGAAACTTTTCACATTTACCCCGATGTTCCTTTCTATCGAATACACATTCTCAAAAATATTCTGTATGGATTGTGGTTTCTCTTTGTTTCCTCCATATTCCTATTTAGAAATGTAACTATTCTCTCAAATAAGGGTTTATCTTTCACCTTTGAGTTTCCCTGCAGTAGTGCAGAGTGGTAACGTGTTCACCTAGTGCGCCGTTAATCCAGGTTTGACTCCCAACTGTGCAAAGAACGCTTATTCAGAGATCTCGTAAAGATTGCACTGCTCATTGTAGTCCGGGGTTTGGTTCCCTAGGCCTTAAGAGGTTCGGATTCCTCGGAAAACAGTAGGTCCGGGCGCAGCATGACCATTGTAGTCTTTGAGCCGTAAAACCACAAACAAACAAAACAAACGATTCATCTGTGAGGCCCTGCGGTGGCGCAGTGTGGTAACGCGTTCTCCTATTGCGCGGCTAATCCGGGTTCGACTCCCAGCAGTGCAAAAAGAACGCTTACTCAGAGATCTCATAAAGATCGCACTGCTCACTGTAGTCCGGGGTTTGGTTCCCTAGGCCTTAAGAGGTTCGGATTCCTCGGAAAACAGTAGGTCCCGGCGCAGCATGACCACTGTAGTCTTTGAGCCGTAAAACCAAAAAGAAAGAAAGTCATCTGTGAGTCATACCCTGCACTTTTTTTCCCTTCATAATTTCAACTATGAAGGGATTGCATGTTTTCTTGAAATCAAAGAAAGGATTAATGTGAACAGGTCAGGCAAGTTTACAGAGATAAAATCACTCATTTTAACCTAACATTTCATGGCTGTTGGTGTAACTTGTTCAGTGTTTTATCAGTTTCGAAAATTGATGAATGAATTTATGGATTTCATTTAAAATGGAAGTGATTATAAAATTTGAGAATATGCATAATGCTCCAAAGGAATCGTTAACAGAGCTTTTCAAAATTCTCAAAGTAACTCCAGAAGGGATTTTTAAAAACAAAGATTCCATTAAGTCCGTTCATCTCAAGTGTCGAATTCATTGAACCCAAACAAAACAGAATACAAAGTAGTAAATTTATGCAACTGGGAAGCATTTTAGTTCAATGGTTTAAGAAAGAAAGTTTGTGTCTCCAATATACCTGTCAACCGTGAGTTACTAAGAGAGAAAGCAGGAACCTTAGCGTAGACTTTCGGAATAGCGCAAAATGACTCTTGTTGTCCTTGCACCATAAAAATACCATCAACCAACTTTCAGAATTCAACACTTTTGTATGCCATATGGATGGATTGAAAAATTTAAAAGCAACAACATGAATTAGCTACTTGTATCATATTCAGAGAGCGTGCTAGCATTAAAAAGGGTACTATTGAGAAATGGGTAACTGATTTGCAAAATTTAGCGAAAGGTTACAAACCTAAAGGCATCTTACTAATAATCAGTTGCGAGGAAACTGGACTGTTTTTCAGAATGATACCAGGCTAAACTTTTGCTTTCAAATGTAAACTGTGTTATGACGGGGGAAAAAAAAGAAGAGAGGCTTAAGTTCTGCTTTGCTGCAGTATCAATGGCTCTTAAAAATTATCCTCTTTGGTCATCGGTAAATCGAAAAAATCCTTGTTGCTTCAAAAATTCGAAAAAATTGCCATGTGGATATAATAGCAGCAAAACAGTGTGGATGATTTTTAAAATTCCTTTGGAAATTTGATAAATATAAAAAAAAACGGAAAGAAAGAAATAGCAAGTACCTTTCTTCATGGATCCATGTCCGGCTCAGCCCTTTCAACTTCCCGGTACTCAGTGATACAAAGGTGATGTTTTTCCTGCAAATTGTGTGGGTAAGACACTGGATTTGTTGATTATTTATTATGTGGACATTCACTACAGGAAAACTTTGATTCGGAGAATTCTTGCTGCTCTTGAACTGTGTGCATGTTGTGCATCTAACTGTTGTGCATCAAGTGTACTAGAACTAGTGTCCATCCTTCTTGCTCTTATATATTCTGTTTATCATAAAAAGATGTTACCGAAATTTATATTAAGAATTGTTTCAAGAAAGCAGGTCTCATTTCCTCAGAAAATTAAAACGAGGACTACTCTGCCAATGATGAGAAATAAATGAAGGAAATTAAAATGCCATTTTAGACAGATTAATTGGTTTTAAAGAGTTTCTGGATATGGATGAAAATATGATAATGTTGGCATTAAGTAGTAGTTAAGAACTGGGCAGTGAAATTCATAATGAAGATTATGATAGAGAGATAGAAAATGAAAGGGGCTTAACAAGTGGTCTCCTGGTTTTCATAGAAGTAGTGGAAGCTTTGGAAACTTTATATGTCATTATACACCATGTACTGATGCGTAGAATGCCATATAGTCTTATTTCAGTGAACTCGAAAAAGACATTTTCAATGACTGGCAATAGCAGAAACAAACTTCAATTTTACACTACATTAAAAGCTATGAATATAAATATGGTATGTAAATAAAATTTTGAGATATTTAAACTTTAAAATATTAAATCTAAATAAGTAAATCCAATCATTAATATTTTTTTTTATCCTATTTGTTATTCTCACATTATATTATCTCCAAAACTTAATTTTGGCTTGAATTAATCACTCTAACTTCCACTTATGATTTATTTTTGGTCGGTCCTTTGTGCATACATATATGTGAGAGATTGCTCTGTCTTACTTTAATATATACTATTTTACATTCAATCATGTCTGTCACACACGATTTTCCTCACTATATCACTTTCTCCCCTAATTATTTTGAGCAGTGTACTATTAATCATATTATTATTATAATAGCATGTCCCATAAGTTTATGAACAATCATTTTTTTCGGAATATCAGATGAAGTACACAGAAAAACAAATGCAAAATATTTTATGCATATAGAAAATCAAAAAACATGTATGATGCAATATTTAAATATCATTTAACACACACATTTTGTGGGAAGATGAAATAAAAAATAATGCTGTCCCAAAAGTATATGGACATTGTACATTTTGTCCTTTTCAGTTCATATTTTGTATCTGTTATTTTGAATAGTTTTACAGATTTAATCAGGCATACCTTCACCGAGTTTTTGAAGAAATTCTGGCTTCAACACCTTTCTATTTGCTGTTTTAACATCTGCACTGTGCAATATTGACGACCGTTGGCATATACATCATGTACTAATATCGCCATAGGTTTTTTATGGGGTTGAGATCGTAGCTGAGAGCTGGCTATGACATTATTTTCCACAAACCACACTTATTTGTTAATTTAGGGACGTGGATAGAAACATTGTCCTGCTGGAATACCTATTGTTCACAATTGAACATTTTCCCAAAAGGTAGTAAATCACTTTGAAATACTTCTTGATAATCATGGGAATACTATTGACCTTGCATATAAGCAATATCAGTGGTACCATTAAAACAGAATGTTGCCCACACCGTGACAGATGCTCCACCTTGTTGGTGGTTGGAAAAAGTGTGAGGTTCTCATCGTATGTCTTGCCAATAATAAGTTCAAACATCTAGACTTTTTCATCACTGAATAATGCACAACCATTCATCGGCTTAAGCAATGCATTCCCCTCTGTGATGTGTGTTTTTAACAATGGAGAGCGATGCATTTTACGATGAATATGAACTCTACTTGCTGCAAACGTTGATGAACAGTATATTTTGACACTGCAGTAGTTAAATACTGCGTTATTTGCTGTACAGACTTCTCTTGAGTAGAAGCTAATTTTAAAATATACCTGTCTTGTCGTTCACTTGTCTTTTTCGGTCATTCACACTACTTTGTTACAGTCACATTAACACCTTTTGATAAAACTAGGCAGATACCAGATCTACTTTGTTGCATTTGTTTAACAATATCACGTTTTTAATCCTTGAGCTTCTAAACGCCTTATTTTAACCATCTTGACTTGAAAAAATTGTAAAATTCAGGGCATTTTTTTCAACTAACAGAAGTAAAGACATTTACTGCGAAATTGTATACAAACATGATTGCATCATGAAGCAGCCACAGTAATGTGCAAATTTTGAAATTTAGCGGATTAGAACAATGTTTAAATTTGCTGTCCATATACTTTTGGGACATCATTTTTTTATTTCATTTTTCCATTAAATATGTATGAGTGTTAAATAATATTTAAATGTTGCATGATACATGTCTTTTGATTTTCTGTATACATAAAATATTTTGCATTCGTTTCTTGTGTACTTTATCTGATATTCCAAAAAAAAAAATGGTTGTCCATAAACTTTTGGGATGCGCTATATTCATTTAGTTCAGTATGAACACTGCTATCGTGAAACAGATAGGGAAATTGGGAGATGATGAATTCAAAGCTGAAATAATTCGATTGTGTTGCTTTCTTTACTATCTAACAAATACTGCAAACAATTGTGTTCATATTCAAGGTTGAAGAAGAGATCGAAAAGTTGGTGGAAAATGGCTGTCTTAGGAACAGGGAAGATACTCTGCTTTTTGCAAGGTTGATGGTTCGCGTGGAAGACGTGAAAATGCGACAACAATTACTTGATGTCATTTTAGTATGTATTATACATTAAGTTAATTAGTAGCATTGGCTTTCTCCTGTTATTTTTGCATCGGAGACCTTAATAGTGTCCCGTATGTTGATATTAAGTTATCAACTTCGTTTACTAAATTAAAAATTTTACTTGCTCCCCTCCTCCCGTGGCATGTTTCAACTTCTTGCACAAAGTTTTGAAGAATTAGTCCTCTATTACATTAGTCCTCTATTCTCTCTATTAGTCCTCTATTACCCAAGTTTGAATTTTGCAGATATTGAACACCTGCTGCCCCCACCCCCATTTATGTTATAGAATCTAATTCCCTTGACGCAAAAAGTTCAGGTATCTCAGAAAACTGTGGATTCTAGCACACCATGGCCTTAGGTGTCGTTATACGCAATGAGAATCGATTTCTGGAAGCAAATTTGCAAAGGCAAACCAAAAGAGCGGATGAATAAAATTTTTATTGTGACAGACTGAAAATATATGATCATATTGAATTCTTCTGCGAAAGTCTCCATAAAATCACTCAGTGTTTTTTATTTTTTCTCTCTCTTTCCATTAGAAAACAACCGAACAAGCTTTCCTTCGTATGCTTGTTGGCTATCATGCGTTGCCCCTCATTTGGAGTTGGATGGCTGATGGAACGGATCTAGACTTGAGATACAAAGTGAGTTATCTCTCTCTCGTATTCTTACAGTGGAATTGATTGGTGTAAATTGAAATATTTTAATACTCACTAGTGGGACATAGGTGCTGGTGGTCTTTCGACAACTGACTTTTAGGGCAACAAAGAGCTGAGTATGATTGTATCCAGGTTCAAAGGTCATGCTAAATTATCAGTCTCACCCCAGATGATGTGTGATGTAGTCCTAAGACATAAAAGATACAAAGAGATGAACTAACTGATAAGTCATGTAAAATAACTGTGTATAAAATTAGGGGCCCCTGTGGTGGTAACATATTGGCTTTTTGTGCAGTTATTCCAAGCCAAAAAAAAAACATAATGCTTTCTGACTAACTGCTGACTGTAGTCTGAGGTTTAGTTCCCTAAACCTTAAGAGGTTCAGATTCCTCAGAAAACTGTAGGTCCTGGTTTAGCATCACCCTTGTACCGTAAAACTCAAACAGCAGGGGTGATTATGGTCCGGGATTTCCATAAATTCCAGGAATTTCAACTTTCCCCTTCCAGAATTTCTTTTTGCAAAATTACAAAAATTTTGTTTTGTTTCCTATAATTTTTTATATTCTTGTGGAAATCAGTGTCTTTACTAAAAGTATTACATAACGTTTCAGGGAATTTTCTGGCATGTTCAGAGAATCAGGTTTAGACTTTCAATCACCCCTGAAACAAATTGTGTGCACTTTATGATAATTTATGGATTTATTTTCTCCCTATTATAATAATAATAAATAAATTTTGAGCAGTGCCAACTGGCCTTGCAACGGTAGCGTGTATCCTTAATGTACCGTTATCCTGAGTTTGTCTCCTATCGGTATCAAAAGAAATTAAAACTTTCCGTCTC
>QLNU02003225.1:107597181-107618290 GCA_006491805.2 Dysdera silvatica | reverse complement strand
TTGATGAAGGGAACAGTAGTTCTCGAAACGTTGCGAATATTTTTGCAGATGGTAAATATCTTTTACCTTCTTCATTTGTATTTCGTATATTCCGACCAGTGTCAAATTTTACTAGTTGTAAAATGTATAATGCTTATAATTGACGGATAAGTTGGATTTGTGTATTAACTTTCTGAAGTCGCTCAATTTTCAAATTTGTCAATTTCTACTGCTTGGAAAAGTCCGAAGGGATAATATAAAATCCAGTCATGTAAAAAGATCATCTCCTAGACATGCTCTTTTTTCTGCTATCCAACTCTTACATTCCAGTTGTCGAGTGATTACATCCATTGCTCTTTAGGCCTGCTGGGTTAAATTTGAGTCCTAGTAAGTTTGGTCCTGTGTAAATGTGTTGTGACGTGGAGGGCTTGTTAAGCAGTTGGTACTTTCCTAGATTACCTATACTACCGACTTTTGGGACATAAAGTAAACAAATGTACTTTCCCATGGGTTAAAGAGAGATCTGTTGTGAGCCAAAAAATATAAAGCATAAAAACTAATTTGTTCATCGCAATTCCTCCCACGATTTCCCGCAGTCTTATGGAGAAAAATCCAAATTTGTCACCTGAACTAAAGACTAGGTTATTTGCAGTCATTGTTTTAGCAGAGCATTTAGATGGGAACGTGAAGATCACATCTGGTTGAGGTCAACCTGGCAAATGGCCCTTTTTTTTTACCTTCGTAAATTCAAGAAAGCTCTAACATATCTAGGAAGAGCCCTATGGTGATGTAGTGATAGTGCATTCATCTATTATGCCATTCACCCAAGTTCGATTCCAGTTGTTCCATAGAATGCATGCCGTTTTTCCACCAGCTGTGGTTCGGTTCGCCAGGCCAGTGGTGCGCAAACTGTGGGTCACGACCCCCCGAGAAAATTTTGGTGGGTTGCCAAATTCAAAGAAATGTACGTAACATATTTTTTAAGTACAGGACAGTTTGTTCGGGAGGGGGGGGGTCGCAACAAAATTTTACACAAAATGGGGGTTGGCAGTGAAAATAGCTTGTGCACCACTGTCCTAGACAACTGAGATTCAGATTCTTCATATGCCTGGGGGTTCTTGCACTATAAAACATGGACAGATGAATTATAGAATAATTTTCAGGTACAAATCTGTGTAAGGCAGGGTTCCCGCGCAACCTGAAATTGACAGGGAATTTGAAATTGTCCCCAGAAGTCAGGGACAGAAGTAATCATTTGGTCAAATCCCGGGGAAAATCTGGGGAAACCCTTCCTTACCTGTTTTGAATGGCTAAATTGCATGCAAACATGAGGCTAGTTCTCCGAAATTGAAGTTCAGTTCAAATTTTTGTCTGTAAATCAGTCAGCAGATTTTGTCCAAAAAGTTGGGGGGTGACCTGGAAAAAGAGTTTTTTGCTTCATGATGAGTGGGAACTGTGTAACAGATTCTTGTAGCACAGTTTTGTACCCGAAAATTGTTTTGTCATTAAAAGTGTGCCTCAAAATCTTCGTGAAACCACAAACATGATTTAGAAGTGAATGGATTTGTGGAAATTAATTTTTTGAATTAGTACTTGGGCTTGTCATCACCTGTAGAGTTTCTAACCTTCATGGTCGATGAATGGATAATATTTCAGAGTGTCTTTTCCATTTCCAACTTACTGCCGTTATTTTGATTATACTATTTTTTTTATATGATTGTTTTCTTTGAAAAAAAAACTGATATATTTAAACAAAAAAAAAATGTATGTTCTAATTTTAGGAAAATAACTTTGTTTTATTTATTTTTTAGGGATCTTGCTACTAAGGCTAATAGAGCTAAATATACAAATCTAACTAAAAAGGAAAGGAGGCAAATATTTGCCAGTTTAATGGCTCAAAAGTATCCACCCAAACCAGTGCCTACGATAGATTTTACTAGGGATTCGACTCCAGATAGCCGTAAGTGTGTGCATCTTTCCATCCTTTTCCTTTTGTGGTATCTGGAACACATTTATATTAGAGATAATCGGTAAAATATCTAGCTGTAATCTTTGTCAGGATATCTTGCTTATGACTTTATACATCTGCAAAAGAAGCCAGTAATTGATCATAAAAACTAAATAGCAATAGTCTTGAAAATCATCGTAATCCTTATTTAGCGAAATCTGTAAAAAACGAGCAAGTGAAAAAAAAAATTGTGTAATGCCGATATTTAAATTTAGGCGGGTTCGATTAATATTAATCCCCCCCACACTCTCAAATCTGCCAGCTCTAGAATTCTCAAGTAACTCGGTAGGTTTTCAACGTTAACAATAGCCATCATTATTGCATTTACGGAAGACCTTTACCTTACCCTTTTTATTGCATACAGACAGACAAAAACCAAAAGTCAGTATCTATTGAAACCCACTAATAATGTGGAATGTGAATTCCTATTACAGTTTAATCTTGATAACTCAAAAATCCTCAGTAATTCAGAGTAAAGCTCTTTACCTTTGAGTTACTGAGGTTTCGTTGTACTTATCTTGAAACTGTTCTCAGTTCAATGTTCTAATCTTCGTTAAGCATGTGTGTAGCAATCAAAAAACTACCTTAATAATGGAGTGTAAGTGCCGTTATGCAGGGATCACACGCCTTCGCCAAATCGCAAATGCTGCTACAAAAGCATGAATTTGTCCGTTTTTGCGCCAAAATCACTTATTTATTTCACAAAGTGGGCCATTTTTCTAGCTTACATCATTATTGGTTATACTGTGTAGTATTTTTTCTCTTCTCCAAGTCGTTGGCCCTAAATCTCGCCAATAGCACCCACATCACACGACGATTTATGAACTGGTTATTTGCTACTAGCGTCTAGAGACAGTACCAGTTCCGCCTTCTGCGCATGTGCATGGACTGCGAAAAATTCCTACCACTGTTTCCATTCCATAATATTTACTTGACTAGAAAACACTAGCCTCAGGCGACAGGAGAAAATAGTTTTTCCTGTCGCATTTCTTCGTTTCCTTGTACGAATTTTCCGTAGTTTGTACAGATTTTAACACCACCTTACGGTTGTACGGTCGACACCAAGAAAACTAAGGAAAACCTCATTCAAGGCCCTCACGTACAATTTTCTATTAGCCTCACAAAAATCCACATTTTTTATGGTTTTTTGGTAAAAACAACAACGCACTTTCTAGATGGCTCGCGCCTTTACGTTTGGACGCGACGTTTCCGGCTCGTATACTTGTTTCTCTTATTTTTTACGTCCAGCTTTGTATGTGAAACTTGCTTCAAATTTGGATTAAAACAACGAAATGAAATGCAGCCATGATTGTGGAACAGCTGTAGAAAAAAAAAAAAAAAAAATTCGGCAGACAATTTACCTGCAAGTGTATCATGATATGTAGTAAGGAATGGCTGTTTTACAAAGCATCGAAAGTTTTTAAATTTTTATGTGAACTCGCAGTTTTACCATATTTTGAATAACTTTTTACTCGCAGCATTTTATTAAAAGTTCAGAAAAATTTCCTCATCATACTTTAAAAAATAGCGTGCGATTTGTGCCGAGATTTTGCGGCATATATTTCGGGATATTTCCCCCGTCTGCTTTCGTTATCTACACATGCAGAGGCTTGTAGATTAATTTAAAAGTAAATTTACCTATTAAATAAATTTAATTAATTTACGTAATTTATAATTCTATTCCGTTAAAAAAAAGTGAAATTAACGATTTCACTTAAAAGACGATTTTGATTAACTAACGAGTGATTTTTTTCTGATGTGCGATTTGTCTTTGATTCGCTACCTACCGGCAAAATTGTAAACTTTTGTAAATGTGCTGTAATTAATGACTGTTGGTCATTTTTTAGTATTTTTCCATCAAAATAGAGGAATTTCTCCCTGATACGCCACCTACCTTGGAGCACGAAATATTATACACGAACATATTTTTTAACATATAAATTTACATACAAAGAAAAAATACATCTGTAGTCGAAAGTGGACAAATTTCGTTGACCAAAGCTAATTTGCGTATTTCAACAATTTTAGCTTCTCAAGAGGAAATCAGGGAAGAGGTTTCAAAATTATAAAAAACGAAACAAAGAACTTGATGTGCATGAAGTTCTATTTTTTCAATGAAACATTTTACTTTTCATTTTTATCATGCACATTCATTTGATTAAAGTATTTTTTGCTTGCTACGAAACTGATGTGCGAACCAATTTTTTTGTACAAAATAATAAACTTCTGGTGTTCACCTGCTACAAAACTGGTGCAAAGGCTTTTTTCTGCTACAAAAGACCATTTTTCCTGCTACGAAGCTGATACGAATGGCATTGGTGCGAGTGTGATCCCTGTGTTACGTTAATCATAGTGCCAAGTATGATTTTAGCGGAAAGGGGAGAGGAGAGTGTGTTCTTGGGGATCATTTGTAGGTTACGTTAAGTCAGTGGTCCCGTCTGAAACAAGTTGTTGCAAGTAGTTGGAAGTAGAGTCTACTGGATAAGTAAACTAATACATGATTCTCACGAGAATTTGTGTTTAATATATATAAAATTCATGTTTTAATTAAAAAAGCGTTTGAGGCCTAACAATACAAGGAATATTACTTTATGTTGGCACATAAAGGTAAAATATTTATTTATCATGCCAGTATATCAGATTTAATTCCAATGGTGCTGTAGAACATTTGCCATTTTTATTGCTCACTGTATCTCAGGATTTAGATTCCCTGATGACAAGGGCCTTGAACTTCTTGAGAAACTTCATGTTCGGACATAGCATGATATTACGATTAATAAGTTTAACACCCACATTTATTCTCATACTAGAGCTTTTTTGGTGGAGGAGAAAAAGAGACATCGTCCCCATCCTAGAGCAGAACTAGGGTCCCTCTGTTGAGCCTGAAGTGCCTTAACCGCTAGACCAACAAGGACAGAAATAACACTCTCTTTGTCCATATATAAGGATGTAAGATATTATTACCCTTCTCAGGGATAACACAATTGCCAAATAATGGTCAACACACAAAGCCACTGACTGAGTTTTTTATGAAATTTTCATGGGGGATTTTTATTACGATCAATAAATTTGACACCCACATTTATCTCATACTAGAGCTTTTTTGGTATAGTGGAAAAAGAGACATCGACCCTGTCCTAAAGTTGAACCAGGATGCCTCAACATTGAGCCCAATGTGCCTTAAACGCTAGACCAACGAGAACAGGAATAACGCTCTCTTTCTCCGTATATAAAGATGTAAAGTATTATTGCCTTTCTCAGGGCTAACCATAATATTTATATTACCATTAATAACAATCATTATTATTAACAGTCATCATTATTAACAGTTAATAAGTACAGTACTCCCTCGCTATTTGCAAAGGTTATATTCCATGAACTATCCACGAATGGCAAAACTGCAAAAACTGCAGAGCCAAAACTATATGTGAAAAGGAGGTTTATATTCATGGCAATTATCTTGCATATTGAATACTGTACATTACTAAAATATTTTTGTGAAAAAAATGCAGAAATATGCTTTGCTTTTCATTATTTTTGTGTCCTATTTATTCTTGTAATAAATAAGACTAACAAAAGTTTAGAAACCATATACAGTAGTACATAGTAACAACACCCAAAATGTTCATATATGTATATACTCTATCCATTTGTTTTTAGTACATTATACAGGGTGCTCTCTACAGTCTGGTGTTTCGCAAAGAACTTTTGAACGAAGGCTCGTAGAGCTGTAAAATTTAGGTGCGAGTATAGTGAAGTGCCCATGGCCGATGAAATGAGATCGACGGCAGCGTCATCTGTGGCGAAATTGGGAAGTTATTGCACCTAATTCTGGAACTAGAAGGGATACAGGAAAATTTTCAATTACAAAGTTGTTAAGCACCAACTAATTAGTAAGAAATGACTTTTTTTCACCACCTTAATAGGGCAAAATTCGCGATTTAAGAGGTTTTTAAGGTATCCGTCCAGCAAACGCCATTGTTGGTCAAAATTCCGATTTAATGTCAATCATTAAATTCAATTTTCAAAATTCATGTTAACTTCAATCATTCATTCTTGTAATTCTGTAAAACTTCATTCATTATATAAGTGCAGATTCATGTAACGTACTACGTACAATATGATGGAAAAAAATCGATGTTATTAATGCTGTTATAGAAATATCATTTTGTGTTAGGGGCTGTCCATAAATGATGTCACACCTAAAGTGAGGGAGAGGGTTCAAAAAGTTGTGACAATGGAGATGGGGGGGGGGGGGGTAATAAAACTGTGACATCACAAACACTGCAAATTCTAAAGCATATTTTTTTATTTTTTAACAAGTGTTGTCTTGGAAGAAAGGAAATAAAATGCACTAATTTATATAACTTTGGTTCTATGGGGCTGTGTGTGAGTTAGACCACTTGTTGGAATCGGCTTGAGGGAAGCAATTCCTCATGTAATCATTGAGTGTTATTACAACAGCTATATTATGAGTAATATAGCTCAGTGCGTGTTGTTTGCATCTATGAGAGCTGAAAGTAGAAGGTTCGCAAGATTATGACGTCATGCTAACGTGCCGAATAATCACTTACATTTTTCTGGATAGCAGGGCTCCTTTTTAGATAATCATTATGTGACGTGTGACAGGAAGGGGGGTGATTAGCAAAGTGTGACATTTTGTGATGGAGGGAGGGGTCAAAAAATATTGAAAAAAAAATGGGACATCATTATGGACAGCCCCCTTATCATGATTATTTGGTATGATGTGTACAACAAAAACTTATAAAAATAGTTCCGGAATCCGATATTTTGAGACATTTTTATAATTTTCTCATATTGAAAGTTTTTGATTTACGACTTCAAATTTTCCGCGTTAAATTTTTACGAGAACTCGGTCGACTCCGCAAAAAATAGACGTTCAGTATGATATAATGCTTGTCTACTTTTTAAAATAAATTATTTACATATAAAAACTTTGAAATGCCAGCTTCATTAAAACATTTTTCTTTATTAAAAAATTACGTAAAATATTTTGATGTTACGGCCATAAAATTTAGAATTTTTTCCTTTTTATTATGCCATTATATTTCCTAAAAATAGTGTAAATGAAGTTTGCAATATGAGGGTAATTGAATGGTAAATGTTTCGTGCCGATATCGCCAATTCTTCTAAACCATAGCCAAATGCGCAAAATATTTGTATTAAAAAACTTAGATTTTGTATAATTTTTTAAAATACTCTGAATAACTTTTCATGTAATTTTATAATTTTATCCGTTAAATACAATTACCCTCTTTATTCGAATTGAGTTCAAAAATTATTATCTTCATATACAGTGCGAATAAAAAATATCAAACTTCACCTAAAAAGTGCGATTTTTGGACTTTGAATATTAATGAAAAAAAATTTTATATGCTATTCACAAAAAACTGATTTCATATTCTTAATAAGAAATTTAGGGACTATCGTTTGTGGTATGTCTTGTTTCAAAGTGCGAGATTTCACAAAAGTGGTTCTCTAGTAAGAACTTCTAATTTTGCTAAAAAAATTATCTTTTGAGACTTGAAAAACAACAACTGCAAATTCCAAACCCACAATTAGCGAGGGACAGCTATATTAACTGCATTGCTTATATCTTGTTTCTGTACAGCTTTTAATTAACTGAAATTTAATGTGCATAATTTCTAATTACCAGCATGGACACCTGGAACGCCTAATGCTGAACACAGCATTCCATCTCTTCAAGACAGACCAGTTTACTTAACTGCTTCAGCGTTTCCGGAACCTCCTCCTTCGTCATCCATTATCGGTCCACAGATGCCACCAACAAATTTATTCCCACCACCTGGTCAGCAAATACCCAACGTGCCACCACCACTGCTTTTTCCTCCACCAAATATTTCTGTTCCACCACCACAGGTAAACCTGTAAAAAAATACAGCAACCATAAACAAATAATTTATGATTTATTGTTTAATTTCAGATGCTAGCTTCACTGATATTTCCATTTGAAAGCATTTCCTTTATGGTTCTATCTTTAATTACAACAAAAAACATAAACGTCGGATTACAGAAAGTCAGCAGGACTCTAACTCTCTGGTCTAACAAAACATGTTTTTATGTTCAACAACACTACTAGCATGAGCATAATATTAGTTTTTAGGAAGTGTGTGAAACTCAAACACAAAAATTAAAATTTGCATTATTGAGTGTACTGCTGTGTACTTGGCGATGTCTCTGGTCACAGACTTTAACTGTTATTATATGTTGTCTGTTTTGGTCCCTTTCTCCCTCTCCCAATTTCTTTGTCTCATTGAGATTTGGCTTCCTGAGGATGAGGCAGTTTGTTTAGGTTATGAGTTTCAATATTTTGCTATTGGTCGTTCCTGATGAAAGAGGTGAGGGGGCGTATGCATATATCACCCAGCCAATCTTTCGTGTACCCATGCTTCCAAATGATGTTTTGTTGCTGACTTTTGTGGATTTGGATTTTTTTTTTGTTTGTTTCATCGTTATCTTAATCTATCATCCATCCTCCTTCGGGATAATTTGGTCCTTTTTTTTTTAAATGCTTGAGAATCTTGTCCAAGAGATGACCTTGCAGAAGAGAAGGTCAGTCTGCCTTGGAGACTTCAATATTTATTTACTCACATAGATTGGTGACTTTTTTTAAATCTTTTTTCTTTCATAATATCATTCCTTTTCTTACTCATGTCACTCTTGAATCTCATATGTTTATTGATCTTTGTTTCGTTAATTTCTTAACTGATCTTTTTTCCTGCTCCAATTCCAATTGCAAATTCTATTACTGGTCATCTTCCTATACGTATCCAAATCCCGATTACTCAATCTGTTCCCTCATCTCCTCCTTTTCAATGTTCGTTTGAGGCTCGTTCGTTTACTTCCTTTTCACTTTAGAAATTTTATTCTTTACCCGAGCTCAACAATTAATTAATAATTACCAAAATTCTGCTCAATTTTCATGGCAGAAATTCATGCCATAGGATTAGCACTTGAATACATTTTGGACAATTCAGTAACTCCAGCTGTCATCTCTACTAATTCACTCATTGTGCTGCAGAGTATTGCTTCATTCAAAACCTCGCATTTCTCTGGAATCCGCAAAGTTCACAAACAACTTGTGGATATAAAGTATGTACAGTATAGTGTGAAATTCTGTTGGGTTTCACGCCATGTTGGTGTTTTTGGCAATGAACAGGTGGGACATTGCTACAAAAACAGTAGCTGCAGAATCTGTTAATGTGGCCAATCCATTCAAGTATTTTAGAACTCATGTCTCATTCTGTCTGTTCAACAAATGGCAGTTAAAATCAGATGAGCAAGTTTTTAATTAACTTCACCTCATCAAATCAAGTATTTAAATGTGGCAGTCTAGCCATAGGAACAACTGACTGTAGAAAGGAAGTCCCTGCTAGACTGCACATCGCCATACTACTATTAACATTCGTTGAAGGAGGAAGATGCCTCGATGTGGGTTGCGTGTAACCAGTCACTAAATGTTTTGCATATTTCATCCAGTTGTACAAATTTTAACCAACAACATTCATTAGCTTTTAATTGAAATGATTTTAATCTTCGAAACACAATTTATGCGATTCTTTTAATCATGACCGCATTTTTTTATTTTTCTAACATTGATTTTTTCAGTCTTAATTGATTTTATGGTATCGTTTATTTTTGATGTACCTTTTTATCACTGTATTAGATTTAAATCAGTTTTAATTTAAACTGTACATATGGCCCCCACCTTGTTTTGACCCATGCACCAGTGGCGACCCATGGCGAGATTTAAGTGAAGCGAATTCACCAAAACACATTAATTTATAGTCTATACTCGCCAAGAAACCGGGTTTTACTTCATTCAGTAAATACGAACGAAATTTAGAGTAACTTTGGATTTTGGTTAATTGGCTTCACGTCGCTTCGCTTAAATCTCACCACTGCCCTGTGCCATAAAAATTCAATCAACCAATGGTATTATGCAAATGTGTTCTATTCTTTCATGTGCATTCTGTTTGTGACCATTTAGATTCCATTCCTTGGGGTACCACCACCAACATTGCCACCTGCGAGTGCTGTTGCAGGTCCCTCCAACATTCCTGTACCACAACCTTCTGGTGGTTGGATGGTAGATCAACCACCACCATCATCATCATCATCAGCTATGTATCATCCTCCTCCACTCTACCCACCTCCAACAACTGGAATAGACTTGACGCAACCGCCTCCTGCTCTTCCGCTCTATCACAACGTTCCTTCCACAGCCACCGGAGTACCTCAGCCTTTCACTCCTTTTGGCAACAGTTGTCAAAATCAGCCCTTTCCCTATCCGCAGCCACCAGGTGCTGCACCTGCTACGGGACAGGTAAATAAACACTTCATTTACTCTGTTGCCACAGTAGTTAAATATGCCATCTTGCACCAAAGTTCCAAGCCGGGCAGCATCCATGTTTTAGGGTAATGATTCTCAATAGGTGGCCCATGGGTGAAATCCAGCCCGCGAACAGTAAAAACTGGCCCGACTACCGATGATAAGAGACTGAAAGTTTTTTCTAGTGGGGCTAATTTTACTCTAGAAGGAGCTAAAACTCTTAACTCAATGCTATTTTATTGAATCAGAAAATTAGTAGAGGGGATAAACCCCCTAGTTACGCCAATATCTGTATAACGTGTGCATATGTGTCAATCTCTCCAATTTACGGAAATCCTGGAAATATACCAATCCCGGAAGGTTCCGATTTTTTATCGGTCTTCCGGTCGGAAAACGATTTCGTCCAATTTTCGGAGATTTCGTCTAAAATCCCCAGTGTTTTTTAAAATACTGATTTTTCTTAAAAAAATTAAATACCTATTTTTCTTGATGCATATTTATTTAAATTTTTGCGCATATATATAATAATAAACGCACATAAATAAACTCAAATATCGGTAAAAAAGTCGAAAAAATTCGTCTTCTGTTGACGGCGCATGCGTGGCGTGACGTGGAATTTTAGCTCCAGCTATGACGTAGAGTGATGCCCCTGCACAACGAAATCATGCATCTGTATTTGTAGTTGTTGGGGAAGGCAAGAAAGAATGCGCTACACCGTTAAGGTTTTGGTCAAGCATGTGACTTTGTGTAGGGAAGCCACGTGTTAGACATATCTGGTATTTCTTTGCTCCGGAAAGAAAGTTTTGTTTTTAGGTGTTTTTGAAAACAACGTTAACGATGTCGACTGTTAATAAAAGGTACTACCAAACGTTTAAAGCCAAATATATGAAGATGTTTAATTTTATTCAAAAATCAAGACTGGGGCCAAAATATGCTTTCTGCATGTGTTGCCGTATTGCTCATCAATGCCCTTTGATGATAGGACGAGCATTTTATTCTTCTTTTTAGAGCATTTATTATTAGTAGTATTGAATTTTTTTGATGATTTATTTTACTCTTCTAGTGAAATTATGTTACTTAATTATATAAGGGTGTAGTGGTAATGTTTTTGTTCATTTACCATGTGTGAAACCAGATTTCGAATTCTGCTGGTACAAAGCGCTTGTCCTTTTTTTTTCCTGTTATTCCATAGTCCGAGCTTTGATTTTCTATGGAATAAAGGCTTGGAGTCCACAGAACGTTAGTGATTCTGCCCAAGGACAAATCCAGAATTTGTTTTCGTGGGAGGTGTGATACAAGGCTTGAAAACTCTATTCCGTGAAATTTTTTGCCCAATTTTGGATAAGTAGTACTAATACTTGTAAATTTGTTATTCTTGGTAGGGGTGCATGCACTCAGCACTCCCCCACCCTAAATTATTCACCTTTGTGCCTTGCACAACATAATCTTAGCCATCGTAAATCATACATAAAAATGCTAAAACCTTACCACTCTTAACTTGCATGACGCATTTAATTTCTTTTTGAATATTTTTAACTTCAAGGTCTTTCCTCATAATTTTGTGTGTGTATTATTTGTATACTAATAATATCCACAAAATATTATGCAATAATGTATGTACTATATCGTGCATTAGTATTATAATCTATTGTATACTGTAATACTAATGTACAAGTGTTTTTGTTTTTTTACTTTATCCAGGTTACAACGTATCATTCCTTGGATCCTGTACCTGATGAAAATGGATACTTAACGTTGAAAATAAAACTCCCAGCGGATTGGGAGGCAGCTGGTGATGAACAAGACAATGTGTATTTTTACCATATCATTTCCAGGTTGGTTGTTGGTGACTATTTCATCCACATAGTTATTATAAAAATAGTTAATTCTATATAATTATATATATAATTATTCTATATAATATAATAATAATTTTCTGGCACGTTCAGGGAATCTGGTTTGGACACAACCACCCCTGGATCTAGTCCGTTGTTTGTGATCTTGTTCGTGGTCACCGTTCTTAGTTCGTCATCATCATTCATGAGTTGTGATCTTCGTTCTTGGTCAGCGGTCTTCGTTCGTAGTTCGCGATCATCGTTTATAGATCGTAGTCTTAGTTCAAAGTCACCACCAAGCAGTCAAGGATGTAACGGAAAAGGGATCCGTAGCCCCCATCCTTTTTCTAGGCTACTATTGGAGCTAAGACTACGATATTCCATATTCAGAGAGTGTACTTGAGGGCACTTGAAATGCCACGTGTGAGGGCCATATAGAGTGGGGTTGTAGCCCCATCCTTTTTCTAGACTGCTGTTGGAGCTACGACATTTCATATTCAGAAAGTGTACAGGTGGACAATTGAAATGTTGCAGGTCAGGGCCATATTGGGGGCTCAGATCTACGATACGGCCCTGATATATATATATATATGTTAGTGTTGAGATATATCTGTTGTTGAAATAATTGACTGCTATGGAGATGTATGTAGTTACTCCTTGAAAATTGTGTTTTGGCAGAGAACTAATAAAGTTAGACTTATACTGTTTATGACAAGATAAAATGAACATAAAGCTTTCTGTTCATGGCACTAACTCAATTTTGAAAACACAACAGATTTTTGCCATTTTACCTTCCATTTCATATGTGTCTTTGTAAGAAAATGATATTTTTCAGTAATTGTTACCGTTTTTAAGACAGTAATTTTTATTATGTGATTTTTACTTTACATCAGTAATTATTTTTAATGCACAATATAAAATTTAAGTATAAAACTGTCATTAAACATGTGCTAAAAACTGCACATAAGTTTTCCCTTTCAGGAAACAGCTTTAATTTTTTATTGCCATAGGTCCTTGAAAAGTCATTATTTTTTTTCTTGCAATGTGGTATGAATCCTGATTAGTCTTCATTAATACTGAATCCAAGCCTTTTATATTGTACATATCATGTTTATATATGTACAGAGGGTGTTTACACATGTTTATAAAGACTTTGATTTTAAATTAAAAAAAAAACTAACATACCTGGAAAAAATCTGTCACCATAATATTATCTGAAAAATGAAAAATTGTTTGAAACTAAAAATTTAGTTTTATCTGTTAAATGACGTGCGAAAGAAACTGTGGCTTGAAGGTTATACATTTGCCCTTTTCGAAGAGAAATATTCACATCCAATAATTAAAAAACAACGTGAGAAGCATGGTTTTCAAGTTTCAAAGCATAAAATAAGTGATATTATTAATGTAAAATGAAAAAATAGTCAAGCTTTAATGTCAAGGAGGGAAAAAAATGAAAGAAATATCCCAAAAAATCCAAAACCTCAAAGAACTATTGAAAAAGTTCTGCATCAGCTTCAACTATAAATAAATAAATTAATAAAGATTTGAATTTAATCAAAGCAAAAAAAGTGCAGTTTATCGTCTGCTACCTCGGCATGTTGCTGAGTGGAAGACTAGAAGCAGAGTGTTATACGAAAGTCATTTAACAGGAAATAGATGGAAAGAAATTGTTACAATTGATGAAGCATAGACTTATTTAAATGATTGTGATAAAAAAAAGATCGATTTATTATCGAAAAGAGAGGCCCAACAGACTCAAAAGTTTAAAAAGAGCAAAGAAACTTTCAGTAAAGGATTTATGGTTATCGCTGGCATCTCTTATAACGGAAAATTAAAAATAAGAAAAGTTGAAAAAATCCAAATATCAACTCTACATATTATCAAAATAATGTTCTGACTCCTATTTTTAAAGAAAATATTCCAAAACTGTATCCTATTTACTTTCAAATTGTGGAACTCCATCAGGACAAAGCGAGCAGCCACACCTCCAAAAGTACAACCGCATTTCTAGAAAAAATGAGACAAGAAACTGGAATTAAGTCAACACCAATTAGCCATATTCCTACCCAGTCTCCAGATGTAGCACCGATGGCTTATTGTGCATTTGGACTTTTAAAACAATCTCTTTCAAAACGCCGACCCACTACCTTGGATGGACTGTGGAAAGATGTGGAGGAGGAATTGGAGAAAATCCCGTTTGTGACTTTACGAAAAGTCCTATTATCGTAGAAATCTAGATGTAATATGATAATTCAAAAACAGGGCTATCAGATAGAAGACATTAGAAAATAATTTTTTTATTGTATGTATTTTATTTATGCTGTCAAAGTCATTATAAATATGTGTAAACACCGTGTGTATATATATAAGAGAGAGATATGGGAGTTATAGATTCATATATTTACCTTGGCCAGCTGATTTCAATGGATGGCAACATTATGAAAGAACTCAACAGACGTATTAAACTTGGCTGGAGTGCATTTGGAAGAAACAGTTTTATCCTGAAGGGGAAATTGCCTTTGTGTCTAAAAAGAAAGGTCTTCAACCAGTGTGTATTGCCAGTCCTCTCTTATGGATCAGAGACATGGAGTCTAACAGTTGGAGCAATACGAAAGTTACAGACAACGCAAAGGAGCATGGAGAGGTGCATGCTTGGAATAACTAGGAGAGATCGAAAAAGAAACACTTGGGACTTCATTGTTAAAGTAAAAAGGCTGAAATGGCGATGGGCTGGGCATATCGCAAGAACTGATCAATGATGGACAACTAAAATTCTCAACTGGATTTCATGAGACCACCGAAGACCTAGAAAACGTCCTCAAACTAGATGGGTGGATGAAATAAGAAAAGAGGTTGGGGTGACGTGGAAACGAATTGCTCAGGATAGACTTGTGTGGAAAGCATTTGGAGAGACCTTCATCCAGCAGTGGATAGATAATGGTTGAATATGATGATGATATATACATTCATACACACATCCCACAGCCATCCTCTACCAAGAATACCGGCTCCTGACAGAGCGCCGCCTTGAAACAACCTCAGTAGCAATCACTCCATAAGAGGGCACTGTGTGCACACAAATTAAAAATTTACGTGCATGAATAAAATTTCAGGTGCACAGTACACCTGTGCACCCACTAATTTCAAACTCCACCTCAGTTCAGGACTTTGGCTGTTGCGACCAAGGTTCAGAATCTTCGTTAAGCTGCAGGTCCAGCTTACGAATGTCCGGCCTACATGATGAACTTAAAACTAACCCTTTGTATTTTTTCACCATGCTACGTGATGTGTGATAACAGAGAAACCTCCATCTTGCAATGGATTAAAAATGGTTAATGATGATGGCATGCAAAGTCAAACTCAGTTATGATCTTAGCTTTAGCGCATGTGCGACAACACAGTTATTACATCAATATTCTGAAGTCCTCACATAAATTATTTACATACAATTATGTTTTGGTAATAGCATCAAAATTTCAGCATTTCGTTAAGTGTCATTATAATCAAATTCAACTATGTGTGTATATACATATAGACACTGTGTGTATATATATATACATATATATATATACACACGCGTAAGGCGATTGTGAATTTAGAATTCAGTTTCTAAAAGAAAAAGAATTCTTCTCGTCCTGCACATCTTCATTTGCGATTTCCAGTTTATAAGCAACCATCCTTCTTCGACTGATGCTGCCCTCAGAACTTGTAGATGAGATTTCATCACTACTGTCTTGGTTTTATCCTTATGAACAGTTCCCTTTTTTTATATCAACAAATCTTCGTCTATGTGCCTTCAGTGCATTGAAGGTCTGGATGAAACTCCTGAACATTTTGCTATTGTCTTGTCTAGTATATCTCCTCCTTTGTGAAGCCCTCTTTGGGGCTTGCAGCAAATGAGGACTTACCCCTCCTCTTACATTTGCTAACCTTCTTTCCATTCATCACGTCCTACTAACCTTCTCTTCATTCATCATAGCCTTTGTATCCAGTGGAATCTGTCTGCAGTTTATTCATTCTTTGCAAGCACAAGGCATTTTCTTTAATGCCTGGTCATCTCTGCCTCGTGCTCTGTTCTTCAATTGGTTTTTTTTTTTCTAATCCCGAACTTAATGACTTCATGAATTTTGACTCTTCTATTTCAAGATCCTGTGATTGGTAATTTGAATAAATCTCACTCTGTTGTTTGTTCTTAAAACAGCTTTATTCCGGAAACTCAGTATCGCAGCAGTGGACATCTTCCCAAGATGTTCTTGATATAAACATGATAATAAGAACAACAGTCATCTCAGAGAGGATGCACATCCCTGTGTCCACCTGCTTTTGACCTATATGGTAGTGTAGAAATAACGCCTTTGTTGACCATATAAAAAAACTGGATTTTTGACTCCAACTGGCACAAGCATGTTCCATTTTTTCTGTCAATCCACATTTCCAGGTTTGATACCCTGGGGGACAGAGATTCGAATCCACTGGAAAAATATTAGTTCTGGTTTGGCATGATCTGAATTGTCCTTGAATCATAAGGTACAAACAAATAATGTCGGATTTAAAATGTACTACCATGTTTGTTAGTTTCATAACATGGGGCATTGATTGTTTTTTCTGATAACTTTATTTCGTATTGTAATCATTTTTACATGTTTCTTTGTATGTTAGTCATCATAAAGAGACTTTACATTTTTAACTATAGGAAAACACAGTGGCATCCACCAACTTTGGCTGATGTAGAACAATGTGAAGATGAAGACGTCCCATCTCCAACATGTGAAGACCCTCAGGTTCGTTTACCAAAAATATTTTACCCGCTGAAAATTGATTGATTGAATTAACTATTTACTAATTGCTGGTCACCTGGACCCAACTTACGTTGTGTTAATTGACGATGAAATTCTTAAATAAATTCCCACTCCTTTATTGAAATAATGCAAATTTTATATAATATCCGCGGGTTATCCCCACCTCATTACATCCCTTGTTAGATTCATTAGTATAGAAGGTCCTGCAGTAGTAACACATTAACCTATCATGCCATTATTTCTGGTTTGACAGAGTTCCCTTGGGTCCTTAAAAGTTCGTAAGAACTCCTTATTTTTGGTTTTTATTTTTAAGGGTCCTTACAAGTAGTTTTTGTCAAAAGTCCTTAAATCTTCTTATTTTTTGTGAAATCGGAACGGATTTGCCTAGTGTGCCGTTAACTTGGGTTCGACTCCCAACGGTGCAAAGAACACTTACTCAGAGATCTCATAAAGATTGTACTGCTCACTGTAGTCCAGGGTTTGCTTCCCTAGGCCTTAAGAGGTTTGGATTCCTCAGAAAATTGTAGGTCCAGAGGTTCGGATTCTTCGAAAAACAGTAGATCCTAGTGCAGCATGACCATTGTAGTCCTTGAGCTATAAAACTACAAACAAACAATCCGGGGGGTTGGTTTTGTAGGCCTTAAAAGATTCGGATTCCTCAGAAAACTGTAAGTTCAAGTGCAACATGACCTTTTCTGAACTTTTACTATAAATCAAACATTGAAATAAAATACAGGGTACCAGGGAGGAAATTACATAAAAAAGGTTAAACACTGGTAGACTTCTGATACTTTTTCATTGCTATTTTACCAGTGTTTAACCTTTTGTATGTAATAAATCAAACATTAATGCAGAAGTTATTGCAAACTGCCTTGTAATTTCTAGTACCTTAAGGCTTTTCGTTTTAATTAAGGAATTGCCATAGTTTAGTTAATACTTCAATGAACAATAATTTCATGAACTAAAAAGAAAAAAAGTCCCTTGCAGTGATCTAGTGGCTACAATAGGGGAAATCTGAATTCGCTTTTAGCAGGTGCCCAGTGGCAGTGTTTTTTGTTTCAAAAAAAAAATTTTTTTTTTTTTTCCCCCAAATTTACAATTCAGGTTTTCTCTCAAGGTGAAAGTTGTTTGTATTCCTTGGAAGAATTCAGGTTCTGGCCCAGCATGATAGTGCTTTATATGATGGTTCTTGTGCCTTAAAACACAAATGGCAAACAAAACTATCTTGTGAGCCCTATTAAGAGCAGGCATAAGGCAATGGATTATTTTATTCCAACAGGAGAAATATGTTTTTGCACCAAGATTAACTTTCTGCCGGCAGAAACTAGTTTTTTACCGTTACAGAAACAGGTTTTAACGAGCAGAAAAAGGTTAACTAATAAAGCAGTTGAAAGTGTGAAACTAATGAAAGCATGTAATGTATTATTGTATCATTTGATAAATGAAAGATTACAAATATCTACTTTTCGTACAATAATTTAGTATATTATAAAGCTTTATATTAATAATTTTAATAATTAAAATATTTTAAAATAATTAAAAAATACTAGAGTAAATCAAAGATTTGTTAAAAAACATCTTTTGAAGGCCATATTATTTAACTTATTGGGCCCATTTAGTCTTATTTATCTTCTCTAACTTATTAGACTTGTCTATTAAATAAAAAGCAACAACATTGGTAGGCTGGCTGCAAAAAGAACCTCACTGGTTTATGACCAATCAGATAAGTTGCATTATAGCCAATAAATTAGACTTTTTTTTAAGTCTGTTGTAAAACATGTGATATCTGTTTAGAAATGTTTTAGAAATCGTTATAGACAAAGTTTTGGTTGAAGGAATACCCAAACACAGTGAAGCCATAAATATGCAGCAATATTAGGGGAAATAGTCAGGTAGATTGTTTGGAATCCTTCGTAAAGAATCATTCATATTTCATGTAGATCATGAAAATCATAGAGATAATATAAAGGTGCTGTTCAAGTTATAAATAATCGGATGATTAATAAAGGTGTGAAAGAAGCTTGTTGCAGTGCTTAAAACCTATTATTATGGTTGCCCTTCATAAAATCCAAAAAGGTGACGGTGCCATTGCAGATGCTTGTGAAATTTGGTTGACTGTGATGAATGATGATAATCGTATAAAAATTAATCAATGAAAGGTAAAAAGTAGACTTCATCAGGTAACCCAACATCAAATGCTAGCTTATATGCTTTATCCAAAGCATATGGGATGTAAGTTGTCATATGAGAAAGAAGGAAGGAAATGGTCGGAAATTCCTTAGTGCATTTAACCCAAATTTTGTGTCTTACATTATAGCTTGAGCAAAATCAACTCCTTTTCCTGAGACATGCTACTCCAACGAAATCTTAGAAAATATTCCAGCTTGCACTCAATAGTCTAGTTTGGAAAAAAAAAAAATAAATAACAATAATACGATAAATGAAGATCTCATAACTCTTGTTTATGTAATGATGATTTGCCTGCAAGTCTGATGGAAGAACAATTATTTCACGATTTTCGTCTATTCATAATAAATTAAGAAATTATTTGGATTTGGAAACAACAGCAAAACCGACCTTTGCTATGGTTTGTTTCAAGGGCAGACTGGGTCCTCTCAAGGGGCGCAAAGGTTGGATTATAGGAAGATGCGGGTTCTATAGCCCATGAGGGCGCACCAAGCCGGTTGGCCGGCGGCCCAGTCCTCCCCTGGTTTATTTCATTAAAAAGATGGGCCTGAACTTGGATACTGGTGATTTTTCTGTGATATAATTTTTGAATAAATACTATAAGTATTGTAACTAAAACTATGTTACGTTAAAATGCATCCCCTTTCACAATTTGTGGTAATTTGCACAAAATAATTATTTTGTTTTTAATACACGAAATAATTGTTTGCTGGGTTTCTGCCAGTTATTGCCATTTTTATGGCAGAAACTAGTTTCCGCCTTTCTAGTTTTAATCAGTCGTGTCCAGTAATTTTTACGGCCTTGGTAGAAACTTGTCAACCCTGCTTTGCACACACAGTCAGAAATTAATGTCTCTGTCAAAAACTGTTTTGCATTGTCCTTCAAATACCACAAACTGTTTTAGCGTAGTTTTTGCATTATAATAGTTTATCAGGGCTTATAATGAAAACAAGAGGGGTGATTTATGGATTCCTAAATATAATCTATTATAATATCTGTTATACTTAATGTAATAATAAATATAATATCTGTTATATAATGTAATAATAAATATAATATCTGTTATGTTAATAATAAATATAATATCTGGTTGCTGAATATTGTAAAAAATTTTAGAAAATCTATTTATATAGGATTTCATTGAATCGAATGAACGGCTCATAACTGTAGAGGATGAGAGCTACGAGGAAGAAATGGTGGATGATGATGAACTTCCCCCAAATTGGAAATATACCAGAGACTCTGATGGTCACTTGTACTATTACAACGTGATTACAAGGTATGCACCTTTACTTTTGTCAATTTTAACTGCCACAATACAACAGCAATTGTATTTTGTTCATTAACCAAGTTTTATTTCATCGGCACAGAATGACCCTCGTGCCGTAACAATACAACCAACTAATTTATTTCATCAAAAAAGCATGCTTATGTTTTCTAAAATAAATTTGGAGCAAAGACGTATACAGTGGAATCTTGCAAAGTGATCACCTTAGTAAATTGACCACCTGAATAAAGTGACCACTTTTTAAAAAAGAGAACTGGTAGAGAGTTATGCCTGTACCAAAGTTTGTCGTGTATAATGGCCACCTATCTATGGTGACCATTGCACTTCAGTCCCAAAGGTTCCTGGCGGCGTTTTGTCGTTTTTTGTTTAAAAACTGGTCTACCACCCAAAGTTTTGGAACTATGATCTGCGTAGTTCGATTCCGCCGATGGAGGGGGATTGTTTGGTAAAGGTGGCATTTTTAGGAATTTCGTGATGAGGGTGCAAGATTTTTGGCTGACCTTTGTGTCTCTAATAGAAGGAATAAAACAGCTACCATAGCGCAATCTGGCGATTTTTTTTTTTGTTTATTTTATTTATTTATTTTTTAAACCGGCCATTTCCTAAATTCTGGGGCTGGAATCGTATTGTCCACGAAGT
>QLNU02003225.1:107573342-107597081 GCA_006491805.2 Dysdera silvatica | reverse complement strand
AAATCCATCGGCACTGGATCAGGTGACTTGGCAGGGATATGGCTAAAAGGAATGGGTGTTATTTCGGTGTCATTTTACAATTTCACCATGAAATCCTTGGTCGATTTCGAAGTATGGCTAGAAGCTTTGTCTTGATGAAAGATAACGTTTTGGGTGTCATTTTCAGAGAGACTAGGAATATCTTTCCAAAAAAGTGGCTCCAGAACCACCCTGTGATAATCTTGAGAACTGATTTTAATCTTAGATCCCACTTTACGTAATTTTAGTTTACCATTATAACTAAATCCAGTAACCATTAGGGAAATTTTCTTTACATTCGCAAAAGTACTTTTGCTGGTCGATACCATCACGATGGCGGTAGCAAATCGCTTTTTTTTTACCACAATCGCGTAAAGCCAGGGCCCATTTACGATCACAACTTTCTTCCATTTTTTGCCAGACAAGAGGTTCTCATACACTTTTGTGCACTTGGTTTTTCTCTCCTGAATATGGCGAGGCAGAAGCTTGTGAACCTCCGGTTTGTGTACAGCTTTAAGGTTCAAATCATGGATAATAATTTTATTTACAGTTGCAGGAGGTATTCCTAACTTCATGGCGATGGCTTTTTGCATTGGATGATTTTCAATGGTAACCATAGCTTTCACTTTTCGAATAAAATCATTAGTTCGGATTTTCTTGGGATATAATCTTGGAGCAGTTTTCTCTGGCGTATTAATGTAGCCATGCCTTCTTTTCAACGTTGATGAAAAATGTTATAAATACCCTTTTTGGAAATGGTATATTCTTTGTTCTTGCATCTTTTCACAATTCCAGAATAGGAGTATATTTCTCTTTGGAAAGAGTGGTCACATAACATAATCAAGAATTTATTTTCGTGGGAATATCTGCTGTTAATAAACTAAAATACAACGCTGAATACCACAGCTTATATAGCCAGAAAACATGTGACAGGGTGCCACCTAACTGAGTATTAATTTGCGTATTGAAAAAGATATTCATAATTCGTTTCCATAATGTGTGAATGATCTTCTGTAAATGTGTATGGAAGTCACATTGAGTAGCATGTTTCATTCTAGATGGCAGTCTTATGATTTAAAATATACAAACTTCACTTAGACAAGACAGACAGACAGACACAATTTCAAATACAGTATTTTACTCACTACACTCTAAAATGTCCAAATTCGTCCACTTGGACCCCAAAGCAAAATATGTTACAAAAGTGTTGTTGATGTGTGATGCACATCACAGAACAAACAGCTTCACTGCAGAACAATCATAGAGTGGTTTTTTTTTGTTTTTTTTTAAATAAATAATAAAAAAAATTAGTCCAACAAATATTGTCTTCATTTCTATAAAAAGGAATTTACGTTTTGTAGTACTTAAAAATGTATACGATACATATATACCCATATACATGCATCTCCTGCAGAACATTTTTGATCAGCTGAAGGTCTTGTTGCAGAACGTTGCAAAACATTCTGTTTTGGGGCACTTGGGCAAAGACCATTAAGTTAAGTGAAGCTCATGCTTCCTTAGGGGAGAAAAAGCTATAACAGTATCCAGCCATATAGAAGTATGATGCCGTCTTCATATGAACATAACAAAAGATATAGTAGATGAAAATAAGGACTATTTCAAAACTGAAAGGTAGTTGTGGACAAATATAAATAAAAAAATGTTTGCGGATGTTTTTAAAAAACAGAAACGGAATTAGATTCTTGTAACCCATTAGGAAAGAAATTCCACGTTCTAAAACTCAAGGAAGCCGCATGTGTCATTCCGAGATTAGCTCTTGAAAAATCAAGTATTAATTTATTTAAATATCTAGTCTAGTAGTCACAAGCAGTTGCAGGGAGAAGAAATTAGTATGCTCATTTTTTTTTTTTTATACCGTTAAATGTAAAAATTGAGCTTTTATATTGAGAAGGTTTTCTTAATGGCAATATTGTCAAATTTTATATGATGCCAGCAGTTGGAATTGAGGATATTGAAGAGGACAAAGGGAGAAAGCACCTTTTTTGAAGTGATATTTTTCTCTGAATGTTTGATTTAGTTGTGCAACTTGAAATTGATGAGTAGCAGTATAAATTAGGGAATGGTATAGATTTGGCACTTCACAAGTAAAAGCCGGTGCCTCTAACTACTCCAATATTTCTTCTTTCTTTGGAGAAAATGGCATGGATATGGCTATCCCATTTCAAATTAGATTGTAACCTTAGCTGACTTCGCACCACAAAATGCAAAGTAACTGCTTTCAAATTAATTGAAAAGGCAACAAATTAACACAGTTTGATGAAGTTATATCATCTGCTGTTTCAATTACCAATCAATTCAATGTCATTACACATTGTGTTATCATTGGCCGTTCTGATGAAAATAGCCCAGGGCTATTGAAACAGCTGTAAACGATTTAACTTTATTAAACTGTGTTAATTTGTTGCCTTTTCAATTAAATTAATAATGCGCAGTGTTGTCAAATTATTTTAACTGTTTTCTTTTAAAAGAATCTATTAGAATTTGAGTAATTCTAAAATTAGAAATTTTTCCTTTTCTAAACATTTATAGCATTGTTTTGTTCTCATTGCATTACAGTATCCTAAGAAGAAGAAAAAGGTGCAGTTTCAGGATTTGCCGCCATCCGAGGATTCGACACCGTCTCAAGAGCCAACGCCTACTTTAGACACAACACCAACGCAGGAAACACCTTCCCAGGAGGCTGATTCAAGCAACGGTGCTAAGAAAATAAAAGAAAAGTTTAAATCCAAACTGTCAACAGTTGTAATACGCTGCTTAACACATTATCGGAAGCCAAATTGTCCCGTAGGGAGGATAACCAATCTTGATGAGTTCAGGTCTTTAGCAAGAAAGGTATAACTTGTATATTTTTTATTCTGGTACATACGATTAAACTCAGCTATTACATCAAAATTCTGAAATCCTTTTCACGAACCTTATGGGAATAGCATTATTTTACTCCGGTTGTAACGTCATAGGATTTCCACAAAACCCGGGTATAACATCAAAATAAATCACCATTGTGTATTCTAATAGGTCATTTTACACTTCCTGTACATCTATGTCAAAGTTCTTTTTCTGTTTTTCTTTTTTCTTAAAAGGGCTTTAACTCTCACATCTTGTATTTATTCATTAACAGTGGATGACCTCCTGACTTTCAACTTGTTCTAGTCAAACACTTTGAAGCATTCCCCTCCACTCACCCACTTGCATTAATCACACTGACCCATCTGCTTTTGTGGACAAAATAAACTCACCCATTATTTTTGACAATAAAATGCCCATGGTGAACAACTTTTCTTGACTTTGTGGGTGCACCATTATTCTACGGTTTTTCTTAACTTCCGAAATGACTACGGAATCAGAAGCTTTTCCATTGAAAACAAATACAAGTAAATTGTAACTAATAATGGTTCAGTTTTACAACTGCCATATTTAAACTATAAAAATACATAATGTGTGCACTTCATGAATTTAAAACTATGTACCAGCGTTTTAAAATTATCAGTTATGGTGTCCAAATTTTGCCGGTCCCTTACAATAACGTTATAGCCAATTTGACTGTAACTTATATGTTTATTCTGAAGCATAAGCCTAGAGTTTTCAAAATTATTGTGTGGGGGGGGGTACCAAGTACATTTATACATTACATTATATGTAAAATTTCAGTTTATTTTAAATTATTGGGGGCTCGGGGCTCCACTGACCCATATAACTCTACGCTTACGTTCTGAAGAGTGCTGACTCTTATATTTTTAGTGGATATATATGACACTGTTTGTTTCTTCGTTCTTTTAATTTTTTTCGTACACATCAACAATTATTGAATTGCATATCGACTTATTATTGGGTATTATTATCTTTATTGTCGTGGATATGCATATAGTATGGTTGTATTCAATCATAAAACATATAAATATAAAAACGTATAAATCATAAAATAATATAAAAAAAAATACTGTAAATGCCTGTGTATGCAACCTAAAGCAAGTAACACCTAGAGCATATGTGGGATCTATATCTGTCTGGAAAAAAAAATGGAAAGAAGTGATATTATTCATTCATCAACCCATAACTGTAACCTTGGCAACTTTTGGAAATTTTCAACATGGCGGACTGGCATGAACATTACGCATCGGCCATTTTGAAAAATCATGAAAAGTACTTTTCCTGAATCAGTAGATGCTTAGAATGGGAGACTCCCCCCCCCATCCTTCTGGATTCTGGCATTGAAGTCAGGTTCCATACTCCCCTGAATCAATAAATCTTTCAAAAATAAGGAGTAAAAACATAAATATACCCACGGTCAGGTCATGGATGCTTATTATACCTAACTCCATGGTCTCAATCTGTCGCAAAGTTGAAAACACTTTAAAAAATTCAACATGGCTGCAACTAGAAAGAAGGCGAATTTGATTAGTTTTAAAAATCAGATGAAAAGATTCAACCTCCGCAGTTTGTGGGAAAAAAATTTTTTTTTACAGCTTCTAAAAATACAGTGAACAAATTTCATGCTAAACTCGATGAAAAGAACTTGAATGGTTGCCGGAATAGAAAACTGCAATTGGAGATGAATTACCAAAAATCGCCAAGTTACTGTATTTTATAGTAGAGGCGATTTTTTTCTAACCATTAAGAAATGTGTGGTTAGTTATCGCCCAGCTGATTATGATTTGGTGGTTTAAGATCCCATAAATCTGATTGTGAATTTTATTCCTTCTACCTATTGATTTAGAAATTTCATGACTGCCTAATAGTACCATAACGTTAATGCTATTTATTGTGTTATTTATCCAAGTGCAACTCTTAATCGTATTATAGATTGTGTGCCATTTTTCTGTTCACTGTGGTCTGATGTTTTGTTCCTTTGGCAGCAAAGGTTTAGATTTTTCAGATCAGAGATCTCAAAGAGATCGCACTGCTCACTATAGTCAGGGGTTCGGATTCCTCGGAAAACTGTAGGTCCAAGAGGTTCGTATTCCTCGGAAAATTGTAGGTCCAGAGGTTTGGATTCCTCGGAAAACAGTAGGTCCCTGCACAGCATGACCACTGTAGTCTTTGAGCCGTAAAACCACAAACAAAAGATTTTTCGGATAACTATTTATAATGGCGCAGCATGACTTTTGCTATCTTTGTTCTGTAAAAAAAAAACATAAACACAATTGGAATTTCATGGCCTGTGGTTTGTTTGATTAAGAAGATAATTTTGGTCTGATGGAGCAAGGGCTTCATCAGACTCGATAATCTTTGTCCAATCTGATAAAGCAAGAGCTTCGTTAGACTCGATAATCTTTATCCAATGCTGCCCAGGCAAATATTAATCTGGAATTTGCAAAATGTATACTTATATTTATACGTCAAACACTGTGTGGATTAAATTAAGAAACAATTTTTATCAACGTCTTTTAGGCTTAGTAATATTAACAGTGTTGTTATGCCATGGTTAGATAATGAAACATTGCAAAGAAAGGAAATGTTTCTTGCAAGAGCTCCCTCCCATATTGTACAAGGTCGGATGCCACCTCATCGAATGCAAAAATATATATATATTTTTTACTAATGTTTCTACCATCTAACTATGCCAAAACATTGGTGTTAATATTACTATGCCTAAAAACTGCTGATAAAAGTTGTTTCTTAATGTATGTTTGGGTGGGTCGAAGTTTCAAAAGTTTCTCTAAATGTAATAGTGCGGAAAAGTTGCTTTTTCTCGAGATAAGTACAGTGAAAAAATAAGTTTTGGAATCGGATAATATCTTCAGGTCACACATGACCCTCAAAATTTGTGAAATTAGCCATAAATTGACCTTTTTTTAGAAAATTTGGAAAAGTGCCTTAAATTGATCGGATTATCATGAAGCTTTAGTTGTAATTTGAAACTAGTTAACGGGAAATAATACTGTGATGGACGAAAATACCTCCGAAGGGGCAGGGAAGCCAGGGGGTCGTTTTAGGACGAAAATTGGCCAAAATTGTGAGAAAAAAAAAAATTGTAGAAGCATTCATGATTTCAGAAAAATAGGTTAAGCATACTATTTGGTTAACTTTTGCTATGCATCTCTTCGCCCATTTCCATTCCACATTCAGTGAAAAGGAAAATGACCCAGAGCTCACCACAGGGAGTTTGCCACATTTCAAGTTCCACCCACGCCCTTCCCAATCAATCAACCACAGCTGGACATGGAAAATCACTATTTTTTGATTTGGTTTGGTTCCACATGAACTGGATGTCGTTTTCAAATATTGACATTTGGCAGCGGGAAAGCAAAGTTGCGTTAATGAAACTAGCTCTGTAATCACCATCACATACTTCGCTCACTGCTTCTGTGATTAGTTTCACAGTAAGTTTAACCTCCTGAGTGTGACATGGAAATTCGTTTATGTTGAAAGTTGTTATCTGCTTGGAATGAATGAGGTTTAAGATTTCCTCGGATGTTGCAGATATCAGGAGTGGAGGATAGATAACTTTCGTTGATGACCAACTGATCAACCCCGTGTAGTCTTTTGCATTAAAATTTACACCAGGAATGATGGTGCGTATGGATTTGCATTTCTCTGGTTTTTGTATGGCTTTAAAATGCATCTCAAAGCAAACTCTCTGACATGCTGTCTTTCACCATAGCCAGAAGAAGATTCTTAAGATGGGCAAAGAAGGCATTGGATGCAATGGAACAAACACAAACACTGGGTGGAAAAACGGAGCCATTAGGTTTATAGAATTTTCCGTCAAAAACTCTTTACAATGATTGATGTGTATGCTCCACTTCAATGAGTTGCCATTGAGGCACTTCATTGAAAAATTAGATGGCAAAACAAATGCCCCGCAGTCGTACTCTGAACCTATCGGAAAGCACCTTCAAAGATGCGAAAAATTACCAATGGCAGAATCCCCTGAAAATTCATTGCCTACTTCCAAAAGTGAACAAGGATATCCTACGAAGATCAAAGATATTTGCTTGAAACTTCGCTGGCCATCCACTCAGGTATTTGATCTCCAGATCTTAGTATTCGTAATCCTGTACTGCTCAGCCATTCCAGATGGTTGACAATGGCTAATAGAGTCCTTAGACTATACGTTGCTTTCTCAGACCCATCTTCAAATCTTATTCATATCACAGTGTTCATCCTGAAAGTATACTCACCTCTATGGTTCACAATCAAAACCCAACCAGCAATACTTCAAGGCCCAAAACATGTGTTTCAGTGTATTCAGGATTCCCGATATTTACCAGATCATCTCAAAACAATCATTGATCCAGTAATCCAAAACAATGCTTTCATTGCCCATCCAGAGAATCTTTTTCTGGCTATGGTGAAAGACGAAAGACAGCATGTCAGAGAGTTTGTTTGAGACCCATTTTAAATGCCAGGGAAAATAAATGCAAATCCGTACGTAGGTTCATCATTCCTGATTTAAATTTTAATGAAAATAACTACACAGAGTTGATCAGTTGGTCATCAACAAAAGTTAGCTATCCTCCATTCCTAACATCTGCAACATACGTGGAAATCTTGGATCTCAGTCATTCCAAGCAAATACGAATTTTCAACGTAAACGAAATTTACTTGCACACTCAGGTGGTTAAACGTACTGTGAAATTAATCACAGAAGCAGCCAGCAAAGTATGTGACGGTGACAGCAGAGATGGTTTCATCAGAGCAACTTTGCTTTCTCGCTGTCAAATGCCAATATTGGAAAACGAAGTCCAGTTAATGGGGAACTAAATCAAATCACAAGGGTAGTGATCTTCCATGTCCAGCTATGGTTGGTTAGTTGGAAGGGTGTGGGTGGAAATCGAAGTGTGGCCACCTCCCCGTGGTGAGTTCGAGGTCGTTTTCCTTTACACTGAATGTGGAATGCAAACAGGCGAAGAGCTGCACAGCAATAGTTAATCAAACAGTCTGCGTAACCTATTTTTCTACAGTCATGAACGCTTCTACGATGTTTCATTTTTTTCACACTTTTGGCCAATTTTCATTCTAAGGCGATGCCCTTCCTGCCCCCTTTGTGGGTATGATCGTCTGTCAAAATATTTCCTGTCAACTAGTTTTAAATTACTGCCACAATTGAAGTTTTATGATAATCTGACCAATTTAAGGCACTATTCAAAAGTTTCTAAAAAAGGTCAGTTTATGGCTAATTTCTCAAATTTTGGGGGTCATGCGCAACCTGAAGATATTATCAGATTCCAAAACTTCTTTTGCCACTGTGTTTATCTCGACAAGCAGCAACGTTTCCGCACTATTACGTTTCGATTCGAGCAATTTTTGAAAATTCGACCCACCCTAATGTATATCCGTGTTACAAACTTTGTGTAAAAATACCATAATGGAACATGATTCCATGTACATCAATTTGTATTGCAATTTGTTCCATTCCTATGGTGGACTGCTATTATGAATAACTAATCTCTTGTTTTTGCTCACGTAGCTGACACATTACCTTATGGACAAAGAGTTAAGGCATTGCAAGAACATTGAGGACTTGCACTACAGTGAAGTTGTGCGCAATAAAGCTCGTGACTTCATAAGGAAATATATGAGCAAGTACGGACCAGTATATAAAAGAGAAAAGGCTGCGAATGAATCATAATAAAGAATATAGTACATATTATGTTCCATTGCATTGTAATTATCATAATCAAGTGCTTATATTTATGTTAAACATCGTAATGCTTAACCAAGAGGAATATGCGGTCCATATTAAACATTTTGGTACATAATTATCTCTTTGGCACGTAATTTTGTATGTAGTTATCTCAGTACTACACATGCGCACATAACAAATGTTTTTACATTACAGATCATTTCAATGCGGAACAATTTAGTGTGCCAACTCATCTATTACATCAACATTCCACTATGTATGTTTTCAACATCGTTGATCTAGTCTAAAAAAATTGAGCACAACCGTGCTTTTGTACACCCTATTCTTTCACCTTTTAGATTTGGAATCTGGCAAGTGGAACAGTTTTATACTGGGAA
Source organism: Dysdera silvatica (assembly GCA_006491805.2). Lineage (NCBI taxonomy): Eukaryota > Metazoa > Arthropoda > Arachnida > Araneae > Dysderidae > Dysdera > Dysdera silvatica. The sequence goes on along the minus strand of QLNU02003225.1, from coordinate 107,588,078 downwards.
GAGATGTTTCATACCTTTTGACTTTTGTGATTTTTGCTCGTGAAGTACCCCATTTTGCTCGCAAAATCAAATTTTTGCATCTCTGTAAGCACATATCATCTGGAAAATGTACACTCTTTTAAATGCGAATATTTATCGTGGATTTCTTTTAAACTACTTGTACAATTTGCAATTAATGTGTACAATGTTTGTGCATTTTATGAAAAAACACAAAATTGTGCACCATTTCGCATATTCAAGATCATATCATTTATCATGCGTTTTATTAATTCGACAGCATTTAAATTTCGATTGGCAATGTTTTGTCAAAAGAAAAACACATTTCTCGCAGTTGAGCATGAAATCTTATTCTTGGTATTTCAGTTTATGCGAACAGAATTATTTATAAAAAACTTTATAACAGTCATGGTAAACATTATATATATATACTGTTAGACCCACTTAGAATGGACCTGCATGTAATGAGTTTCTGAGTTAAGCAGGGAAAATATGAATTTTGTTTGGCAAAATGTTGAAGTGCAATACAATTTAATCACTTTGGGCAAGCAAGACTTTTTTGCTTCCGGGAGTAAACAAAGAAAAATGGCCAATTAGCTTGTTGTCTTACAGAAAACATTAGACTGTTTATCACAAAAAAATTTAATGGGAATTTCGTTTGTACGATTAAGAATAGACAGAAAGATGCCCATGTACTCAGAACAACTTTTATGAGGTATAAACAATTGGTCTTTCCTAAACACAAAATGCCTTTAATCAACTTCTGTTGGAGAACTGTAAAGAAGGATATGAATTCTCACATTCAATTTTAAACTAATTCAAAATTGAATATTATTGTATCTATATTACGTGCACATATGTTACCTACACAGACCTTATTTTCGAAGTCCAGAATTTTAAATGTTGTGAACACTTTCCTTGGTCCTGAGCTCCTTTTTATAATTATGGACCTACTGTATATTCGAATCTAAAAGAAATCATGCAAATAAAGCACTAATATTGTAAAATAAACGTACTTTCTACGAGAAAATAAAAGTACATTCACACACACAATCAAATCGATCTGTTTAGTTCTTGTGGTTGAGATGAAGTTGCTTTTATGCTGTGTTATTATAAAATATTTATTTTTATGTCTTAAACGTCAGTTTCATTGGGCGAGTTTACACTCTCCTGGCTGACAAATTTACTCACTGCTCCTAAACTTGCTCAGTGTAATAAAATTGTCTAGTTAATTAGCCGCTCACTTGGCTAGTGATAATGAGGTTGAGGAGTGTACTACTTTACACGCTACTCGCCTGGGTTTTCTCGTATTTGGTCGGCTGAAACAAACCCTCGAAAGAGGTGGTCGGACTTAAAAGCCAGTTTATGAAAATCGCTGTTAGTAGTTGTCTACTGAACACCTCCGCTGTGCATTTTTACTGAATGAATGAGTGCGTTATACAAGCTGTATGCAAGTGAGACTCGCTCATATACTGACTAGTTTACAAGCCAGCGAGGAGTGTGTAAACTCACCCAATGTAATTGAGGCTTTACTAAAAAAATTTTTTGAAAGCCCTATGTTGGCATAACGATAACACACGTTCTGGTTTTTTTTTTCTGTGGTTCCGCAGTCCAGAATTTGGTTCCCTTGATGAGAAAGGTTCAGATTTTCCTTGGAAAACTGTAGGTCTTGCCATAGCATAATTATAACTGTCCTGATGTCATAAAACACAAACAAGATGATTGTTTACAGACCTATGTGTTTTACTGCACTTTTCGACTTGATCTTTGCAAATCTTCTTCAAAGAATCATAGGATAAATTATGACTAAAGAAGCAAAAACAAAGCATTTCCAAATGTGTTTAGTTTTGCTTTGTATCAATAACCAGTATTGCAATCAGTAAATGGCAAATAATTCTGCATTAATGTGGCGAAAATAAATTTTTACTTATTTAAACAAATTTAACTTCAAATATCACCGTTGGCATCATTCTTTATGAGATCCTTTAGCTATCTTAAAATCACGGTGTTATGCAAAGCCTTTTTTTTTTTAAAGTACATTAAAAAAAAGTTTGTATTTGCCCTAACTTCATTAGGTTATTATTGCTAGTATGGAAGACCCTCTGCATTTTATTTAAGAGGTCGCTTATCAAATTGCCCAGTCAGTTTAAAAATAAATTCTGTATGCCTTTATTACGTTGAATGGACACAGTAATTGGTGAATGCTGTTTTATTATTTTTCTTTCCCAGGATGCTTGTTTGGATTTTTTTAGGCTTTCCCTCCATTTAAAATTGTTTTTTAAATAATTATTTTAAAAAATAATTTATTCCCTTCATAACAGCAATTATTATAATTAATTACACCAGGAGTGATAATCATAATGATTTTGCATGTGAATCCTCAATGGAAAAACTAATTTGTTGTTTTGGTGTGGGACATATTTGCTAAATCTGCAGTTTCACTTTATACCGGTGTTTCCCAACCTTTCTTAAGCCACAACCCACTTTTACGGTATCCAAGTAATCCGCAACCCCGCTTTTATAGTAACCAAAAGGTTTGCAACCCCGCTGTCCGTCGCCACACCATTTGTATAATAAAATCATTTTTAGCAGAGTAAAGAACACACACACATTAAATATAAAATTACATTGTATTACTTATATTGCACCCTTGCAACGAAAGTGTTACAACTCAAGATTTGGTTAAAATGACTTAATGTTACAACCAGATGTAGAAAACAGTGCTGCATCTTGCCATGCAAAATGTTAGGTCATAAGTTATTTGGGTTTCTGCTAGTTGGCACATGTCATTAGATGAACACAACGTCCCTCAATTCAACCAGAAACAGTTTTTTGCATTTTCTGAAAATTGGGATTTTTTGAGTTGTAACATTTTTGTTGCCAGACTTTTTTCGAATTGTCCTCTTGTGGGGCATGGGCCCCATGGTTGGAAACACCTCTTTACACCATTGAGATTTAAGTTCAGAATGAGATATAATTTTTTAAGGGGGTTCAGGAATCGTAAATGGCGTTAGACTGCCCCACTTCAAACTGTCTTGAAACATCATGATTTAATATGTGGTAGGCAAACTTCTATATCCATATCTCTGTTTATCCCTAATAATTAAATTACTAACACTAACTGGTTTAGTTGGTAAAATTGGACACATATTCCTCTCAAATAAGCTATTTGTATGAGTGGTTAAAAGAATGCTGATGCTTGTTTTTATCGGAAGAAATGTCTTGTGTTTGAATGTAATCAAGATGAAATCGTGTAAGCATGACTACATTGGTGGATTTACTGTATATCGCAACGTACTGACTGTTATCACCTGGTAATAACATACTGACTGTTATCACCTATTGGATTTAAATGTCATGGTGAATTAACTTACACTAAATTGCCATTGAATTAGAAGCACCTTCCTGGTAGCATATATATTTAGCCTTCACTGTTCTTATAATGGCAACCACATGACAACGCATAGACTTCATGAACTTGTAAAAATGCTCATCGACGCTATCCATAAGTTCCAAAGTTGTCCATGTAGCTACCAAGAATTTCCATAACTTCTGTTTCTAATTCAATGGCACTTCTGTATATATGGCATGATGAATTTTACTTGTGTGGTATGGTCAATTTATAATCCATGAAGGCATTGAATATCCAGATGAATCATTCATTTCAAATTGTACATTTCAATATGCAGTACCCATTGGTCCTAATGAATTTTCAGACGTTATTTTTACCTCAGAAAAGGATGTATATTAATCATTGAAATATATGTAAATACTGTAAACATAAATTTTAATGTGTGGGCATTGAAATATTTTAATTTATTTGTATAAATAGTGTGCAGACTGTGCAGTGTTTTTAGATACGATTCGGGAACAATTACCCCGAGCAATACCATGCTTAAGCAGCATGGGGAATATAGAAATGCTGAGAAACTGCCAATTTAGCTAAAATATGTATAGGGCTCGACAACTTGCAGAAAACCATACTCACAAAAAACAAAAAAAAAATGGTACTTGCCCTCCTTAAAATAAATAAATAAACTATAACATATACAGGGTGGTCAGTGAAGTCCTTATACACACAAATAACTATCGAGTGGAGAGAGCTAGAGGTATAAACGTGGTATGTAGCTCAGTGACATGTGGTTACATTTGTCTTTAATCAAGCAGTACATTTATTTTTGCTCTGTGTCGCTTTCCTTGAAAGTTTCATTGGCCGAAGTGTCTTAAAATGTTTAAAATGCAAAAACAGTTCACATGGATGCTACGAGATGGCAGCATTGTCACTGACATAAGCATTCTTAGGTTTGTTTCTCAGATTAAAATTATTTCACACTTATGAAACTTAAAATAATTAGTAGTTATATATTTAATGTTTAATTTGACAAATTCACAGATCTAAAGCAGCAAACATGATTATATAGAAAATTAAAATATAACAATAAAATGTTTATGTAAATATTTTCATAGTTTACATTCTCAGTTGAAAACAATCCTCAAGTTCTTTTATCTTATGGAATGGATATGTGGGTGTGAGATGTATTGTATCCATATATTCACGGCATTTCCGAAACAATCTCTCGCATCCTCAAGGAAGCAAATATCAAAACATTCTATTCCCCTGTCACAACACTTCGCAAACAACTTACAAAAGTTAAAGACCCAGTTCCACCAGAAGATCTCACAGGCGCCATATACCAAATACCATGCAAAGACTGCAACAAACATTACATAGGACAAACAAAAAGAATGATCAAAACAAGAAAAAAAGAACACAAACAAGCACTCGCGAAAGGAGACATAGCCTCACGTCTGGCAGAACACGCTTTACAACACGGACACGAACCCGACTGGGACTCAACAAAAATACTACACCGTCACATCACAAACAAGAATAGTAGACTCTTCTTAGAATCTTGGGAAACTTACAAACTACACGGGAAAGCCATTAATACATCACAACCACTTCCAGAAACTTATAAACAACTCTTACTCTGAAATGTATGAGACATCCCCAAATTAGGTAACCCGCAGTGTGGGTTTCTCATTGGTCCCTATTGGGGTTCTTCCATGATTCTATTGGAGGCCTCCCATTGGTTCTCATTGGGTTTTCCCATTCTGCGGGACTACTCTGATGAAGGGTTTTCCAGAAATTTCAAGTATAAAAAAGAGACAGAAACATAACATCGTCATTACTCCTGATGAAGGACTGCTGCTGATGCGTCCGAAAGCTTGAGTGATCTTTTTCATTGCTATTTTACCAGTGTTTAACCTTTTTATGTAATTTCCTCCCTGGTACCCTGTATTTTATAGCATCATTTAGTTAGTATCAAGTGACATCTTATGTACGTGGATCGGTTAAATGCAAGGCTGCATCCTTTGGGGCCCCGAGAGGGTATAGCCTTATTTTGAGTCTGTCACTGTACACAAAATGTCATTCCAGACTAACCTTGTCATATTGACAACTTTTGTAATTTACTTTTTTTTTACCTTGCTTATTTCCAAAGTTACATCTACAATTTGTGTATTAATGATCAGATTCACATGTGTATGTAAATGTCGATAGTGGTGTAATAGGTGGTCACTGGAATAAATGCCAAAGCTGAAGAAATGAACATAATTCAACAAACATGTCACAAGCTATAATTGCACACTACTTGACTTCTGAATATTGCAAAATGGTTGTGATTTATGGCAAGTGTCATAGCAACGCACACAAAACTACAAGATAATATGCCAAGTGCTTTCCTGCCATTTGTCATCCAACCCTATGGATTATCGACAAGTGTGTTTGCCGCTAATTGAAAGCACGTTATACACACGTCCGCAATCTAGCAGGTGTTGAAGTGTGTGCTGCAGTTGTCCTTGCAAATGTCCTCTCTAATTCCCACACTAGTAGCAAAATAGTCACCAATGCTGCTCACGGATTAACAGTACGACGTGTATAGAAAATTCTGAATGAGTATGAAGCTCACCCATTTCACAGTACTCAGATTTCAAGTAGTGTGCCATTATAGCTTGCGACGTGTTTGTTTAATTACATTAATTTTCTCAACAACCTCGGTGTTTATCCCACTGACTGAGTCACTATCAACATTTACATACGCATGTGAATTTGATCATTAATACACAAATTGTATGTGTAAATTTGAAACTAAATAAGATGCAAGAAAATTGTAAATTACAAAAGTTACATTACATGACAAAGTTAGTCTGGAATGACATTTTGTGTACAATGACAGACTCAAAATAAGGCTGGGACATCAGAGAAAGCAGCCTTGCATTTAATCAATCCATGTACATAAGATGTCATTTCTTGCTAAATAAATTTGTTATCATTTTTTCTGTCTCTCCTTTATTTCCTGATTTACGTTTCATAACTTCCGAATGAGCCACCAGTGGCACTGCAAGCTGTCTCATAGCACATAGTCACTTTGCTATATCACATTCATACCGCTATCTCTTTCCGTTTGACAATTATCTGCATGTATAAGGATTTTACTAAACCATCCTATATATTCTAAACACATGATGGGGGTTTTGGATTTTTCAGTGTTATTTTAATAATAGTCCGAATTTTTAACTCACCATCTGAGAAAATGTAGTTGTCAATGGTGACAAGATTTATCGTGCCCTATATATATATGTAGTCAGCTGTAAATGAAACCTTGGTTTTTAGCTAATAGATCATATTTTATGAATGTTATTGTGTACATTGAATTAATTGTAAGAAACAAGCATTTTTATAATCATTTTCATTCATATTGTTTAAAAAGTGAAGTGGTGGGTTAAGATTTGTTGAAGCTATGTGAGTAATACAAATAATAAAGTTTACACAGTCAATCAAATGTAAAGTTATTGCAGAATGATCAAAGGGAGGGTCCCAGTTATGAAGTAATTAAAGTCCCCCCCCCCCTTTTCCCAAAGATTTGGGAGGTCATTCAAGGGGGGCGATTAATGACTTGATTTTTGAAAATGATACCTCATTGGACCTTTACCTTGTATCTTTTCAAAGTTAAATTTCATTCGGGAGGGGGGGACAATACCCATCCCACACACCCCCTAAATCAACACCTGCCCCCATTTCATTAATTATACACAAAAATTAACTACATCAAAGTGTAGTTTGGATTTCTCTATGCAATAGCTATGACTGTGATTTTTCTGAATTTGAGACATTTAAGTTTTGTTGTGTGTAAATGTACCATGGTTCAAACATCTCATAGAGCTAGTGTTCCTGTCTCAAGTAACCTAGCATATGACATACTGGGTCATGGATTATCTATGTAAACAATATATTGATGACCCATGCAGGGGCGAACTGGGCCACCAGGTCAGTGCACCCTCATAGGCGATAGGACTTGTGCCCTTATGGGTTGTAGGAATCGTGCCCTCCGAAAATCCAAGGTATGCACCCTTTGAGAGGAACCAGTCCGTCCCTGGACCCATGTTATCGTAGGAAGTGAAATTTTTACAAATTAAATGGAAATGTTGCTTTCTGAGTTTACAAAATATCCCTCATGACAATAGAAAATAAAAATAACGTATAAAAACATCTTTATTAGTATATTTGTCCAAAAAAAATATTTTTGTCTGTTTGACTTAAAAATTTGGTTAATTTGGTGCCCGTTGTGATTTTGTTAAACTCATAGTCAAGAATTTTTCATATGCATGTGTTAAATATTGTGAAAGTGTTATTGAGTGCATAATTTAATAATTTCCAAATTTATTTTTGAATTTATATGATATTATCTTTACTCCAGTGAAGTAATTAGCGTAACATCACAGTTTTCAGTCTGGGTAGTCATGTAGTTTTGGCATGGTCTTTAACCTTGTACTATGATAAGTCTGCAAGGTTTTTGTTTTTCCAAGTCTGTTTCAATTTCACACTTTTTGTTATTACAAATGTACTGGTACATAGAAATGTAGACACTTCCTTATCTTTTTGAGGGGTTCCTGTGGTGACGTATAGGCAGCATGTCCATTTGTCATTGTGATGCTCAATTATGTGATGTTTTTACAATTGAAAAATTACAGTTCACTTAAATTTACAATCAACTCAGTACTGAACTTAACAATCAATATGTTTAGTTGTAATCACAGGTCAACAGTCATCCCGCCAGTCGTTTACTGTGAATCATCCATTGTTCGATGTTCAGAAGTTGAACTCCAGAAATTACCCCACTAGTTGAGTTAGAATAGTTGATTGATCAAAATAAGGTATGGGGGACCCTTGTTCACTCAGTTTATATACAACTTTCCATTATGCTTACTACATATATATCCGTGGTGTAGCTTGACTTTAGACAACAGATAATCTCCACAAACATTTGCTCATTAAATTTGAGTTCCAAAAAAAATCTTGCTCATTAAATCCGGGTTCTAAAAAAATTTGAACATTAAATTCAGGTTCCAAACAAAATTGCTCATTAAATCCGGGTTCCAAAAATACTTATTCACTAAAAGCAATTAAATTGTATTGCATTTAATTATTGCACATTTGCATGTAGAAAAATATGGACAAAATCCATATTTTCCACGCTATATCTGGAAACTCATCAAATGCAGGCTCATTATAAATGAGCTTTACTGTATTTTACATCCCCCCAAATTTCCTATCTGGCTTGTTGACAGCTTGGGTGCAAAAACAACATTTCCGCTCTTATTAATTTAATATTTTATTTAATTAATTTTGTATGTGCGGTGTTTACTTTTATATCTACATATACATATTTTTAAATAGTTATCATGAACATGAGAATTTGCATTTTTTAATTTTAATTTTTATAAAATGAAACATAGATCCTTTATTAATTTTGGTCTAAAGATAAAAAGAAAACAATATGATAATAAGCCGTCCACATCTGCCCTTGGATTCAGCTGCCCAAGTTCCGGGGTACTTATTGCATCCCCACCAAAAAAGACCTTCCCCCTAATGGTTATTTCAAATTCATCTTTTCACAAGTATTCACAAATTTGGTGCCTTTTGATCCTCTTTCGAGGTGACACCTATGGCAGCTCTCTCTTTGTCATTATTCAGTTACGTCTCTGAAAATAACAATTCGAAACCAATAATTTGATTGACCATCAAAAATTCAGTCCAGTCTTTACAAACGTTAAATATGCGTCTTCAGTCCTACACTGATAATAGTTGTACATATCATCCTACGTGATAATGTCCTACATAAATAATAATTATACCAAAGACAAAAACCAATGTTCCGGTGATTTAAGTAAATGAGAATTAATGGTTACTGTAAATTCCCAACAATATTATTCATAATTTTTCTAATATATGAAAAGTAATCTACCCTTATAAATATACCAGAAGCGGCCAAAACTATGAGTTTTTACAATCATTGTATTATTTGACCAAGATTTATTCAAATTTATTTTATTTCAAATAATAACATTAGTATACTTTAATGTTTTGTGTAATAAGAATTATCATATAATAAAAGTTATTTGTTATAAAATACTTTTCTTTTTTTTTTTAATTATTGCGCAATGTGATATCTCCTGAATTAATTTTAAAAACTTTCTGGACGAGTGAAAATTTAAAAAATTACTGAGAAATATATTAATCCTACCCAACTAGCTTTTACCATACAACTTTCTCGTAAAAGTGAGGACAACGGCTTTGAATTCCTGTGTGTTTTGCAATAAATGTAAACACTACATCCCTGTTGCCAAAAAGTCTGGGATAGATTTAGCATTGTACATGCCTTTCCATCAACGGAAATTATAGAATAATTTGGCGATGTTTCATGCCTTGGCTATTGCTACCAAAAATAGCTTGAAGAAATGTAGTTTCTCTATTTCTGATAGAAACTATTTTTGAATATTTATTTTTCTTATGTATACCAAACCCTTTATATTTTTCTAAATTTTTGGATTTCTTCTGAAACATTGGTTTTTCTAATAAAAATAATTTCTGCGAAAAATCATTAAAAAGCAAAAGACTAGTTGGTTCACCTGAGATTATCTAGAGTCCCTGGAATATATATGCCACTGATATATATATATATATAAATCACATGGCTTTCCTAACTCCCGAAAGAAAAAAAAATCTGCTTTGAAAATTTTGCTGGAATTCAACTTCTGGCCATTGCATAGTACTGATTTATTTGCATGGAGGTACCTAGTCTAGTGATGTGTGATCACAAGACATTTTTGAAATCGTGTCATCATTGGCAAGAAAGGCGTTCGATTGTAATGGTAGGTCAGCACTCGATGGGTTTCATCTGAACAAGCAGCAACTACCTGTTAGTCAGTTGCATCTAGTAATATGTAAATACAAGATGTTTTTACAATCGAAAGAATCGCAATAAATACATGCCAATTTGTGAAGTAACTTGATTCCGCACCGAATCTATGCATTTACTGCAAGAAATACTGCAATCCTCATTGAAAAATATCATAATTTGGGACTTTTTTTTTCTACTTAGTATACAACAACAAACCAACAATAGAGAACCATTTCCACATGTACAATGGTATACTGTATGAAGTTCTGTCCATTAAGTCAGATTAAAACCATCGAGTTGTTCAAACAATCGACTAAATTGTCTTGCAACTGTGCATTATTAATCTGTTATGCTGTTAACCTAGGTCCGATTCCCATGGTATCGTTAAGCGCATGGTTTATTTCAGTGGCGCGCAGTGACATTTTTCTTTAGGCATCAATTTATATTTGCTGTATGTCTTTTTCCTTGAAAGTTTCGTTAGCCAAAATGCCTTGTCTTAAAATGTCCAAAATTCAATAAAAGTTCGCATTGATGCTACTAGATGACAGCATTATCGTTTCATAAACATTATTAGGATTGCTTTTCAGATTAAAATTATTTTGTGCTTATGAGGCTTAAAAAGTTGAAATAATCAGTATTTATAAATTTAAATAATATTTGATTTGACAAACTCGCAGACTTGAAGCAGAAAACGCGATTACATAAAAAATTAAAACACGATAACTATAGACAGAATGTTTACTAATCTGGAAAACCTGGAAAAATCAGGGAAATTTGAAATACAAAGGCCAAAGTCAGGGAAATTTGAAATTCATTGTTATAATAAATAACTTATTAAAATAATTTTCCTGAACTGTCCTTTTCGTCCCACATTGCCTACTGAAAAATTTGTAAACCTTGTACATTTGACTAAACTTCTTTCAAAAGTTAACATTTTGCACCAAAACTAATGCCTTGTTTCCGTGGACCACACGCCACTGGTTTATTTTCTACCCACTTTAGTCCTAGGTTTGGATAGTTTTTCTTAGGCAACTGAGGTTTGCATCCCTTAAAAATTGTAGGTTCCAGTGCAGTATAGCCGTAGCTGTCCTCTTTTAGTGTAAAAATAAAAAAAAGCCTTTTTTGAGTCAAATTTCATTACAAAACTTTTCACATGCATAGGAGCTACAGAGATTTATTTAGAACTCAAGGAATCCCTACTTGCCAAAAGTTTAAAAATGGTTGCTGTAATTAATTAAATGTTGGTCAGCTAACTTCAAGTATAAATTACGATGTAGTGCATGTGACATAATTTACTTCTGTAAAAATGTTCGTTAAAACGCTCTCAAAGAGCATATGTTCATTCAATGAAATTTACTTACACGTTTCGGCTATCTTTCCAAATTTTGAAGTAGTCACTCCCAAAAAATGTGTTTGCGTGTGAAGATTTCAAACGTTAAGTCTCAGTTGAACTAATTATCAAACAATTTAATTTAGATAGTTTATATATTCATTAGAATTAGCCACCCAAGAGTTTTGGAATATTTTTTCATTAACTTCCAAGTTTAATTTTTAAAAATTGCCTACATAAACTTTGATATACGTATGTGTGCTATGAAATACTTAAGATTTTAGCACTCCCAGATATGTTGAATATTTATTCATTTTAATGTGTACTTCTGTTGAATCTTTGTTTTTTGAATAATTTAAAATTCATGGAATACATTTTTGCCAAATGTCATTTATGGTTAGATGGAAATGTTGTCACAAAAGTTAGACTTTTTTTTTTTTTCAAACTTGTTCAAGTATGTTAAAAATATGTTTTCTCTTTTTTTTTTTCTTTTCAAAGGGATACATTTTGTAGCATACATGTATTCTGTAAATAAATTCAATTTTATATCTTGTTAGAATATTTTTGCATATTAAGTGGTGACAAATTTCTTTCAGTACTTGTACGAAAAAATTCACAGAATACTATGAAATACCAATCATTTGATGTGAGTAAACAACTTGCATATATATTTTAAACATTTGTGAAGATTAAACTTGTTAAAATGGAATATCTGTCTGCTACTCCACACACACACACACACATATATATATATGCTTGAAGACTCCGTATATAATTCACCAATAAAATCCCATATGCACACATAGCTTGTTCATTTGTTTGTTGTTGTGGCTTAAAAAGTTGGCTTAAGTATTTTTCATTCAACGTTAAGATCAAATTATAAAAATAGTGGCACTAAGATTGAAAAAGTTTGGACTAATTTCCTTGCTTTTGAGTTTTAAGTCTGAAGATCAAACAATGTTTTCATATTTATATAATGCAAACCCTATGAAAACATAACCAATGAAAACAAAAGTAGTAAAGGTGAATATGTAGAAGTGGTTGGTAACTTACTACCAGGATCACAAGCAGTGGTCTTAAGTCTGAAAATACAAAACAGGAAAGTACCTATGCAGAGTCACTCGAAAAATTTCGTACAAACTTTAATGGAAGATACAGAACGCTAAATTTTTTTTTCGTTAATGAACGTATGTCCGTAACCATAACTTCCAGTTGTACGATGCACCCCACTGACGAATGATCTTTCACATGTGAAGAGGTATTTAATACGCACGTTTAGGTAATGGCACACCTTGACATTTTTTGGGGGGAGAGTTCATCCGCAAGTTAGAAATGGGTAGATTACTTTTACAAAAAATCAAACTTCATATATAATACACCAATGAGGGTTTTATTTTTTCAATACCAGATTTGGGGGAGTTAACCCCAAACCTCCCACTTGGGTGCACCAATGCATTTAGACGCATGATAATTTATGTGCACATCTTGCAACTGGATCTTTATTGGCCAAAGAGAAACTCTTTAAGACAGTTTAACAAACATAATCTACGTATGTGATTGCTTATTGAAAGAAACCGGATACATTCAGCAGTGAAAAAGCTTTGTTCTAATGTTACCAACCATGAAAGTTTGTGCACAGTTTCGAATCACCCTGTGATGATTAACAAGAGCATAAAATCTTAGCTGTAAAAGTGGCCAGTAATATTGCCTATGGGCATAGCTCGAGTTTGATTTTGTACCCTGGTGGCATGGCACGGATTGCTTTTTTGCACCCCCCGGCAAAAATAAGATTTTTTCACAGTGCAGGGCTGGGCTAACGGTGTTAGCGGCCCTAAAAAACGCTCTGACAAAACAAAACCGATTTCCTGATACTTACAATACATTTTTAACGGCCCTGGGTGGCCACCCGACTCCCACCCCCCACTAAGCACGGCTCTGGTACATTGAGCCATACATCCTATAAAAGGGGCCAAAAGGATTTTTCTAAAGATGTCTCTAAAAATTTCTCCAAACTTGTCTCTTTTTTTGAGAGATTTTATACTGTTGGGGCAATTAAAAAAAATTTTGAACTTCAGTTTGATGCCCTCCTCCAAATGGGGCTCGGGTCGACTGACCCTTAAGCTGTTCATGATTTCTACATTGGGCGAATCCAACAATGATATGCTAAGATGACCACTTTGCTGCTATATTATTCTGCTGTTTTATAATGGCTTTATGGCCAGAGTACTTGATCCAAGCGTGCAAACCTAGCCCTATTTCATTGGTTTAATAGAGTTATGTTACATATTTGATAATTGAGCATGTTATGCACTGGCATATGCAGGGGGCTTGAAATCCCCCATTGCAATGAAATTTTGTATATTTAACATAGGAATATGTGAGTTGTAGCTCTGTAACTCCCCCTCCCCCCCGAATGAGCCTTCTGCATATGACTGTGGTGTTAGGTGGTTCCCTAGCAAGTGGACTAAACATGATTTGGCCCAAAAACTAAAATCTGGTGAAGAATTCATGAGGGGGGACGTCACAGGTTAATAGAGGTTCTCATTTGCAAAAACACGAAAGCGCCAAGTATTCGAAGCCAATGTTAAAAAAATGAGATGATAATGAACTTAAATATAAATACTGTGAAAATCGGTTATAATGACCTTCAAGGGACCGTGCAAATTCGGTTGTTATAAACGATATCTTTTTAAAATCCTCTAGTACAGTAATACATTTTAGAGTCTATAAATCCTTTAATAGAAAAGTATTAAACTGTTTTGTTTAAAAATTAAAGACATATTTATTTCTATAATTAATTCAATGTATCTATATTCAGTTATATTTATGTAAAACCACACTAAATACATAGTGCTTTTTTTTTTTTTTCCTTTTAAATTAAAAATCGTTGGGAATACTATATAAAGTACGTAATATGGAAAACGAATGTAATAAATAATATTTATTATACGGGGTGAGCATAAATTATTGAGGGCATTTCAGAGTTCCATAAAACAAAGTAATGTAGCAACCGCTGTTGTTTAAATGAGAGAGCGGTTTAAACAGTTTATTTTAAAAACAAACTGCTTAAACCACTCTCCGATAGGTGTCGCTCCGTGTCTGCGGGCAGAATCTGCTACAGATAACCAACAGTCCAGTGTCAAAATGGCTGACGTGAAACTAAAA
>QLNU02003225.1:107479319-107545890 GCA_006491805.2 Dysdera silvatica | reverse complement strand
GTACATCAGATCGAGCAGCGAGGCTTGTTGTTCAACTAACCCAGCGATACCAACTTCAAATAGTACAGGTATATGCACCAACATCAAGCCATACCGACGAAGAGGTTGAAGAATTTTATGAAGAAATCAAAGAGTTACACACCAAAGGGAAACAACATATCAAGCTCATCATGGGGGATTTCAATGCAAGAATTGGACAACAGGAACAAGGAGAGACATCGGTTGGTAAATACGGATATGGGGAAAGGAATGAACGTGGCGATCAACTCATCGAATTTGCAGAAGCTGAAAATCTTAGCATCATGAATTCACTTTAAAGCCATTCATTTTATCGCCTCCCGATTTTTTAAAATCCCCCTCTCAATGTCGATTCTGGAGTATTAAAATGCTCTGCTAAAGCTTTTTTCAAGGTGCAAGGATTTTCTTCGAATTTTTTAATAACATTCGTTTTAAACGAAAGTGACAATTTTGTTCTTTTCGCCATTTAAAAACTTAACCATCTAACCAAAACTCCAAAGATTGTTCTTTCCTTAGCGATCAATGCCATGCGCTGCGTACTGTACTAACTTCTCTAATTAGCTGCGACTTTTACTGACGTCAATCACAAGAACCCCCCCCCATACCTCTGTGTATAGGGTTGAGGAATGTGTTCATGGAATCTGAACAATAGGGGAAGGGCGAGGGAATGCATTCCTACAAGCAGAACAAAAAGGGTAAAATTCTTGATATAAACAACATTTGACTACTTGAGGAAACTACTTTTTGAACTTCTTTCTTTTCAACGCATAAGTGAAGGCGCGCTGGAATTATCATTGTTTTCATATAACCCTGGCCGGGACTTCAGAAAAAACGCGCATAAAAAAGAGCGCGTCTAAGTGAGAGATCACTGTATCAATATAGATATGTAATATATCTATACTAATATATGTATTATTTTATTTTGTTTATTTAAGCGAGTTTTTCACTATTTTTTAAATTGAATTTACGATATACTTTTGGCTAGTTTTTTTAATAAGCTAGTGCTTGTACTATTCAGGCACACTCTCTGTTATCGTTAGTAAACAAGGAAGAAAGATGCGAGGGTGGGGGATTTTCATTCTGAGATTATCGCAGTTTTGACTAGGGGAAAAAAACATTTACAAACTGATATGATAATTTGCAATGACGTATAACTATGCTTTCCTGTGGTCTCGTAGAGTATAGAATATATGTTCAACCTTGTCTATAAAGATAATAAATAATATAATATCGAGTACTTTTTCCCGGTCCCTAAGTATCGTTGACAGATTTCACTGCATTAGACTTTGAATATTTCAATACGGCGCTGGTTCGTATCGCACGTATAACTACTAGCGAAACCCTATGGCGGCAGCGGTCAGGCCTTGTTGTCCCGGTGATAACGATATTTTGCGGCGCAACAATATAAAACGCCGAGATGAAACTCAAACAATAAAAACCAATGGATGCATTTTGCACGTTCTTAGAAAACACTTCCATTGGATTTCTGTGGCTTGAGTCCGTTCTCGATGTTTTTCGTTGTTGAGCCGCAGAATATGCACATCCAGGAAAACGCCCCTTTAACGTCCTGAACCATTTCTCGGATAAATGTCGTTTTCGTTTCGATAATGATTAGGATCACTTTTTGAATATTATCTGGGCGCATTTTTGCTTTGGCCCATAGTACTGCACCTTTGGAAAGTTCTGACGGTTCATTGTTTTGATTTTGGCAATTTCTGAAGAGCTTGCTTTTTTGTTTTCAGCGAAACTTAAAAATATTGATGGCATGCTTTCCCGAAGGTCCGTTTTCTTGAAGCGCAGGTTGGGATTGAATTCAGTGGCTGATTTACCATTAAGCTGAAGCCTGGCGCCGAGAAATTGGCAAAGGCGGGGCTGACTTTTTTGGTCGACAATCGAATTATTAATTTTGAATTATTACGTTCAAAGGCGAAATTAGGCATTTGTGTAAGAAAGGCTGCCATGGACGCCGCCTTAAGAGGTTCGAAAGGCGCCATATTCATAAATATTCGCGACTTTGAAATAACCGACGGAATGTCAAATTAAGAATTTGACAAAAGCGCCAAAATCTGTCATACCTCTAGTTACGTTTGGTAAGATTAAGCGGCAAAATAGTCGGCCCACGGGCGGCAAAAACGTAACTACTCCGCTGGTTGAACTGTCAGCATAAACTGAGAAAGTTTGGGATTTTATTTTTCTGTTCTTCCTTACTCAGTTCACGGCCAACTAGGTTATGAGTGTATAACTAATAGACTTTATACCATTGGTTCCTTAACCCTTTCAAGCCGTGAAGCACTTTTATAGTAGCCAAGTAATCCACAACCCTTTTTATTAGAATCAGAAGATCCGCGATCCCCTCTGTCCGTCACCCCACCATTTTCATAATAAAAGCATTTTTAACAGAGTAAAGAAAATATAAAATTACATTATATTAATTATGAATAATATATACATAGTAAAACCTTTCAACAACAACATGCGGACCGACAAAAATTATCATTATATCGGATATCGTTGTTGGGAGATTTTACTATAGTTAATGTATATTATAGATATAAAGTTAACAACCATTAGTAAAATATTGCAATGTGTGTAGCCATGTTGTTGTAAAAGCGTTGGAAACATTTGGTATGAAATTCCTTATAAAAATAATTGCAACTAAAAATAGTTGTGGTGACTCCCCCCCCCAACAGCCAGTTCGCGACCCCGAGGTTGGGAACCACTTCTGTACTAATAGGGCTAAGGGTGTGTGGTTAATATAGCCCAACGTTAATTTCTAGGACCTAGTAATTGTTTTGTTTGTTAGTTTTACGTTCCATATAAATGAAAAATCACTCCATCAATGACAAATTTAAAAACGAAATATAAATGAATTGAACACAGCCACCGCCACCTGGTTTCTACCCGAATCCAGGTGGCGCTGGATGTGCTCAGTTCAGTGTATCAGTTGTGCATCGTACTACTTCACGGCGCAGACCTGGTCGTTGGGAATAGCCAAAATGGTCTCTGTTTTCCCAGTCACCACCTCATCAAGGAAATTTGCAGTATTTTATTTTGCTGCTTTTTATTTGGTTTTTGAAACAATCCTTAATTGGGAATACAGCACAGACTTTGCAGCCGCCTTTTTTAAGGGCACTTGCCTAATCATCATTTATGATGAAAGTGTTTCATGTTTGGCAACACTATAGAAATCTACTTTTAAATTTGTGGAATGTGTTATATATTCTGAAGAACACCGCAATTTTCATTTGCGTTTTTGCTGGAGTAACTATAGTAAAAAGAAAGCTCTTAGATACGTAGTTCATAGATAATTTCGAAATAAAGGTATGCATATTTCCAAATTAATAATTTTTAAAATATGAAGAATGAAGGTGGAGGGGCTATTGATGGGACAATTTTGGAACTCTACTTATTTTGAAGTAAATAAACTAGTTTTAGGGTTTTTTTCCTCAATCACATAAACATTGACTTTATGAAAAATAATATTTGCTATATCCAATGTTAGTGGGTTTTTTTTCCTTAGAAATGCTTATTTTTTTATATTCATGCATTTATCCCATTAGTACCCAAGTGTGATTTCTACTAGGACAGACCATTGACCTAATGGGTCATTCAAAAAAGTAATATAGACATGGGTGACACTGCATAACATATTACTGTCGCCGAATGTGGTTAGTATTTACTTTTTGCAAAATTCATACCTGAAAAAAATTACCATTACCTGTATCAGAGAAGTGTTAGTGGGCGGAAACTCCCCCGTTTCGAGGTAAACCCCTCGCTGTCTGTTTGGATTGACTTCGAGTTGTGCCTGTGTAGTTGAAATGTTGAATCATTGATTATTACAGATGATGTCAACGCTCTAGGCCACACTCTCATCGATCAGGTTAAAAACAACTAATTGGAGCATGGAATATTCCTCTTCCCACATCCTCCAGTATAAAAAGAACATCAGATAAAGTAAACCCTGCATCCTTTTGAATCAGATAAGCTTGCATTAGTGGAAATAAAGAAAAAAGACTTTCAAAAATACTTTCTCGTATTAATCTCTGTTTGCTGTTTACAGAGAAAAAGTTGTTTTGATAGCTTCCAAAAAACATAGGTAATTTTTTTTTAATACATTTCTAAAAATTGTGGGCTGATGATCCATCATGGCCACTTCTAAAAAGGAAGTTGGCACGGTTGGTGACCAAAGGGGGCATTAATATGCAGTTATGCCAGCCACACTCCTCGAATTTATGACCAGTTGCTGATATTCGCGCCATTACAGTTTCCTGAACCTTATTTCTTGTTGCCAGCTTCCTCAACAGTATTGCCAGATTTTTTGTTTTTTTAAACTATTTCTAGTGCTCTTGAAATTTCCACAGTACTTGTATCAGTTGGCGCAGTATAGCCCAGATGCTCTTGCGCCATAAAAAAGCCAAACAAACAAAACTTGTATCAGTGGATGCCTGGTTGGGGGGACTCCCTTCAGCCCCCACTTCTGGATACTGGCATTGAAAGTAAGCACCCTTAACCTTCTGAATCAGTAATTCTGGAATCATTAGTCTTGTGAATTAGTATTGGTTAAACAGTATTCATTGGCATATGCAGAGTTGTGGGTGTGGGGGGGACACCTCCTAACAAGGCATTCATTGATTCAGGAAAATTACAGTGCCTTAAATTCTGTGAACCACATTTTCAACATGGTGGAAAGTCACTTTGTTTATTGCCAACTGTTTTTGGCAACATTGAAAAAAAAATTCAGTAGGTGATGGACTGTGCAGTTTCACCCAAATGAACAATTATGCGAAGGAAATTGCAGATTTCTGTGGGTACAACAGCTATCATGCAGCCGTCGAACATTTTTTTCAGCAATACAAAATTTTTATTGAAAAAATAGCCCTAAACCACATTACTGTAAACAGAATTTAAGTCAAACTGAATGCAATGCAATGCTAAAAGTGCATTCCTGAATTTATAATCAATTGCACTCAGAAAAATACACAGGGTGTTTTAGAACTAATGGAACAAACTGAAAGGGGCAGTAAAGGACATCAAATAAGCCATACTTAGCTAAATCCCCATGTCCGCAAACGGCCTGATTTGGCTGTAGAGTGAAAGTATTATTTACACCCATGTTGTTGCTACAAAGGCAATTACATGAATCAAAAAAAAGTTAATTTTGACACATAATTTAAGTGATTGACCTAATAATGCAGCAGAGGCAAAAAAAAGAAAAAGAAAGAAATTCCCTTCCCCGTCCATAAGTAGTATAGCCATTTAGTCACCAAAGGTATGGAATACGATGGTTTTACCATACTTGAGGCAATTAGGAATTGTCAAGCATGTGTAATAGGTGAAGGAGATCAAAAGAAACAACTTTGGTCCAGTGAACCAATGTCCGAAAATGAGCCGTTCTGGAACTATAGGGATGCTATTATTTGCATCCACATTAGTTAATCATGTAACAAAATTTGGAAAATTTGCCGTTTTAGCCTAAAACCATATTGGAAAAGGTTTCACTACTTACTATAGTCCAAAATAACTTCCCATGGCCAAATTTATGCAGTTGGGGAATTTATAGCCCAAACCTGAGGCTCTCATTTGGGTGAGCGTTTCCTTCCATACACTTTTTCTTATTTGGATTCTGGTTTTCTCCTACTTTTTTAATACTATGCTTTTTTCTTTCTGTAATTTAAATTACAGTATAGTAATTAGTTTAGTGCAGTATAGTAATAATTTTAGTACAGTTAGTTTAGTACAGTATAGTAATTAGTTTAGTACAGTATAGTAATTAGTTTAGTACACTATAGTAATTAGTTTAGTACACTATAGTAATTAGTTTAGTACACTATAGTAATTAGTTTAGTACACTATAGTAATTAGTTTAGTACAGTATAGTATAGTTTTCTTTTGTTCTAATTTAAATATAACTTAAAAACCAATTATTTTAATGGGTTTTTAATTGTTTTAATTAAAGGAATAACCACAGAGCTGGCAAGCCCCTCCCCCTTAATTTGATATGCAACTTCATTTTTTTTTTATAATTTAAATTAAATTTCATTTTCCTCTGATTTAAATTTAACTTTATTTTTTTTCTGTAATTTAAGTTCAATATCATTTTTTTTTTTCTCTACTTTGAATTTAACTTCGATCAACTTTTCTGAACGTACCACCATAATGAACGCATATGCCCATCGCAATTCCGCTATTTTGAAAAAAAAAAAGCAATTTTTGTTAATTCACAAATATTTTGAGATTATAATAACTGGAGATAATTCGCCACTAGTTTACAATGCTCATTCACATAATATTTGCTTTTGAGTTAGCTCACCTTTAATTTTGTCTATTCCCTGTTTGAGGAAAGAACATTGTTTTAATATATAGCTTCCAAAAATGCAGAGAATAATTTTGTTACATCTTTATGGCGCCATCTCCACATACTACTCCGCAATAGAAAAAAAAAAAAAACTTTTCCAAACGATTATAAAAACCAAATAGTAAGGAAAAGGTGGAAAAAATTCATTTTACAAAAAAATAAATTTGGAATAGAGGGGAAAAAAATGAATGTTTATATTTGAAAAAAAAACCAAAAACCTGTAATATTAAAAGAAGTAGAATATCAGGATTAAGGTAGGAGAAAAATGTACGTTAAGAAACACTCGCCAAAATCGAAACTTCTACCGTATTGTAAAAGACCACCATTTCATATTATCTTTTTTTTTTGTTCAGTATTGTACAGAGATACATGAAACTTTAATTTTGTAAGTTATTGTTTTGGTTACTTTCGATATGTGGCAGTGCATGAAGTAGTACTGATTTTGTTAATCTAAATTTAGATTATATATCTTCCTTCGTAACCTTTTTCATTTTTGTGTTATTCCTTTTTCTTATTTTTATTTATTTTGCTTTATTTTATCCCCCCTCCTCCTTACTTTGCATTTATACTATTTCTTCATATTTTCATCTTTCTTTTAGTACCCCATCTTTCCTGTCACTAACAACAGTTATTTCAACACTGGCATAAGGTTTAAAACATGACGTTTCGAGAGTTAACTGCTCCCTTTGTTAAGTGAAGGCAGAATGCCTTCACTTGACAAAGGGAGCAGTTGGCTCTTGAAACGTCGTGTTTTAAACCTTTGAAATTACTGTTATGCAATCTCTTGGTGAAACTTTTCATTGTTTTTCTTTCACTGTTCATTTTTTCTTATCGTAATCATCCTTTTTGTCTTATTTGTTCTTCTTTCCATTTCATTTCTTCATATTGTCAAAGTAACTACAAGTTGTATTTCATTCAAATTTTCTCAGAAGCCACCATTGCAAAATGCATTATGAATTATCAGCATCTGGCGGATTAATGTAACAACTTTTTTGATGTTGGTTCGATTTGTCTTCCTAGGACTCTATATTGCATTTTTCTATGATAGCATTCAATGTGTCTTTTTTCTCATTTTTACTCAACTTGAACTTAAGGTTTTAGGTTACTCTTTTCTTTGCATTTGAATAGAGTAAATAATATTCCTTCATTATAACAAAAAGGTGTTTTTTCCCCTTTCACTCACCCTTTTGTTTTCTCTTTTACCCTGCCCCTTGGGTTTTTGTATCTAACATGTTTAGCTTCCATGTCAACAACTGGGTGTGATTCTTGCAGATATCAATGCTTGTCAGTTTTTCCTAAGGATCCACCATCTAAGGCTTGGTTCCGTAGGAAAACCGTATATACGGTCTCGCCTCATTTGGTACAGAATGACCCATGCTGTCTCTGCGCTATAAAGATGCAACCAAGCAATTGATCCCTTAGGCAAAAGAGGCCTGTATTCCTCAGATAACTGTTAGGTTCTGACTGTTAGGTAACTGTTAGGTTAGCTATCATAGCAGTCTTTGCTGTATAATACAGGTCTACAATCAATTTCATTCTTATACCCTTTCACTTAATTCTCCAAATTGCAATCTTTTACGGCTGCAAACTTGGGTCGATCGTATATATTTTTACTGTGATTTAATAGCAATGATTATTTCGACACTGGCATAAGGTTTAAAAACATGGCATTTCAAGAACCAACTGTTCCTTATGTCAGTTGAAGCCAGAAGTGATCTCACATTTAATACTAGGTTTTGCTTTGGCACAGATTTGGTAGTATCTATTCTATCAACTGCATTTACATAACGTTTCTTTTGTATTTTTTCCTTTTGATATCTATATGGCTTTTCTTTGCTTTATAGGTCATATTCTTTGTTCTTACCTTTCTATATGCTAAATGGCAGAGGAGATTGTCAATCTCAAGTTCTTAATTAAGTTGGAACTCAAAGGTGAAAACCATGTTCTTAAATGGTGCATGAAGAACAATCTGATCCCCGTGAATGTTTTGTGTCCAAAATGTGGACAACGCATGAGAATATAGACTCGAAACGATTCTTCAGATGGGTATATGTGGCGATGTCGGATATTAGGGAAAAAGAACCCTCATTCTATTACAAGGTCAGTGAGAAAGGGGTCTTGGTTTTATGAAAATCGCTTGCCAGTGTGTACCATTTTGAAAATTATGTACATGTGGTTTCAAAGGGTACCTCATATGTTTAGAAAAAGTGAATTGTGTGTGTCAGATCATACAATAATTGATTGGAAGACGTTTTGTCGGAAGATATGCCATGAACTATGTCATAGGGAGAAGGGCTTGCTTGGAGGCCCTGGAGTAGTTGTTGAGATTGGAGAGAGAAGGTTTATCAAAGACCGACCGCAAAGAGGATGTTGCGTAGATGGAAAATTTGTTATTGGTGGAATTGAAAGGGGAAAAAACAAATACTTTTTTAAAGTGATCGAAAACCAAACAAAGCAAATTCTGTTAAGTAATATAAACGAGAACATCTTGCCTGGGTCTGTTATAGTTTCGGATTGTTGGAAATCATACAATTGTCTTTCTGACAAGGACTTTGTACAGCTTAAAATTAATGATGGTTTTGTTCTGAAAAATCCTGAAGGACATGCAGACACTAACACCATTGAAAAAGAATTTGTTGCCATTAAAAAGAGCTTACCAGCAATTCGAGAAGTTACCAATTATTTAGAAGGTCACTTGGCTGAGTATGTATGGAGGAAGAACAACTTTCAGAAGAAAGATTTTGTGTCCTTTTTGACTAGAACTCTTGAAATTGATGCTCTGGTGTCTCACTCAGAAGATGAATGACAGGTTTGAATTTTATTAACGATTTCCCAAATGCGTTAATTCCTTGTTGTGCTTTCCTGTGTTAAATTAAGCAATAATTAGCCAACTTCTTAACAAAACTTTTGGGAGTAACTTCATTTTTGCAATGAGCAGTTCACACACTTTGTACAAGATCTGTATATTTTGTATGTGGATTAACTAGAGAGGGATACCTTATACTATAATGCCCCTGTATATATATATAAAATCTCTCTCTCTCTCTCATAAATATATATACATATGTGTGTGTGTAGGTTTGAAAACTATTAAAAAATATTTTACAATATGTACTCAGAACAAATTATACAAAAATAGTAAAGATTTTTGAATAGTGTTATCATTAAATATACCAATATCACACCGACATAAAAGATGTTGCCACAAAGGTTTTTAGTTCCTAATAAAAAAAAAATGCAAAAAAAAGTCATTTTCTTACGTATACGAAAAGATCATAATGAGTCCTGACCAGAACAAGGATCAAACTTAAACCAAAAGCTTATACTTATTTGTTAAGTTAAAAATTAAGACTAACTTTTTTTGCGAATGGTCAATTTGTTACCCATAGAATTACTCTATATTGAATAACAGCTATAACAAAGGAAATTTTCTGGTTCCTTAATATTTGTTATAACTGTATTTGACTGCATTTATCATTATCAGGGTCTCAATTTCAGTTGTCCCTTGATGCTCACCTATATGTGATTCCTTATAGTAGGCGGTAATAGTAGGTGAAATGATTAATAATGAATGGGCTTGGGCCAATAATGTTCTACTTGCGGCTTCTATATACTGTGTGTATACTTTGTAGTAGACATCTGAAATAAAGTAAGATTCAGGATCTCCACAAATACATTATGTTATGCTGGATTACTAGAATGTGTTACTCTTCAAAGCATGGATGAATTTGTTTAAATAAGATATTTGCAATTGCAGCGGACAGCACTTGATTTGTCATCAGATATCTTTCAACGAAGCCTTACATGCTGTGTAGCTCTTTTTGAAATACCTAGATGCTTCTATAGCCCATACGATTCAATACACAGTGTACCATTCATTTTGAGGTGCCATTTTGAATTCTCCAATTCAGCTTATCTCTAATTGAATGCGCTATTGCTTATCAGTTTGGACCGAACAAATATGTATATTCTCTATTTTGTTCAAACATTCAGTAGCCTTTTACAAGGCTTACCATGCATCTGAAAAACCTGGAATTGTCAGCTTGAAATCATTCCTAAAGATCAAGGGAAGGTGAGATTTTTTGGTCAAACCTGGAAAAAAGTCGGGGGGGGAAAAACCTTCTCAACTTCTGTCTTGAATAGCTAAATCGCCCATGAACGTGAAGCCATTTTTCCTCACTACCAAAGTTCAGTTGAAAGTTATTGCGAGTGATCAGGAATTTTGCTGGGAAAAACCTGGTAAAGTCAGGGAATTTTTTCCCTAACTTGAGTGGGAACTCTGTTTCACGACGTCAGACCTTGAACTCTCAGGTTCGATTTTTTTTTTTTTTATCTGGTATGCCATTTGACAAGTGCCACTTTCGAATAGTTCTCAAGTGCATTAGTTTTACTAACGCTTATATTACTGCTGAGAGCATCCACAATCATTCCACTTTCAGTGTCTCTCACATAATGTCATTTAACTACTATATCATGAATGATATATTTTATTAGTCTCTGCATACCTTTGACATTCCGTTCTTATACAGATTCAGGCGTCTTACGTCAGCATTATTTACACAATTGTAGCTTTACATAAAATCACTCGGTGATCGTAATTTTATCACTGAATGCATTCAATGGACATAATTTGTTTTTGTATCTGGATCAGTTGCATCCAAATTCAGAGTTAATTGGAAGAATGTGAATTTCTAAATAACTAATGCCTTGGATTTTTTTTTTTTTAGATTTGTGGTGCCTGTTCAAAGGGAATCCACAGAAATGCCATTCTTTCCATGGAACAGTCCTGGACATTGGTTTCACCATAAATTTTTGAGATAATAGTGTGGAGCTGCATTTTAAGACGGTGCTCATTAAAATCTTTTCTAACTACTGCATAATGTGTTCCATTGAAAAGTCTTTCCAATGTAAAACATGTTACAAGAACTTTTTTGTTAAAAAGCTTTATACAAGACATTTACAATTGCACACAGATTTGAAGCCTTTCGAGTGTGAAATATGCCATAGGACTTTTGCTTTGAAAAGACAGTATACAAAGCACCACTTACAGGTGCACACTAGTCCTGAGCCCTATGAGTGTGAAATATGTCATAAAGTTTTCGCTAATAGGTTTAATAATAATCGTGCACGACACTTATGAGTGCATTCTGGGGAGAAACCTTATGAATGTAAGTTTTGTCATAAAACATTTGCGTACAAAAATAATTATGTCCGGCACTTAAAGGTGCACACAGGTGAAAAACCATTTGAATGTGAAATTTGTAAAAGAACTTTTAGTGAGAAGGCTTCGTGCATGGATCATTTAAGAGTACACACACAAGAAAGACCCTTTGAATGCGAAATATGTCTTAAAAGGTTTTCATGGAAGAAAGATTTCTTGAGACACGTGAAGTTGCATGGCGGTGAAAAACCATTCGAATGTGGCATATGTCGTGAAACTTTTTGTTGGAGGAAGGTATACATACAACATTTAAAAGTGCATGTAAATAAAAAGCCATTTCAATGTTTGATATGTCAAGAAAAATTTCCACTATCTGATTGCCTAAAGGAACATTTAGATGACCACCTTGGTAAGAAATCTGTAGAATGTGAAATATGTCACAAAACTTTAAGAAGTAAGGCAACATTGAAAGAGCATTTTAAAACTCACACTGGTGAAAAACCATTTGAATGCGAGGTATGTCACAAAAGGTTTTCGCGGAATAAGAATTGTACGAAACATTTAAAACTGCATGCCAATAAATAACTGTTTAAATGTGACAGTCATAAATCTTTTACTTTGAGAAAGGTATATATATATGGCATTTAAAAGTGCATGTAAACGAGAAGTCCTTCCAATGTTTGATATGTCATGAAAATTTTCTGCTTCTTGGTGGTTTAAAGAAGCATTTGGATGAACATGCTGCTAAGAAATCTGTGGACTGTGAAGTATGTCACAAACCTTTCAAAAGTAAGGCTGAATTAGAATGGCACTCTAAAACACATGCTGATGAAATGCAAAGGTATGTCATGTATCATTTGCGAGAATTACCAGTGCTACATTTGCAGATACATGTAGATAAGAGGGCACCTTAGTGTAAAGTATGGGAAAAGTTTCCGTGGCTTCTTCCTAATTGGATACACACATTCTAGTCTTAAGTACAAAATGTAATTATAAAAATTTCTGCTTGTACAGCAAATGCTTTTGTAAATAATTCCAGTTGAAAAATACTTCGCTTGAATTTGAAAAAAAATTTCTTCTAAGGGAGTGTTGTTATGTTAGAAAGTCTTTGCAGACATTTTCAGTTTAAAAAGCATTTTAAATGAATAATATAAGGTTTTCAAATGCAATACTAGATATATATGAAAAATGTCACAAATTAGTTCTTTTAAAAAACCATTTTGAAGTGCAAACTACTGGAAAATAATATGAATTCATTAATCAGAACTAATTAAATGTATTATTCCCATCCAATAAGTTAATATGCACCTGAAATATACTAATATAGTGAGTGTTATTTGATATATACTGTATTTGGTAATAAATATATATGTAATATAAAGTTTCATAAAACAATTTATCAAATTAATCATTTCAATATAACGAAGTGCAAAATAACTCAGGTTTATATAAATCGAACACTACGCAGATTAAATTAAACAACAATATTAATCAACGTTTATTGGCGTAGTGATACCAGCGCCGATGTTATGGCGTGATTAGATGGTGAAACGTTCGAAAGAAGGTAAATATTTCTGAGTTCGGTGGGGCCGAACGTAAAAGCATTCCTTTTCTTTCGAACGTTTCACCCTTTAACAACGCTATAACATCAGCGCTGGTATCACTATTCCAAAAAACATTAATATTATTATTTAGTTTAACCCAGGTTTATTAATGTAAATTAGCACAAATATCCTAATGTATTTTCGTATATTTAATTTGGCTATATTACTTGTTAAAAGTTTTTTTGTCATTTGTTAATGTTTTTATGACGAATGTTAATCCTTGAAAGCTTTAATTTAATTTGCATTGCGTATTTTCTTCAGCACTGCAGTTCACAAACACTTTAAATGTTTTAATGTATGTATTAAAAAGAACTTAGTAATTGTCAATAGTCAAGATGAGGAGAATCTAACTAGGAAGTGCATGAGGTGTAAGTTGTCGATTTTGACAAAAGTGACATCATTGGAAAGGTCTCGGTACGGGTAGTAAGAAAAAAATTAATGGAACTACCGATCTCAATCCACAAGTTAAGAAGATATAGTTAAAAGAAAACAAGGGAGTCAGTACTGCTGAGAAAAAAAAAAGTGCAGGGGCATATCATGAATGCAAAGCATACACACGTTAGGAGACATCCATAATTTTACTGTCTGGGGGTAAGTGCTGTGCATGTAACACACCATGACGAGAATGGGAAATCTCATGATAAGTTGGGGTCCTGAAACTAACCCCAGAAAGCACATGACATCATTTATGGACGGCCCCTAAATACTACACTTTAAATGGCTAATATTCATATCAAGAGCACTTCATTATATGTGATGTAATCAGAGGAGGACTGGACTGGCCCCTTAGCCGATGCGCCGTCATGGACAATAGTATAGAATTTTTTTTAGTAGCCTGTGGGCCAATGGATTCGCACCTTCCAAACATCCAAGGTATGCGCCCTTTCAGAGGACTCAATCCGCCCCTGGATATACTACTGTTGATATATCACTATCATAGGAATGATATCATTTCCATGATAGTGTTTTGTAGTATAGAAATGTGAAGGTCATAGACGTTGTGTACACCAGGCACAGTAAATGAACGGCAAACTCTCACATTCACTAAATGTTTTTTCTGTAAGCCTAAAGTACACCTGCTTTACAGACTGAAAGCTTGTGATGTGTGATTGCAGTAGTGCTTTTTTAAAGGCATGTCGTCAGATGTCTGCCCTGACATTCGGTTGTGAGGCGATGCATGTTGATAATACCTTCTCTTGTTGTTAAATCAATTTATCCTTGGATTGCCTGATGAGTATGTGAATAGAAGGTAGAAACCTTTGAGACTTCTGAACCAACTGGTGGGTTAAAGTGGGATATAAAACAATGTGCTAGGTGATGAGTAATTGCAGATTTGTCGGTGATAACATTATCGCATGAGGACTCGTCAACTGGGCCTGACTTCACATGGCACTGGGGTGCCTGGAATGCGAGCGCAACAGGTACTTCTAAAATTCTTCATGGTTGAGCACCTAAGAAAACTGCCTCCTTAGGACCCTGCCCATGCATTCTTTTTGTCCCATTGTAGCCTCCCAGTTGAAGAGTTTGTCATAAAATTATGGCATACGCTGTTCTAATCCTGCCCTGCCATCATTTCAGGCCTGTAGCCAAGCGGGAGCTAGAAGGGGCATAGCCCCAATTGCCCCATCGAGCTATTTACGTATATAAAAAACAATGACCTGTGCCCCATATGCCCCTTCATCTTGGCTGCAGGCCTGCATCATTTAGTTATTTGATGTAAACACCACCACCATGGGGCAAACGGATGATATCCCGGAGCATCATTGAGACGAACATTAAGCATTTAAAATATAGTATTAACTCGTGTGCTTCTTATTTGCGATATGCTCCTGCACTTTTTTTTCCTCAGCAGTACTGACTCCCTTGTTTTCTTGTAGCAGTATCTTCTTAACTGCTGGATTGAGACGGGGGTAGTTCCATAGGCTTTTTACTATCCATAACGAGATCCTTCCAACGATACCACTTTTGTCAAAATCGGTGACTTACGTATCGTGTACTTCCCTAGTAAATAGCAGGGATGAACATCTATAGCCAATCACCGATACCAACATCAACTAACAAGGGAACCACTTTTGTAGCTCGACTCTGCATTTGGAAGAAACAGTTTTATCCTGAAGGGGAAATTGCCTTTGTGTCTAAAAAGAAAGGTCTTCTCTTATGGATCAGAGACATGGAGTCTAACAGTTGGAGCAATACGAAAGTTACAGACAACGCAAAGGAGCATGGAGAGGTGCATGCTTGGAATAACTAGGAGAGATCGAAAAAGAAACACTTGGGTGAGAGAGCAAACTAGAGTAGAGGACATCATTGTTAAAGTAAAAGGGCTGAAATGGCGATGGGCTGGGCATATTGCAAGAAGAACTGATCAACGATGGACAACAGAAATTCTGAACTGGATTCCAAGAGACCACCGAAGACCTAGAAAACGTCCTCAAACTAGATGGGTGGATGAAATAAGAAAACAGGTTGGGGTGACGTGGAAGCGAATTGCTCAGGATAGACTTGTGTGGAAAGCATTTGGAGAGACCTTCATCACATTTTAGGAGCCGAAATGGCAAAATTTTGTTCATTTCTGCTAGTGCGGCGGGAGGACGACATGGCAGTAACTAGCTTTGAAGTCTAAGGGGGCTAATTTTTTTTTTCTAGTGTTTAACCCCCAGCTAAGCCAATAGAGGGAATTCTGAAAGTCCTTGTGCCCAGGGTGCCTCGTACCCTACAGGAATTTGCGCTTTTTTTTTGTAATTTTAATTTTCCACCTGACAAAATCAATGTTTATAAATCGAACACTACGCAGATTAAATCAAACAACTCTACGCCAATAAACGTTGATTTATATTGTTGTTTAATTTAATCTGCGTAGTGTTCGATTTATATAAATACACACATATGCTGCAACGGGCATTTCGATCAATTTAATACCAGTCTCTTTGCAATTTGGTTTAAATAGTAGTCTATGTACTACACCATTCTGCGAAATAACTGGCAACAATATATATACGTTCGTAAAGAGATTATATATTGTCCTTCGTAGCTCAGTGGGTAGAGCCTCCGCCCGGCAAGTGGAAGGTCGTGGGTTCAGGTCCCACCGAAGGCAGAAATATTTATTTTCTTTCGAACGTTTCACCATCTAATCACGCCATACCATCGGCGTTGGTATCACTACGCCAATAAACGTTGATTGATATTGTTGTTTGATTTAAAAGCAATGTTGTTCTGTGAAATAAAGTGACACTTATGTAGAAAAGGAAAAAAAGGTTCAAGTGCAAGCATCTTAAGAAGCCGTGTCGGTAAAATCGTCGAACTAGGGCGGGATGGCATCTCTTTTTCTCCTATACATAAAAAGCTCTAGCTTGATTCTTATAGGTGGGTAGCGAAAGTAGTTAAGTGTGATAAATCCTCCTCGGAAACTCACAAAAAATAATAATTAACCCCATGGTTTTGTGTGTTGACTATTGTTTGCCGGGTTTGTTATGAACGATTTCTGCTGTATGAACGTTATTGAAAAAAAAAAAAAATAATAAGTGTCCGCTTTAAAAAATAATTAAAAAACAAATTGTGTAGAACGTTATTTCGGTTAAACGAAGCTTGGGTGACCGATTTTCGTTAAAAACTATTTCATTATATAAACGAAAATTTATAAGAAGGGGCAATTACGGTGCTGAAATTTTATAAAAACATGCTATTGTATAAAATTGTAGTAATACAAATTTACAAAACTTAACTCTCTCCCTCCCGCTGCTTACGCCGTTGTGTAGGCAATAATAATGTATATATTAAAAGCGTAATCGACGCAGTTAATAATGTAAACTGGGTCAATTCGTGATCTTTGGAATTTCTAGATTTACAAAAACAAATTTATTAATTAATTGGTCGTTTAACTTTAAAGCAGTAGTAATGTTGTAATTTGTATTTCCCCCTCTCTTTCTTTAAAAAGATAAAAAGCTATTCCGTCGAAAAATATGAAACTAAATCATTTTTCATGTAATGATATTGAGCAGACCGGCAAAATGGCGGCTGGCTACACTATTTGGGACTTGGTCTCTCTCTATTTTTTTTCAGTGCTGGCTAGCTAATTAATACTGTCCCTTTAATTTCTCTTTTTATTTTTGGCAACGCCAATTCAACGTAATTTTCTATTTTTATTTTGCTATCGCCGGAGTTGGTTCTAATTATGAAATTATGGTTGTCAATTATATATTGTGATATAAATTTTTTGGTCTTGGGCTGAAAAGTTAAAAGCATTTGCCATAATTGACGCTGGAGAGAATCCAGTGCAATAGAAGAAGAATTTGATTCTCAGAAGTTCAGTGTGTTTATTATTCTTCATCCTCGCATGTATTTTGACTAAAATGCTATATACAGTAGTCTCGTTAATCAGAGTTTGTTTGTTTTTCAGTCGACTGTAACGGCAGCCGCTGACAAGATGTAAATAAATAGAGCGGTGTATGTTGTCAACTAATTGAAATTTCGGTTAAATTTTACAACAAGGTACCGGTTTCTTGGCAATGACTTAAATCGGATTTTATGAATAAATAAGACGATTTAAATAATGATAATATTAACTAGAGTTGCCCAAAACTCGCCAAATCACTTTATTGACGGTAGTACCATGTTACAATGGTAATTGAGAATATGGTAATAATAAGGATGGCCACAGTACAGAACATGTACCCTAGTGCTTTTTAGCGGAAAGTGTTTCCAACACACATGCCAACAGTGACACTCGCCGCCATATTGTCATCTTAACAACACAGACGTCCCGATTCAGTGAAGTTAAGAAAAAAAGAGGTACTAACCTTTATCGCTCTTCTTTGTCGGATGTGTGTGGTAAAATTGCGTTTATAAACGCGGAAACGAATTTTTTAGTTTATGTGGGTGCTGGGATCGCCATACAAATTCCGCAAAGTAGGCCTTGAACAGTTCCTTTATCATGACTATGGTTTTTCCGTACTTCCTGCTTCCCCCCTCCTTTACCCCCACACCCCATCCCATCTACCATGCCTTCTCGCCCTCTTCCTCCCCCTCTCTACCTTCACAGCCATTCATCCCAAGGTATATCTCCTTCATGGTCTCCTCTCCCCTTTTGCTGCCACTACACCCTGTTCCTGGCCCTCATGACCCTTGCCTCCTCAACCCTGTTCACCTCCCTCCTCACCTATAATGCCTTATGGACTCGGCACTGGAAAGCGTCACACAAATGAGGCCTAACAATCTCTTCTCACACTTACATCCAGACGAAAATAATCTTCCTTTTATAGCCGGCTCCAGCACATTTCTTTTCTCTTTCAACCGAAATTCCACACAAAAATACGTCAACCGTTCACACATACAATTTCCTGCAACGAACACAGCCAAAACAATGATGAAACACGTGAAAATAAATGCCCTTGTATGTCCAGATGCTCATATAGGTGATGTCACATATTCTATGACATCATAAGCCCATTTCCAACTACTTTTGACTCTTTTCAAGAGGAAAAAAGCACTGGGGTACGTGTTCTGTACTGTCACCATAATGATCATGGTTCCCACGGTCCCTGAAAGTCCTTAATTTTTTTTTTTTTTTGCCAAGTAGGGGCCCTTGAAAATTGCCAAAATGTGGCTGGTCCTTGGAAAAGTCCTTGAAATTTTCTCAAAACCTTTTTCAAGTTTTCGGAGAAAGAAGAAAAAAAAAAGGGGGTGTTGCTATTTTTGGAACAAAGCCAGTAGTGCTTCCGACACGTCCCTCCCTCCCTCACCCACTCAGTGCAGCTAATACAAGGGATGCAAAAAAGAGGTAGCATTTGCTGGCACCATAAGCGTACGCAGAAAATTCGTAAGGGGAGGGTTACAGAGCTACAACTCACATATTCCTATGTTAAATATACAAAATTTCATTGCAATGAGGGGGTTGCTACCCCACCAACACCCCCTGTGTACGCTAATGGCTGCCAGTGTGTCAAGTTAGAAAGGAACAACGTATTTAAACACTAATTTCAATATTACATATAATGTCTCTCATTTTTAATTATGAATATCGCAGTTGACAATGTAAGGTCCTCGAAAAAATTGTTTGATCCTTGAAAAATCCTTAAAAAGACCTTGAATCCCATTAGGACAAAAGGGTCGGAACCATGAAAAATTAAAGATAAACTAAAAAGTCTTCTTTCATGTACCAATCGATCACAGACATGCCCTTTCAATTCCAATCCATGAAGAAAAAGAATTTAAATGCTCGCTCATCCAACCCACAAAACACTAATGCAAGGAAACTTGCCCAACAACAAAATGTCTGAATGGATTTTGCGACGCTACAATACAACTACCATGGGTACATTTTTTATGTTCGACAAAGTCTTCAGTCCATTTTAAGAGTATAGCGTAAGTTCTGGCAAGAAATCATGGGATACATCTGTACTGTCACCCAGTGTTTGATAGGCTTTTATTTCTTTGCTAAAACTAAAATTTTTTCAACAAAATGAAATTTGATTTATTATATACCAAAAATAAATAATATAAATTAATATTGTTTAATGTTTATGTTTCAATTTATGAGTTTGTTTTTCAACATACAGTAGAACCTCCATATAACGGACTTCTGTACAGGGGCAGACTGAGCCGCCAGTGCGTCCTCGTGGATGATAGGACTAACACCCTTATGGGCTGTAGGGCTCGAACCCTTCGCTAATCCAAGGTATATGCCTTTCGAGAGGACCCAGTCCACCTCTGCTTCTGTGAAGTGAAATTCTTGTACATCCCAAAATCAAATGATCATTACGTGTGAAAGTACAGATACCATCCAAACAGCCTGTTTCTCCCCTAGAGAAATGTAGAAAAGTCGCAGTAGACTGGGTTTTGATGTCAGAGTGTATGCCACACGATGTCACCCATATGGGTGTGGCAAAAATCGTTCGCTTGAAGCTTGCTTCATCGTTGTTTTGAGTGTAATGGGAGTGTTGCAGCTATTGGAAAGATGTCGGGGCATGTTAGTGTGTTTCTTTTTTAATTACAGTTGAAAGGGAAGAGGAATGTTGTTGGATTGGTTTGTGGGAGGTTTGTTTTGTTCGGAGTAAAAGGGCCCTGTTTCCAAGGTGTGCTTGTATGCTAGGCCTAACGTGGATATCAGTGCAGTTAAAGAGGTGAGGTTATCCGATGGATAAAAGGAATAAAAGTTAGTATGCTGTTTTTTTTTTTTTCGCTGCACCGAGAAAAAGGAATAGGGAGAAAAGAGATGAAAGCCAACAAGGAGAAAAGTTAAAGAGGCAAAGGGGGCAGGAGAAAGGGATTAGAGGGGGAAGAGAAAGAGAACAGGAGAGAGAGGTTAGGGGTGAAGGCTGGGAGTAGGAGGGAAAGGGGCAGAGTCTGTAATGTGACATAAGCAACATGGTGGCAAGCCAGCTCAAAGTTGCCATCTGGGCTGGAAACACTTCTCACTAAAAACGAATTAGGACAATATCTGTACTAGCACCCATATGAAAGCATTTCTATATAACGGAATTTTTAATGACCAAAACAGAGAATTGAATGGTCACGTTGGCGACATCAAGTCCTCTAATACTATAGGACGCATACTGAAAGACATCTATTTTTAAATGGTTGAATGTCATTTATGAGAAACAGTCGTTTACTGTAAAGCGGGATTTTAACTGTGGTATTATATTGTAATACCCTGGTTCATGAATACATCGTTTCCACATAGCGAATTTCCTATATAATGAATTTTTTCATGGAACCGTCCATTTTGTTATATAGAGGTTCTACTGTATTTACTGTCAATACAAAATTTTTTGGCGTATATTGAATATAATAATTTTCATGTTATTACTACTGGTTGATGAGGGGGTGATAGGAAGGGGCAGCAAAAGAACATAGCTTAGGGATGGCAAAATGGTAAATCTGCCCATGAGTAGTGTCCAATTATATAGGTGACAGCGAATCCTGTAGTAAAGATTTCGGTTAATCCCAACAGATCTCGGTCTCAATTAATTCGTATTTACAAGACTACTGTATATAAATTTGTTTGATGGACAAAATACTACTTTTCAATGAACATTTTCTGTTCCCAATCTATTTTTAGCATTTATTAATTTGATTGCCTTGTGTTCCAGGCTCTTTAATTCTTTATTAACCATGCGTAAATTACTCCAAACGCTATTACAATATATCAGATGACTGTTTATCAGTGAATGGTATAGTTTGATTATATTTTGCTGCAGATTTTTACCTAGCCTTCTCAATACTTTTACGCTTTTACTAATTTTTTTAGTTACTTTAGATCTCTTTTGGACAGCTTGGCCATTTTTTGATTTTCTATTAAATAAGATTTTAATTTCCTTTTAAACTCTTTCTCTTTCACAATTTTTTAAATGGTCTGGTAATTTATTTCATTTATTAAATCTATAATAATTTATATTATTTTTTTCTGTTTTTAAAATGTTACCTGATCTTATGTTCCTTGTGTTTGAATTTTTCTAGGTATTTATAGTTTCATATTTACCTGTTGTAATTTTTAAATATATCATTATAAATATTTTGTATGTGTTTACTTCTATATTCATTATATTATTTTCTATTTTTATTTGTTTTATGCCTTTGTTAGTTTTGTATCCTATTCTTTTTAATAATCTATCAATTATTGATTGTAATTTTTTTAGATTAACCTTGTTTACCCTACTCCACACACTATTTCCATAAATTATGTGACTATGTATCAGTGAAAAGTAGATGGGGTTAGTATTTTGAATCAGTGTCTTCTGAAAGGTATATCTGTACATGTCGTCAAAGGTGGGAGAAGATAACTAGTTATAAGCCGAGTGATGCCACTTTACTATGGCCTCCCTGTTGGTAATATCCACATCTGCATGATGGGTCTTGAGTACTCAACGATTTTTTTTACCAGGCGCTTATGGTCCTGGAGAAAGTATACATCCAATGGTTGGAGGTACTTTGCCCGGAATAATAACCATGGACTCAACATTATTTCCCATTTTCTGCCCACTGAATTTTGCAAACTCTCTAATTTCTCAAATTCTCCGATCATTTGTTTCGTGCTTTTTGACAGATTTGGAGCACCTGATGAGCTAAAATACACATGGAGCACCTGATACACTAAAATAATGTTGAATAAATATTTGTTTATTGGCAGAATGTTGTAGTGCTGGACGGATTCTTTCTGCACATAAAACAAATCATCTTGTATCTCCTAACTGGTTGGATTCGGGAGTGTATTTCCATTTGATTTTTTGTTCCTCATGATAATGCAATAAATAACAATTTAATTAATTTTTTTTTCGCTTTTGTCTTGAAGACTCCATAGATTATCCACAACCTTGTATGAACTAGAATAGCAATAGAATTAGATGTTGTATAAAAACAAGAAACATATTTAAACCAAGAAAATGAGAAAACTAAGGTTAAGGGTTAGTGTATAATAAGAGAAGAGTAAGAATAGCTAAGTTTCCCAAAAACAAAGGATTTATTAAACATAGAAATGTGGCATTTTCATATTATTGAAAGACTTTACCAAAAATTGTTTGCCTTTCAGAAAACCTGAAATAAAACAAGTGACAGTATATCGTAGCACGATTTTTCTTGGAGGGGTATCTCCCCTTCAAACAAATCACCGGGTGGTGACTCCCCCAACCACCACCACTTCTGCAGTGATGTTGGTTTCCATCCTTCAGTGGCAGAAATCGCTGGCCTTCGTAAAAGAATATGTTTTATCAACAAAAGGACCCTGCTGTGTAACGTGTTTGCCTCGATTTTTGCTATGGCTCAGAGTTAACAGTGTCTGCTTTATCAACTGTATTTTCATAATTTTTTCTGCTGTATTTTTCTTTCTGATATTTATACACTTCTGTTTGCTTTCATAGGTTTCATTTCTATTCCCTGTGCTTGCCTTCTCATATACAAAATGGCTAAGGAAATTGTAGATCTAAAGTTTTTGATTAAATTGGAACTCAAAGGTGAAAACCATGCTATTCATTGGTGTATGCAGAATAATTTGATCCCTGTGAATGTTTTGTGTCGAGAGTGTGGACAACGCATGAGAATATCAGCTCGAAAGGATTCTTCAGATGGCTATATCTGGCGGTGTAAACGGAAATGGAAAGGAAACTCCCACCATGTTACAAGAACACTTAGGAGGGGTTCCTGCTTCACCGAAAGTCATTTGCCAGTTAGTACCATTTTGCAAATTATGTATATGTGGTTCCGAAAGCTACCTAATACACTCATTAAGAGTGAATTGCATTTAGCAGATATGACCATAGTTGAGTGGAAGATGTTTTGTCGAAAGGTGTGCCAAGAAATATGCCGTAGAGAGAATACCTTGCTTGGAGGCCCTGGAGTAGTCGTTGAGATTGGAGAGAATCAGTTTAACAAAAAGAGAATGGATAGAGGGCCTTGCCTTGATGGAATGTGGGTCATTGGTGGTGTCGAGAGGGAAACAAATAAATGCTTTTTTAAAGTGATTGAAAACCAAACGAAACAAATTTTGCTAAATAACATAAGGGAAAACATTTTGCCTGGCACCATTTTAGTTTCGGATTGTTGGAGAGCATACGATTGCCTTTCCGATGAGGACTTTATGCAGCTTGAAGTTGATGACGGTTTTGTGTTGAAAAATCCTGAGAAGCCTACTGACACCAATGCTATTGAAAAAGAATGGATTGCCGTTAGAAACAGTTTACCGACAATTCGCGATGTTAGTAGTTACATTGAAGGTTACTTAGCTGAGTATATATGGAGGAAAAGTAACCCTCACAAAGATTTCATGTTCTTTTTGACTAGAATTGCTGAGCTTGAAGGTCTAGCATCCGACTCGGAAGATGAGTTAGAAGCTGATCTGTCTGACTCAGAAAATGAGTTTGAAGCTAAGGTGTCCAACTCGGAAGATTAACAACAAGTTTGGATTTTATTGAGAAGTTTCTAGATGTGTTAAATATTTGTTGTGCTTTCCCACTTCACATGCATGAATTATCAACCAACCACTTCACAAAACCGATGACATTAACTTGATTTTTGCAATAACAGATCATGTGATATACTTTCGTGCAAGGTTCGCAGATGATATATATAAATTTAGGCGGGAACTTCTGGCTCCACCTGATTAAAAATAATGTATTATTTTGTTTGAATTACATATATATATATATCATCGACAACAACAAACATTTTCAACTGCAGGATGGATGTCTCTGTTATCACACATACATGTAATACGGTGAAAGAAATACAGAGGAAGCGACCTCACGTTCATCACGTTGGCCAGACGGGTTGTCAAGCTGAACCTACAATTTAACGAAGATTCCGAACTTCGGTCACCACAGCCAAAGTTCTTAGCTAAGCCAGACTCATGTGTCACCTCCATGGATTGACTGCCACTGGAGTTGCATCGCAGCGGCGCTCAGTCAAGTGCCGTTATTCATAGCAGAGGATGGCTGTGGGATATGTGTATTTATATATGTGTGTGTGCAGGGCTTGACAAACAGTATTCATCCACCTCCATTAGTAAACCATGTGGGCAAAAAGCTGTCCTACTTACCAATGGCGACCAGATTCATCGAGTTCTGTACATGTGTATGGTAACAATGTGTTAAGACTGTAGTTAAATATTTGACTATCAGGGTATGCTGGTTTAAATCACTAGAGTTTTGTTTGTTTTTTTAAATTGTCAATTAAAATTAAATTGTATTTTTTATTTTGTCTTTATTATATTCTAAATCTAAATTATTTACAACAGGATACATATTACTTATAATAAGCAAAAAAAAAAGTACTAAGTGCATTCTAAGATTGTCTTTTTTTCAACTAAAATTCTCAGCTTCTCTTCTTCGTGTATGTGTGAGGATAATCACTAGAGGGATAACAGTATTCATTGATTAAGATAACAATGACATGGGAAGGTAATGGGGGTATGGGGAGGGTAATAATATCTAACAACTTCATATACAAAGAAAGGGAGCATTGTTCCTGTCCTTGTTGGTCTAGTTGTAAAGGAACTTCTGGCTCAGTGGAGGAACCCTAGTGCTTAACTGTAGGAGGGAGGGAGACGATGTCTCTTTTCTCCTGTATTTAAAATAACTCCAGTACTGCTAGCTGCTGAGAAGAAGATCCTTAGAAAAACTGCCAATTAAAGCAGATCGATTATTTTGGTGGTTGTGGTGGGGGAGTTGAAAGGCCCGTGATGGATAACACAGAAGGAAAACATGGTTGCTATACTTTACAAAGGTCCATGGATTGCTGACCTTACCCTATTCAACTGTATGCAATTTCACCACTTGCACAGTTTTTTATGTTATCAATAATGTGATGCCAGTGGGCACCTAACTACATGTACAGATTAATATCACTAAATTTAACTTCTCAATGTAGATTTTCTAATTTTGCCTAAACATATTAGCCATCAGTGACCCTCATAAAAGAATGTGTTAGCCACCAAAGCAGGGCTTTTTGCAACTGGTCCCTTTTTTCCCTATTGGCAAAAAAATACTTCCCACTTTTGCTTTTACCCAAAGAAAAAAAATAAATGCTTTTTCGGATTCACTGAGGATTGGTATCTTTTTGCAGGTAGATGTTTCCAATTATTACTAAGTTGGCCATTTTATAGCCAGAAAAGTAAGTACTTTATAGCTACTCATGGTTTGGCTATAGTTCCTGTCCCTTTATAGGAGCCGACGACTTCCTTTAAGAGGCAACACTCAACCAAATGCAAATATAGATTCAGTACTACTTTATGTTTATGTTGTATTTTTATAAATCTTTTATTAAATATTTATATGATGTATGACCATGATTCCGACGACTTGGAGGATTTTGCAAAAGCATTTACTTGTGCAACGTGCAAAAAAAAAAAAGAGTAAAAATATTATTTTATCACACTTTGAGACACCATGTAAAAAAAGTTCATCCTAATGAATAGTTTAGGCCAGTAAGGGTCCAGAGTGGTGACCCCCCTCCCCACTGGAATTTTTTTCGAAAACCGGAGCCTATTTGACGAAGAGAAGAGCTAATTTGAAATAACCCGTACCTACAAGTGAAAACCGAGAGAACTCCATATATTACATATGAAGTTGTTAATTCGTTATACTATTATACACTTCGAAAGAATTTAAAAAATGGGAAACAATACATATGAAAGCATGCCGGTATCCAGAAGTGGATTATCCTCCCGAAACTAAATTTGTAGTAGGACCGCAAAAATACATTTATGTATTTACATGTCAGACTTATAAAATAGGGAGGAAAAAACGTCTCAAAACTTGAATAATTATCAAAACTCCAACCACAAGACCTTGTTTAATAAGCCAATATTTTGAGAATATTTCAAAGAAAAAAATGTAGAAATCATTTTTTCAAGAAGGAGAGTTATTAAAAAATTAAATTTTGATGGCAAAACTACAAGTAAAAATTTACAATGATGTCTGAAGGCAAAATTAGTATTTCCTTATTTATTTTTGTATGATGTATTTGCAGAGACTGATTTAGGTTGAGGCAGAAGTTATCAAAAAATTCCATGCAATTGAAATTAAGCGATAGTTGAGGGGATTAATGAAATTTCCCCTCCTAAATCCATAAAAATGCAGTGGAAATCGGTTATAACGAGCGCCGATTATAACAACGGAATTTTTACTAAAAATTTTATTTCTCCTTCCCCAAATCCCTCTCTGAATCCACCTCTGTGCCAGGTACATCCAGTTTAAAATATTTTATTCAATCTTTAAATGTATAAGTTAAATCATTCACACATGTCAAAAAGTAAATTAATCCCAATCCATCGTTAAATTTAGGATGCTATTTTGGCGGAGCCTGCAAGAATTACATGTGCATACTTCGATGGTAAATGAGAGACTGGCTATTATTTTAGAATTCAGAACACAGTTACATACTGTTGTTAAATACAAAAAGTAAAATTATAACTGTATACGTTTTGAGATACCAAAAGTAAAATTATCTACATGGGAGCGTTCAAATATTATTGCTATTTGATATCGCTTGAGCAGACGTGTTTTTTTTCATCTTTTAGTTTTTATTCATTTATTTTTTAACGATGGCAAATGCAACGAGTAATGAATAGAAGTGTCCGCGCATTTGTAAGGAGTTTTTTATGCCCAGCGAAGATGTAGTATTCCAGTGGTGCCAAATCAATGGATTGGTGGCTTCTAGGATGACTTGCTCCGAAGGGCACGACATTCTGCTGGATAAGAAACGAAAACGGGGACCAGGATTGTTCAGATGCAGAAAGAAGCATCTTAACGACAAGGAAGAGAATTATTCTGTTTTTAGGAACTCCTGGTTCTCGAATTCGAGATTATTGATTAAGAAGATTTTACGTCTAACCTACGCCTTCACAGAAAACCTGGAGCAGGCAAGTACCATTAAGCACACTTCATTGTTTGGCAAACGGACTTCTTCAGAAACAGTATCTGATTGGTACTCCTATTGTAGAGAAGCCGTATCACTTTTCATGATCGGCGGCCACCCTTCCCTTTTTTCCCCTGCACACTTCCTCCTCCTCACTTTTCATGATTAACAAAAAGGAGACCGAGGGGAAAATTGGCGGCCCTTGTTCAGTTGAAATCAAGATCGGCCGGCGCAACGTCGACCGTTTCAAGAACGGATTTTGGCTCCTCGGCGTGATTGACCGGGAATCAGAATTTCCGACTAGAAGTCTGTTCTGAAAATTCCGGGTCGGCAGTCACTTTGATTCCTCTTATACGAAAGAATGAGGCTGCTGGAACAGAAATAGTGACGGATCAATGAAAAGCTTACAATGGTTTGCAGAATTTCAATTATGTCCATTACACTGTCAATCATTCGAAGAACTTTGCGGACGCCATCACGGGGACCCATATACAAACGATCGAGGCATCGTGGAAAGATGTAAAGAAGGCTTTCCGAAATGGGGGAGATCTGGACGATGGATTGTTTACGTATTTGTTTCGTCGAATGTGTAGATTCGACAACATAGGCACATTTAAGAAAATGCTCGAAGTAATCAAGTATTCATATCCAGTGTAAAAAGGCCATTTTTAGGGCCCGGTCTGTATAAGCCGAGGAATATATATATAGAAGGAAAATGATCACAAATCCAATTATTCCCATATCCACGAGACTAAACTTATGTAAATACCCTAAGCACATCCAAAAAGCTAAACTTATGTAAATACCCTAAGCATATCCAAAAAACTAAACTTATGTAAATACCCTAAGCATATCCAAAAAACTAAACACCCTAAGTATACTCAAAAAACTAAATACCCTAAGAGTACCAAAAAAAATGCTTTAAAAGTACCCCAAAAAAAACTAACTACCCTTAATATATCTAAAACAAGACGAAATGCCTCCTTAATGAACTCTCCGGAACAGCGACACCCTTATTTAATGGACACTTTTTCAAATCTCTAGTGCTAATGCCTGTTATTCACAATTCCATCCGAATAACGGATAGACAAGTCCCGATTTATCCGCTTTTAAAGCACTGGCGTACGCAGGGGGTTGTTGAGGGGCGGTTGTAACCCTCCCACTGCGATGAATTTTTGTGTATACATATAATATAGTTGTAGCTCTGTAACACCCCCATTGAGTCTGAAACCCCTCCCTTATAAGCTTTCTGAGTACGGGAATATAGGACAAATGTTTTATTTTAAATACCTGAAAGAAAAAGCTAAATAAATTCTCTGAATATCTCTATAAAAAATTAACATACCTGTAAAGTAAAAATGGCCTAAATATACTTCAAAATAAAATACCCTTAAAAATAAAACTTTTTCAGACAAACTCAAATAAAACCGTACCAAAACATTTCCACCATGTTTCATTAATAGTGCTTCTTTCAATTTTATATTGATACAGAGTCGGAATAAGGCTTTCATGGCGCCCTAGGCTGGAAGGAATGGGCCCTTAAAAAACCTGGCCCTTGCAACATTCAGTCAATAAATCATGGCTTGAAGCTCATTATTTTAATATTTAGGTTTATCAGTAATGAAAATTTAAGGGACAATTATAAATAAACAGGGTTATAATGCTTGAATTTAAATACCAGGCTTCTGAAGGCCTACGAAATTGAGGGGCCCTAGGCTCATATATAAATACGGTACTGCAAGCAGGGGCGCCCCCAGTCGCCCCATCAAGCTATATATATATATATATAAACAATCCCCGGGTACCCTATGCCTTTTGTCTTGCCCCAGTGGTCCCTTTATCTTGGCTACAGGCCTGCGGCACTATATTATTAGTTTAGTAATCACTAAGATCTAGATTTTCATGCATAAAATTTAGCCCAAATACTATGCAAATATGCTCAAAATATGCACGTGCATAGAAATCCGGACCTTAGTAATCATGTTAAACCAACTTTTTTGTACTCGTTATATTAGTTTGTCATCTGAACAATGACGTCTGTGTATAAATTGACACGAGTTTAGCGGAACTAAATGCAGTTCGCGTAATTTATCTGAAATATCATAAATTTGCCATTTACGAAATAAAGAAGGGAAATCTTGGGAAGCTTTGAATGGTGAATACACTCCCACTGAATTGATCGCTATTTCCAGGTCTATTACTTACGCGAGATGAAAGAAAACATAAAATACATTTTCAGTACAAAAGTGTAAAGGAACTAAATCATTTATCCAAAACTACGTTTAAATAGATACATATTATTAAGGTATTAACTGTTTTAAAAATAAATCGATGTGTTATATATATGCTACGTAACATATATTTAAATTTTGGATATTAATTTTATTTGTATATTGATTTAATTTGCAATTTTGTGTATTGAGTCTGATATAACAAAATCAATACCATATCTGATGGTATCTGATGATATAATCAGATGTTTTGCCGAGAAGAAAGATAGACATCATGCTTTCCATTTAA
This sequence comes from Dysdera silvatica, assembly GCA_006491805.2. Lineage (NCBI taxonomy): Eukaryota > Metazoa > Arthropoda > Arachnida > Araneae > Dysderidae > Dysdera > Dysdera silvatica. The sequence goes on along the minus strand of QLNU02003225.1, from coordinate 107,515,889 downwards.
ATACAAGTGTTCGATGGGCTTTTACTTTTTACTAAAATTAAAATTTATTTCAATAAAATTGAATTTGATTTATTATATACCAAAAAGGAATAATACTTCAATATAAGTTAATATTGTTTAATGTTTATGTTTCAATTTATGATATATTTTTCAACATATTTGTTGTCAATGCAAAAGTTTTTGGCGTATATTGAATGTAACAATTTTTATGTTCTTACCACTGATTGGGGGAGGGGGGTGGACGGGTAGGAAGGGGTGGCAAAAATTGTAAATCCAGCCATGTTTACGACGCAATGACAGCAAGGGTCATGCTGCACTGGGACCTACAGTTTTCCGAGAAATTCTAATATCAAGTCCTAGCGAACAAATCCCCGAACTACGGTGAGAAGCAGTCTCTAGATGAAGTGATATGTTTCCATAATAAGAACAAAGACGTTAATGAAGATGATAATCACTCTATAGCAAATGAAAATCCATATGAAAGTTATAAAAACGCCCAAGTACAAATCTGTATATTTACAGTACGTACAAAACTTTAATCTTCAAATATGAAATTCAAAATAATTATCTTGATGAATGATCCAATATTCGAAATTGAAATGTGTATTATAAAGCAGCTTTTTTGTGTGTAATGTAATTAATGTATCAAAGAACTGAGTACTGAGAGTGAATATTAAATATTGCTAATTATTGATTCGCAAATATATTTCTCTTTTTAATCCTGATATAAAATGGAACATTGAAATTGGGGGAGCGATGGCGATTGTATGCTTTATCGTTACAATTTAAGCTTACATAATAAACTTTTTGTATGGAATAGGCATGTACGTTCAGCGTGGAAGTTTGTAGCATATTGATAGTGTCTATAATAAAATAAATAAATATTTTTGTCAAAAGGAAAGTAAATGTAGGTATAAAGTTCACAAGATGGGACACAGAAAAAAAAAAAAAATAGCATGTGCAGTAACCTCTTACCACTGAATTTTAAGTAGCTATATATTTGTCTTGCATATAACCTCAATAAAACGGAAACCCGTATACTACGGAATTTTTTCCTGGTCCCATGATGTTTTAGTTTTCTGAGCATTTTTTATGAATGAATATTTTATGGTGAAAATATTCCGAGAATAATATTCGCAAATGTGTAAAAAAGCTCAGACACAAAGTGCCTAAATAACACTTGGGTAACAAATGCCAGTGAAAAAGTCGCGTATTTTTAAATATATTCATAAATATGATCAGGAATTTTCAAACATCAAAATTTCTCAACTTGTCAATAGAGAAATCTTGGCACAAATCGATTTAATGATGTTGTGTAACCCGATGAAATTATAATATACTACATGATTCCATTAATTCAGCGAATGATAATTAATTTAAATCTGATTTTATATTCATCAACCTGCTATGTTGAATACATAAGGAAGGCTCACGAATCCATAAGCTACGTACCTTAGGGAGGTTTTATTGTATATATATTTCATAATTTAAAATAATTACAAAAACTTGTAGAGAAAAATGCTATTTTAATTTAAGTTAATGAGCTTATTGGATATTTGATACTTTAACACACACACGTGGTCATGTCATATTGCGCTGCTCAATGCTGGAAGCAGCTAGAATCACCCTGTATATATAATTATAGAATATATATATTCTATAATTATGTAATAATTAACATAATTAAAAAATAAAAAAAAAATATATATAAATAAAATAACTAATAATATACATTTAATAATAGTAACAATATAATAAAATTTAAAAAATTAAACAAAATAAATATAACATAAAATATATATATAAATATATAATAAATAAAATATAATTAAAAATATATATCCGATAATATAAATAATATATCCACGCGCATGCGCAGAAATGCGACAGCAGTAGTTATTTTCTCCTGTTTTTCTAGAAATATGTCTAGTAAATGGAAACATCGAAGTCCATGCACATGCGCAGAAGGTTTGTCCAATTCCGGCAGCCTCGTCAGCAGTGGCACTTTACAAGTTTCAGCACCTTATCAGAAAATGTATTGATACACTGTGCATGCCCATGTTTCCTTACGGGTGGCGAGATTTGAATTTCCATAACACTTTTAGCATTAGGACCGATTTAATCAATCTGATTGGCTAACGATGACATCACTTATAGGTTTGCTACGCAATTTTGGTCGCCGATCGCACCAAAAAAATCAACCACTTCAGAGTTCACATTCGTCGTTTACGTAAATTAAATTTTAATCGCGGGAGAATTTTAGGACGACAATCTTTAATATTACCATGAGTTGATTTTTTTCTTTAATTTAAATTTAAAATGTAATAAGTGGTTAGAAATCTTTAAAACAAAACAAAATTTTTGAAATATTGTGCTGCTAGCTTATATTTTTATAGAAAAATCATCTTTTGCTTCAGTTTTTAAGTAAATGGTCGCTGAATTCTTTACAAAAAAAAAAAAAATTGAATAGTAAGTATTCAAAATTAAAAAAGTTTTTGTATCTCCCTTGATTCCTGGAATTGCTTTCCTTGATTGAAATTGAAAATTAGTATTTTTGAAATACAGTAAAACCTCCCTAAGGCGACCATCGTCGGTTACCGGAAAAGGTGGTCTCAGAATGGAGCTAAATTTAGCATTGGGTCTATGGAGGAGAAAGGAAATCCATTTTCAGAATTGATGGTTGTTAAGAGAGATGGTCGCAGAATAGAGGTGATCGTTACGAAAGATTTTTCTGTATGTAATTGAAAATTATTTCCGAGTTGTTTTGTATTTATGGAAAATGCATATTCGGCAATTTTCACGATGACCGCAATTCCCCAAAAACCATAAAAAATAAAATTACAACTGGGTTGCATTTTTTAGTTAAGTCTATATGCATGTATTATTTAATAACTCATTAAATGATTTGAATAGCTGGAAAATACATTACTTTTAAAGACGTTTGCTCAACTACATTTCTTATATTGGAGCACCTGCAGGAAGCTTCAGGCTTTGACAATGACATCACTTTCTTTTGTAATTGAATTCGTTATTTTGAAAAGGGGTTATGACTTATTGTTTTCCTATTGAGTTGACCCCTTTCAAAATGACTGATTCAATTATCAACGGTTCTTTTGGCTCACATACAATCCTAATTTCGCCAAAAAAAATAACGCCAATTCTTTTTGACGAGAATTATTTCGATCTGGAAGGAAGAGGAGGAGGAATTGTGCAAGGGTTTCATTGGGAAGGGTGGCCGCCGGAGGCGGCGCTGTAATCCCAGACAGGACGCTTAAACAACTTCGATCTGGAAACCAGGCCGCACATCACCTGCTCAGCCAATCAGATCGCTTAAATCGGTCATAATGCTAAAAGTGTTATGGAAATTCAAATATCGCTTACGGGTGATATAAGAAATGCTGAAACGTCGTTATTCGATACGATCGTAAGCAAAAAGTACAATCGTAAGTTACGAATTACTCGAATAAATACGAGTTAATTATTATAATCGAATTATTATATGTTAATATTAAACGATAATATCCTAATTAATTCGGATTATTAATTGGGATAATTATTTATTAGTTTTATTAATTATGATTATTGTGATTATATTAATTATCCCCAATGAAGGTTGTTTTTTTTATAAATAAATAATAAGGTACATTAAACTGGCTCACCTAGTATTGTGATTGAACATGGTTTTGATTTAGTTTTATTATTATTATTATTAGGAATTACTATTTGATAAAAGCCTTTTTAATTAGACAGTAATGGACACAGAGAATCCATTGGAGATATGCGCGATTAAATTTTCTACTGTGCAGTTGTAACGTTATTATTTAAGTATTGATACTGTTTGAAAATTAAACTGAATTTGTTTTCAAAACTATTTAAAAAAAATGGATCTCAATACTCAAGCCTTTACGACTTACGATTATATTAGGATCTAATTAGGATAATTAATTAGGATGTTGGGATCTTATTAGGATAATTAATTAGGATGTTGGGATCTTATTAGGATAATTAATTAGGATGTTAGGATCTAATTAGGATAATTAATTATTATATATTAATATTACGATGATATTATATTATTAATTTATTTATTAGATTATATATTAATACGATCAAATTAATCGAATTACGACGTTTCAGCAATTCTTATATCATCCCCTAATGAAACATTCAGAAGCAGAGTCCGTGGGCATGCGCAGTGTATCAATACATTTTCTGATAGAGTGCTGCAACTCTCCCTAGACGCTTGTTGCCACGTTCACTCAACTAGCCTTTAGGGACAGCACTGTTATTAGATCCATTATTCAGCACATGCGTGTGGACCTAGCCAAGTTTTCGAATTACGTACTGTATTGCCCATTCAGTGCATTTTTCTTCATTTTAAACGCTTTTTTTTTTATATTCAGTTGTGTAAAATTTTGCGTTAAGTACTATACGGCCAATTCAGTTCATTTTCAACGCTTTTTTTATATTCATTTTGAAGAAAAGGCAGTTTAGGAAATAAAGTTGCTTCTTTAGATGCAGCGCGAAAACTGTCTTTCAGCTACGACCGTCTCATGCCAGCTAGTGTGGAAATATTGTAAAGTGTATTATTATGTTAGGATGTGAATTTTTTTCGTTATTGAAGATATATTATTTTCAAAGTAAGTTGTAATGCTATTTTCTTTTTATACACTTCGTGCTATAAACAGTGAAACCTTCGTAAGGCTACCATCGTCGGTTCCGTGAAAAAGCGGTCGCCTCTAAACGGAGAAAATTTTATATTGGGTTTATGGGGAGGGAGGAAATCCGTTTCCAGAAAAGATGGTCGTTAAGGGAGGTGGTCATTAAAAGAGGTTTCACTGTATTTATATTAAGTTTACTTTATAACATTTCATTTCCATGTGGGTATGAATTTTCTCCACTCCCCTCCTTTGCTTTTATGGCGTATTGTGGGCTAATACTTGTATTTTAATTTATACCATGGTGGAATTTAAAAATGTTTTACGATACTGTTGATTAAAAAAATTTTACCGAATTTACTTAATATTTTTTTTATTGCAAATGTTTTGCAACTTGCAATATTATGCAAAACAAACTTTCTAAAAATGCATTTTTAATAAGCTTTAAAGCTTCTTACCTTTTTTTTTGTAATTTTAAAAAGCGTAAGAAGCTTTAAATATAAACATACTTTCTCAGTGTTACATAGTGGACATTTGTATGTATTTTCGATAATCGTAGGGGTGGAAACAAAATGTTTATTTTTTATTGTGTTGTAAATAACCGAATTTATTGAAGCGGAGTCCACAGTCATCTCATGTAAAATTAGACGTTTTACCCACCTTACTGGGAGGCAGAAAGTTACTTAATTCCGATGAATGAGCTTTTCTGATATTCCTCCGCAAGCACGAGTGATTTGAGTTTTTTTTTTACATAAGTGGTACAAGTAGCTGATTTCTGCGTTTCAAAATCTTTCTTTGCAATAGCAGTAACAGAAATATTTGTAAAAGTGACAAAATCAGTCATTGTACTTGAGGCTGGTTCTGTTATAGTTGCCGAAGGAAGAATTTGTTCCATAGCTTCAGCATTGGAATTAACCGAAACAGCAATGGATGTTTCCTTAGCAATTGGCCCTGAAAAGAGCCGTTGTTAGAAGTCGCCATCATCATCGTAAAATACATTACAAAATTTCCTCGAATCCATATTTCAAACTGCTTAGAAAGCACTTTGCGAATATACTGCAAAAAATATTACAGTTCAGTATTTCCACAACTGAATTTCACAAATCTGAAATTTTGGTTCATGACGGAAACACTTCTTAAGTATTGGCAAGGCCAACTAGATTAATGTATCACGTGTCGCAAATCCAACATGTCGGCAATCTTGAGTCTATGCTGCCCGAATACGATGACTTACGAGAAAAGTAACGATTTTTTTCTACGCTGGTGCTGAAATCATAAATGGAATGTTATGATGCTCCCCGGTCCTAGGCCCCTTTCAAAAACTTTATAGCCCCGCAAAGTCTAGGACCAATACTGCGGTAGAGATAAGTGATAATAAAATGGAATTCTCCAGTACCACCGGAACTGCGCAATATGCAACAGGTGTTAGGTTTGTTTGTTTGGATTTTTTATGGCGCCAGAGATTCTATACTCCTGCCCAACTTAACTTGACAGTGGAGGGACGGCTAGAGCTGACCGCATTGCAACAAGAAAACCCTGTTTTTCAAGTATTCATGCGCGCTTTCAGGTTTTCACTAAATTTAAAACATTATTCATTTTATTTTTGGATTAAATTCAAAACTTTAAAAAGCATAATGGCGGATTTTTTGAAAAAATGGATTTCGAGAGAAGTGGGGGAGAGGGGTTGCCTTCCATAGATAAATTTAAACTGGAGGGAGGGGCGGACATTGAATTATGAGAATTGCTGATGGAAGTAGTCTTCTGTAAGATGCCTGCAATTGGAGTGGGGGTCATTAAAAGCAGACAATTGTAGATTGGGGGGTAAAAATGTGTAAAATTTTACGGACGTATTTTGTGGACGAATCCTAAGTGGAAGTTGTCTCTCCCTCTATAAGCTACGCCATAGAAAACGGCCCTAGGAGTTGTGTATGTGGAGAAGCGGGGGGGGGGGGTAATGGTTATTGCTTTTTTTTATGTTATCGCCCTGAAATGGGCCTTTTTGTATTTTTATAATCAAAATTATTCTATCACACTAAGGTAATCATCCGAAAAATCTGAAGTGCCGGAGTCTTCAATTGCAAAAATTACAGGTTCGACAATATTTTTCATACGGAGTTAGCAATCTAGTTCGGCCTGATATTGGAAAGGAAGAGTGTGAAGTCGCACACGCATGCGCAAGAATGGTGTTTGTCTAATACCGTGCTGTCCCTGAAGGCTCTATTCACTCTCCCTCTATCGTCTAGTTGATTGCTTCAGTGCCAAGAAGAAGAAGAAATATATAACAATTTACAGTTGTTTATTTTGTAATGGTATAATGAATGTTGGACAATAAGCAGACAAATGAAGCCTGTATGACAGCTGTATGCGTTTGGTGGATAAAGGTATGTACATGTGTTTGTAATTTTGAGACTCAACTTCACACTATGGGTCTCTTGGCGAATTTTACAGTGTTTTTAACATGTCCGACGCGCGTAATCATTATACATGTGCCATGTTTGAAAAATTGATAAATCTTGAAGAAACGGAGTGCTTAAATGGAAGCTAAACGACTCACTGTGCTGAATATATCACAATCGTAAAATAACACAATGGGCACAGTTTTTGAACTATATGTTTTAATATAGCTTTAAAACTTTTTTTGAAGGCTTTTAGCCCTCTTCAAAGAAGGTTACATAATACTGGAACTATTAAGACTGAACTAATAATAAACAAAATTTTCAAACACTGTCACACTATCTAAAGTCACGTACAATTGACTAAAACCAAATGAGTTTAATAAAATTATTAAAAATACACTTAAAGAAAAAAAAGTAAACAACCAAACACAAACAATAATCTAAAATGGAGAAATCTAGTGTAACTTAATGTGTAGGAAATTAGTCCATGCCGGATGTAATTTTGTGGTAATATCCATGTCATTGACCAAATTATTATTGTTTTGGTGAATGATGAAAGTTTCGAAAAAATTTAAATCAGCCGGAGTAGGGGATTTAAAGATTATTTTTACATGATCAAAATTGAATTTATGGTCATAAGACCAACAATGATCAGCTATGGATGATTTTGTTTTTTATTCTTTGACGTACGCTTCATGTTCTTTAATCCTGAACTTAAGCGCACGACGGGTTTGACCAATATAAGATTTATAGCAGGAAAAAAGGATTTCATAAATTCCCCATAAATTATGGTCTGGAATGATATTTTTTAATTTAGATATGCTAATTTTATTAATTGAAGAACAAGTAACTTTGAAATTAAACCCAGAAAGAATGGGGACCATTTTGTACTAACGTTAGGGATGTATGGCAGGCAAATAGTCTATAAAAAAGGTTCTGTGATTGGAGAGAGGCAAGTGTCAGGTTTTTTAATAGAAAGTTTTCTGATAGCTTGATGAACAATAATTGGATTAAAACCCTGGAAAACGGCGATGTTTCTGATATAATTAAGTTCTATTAATCTGTTTTCTTCAGTGAAACAAATCTTAAAGCACGGAATACATACCAATAAAATTGCTTATTTTCTGGCAAAAAGGGTGCGCCGAAGTGAAATGTGGAGGTAAGGGGATAGAGCATAGATTGTGATAAACACTGTGGTGACAGCGTGAATCAGATTTTGTAATTAAAACATCCAGAAAAGGAAGTTTATCAACCTTGTATTCATTTGAAAATTGAACGTGTTGATTGAAAGAATTGAGTGTATCTGTGAGAAGTAATAAGTCAGTGTTATTATCTTCAAGAACAGCGAAAATCTCATCTACATGTCGGATTCAGATTTTAAACCGAATTGGTTCCAAAGTTTTTTCCTCCACGTAATGTAAATAGATGTCTGAAAGAATGGGCGATAAAGGGTTACCCGTAACGGGACCGTCAGTCTGTTGAAAATTATTATTTTGAAACGAAAAAGGTGTTTGTGTGATACAAATTTCAGTGAGGTGGGTGAGTTCTTGAATCTCAAAATCAGAATAATGAAATTCTTTCATACGTCTTGATAATGATCGAAGCGCTCCATAAATTGGAACATTCGTGAAAAGACTTTTCACATCAAATGAAACCATTTTGTTAGAAAAGTAAACGGAAGCTGACAGATTTTATCCACAAACTGAAGTGAATGTTTTTATGGTAAATGAATTATTATACGACAACGGAGCAAATCTTTTGGCCAAATGTTTTGATAAAGCATGGCTTGCAGTATCGATATTGGATACAATTAGTCCAAACGGAATTCCGATCTTATATATATTCGTTAATGAATATAAGCGTGCAGTATTAGCAGTTTACGGAACAACCTGTTTTTTAGTGTTTCGTTCATAAAGTGGCAAGAATGGATGGTCTGTTTTACTTTACTAAGATGTATAGAAGAAGGATCTTTCTTGATGGAACAGTATCGAACATCCTCAAGTAGAGTTTCAACACCTTTTTTATATTGATTCTTGTCAGGATTTACTATGTCCTCCTTTATCCACTTTAGTAACGATGGTGGAATCATCTGAGTAGAGATCCTTCAACACATTACGATCTTGGCGAGACAAATTAGGTTTTCTGATTTGATTATTAACAACAATAGTGTTGGTAACAAGATGGCAAAGCACCTCTTTTTGACCTGGATTCAGTTTGCTGGAAGGAAGTGCTTTTTCTGTTGGTGCAATCAGTTTCGTAAGATGAACAGGTCTGGATATAGCAAAATTGGTGTTCAGTGACAGAAGTCTTGACTGATGACTTGATAAGGTCTTGTTAGAGAGATTTAAAACCGGATCAGAGAGTAGAATTGGAGTAGCCAATTTTGGATGATCGACCAACTTGAAGAATTTTTTATTAAGGATAACTTGGTGCTTTTTTGTTAACCTAGAACATTTCAAAACGATTTTCTGCTCAAACGATAAGAAATTAGGAACCGAGTTGGCGAGTTTAATATGTAAAGGATATAATTCCTGTTCAAAGAGAGTGAGTTTTTGACGAATGTCCTTGATGACAGTCTGGAGTAACGAAAGATAGCATTCAAATAAAGTTTTTGATGTATGGTGTACTAACCAAATTGCACTTCAGTTTTAAAAATTTTTTAACAACTTTTTCATTATGGTAGCGGATCAGAAAATGAAGATGGTTGAAGTGTTTGCTACGTTTCAGGTGCAACTTAGAAAACCGGTTCATTAAAGGTCGTAACATTAATTTTGTTTATTATTAATTTAGTCTCAATAGTTCCAGTATTATGTAAGCTTCTTTGAAGAGGGCTAAAAGCCTTCGAGAAAACGTTTTAAAGCTATATTAAAACATATAGTTCAAAAACTGTGCCCATTGTGTTATTTTACCAAGTTTTGTGGAACGGAGTGCTGTTAATCCAAGTTAGAACCATAGGTGTGACTGCATACTATTTCCTTGTCTTTGTCGCCAATCGTGCCAAATTCCTCCTTGGGTTTTACCATGATGGAATAGTGTTCAGAATGATGCTTTTACTTAACAGAGGCTTCTAATCAGTGGCGTAGGCAGAAAGTTCATAAGGGGAGGGTTATAGGCTTAATGGGAGGGGTTACAGAGCTACAACTCATATATTCCTATGTTAAATATACAAAATTTCATTGCGATGGGGGGTTACAACCCCTAACCCCCCCCCTCCCCCAGCTAAGCCTTTGCTCCTAATGCGTCCATTCTTTTTTAAATGAATATTTTTTAATGTTACTCCATGTTTCAGCGTCAAATGTTTGGGGAGGGGTGCTAGTATAGACACGGCTGTCGTTAGTGGGGTGGGGGGGGACCCTTTCCCCTAATGTTGGTATTAGGGTTCCATATCACCCTTCAATTTCAAACAAAATGCGGCCATAGTACAGAACATGTACCCTAGTGCTTTTTAGCGGAAAGTGTTTCCAACACACATGCCAACAGTGACTCACTTGCCGCCATGTTGTTTACATCACCTTAACTGCATGGACGCCTCGATTCAGCGTAGTTCAGAAAAAGAGAGGTACTTATCTTTATTGCTCTTCGTCGGATGTGTGTGGTAAAATTGCATTTATAAACGCGGGAAACAAATTTTCTGGTTTATTTGGGTGCCCGATTCCTCATATAAATTCTGCGAAGTAGACCTTGAGCAGTTCCTCTGTCAGGACTATGGTTTTTCCCTGCTTCCTTCTTTCCCCCCCTCCTCCATCCCCATGTCCCACCCCTACCATGCCTTCTCGCCCTCTTCCTTCCTCTCTTCCCTTCAAGGCCATTACATCCCAACCTATATCTCCTTCATGGCCTTATTCCACTCCCTTTGTCCCCACTACATCTCCTTCCTGGCCTCTATGATCCTTTCCTCCTCCACCTCCCAGGCTTCCTGGACCCTGTTCATCATCATCCTCCTCATCTATCATGCTTTTTGGAATTGGCACTGGAAAGCGTCATTCAAACGAGGCCTATCCCGCAATCTCTTCTCACACTTATATCCGGACAAAATTAATCCTTCTTTCATAACTGACTTCAGTAAATTTCTTTTCTGTCTCAACCGAAATTCGACAAAAAAAATACTTCAACCATTCACACATATAATTTCCTGCAACGAACACAACCAAAACAACGACGAAACATGTAAAAATGCCCTTGCAGGTCCAGATGCCCGTTATGTGTGACGTTGCATAGTCCATGACATCATAAGCCCATTTCCAACTACTTTTGACACTTCTCAAAAGGAAGAAAGTACTAGGGTATGTATTCTGTACTGTCACTCAAAATGCCTTCATAGTATTAAATGCCTTCAGAGTATCAAATATGGTAAATGTTGACAATTTTTTTGAAATGTCACCATTACAGCTGGGAACGCATATTGCTATTTCGTCATTTTAAAAAAAACGTTTTTTTTAGTTAATGAAGAAATGGGGACACCGTACGTTATGTCTTCGTCGCCAAGAACAGCGCCTAAACTCCCTATATACTCTTTAAAAAATAAATACAATGAGATGAAGGGGTTTTTGGAGCATACTCCACCCCTTGCATGTGTGCAAACGTTGTGAAGCATCAGTATAGTTGCATATTTTTTGGGTGTGGACTCCTTTGCTCATGAGCTGCAGTGTAAGAAAATGAGTTAAAGATAACGAAAGGGCTCTTGGTTCTGTAAAAGCAAATTAAATATGAGGGATGTGTTGTGCTTGACATTTGGTGCAAGTTTACATAAAACACAGTTTGCCAAAGGCACTAGCTTCCGCGGCTCAATTCCTTCTCTGGTAATGTTTCTCAGATGACATCAACATGGATTGACGTTTTGCGAGTCATGAATTTTTCTAAATGTTTTGAAAAAAAAACCTCACCGATGTTGTGGCATGAAGTTTTGTCAAGTCGGAATATGACCGTTAGCATTTTTTTTTTTGCGTAAATATTTCTTGCTCTCCTTTCATCGACGTTAACGACCATTATATGTACAGAGGCGAGTTTTTTTTACTATTGCAAGCTTTAATCTTACGGGAGAATACTATTCCATGCTTTACTGATGTTTTTTGGTGGTGGGGTGGGGGCACCTCCAAGCGCAGTCATGGGGGTCATGACCCTCCCCAAAATATATTTTTTCACTGTAAAAAATTCCAACTTTCATGAAAAATGAAGGGTGTTATTCCAAGACTATGGCAAATTCTGTTCTTGACCTCTCCACCCAAATGAAAGTCTGTGTCCATCCCTGGGCACCCTGCTTTAGGCTTTCACTGATTCAGAAAAAATACTGATTCGCAAAAAAATTCTCTTGCGTTTGAAAGAAACATGGTGCTCACTGAGAGCTTGTTTTGGCAATGTTACAAGATACAAGCTAGGCTTTGCATGCACTGGGATTCACGTCTAGGCAAAGTGCTTGCAGCTCTCGGATTCAATTTTAAGAGTATAGCATAATTTTTGGCGACGAAAGGAGCTTGGTGAACAGGGTTTGTTGTAAACTTTCACCTGACATTTTTATGGGTGTTAAAGACACCATCAGACCCGATTAGAAATGGAGGATGATATTAGAAGTAACCACATCCTGGTCAATTGAAAAATATTTTGTAGAAAGGTGTGCATGGATATGTATGTATGTGTGTATTGGAGAAAGAAATGAGCGCTAGTACATAACACATTACCCACACAATTCTAGCTAGTGTTTCCAAAACTGGCAGTTGGCACAAAGTGACTAGCCACCATGTTGTTTATGGCCTTTTTTTGTGATTTTTTTCAATCCTTCCCTTCCTCTTTCCCCAACCCTAAATAAAAAATGATAATCCTCCCCTTCCTCCTCCTGTTTTCCCCTTCTCTTTTCTTCCTCTTCTCCTATTCCCTTCCCTTCTCTTCTTTTCCCCATACTCTTTTCTTCCTCTTCTTTTGTCGCAGTATAGCCTAGATGCTCTTGCGCCATTAAAAATTCAAACAAACAAACATCTTCCTCTTCTCTTCTTCCCTTCCAACCCTACGAAAGTTAAAATTTTCCCCTCATCTCTCCGAACCATAAAAAGTAAAAAACGAGTTATCATCATCAAGTGCCTTCTCCGATTCGGAGGTTGGCGACCAAAATGGATCACATTTTCCTGTCTCTGCTGGCATGGATAATGTCTTGCACACGTATCCTAGTCCTAGTCTTTAAGTCATCCATCCATCCTCTTCCTTTTCTGCCTCTAGGTCTCTTCCTCATGATGTTTCCCTCCAGTGCCAGTTGGGGTAGTTGGTATATTTTTCCACTCATTATGTGGCCGAAGTAAGCTTTCTTCTCAGAATTGAAGTGATGATAGTTTTTCTTTTTTTGTGTTGGATCTGTTCAGCACTTCCTGATTGGAGATCTTGTCAGTCCATTTTATTTTCAATATTCTTCTGTGGCTCCACATTTTGAAAGCTTCGATTTTATTTCTGGTGTCGTCTTTGTAATGCCCAGGTCTTGCAACCGTAAAGTGAAATAGGCTAAATATAACATTTTTAAATTAAGATTCTGACTTAAAAAAGAGTATGCACACATTTTCATAGGCTTCTTGCACTTCAGACACTTATACTTAGACGCAATTAATCCCAACTTTCATGGCCCACTGAATCACACTTCTCTTACCTTGCATACGTAATTCATAAAAACAAATAAAAGATTAGATGCTCAGACGTTTTTCATGCAGCAAATAAAATAGGACGAGTATGAATGTGAAGTAAACAAAAAATGGCGTATCATAGCACTTTTCACTGCATCGTGCAGATGTATGTGATGTCAGAGTATGTCACTTGACAACCCCATCTAGTGCAATTTACAATGATTTCAAGAGGACAGAGTGAGAAGTGGGTAACATGTTCTGTACCGTCACAAAAGAAATGTTTGTGAGTGAGAATGAAATTTTAGAAATAGACGAAAGTATGTTTAGTAAAAGGAAGTACAACAAAGGTAGACGGGTGAATGGGGAATGGGTTTTTAGAGGAATGCAAAGGGGTTCGAGAAAAGGTTTTATATAGACAAAAATACATTTGCTAAAAAGGAAGTACAAAAAAAAAGGTAGACAGGGGAATGGGTTTTTGGAGTTGGGGGGGGGGGGGTCAAGAAAATGTTTTTGTAGATGAAAGTATGTTCGATAAAAGGTAGAGGTGGGGGAGTGCAAAGGGGGTCAAGAAAATATTTTTTTTGTGGTTGTGTAAACGCGTGATGCGGAAACGCTGTGGAATGTCGGAGACAAACATCATTTTGACCTGTATTTCTCGGAGTTTATGTCCATAGGTAAGTATTTTTTAAGAAAGAACAGACTATAAGAAACATAAAAAAAGTCAGAAAATATGAAAGTATGTCCGTTTGCAAATGGTTTTCCATCATGGTGATCGGAAATACACGCGAAACGGCTAGTCGTGATGACATATTCCTAGAAGGAAGTGGTTGGTGTGATTAGTGACAAAAACAAGGACGTAATATGCAGTGCAGCTGAAGAAATGTTTTAGTGTAGTAGTAGCTGGAAAATGAAAGACATCCGGCGCTACTGCATATTCTGTCCCCTAGGAGAAGTATTTCCAAAATGCATGGCAATAGTGACACTGACCTGCCATCACGTTGTTTACATCATCACTGTTCTGCCACCATGTTGTTTATGTCATGTTACGTGTCTCGATTATGAAATTAAAAACAGAAGGTACTAACTGTTTTGCTCTTCTTGACACCGGAATTCTTGTTTCACGTTACTCCATGTTCCCTCGACTGTATTTGTATGTTGTCCTGTCTTGAGATTTTTGAAGTGTAGACTATGATTTTCTTTACTTCCTTCCTTTTCACACATCCCTCCCTCCTTCCTTCCCCACCCACTCTCCCTTCTTTCGCTCCTTCCCTATCGTGCATTTGGTAAAATTTTATAATTTTCCCAGTTGCCAAGCTCCTTTCGTCGGCAAAACTCGTATCTTGGAATGTTGCTAAAACAAGCTCTGGATGATGGCCATGTTTCTTTCGGACGCAAGGAGCTTTTTTGTGAATCAGTATTTTTCTTGAGTCAGTGAAAGCCTAGTGGGCGTGCCCCCCCCAAAAAAAACATCAGTAAAGCACGTAGTAGTACTCTCCTACAATTCGGAAGCTTGCAATAGTAAAAAAAATACCTTGCTTCTGTGCATACAGTTGTCGTTAACGTCAATGAAAGGAAAGCAGGACATATTTACCCAAAAGAAAGAAACCCCAACTGTCATATTCTGACTTTAGCAGACTTCATGGCACAACATCGGTGAGTTTTTCAAAACAATTAGAAAAATTTGTGGCTCGCAAACCGTCAATCCATGATGTCATCTGAAAACGGTTACCAGAGAAGGAAGTTAGCACCATTGGCAACCGGGATAATTGTAAAATGTGGATGTGCATTCTTACCGCCTTCCTACAACGTCAGTTAAAACAGTCATCCAAATGAGGCCTGTGCCACAATCTTACAGCCTGACGAAATTAATCCCTCTTTCATAAATCATTCCATCACACTCCTTTTGCCTTTCAACCGCAATTCCACAAAAAAAAAGATAATGTTAAGCGTTCAGACGTGGTACAATTCACTGCAACGAACAAAAACGGCCAAAAGAACGATGAAACACTTGGAACTGCTCTTACAAGCTCAGAAGATGAACATATGACATGTGTAGAGATGCCAACCTGAGAAAGTGGCCATCCGTAAAAAGTTAAAAACTTTCCGTAAAAAAGTCAAGTGTTGTAAAACCATGCACCTTTATTTCCTGCAAAATTTTTTTTATAAGTAAAGCACCTGCATTGTTATAGAACAATATATATATATACCTCCCCCTTCCTTGAAACAACATGCAAGTATTCCTAATAATGTGATTCAACTGTATATGTTTATGTACTCATGCACTGATCATACTCCCACCAATAACATTCGTATCAACTTCGTAGCAGGAGAAATGACCTTTTGTATCAGTTTTGTAGCAGGAAAAATGGCTTTCGGTATCGATTTTATAGGAAAAAAAACTTTTTACATGAGTTTTGTAGAAAAAAAACCTTTTGCACCAGTTTTGTAGAAGGTAAAACATCGCAATTTTATATAGGAAATTGGTTTTCACATGAGTTTTGTAGTAGGTAAAGAATAGTTCAATCAAATGCATGAGAATGAGCACGATAAAAATGAAAAGTCAAATATTTCATTGAAAAAGTAAAACTTCATAAATATTAAGTTCTTCGTTTCAAAATTCACGGAAAATGCAGGGGCATTTGTTTACAAGGAATTTTATGCAAAACGAAAATATGCAATTTCGTCGATCCGGCTCCTCAAATGCATGGAAAATCACGACTTATTACGACTTAAACGGGATTATAATTACCTAAGGTACATGGTGATAATATAAAATAAGTCTTTTTGTGGAATAATTTATTTTATTTGACAACAAAATTTTTATTCCCAATTTTTATTTTGTGGAGGAAGGGGGAGGGGCTTTCTCATGTCGTATTTACCATGCTGACCATACGCACGTTTTTAAATTTTTACAAAGTATTGGCTTTTACTACCGTCTTTGATTTTACCATGTTTGGCGCAGTATAGCCCAGATGCTCTTGCGCCATAAAAAACCCAAACAAACAAACCAAAACTGTCTCATGGAAAATTTTCAGAGTTTCAAATTGTGACAAAAACGGGATATACGCTTTTGCGGAGAGGACAGATTGACGGAATTCTACAGACTAAGATTGAATAATAATAACAAAAAAACCCTGCCGTCCTTTAGAATTTTATGCTCTGGACACTTAAATACATAAATCAGGATTCCCCCACCGCCCAAAAAAAATGTAAAGGAAAATATGAGGAAGAGCACTTATTAAGAATTTTCTGCTAAAAGAAATAAGAATTCTGTCAGTCCGTCTTCCAATGCGACAAAAAATCACGGAGAACTGGAAGGGAGGGAGGTCTGAGATTACCTTATTTGCATTAATATATAATGATATTTTTATAAATAAATTTATTTTATATGACAACCAATGCTTGGAGGTGGGTGGGGAGGAGAGGAGTTTTTCTGGCAAAAGTGAATGACGCAATTCAGCGATTGAAAAAAAAAAAAGATAAAATGTCGTCTTTTGAAATTTTGCCCTCCTAAAATTTAGTCCCTGGGGTATTTTCCCAACACGCCTATTTATAAATTCCGGTTTGACCGCAAATGCACACAATTTAAAATATTATGCATATGTGGACACTTCACTAAAGAAACTTTACTACCAATTCCATTTTGTGTAGTCTTCATGATTGAAAATTGATAGCAAACTTAAAAATCGGAAATGAGTATGAAGCTATATTTATCCCTAAAGAACTTACCTTATAGGTAAAAAAGCAGAAAGCTATGTCGAGACACTAGTGGAACGTTTTAAGGGAGGGAATCAAGGTTTCATAGTTGGCCACAGCCCACTAGATTGCAGACCACCCTCCCCTTAATGAGAGCAACAATGATTCTGATCTTACGATGTGCGTCGATGAGATGGACAGAGAGAAAAATAAAGGATTGAGCAATCGAAATTTGCGTCATATAAACAATAAAAATTGAAAAAGGTGTCAAAAATGATGACTGGATCTAAAATCTTGATCGTTGAAGTAAAATTTATAGGTGCAAAATGCGGCTAACGTTTGTTAATTTCGAGTCTTGGTTTACAGCATTTTCATATTTTCATGTGTTAGTAGGATCAAGAAAAAAAATATATTACTTTAAATCTTTCTATGTTATACGCAAGTGCGAAGTCAGATCACTATGTGGATCATACATCAGAGTGACCACAGAGGCAGGTTGCACCACAGCACAAAAAAGCAAGGTAAGGAGACAAAACATGCCAATGCGGGAGAATATTTATTTTTAGCTCCAGCAAAAAGGGGACCTGCTAGCTACTAGGAAGGTTGTAGCAAGTTGGTGGAGGAGGCTGAACCAAGAAAAAAAGAAAAGAAAGTCTACTTCATTCCTTACTATCTAAACGTTGAAAAAAGAAAAGTTTAAAGTAAATATTGCAAAAGATTTGTTCGCAATCTTTTTTTTTTTGCTCTTACCTCATATACCTAAAAAAATATGTTTAATGGTGGGAAAATTTGGACAAAAAAAAAGGTCAAAAGGGAAGGGTGTCGCACCCTTCCTATTTCAGTTTAGAGTGAACACTAGTTTGGTAGGTGTTGCTGATGTCATTAATCTTTCTCGTTTGCATAATTTACAAGGGTTCTGCAGTTAAAAACAAAAATAAATAAAATACAAAAAAATATTTCAAGGTTAACGAGGTAGCCATATCCCAAATAACAAAATTGGGACGGTTGAACTTGAGCAAATCGTAGCACTAATTATGTAGAAGAAATACTACTTGTTTAGTTGATGCCGCTTGATTGTTCAATGGCTAGTTCCACGGTGGAACCAGCTGCACAGTAAAAAATACAAAATCTAATATTAAAACAAAAATTACACCTAAAAAGTTCTTTTTATATAAGAATTATTGGCCACACTGCATATTAAATAAAGCTTTGCCGCTGTCGGCAATTACGCTAACTTCCTTTTCTAGTTTTGCTGTGGAGAAATGGCATTCAGAGTTTTTACTTTCACTTAATGGGGAGGGGAGAACTCCCCTGAGGTTCATTCTTTATTTGATCATTGTTTATTTTGAAGTACTTGTCTAAGCTATGTCTTTTCTTGGATTAATGCATTCTGTTTTCTATCCTCTTCAAATTTGTGGTCATTGCATGTGTGACATGACACGTTTTACTTATCAGGGAGGAGGAGGTGGGGGGGGATATCTTCTTAGGTTTATTCTTAGGATTCTTTAGGATTTACGTTCGAAGGTGCAGAGTTCATGGGCGTCAATATGGGGAGCAGTGGGGCTTGAACCGTTGTTTAAAATTTTGATTTTCGGGATTCTGCTATGCGAAAATTTTACGGTCACATTTTAAAATTCGGTACTTTTTAGCTCACTTCTAATTGTCAAGCAGTATTAATTTTGTTGTACTGTAGTATTTTCTACATTTACCAAAATGTTTGACAACCTTGAAGGAGATAATGTAATTTTTCTTAGGCCCTTCCACCCGTTCTCAAAAAGTACGCAGATGAGTGCCGCTAACCGGAGCCTTAACGATCGCAGTCAGTGTTTTCTTCTTACCAGGTCACATTTTGTGACATCACCCTAGTAATCTTTAGCTTTCCCGATTCGCCCTAGTTGCTAGGCTGTTGTTTTCATACATAACGAAAAAATTTGTAAGCAAATATAAGAAACACATTTTGAGTAGACATAAAATAACTATAGAATTTTACCATAAGAAGAAAAACTATAATATTTTACCATAAGAAAATATAACATAACTAAATTCGAAATGCAAGGACTTCCCATGTATTCTTCACTAAATTACGAAGGAAATTTTAATTGGTTTTATACGATAAAATTTATTTTTTTAAATGCAATTTTATTAACTTGTAGGTTTCAATTCTTGAGATAAAATTAAAAATGAATTTTGAAGTAAATTATTGAATACATTAAACCCTCAATTATCCGTTAGACACAGGACCAGAGCCCTAACAGATAAT
The DNA here is from genome assembly GCA_006491805.2 of Dysdera silvatica. Classification (NCBI taxonomy): domain Eukaryota; kingdom Metazoa; phylum Arthropoda; class Arachnida; order Araneae; family Dysderidae; genus Dysdera; species Dysdera silvatica. The sequence goes on along the minus strand of QLNU02003225.1, from coordinate 107,496,280 downwards.
GGAAAAGACAGTTAGGTGAGAAAGGGGAAATTTATAGTACAATATAGTACATTTTTATTAAAATTATACATTAAAAAAAATTACGTTGTGAAATTTGCTGAAGGCAAAATCTAAGTTTATTTGAATCAAGAGAACTTGCATTTAATGAAACACGAATATAAAACATTACATACCTCCGTATAAAATTATTGTTGCTGGTTGAAAAATGCATTTTTGTTTTTGTTTAAGTACACTGCAGGCTTTTTTACTTGCCATGTCCCGTACTCTTCGAAGCGGTAATAGCTGAGTAGCATCTGTTTCAGTCTGCTGTTCAAATCAGACAATGCATTTGGAAAGCATGCATTCTGCTTCAGAACTGCAGGCAATATTATCACTGAGTGAACAAAAGTTACAAAATCATCATTTATAGTTGTTTCCTTTAAACTAGACCACCACATAGAAGCAGGGACATTTTTTAAGATTTTACTGGAGTAGTATGTTTCAGGAATAGGAGCCCGATTTTGGTTGAAAAACTATAATGTAAAGCACAAATTTTTGATTAATAACATTAAGAAATTTAATACTTTCTTCCTGCTCATGTGACAATTTAGATCATATGTACTTTGGATTACGCATATGGAAATATGGAGTGGTGTATGATGTTATTGCCTGTAGTCTACGTTTTACCCGTGTGGTCCACAGAAGCAATGTAAGCATTGCTTGCCTAATATCAATTTGAAACACATTTCCATTGCCAATTTAAATTAAGAAAACTTAATTATAAAAGTTCAGCAAAATCTATGTTGTATACCTGAAATTTTGTCCAAGGTCCTTCGTAATTTTTTGTCACGGATGGCGCTACAATCTGAAGGTGGGACTGACCTGGAATCAAAAGCAATGCAATTTATGCTTTTCAGCCAGAAATGGTTAACTGTGGGTCATTATGGATGCAGTTCTGGAATAATTTTCTTATTATCGTATTTTTATTTCCTATTTTATCGTATTTTCAGCTTGAAATCTGTGAGTTCGTCAAATTAAACATCAATTAAATTTATAAATACTAATTGTTTTAATTTTTTAAGCCGCGTAAGAGTGAAATAATTTTAATCTGATAAGCAATTTTCTAATAGCTTATGTTAACGATAATGCTGCCATCTATCTAGTGGTATCAATACGAATTTTTAGTGTATTTGTAAAAGTTATCCTTGCTATCTAATGAAAGAAAACTTATTACAAATATGAAAAAGAACTCCAACTTTCACAAAAGTGTTATTGGTGTATTTGCGAAAAAAAAAAAAAGTAGAAGACTGAAATATTTATATAAATAGGATTAACTGTAAAGTACTGTAAAAATAAAATTTACTTTCTTGTTTACATATCCCAAAAATAAATATATTGCTTGCCTAAAGGAAAATGTCACCGCACGTCACTGGTTTTACCCTTTTTTGATTCATTTCCATGAGATTATCATCATCATCCATCATGGTCGATCAAATTTCACAAATACCTGCAATAGAAAAGTCATCTTTCCGAATCTTATACAGGGCAATAGCAATAGATTTTAAAAGCTGCAACAAGTCTTTTTACGTCTTTATTAATCATCTGATTATTTATGACTTGAACAGCTCCTTTATCATCCATATCATTTTCATGATCTGCAAGTTATATGGATGATTCTTTATGAATGATTCCAAGCAATCTACCTGACTTTTCCACCTTATATTGCTGGGTGTTTGTGGCTTTACAGTGTTTATGTATTCCTTTAGCCAAGCACAGTGTCTGTAATTATTTCCAAAATATTTCTAAACAGATACCATATTCTTTACAACAGACTTAAAAACAAAAAGTGTGGTTCATTCACTGTAATACAACTTATTCGATTAGTCATAAACCATTGAGGCTTTTTTTTACAGCCAGTCTGTTAGTGTTTTTGCTTTTTATTTTATAGCCAAAGGTCTAATGAGGTAGAGAAGATAAATAAGGCGAAATAGGCATAATAAGTTAAATAATACATTCTTCAAAAGATAGTTTTTGTTAACAGATCTTCGGTTTGCTCTGAGTATTTTTTAATTATTTTAAAATACTTTATTAAAATAATATAAAGCTTTATAATATACTAAATTATTGTAATAAAAATATATATTTGTAATCTTTCATTTACTAAATGATACAACACTATTTTAAGCACTTTTATTAGTTTCTGCTGGTTAAAACCGGTTATAACCAGTTCTGCCACTGGCATGGCAAAAACCAACCTTGGTTGAAATTATCAATATGAAATTTTGATCTTATAAAACACGTTTTGTTCAAGTTAAGAGAAGGAAATTTTCCAAGGGTAATTGATTATCAGTTCATTGTAAATGGTATTTTGTCTTAACCGTGTTTGTGTTAAAGGAACAAATAACATGGGGATTACTGTACAATTTACAGGACTTCAAAACATGATTTGTATCGAAAGTAATTCATCTTAAACATGTTTGTTTTAACAAGGTTCTATTGTATTTGCTTTTGAAATAAATATCTGACCTTTAGTGTAGTATAGCTCACCTTTAGTTTAGAACAGTACTGGGTCGCAAAAAAGTCTGGAAAACGTTCCATCATGGATTTGATCACAGCGACTGTCAGCGTTCATTTTGGCAATGTTTCAAGGGATAAGCAATGTGTAAGGGACACTACAATAGAACTGATACATGGATACAGGAGAACAAATAGTACTAGTTTACAATATGCTAACCATTGGAAACTTTTCGAAATTCTTCATCGTAGACACTAATGGTTGTGGCAGCCGCTCGCCTTTATAGAATGTTTTTGAGACTTTTTTGACGCACTACTTTTCTTGAATTAGTATACTTCTTGTTAGAATCTGCTGTCCCCCCGTGTTTACTAAAAACATTAGGTAACCCTGCAATCTGTTGAATTCGTAAATATGGCAAAGTTAAAAAGAAATTACACAATAATTTCTGCCACCCACGTTTTAATTATAGCTCAAACTAGAGCTTGTGTAATTTTGGAGAAAAAGAGACGCTTTCCCCATCCTGGATTCGAACCAGGGTCCCTCCGTTTAGCCCGGAGTGTCTTGGACCGCTAGACGAATGAGGACAGGAAACAACGCTCTCTTTCTCCGTATGTAAAGATGTTAAGGTATTATTACCCTCCGCAGGGATAACACAATTGCCAAATATGGTCAACACAAGAAAGCCTCCGGGGCGAGATTTTTGTGAGTTTTCGTGGGGGAATTTATTATACAATAATTTTTGCCACCCACGTATTAATTACAGCTCAAACTAGAGCTTATGTAATTTTGGAGAAAAAGAGACGCTTTCCCCATCCTGGATTCGAACCAGGGTCCCTCCGTTTAGCCCGGAGTGTCTTGGACCGCTAGACGAATGAGGACAGGAAACAACGCTCTCTTTCTCCGTATGTAAAGGTGTTAAGGTATTATTACCCTCCGCAGGGATAACACAATTGCCAAATATGGTCAATCTTTACATACGGAGAAAGAGAGCGTAGTTTCCTGTCCTCATTCGTCTAGCGGTCCAAGACACTCCGGGCTAAACGGAGGGACCCTGGTTCGAATCCAGGATGGGGAAAGCGTCTCTTTTTCTCCAAAACAAATAAGCTCTAGTTTGAGCTATAATATATTTAATGTCGCCTTTACAGCATCAAAATTTTCGCTGTAACAAATATGCATCCATTGAGCATACGACCATGTTCCCTAACGCGTTGTCAAAGGATTTGGTGGCAAAGTTAAACTAGGAGCTTGTGTTTTAAAGACTTCTGTACGATAAAGAAATTTCAAGAAAAAATGTTTAACAATAGAAACAAGTCTATCTTTATCGACGTCCAGATAATTTGCCTGAATTTCCTCAGCAACCCTAATGTAAGGTGTGATCAAGGCAAGTGACATGCACTAGCTTTGGATAAAAACATTTAATTGCTTTTCCCTCTTTTACTATTTTTGGTGCATCATCCATTAAAAAGGGTGAAACAATACGTTTTACTCCGTTTGGCCACAACAGAGTAACAAATTTCTCATATAGCTTAAAGATGGTTGAATGATTAACTTTTTCAAGTACCTCCAAATTCAATAAAAATACCTAATATAAGGTAACAAACAGTTGGGAAGTGTGGCGCCGCAGGGTTGAAGTGAAAGTTAGCATATGGTTGAAATGAAAGTTGGGAATGGCGCTAAAAGCAACGTTAAAAAGGCTGCGATTATTATACGTAGTTGATTGGCAATGAAAGCTATTGAAGATTTTTTTTTCGTCTAGAAATTCTAGTTTTGGTTATTCCAACTTGTTTGTAATTCTTACGGAAATTTAATTTTTATGAAAATATTCACAAAAAATCACTTACGCAAAGAAAAATCACCTAAAAACAGAAAAAAAAGGCCAAAAAATGCAAATGTCATCAAAATCCAGGCCCTAATAATTACCTTCCATAGGATTCATACAATTGCCAAACGGTCAACGCACAAAGTACTGGGGAATGTTTTTTTAATTTTCATGGTGAATTTTATAGATAATTTCTGCTATGCGCACTTAAGCTCAGACTAGAGATTCGTGCATAGGAGAAAAAGCTACATTGCTCTGACCCGCCATCAAATTGGGGACCCAGTGCATGACCCATCGTGCCTTTACCTACTTGGCCATCAGGATAGGAATGACACTCCTATTCTCCATGCCAAAAATCCAGGTTTGTTCTAACAGGTATTAGCACTTTCCAGTTTTAGTGTTATTCTGGACCACCATAACTGTGGCGACTTTTTAAAACTTCCCAATATGGTGTATGCCTATGCATACCACGACTTCACTATTTTAGAAATGGCTTTTTTTTAATGGAGAAATGTTTAGAAATTGTAACAACAAAACTTGCAAAAAACATGGCTCCTTTTTTTTTTTTGGAGGGGGGGCTCCATGTGCTTTTAGATTCTGGCATTGAAACTAGGCCCCACACCTTCTGGAATCAATAAATATTGCAAAAATATGCGGGAAAATTTATTTCCCTCCCAAAGTCGCCCAATACACCAAAGTGGCAAGCATTTGGAAAGTCACTGTAATCTGGAGTAACGGCCCAAGTTTTTTTTCTATGGACCAATAGTGTTAGGGTTTAATTCCTCTGGTAAAGGAGTTTTGAATTCCTAAGAAAATGCAGCTAAATAAATAATATAATAAATAATGCAGCATTATCATAGTGAACCTTGCACTATAAAATAAAAACAAATGATTTCCCCTCTTTTTTTTTTAGCTATCTTACTTAATTCTTGAAATTGGTATTCTTTATGGTTGCAAATTTAAGTAGATAGATTTTTGCTATGGCTCAGATTTGATGGTATCTGCTTTATCAACTGTTTAAAAAGTATGTATTTTTCCTCCTATATTTCTCCTTCTGGTATTTATATAGTTTTGTTTACTTTTATAGGTTGTATGACCTGTGCTTGCCTTATAAATAAAATGGATGAGGAAATTGTAGATCTCAAGTTTTTGATTAAATTGGAACTTAAAGGTGAAAACCATGCGATTCACTGGTGTATGACAAACAATTTGATCCCTGTGAACGTTTCATGTCCAAAGTGTGGACAGCGCATGAGAATACATCCTCGAAAGGGTTTGACAGATGGGTATATCTGGCGGTGTCTGGGTAAAGGCACAGGGAACCGTCATGATGTTATGAGGTCACTGAGAAAGGGTTCCTGGTTTTCTGATAGTCGCTTACCAGTGAGTGTCATTTTGCAAATTATATACATGTGGTTCCAAAAGCTACCCAGTACGCTTATCAAGAGTGAATTGCATTTAGCAAATTGGACCATAATTGAGTGGAGGATGTTTTGTCGAAAGGTATGCCAGGAAATATGTCGCAGAGAACAGAACTTTCTTGGAGGCCCTGGAGTAGTTGTTGAGATTGCAGAGAACAAGTTTAACAAAAAGAGAATGGATAGAGGGCCTTGCAGCGAGGGAATGTGGATCATTGGTGGTGTGGAGAGGGAAACGAGTAAATGCTTTTTTAAAGTGATTGGAAACCAAACGAAACAAATTTTGTTAGGTAACATAAAGGAACACATTTTGCCTGGGTCCATTATAATTTCAGATTGTTGGAAAGCATATGATTGCCTTTCTGATGAGGATTTTATGCAGCTTGAAGTTAACGATGGTTTTGTTTTGAAAAATCCCGAGAGATCTACGGACACCAAGGCTATTGAAAACGAATGGACTGCTGTCAGAAACACTTTACCAAGAATTCATGACATTCGTGATTACATTGAAAGTTATTTGGCTGAGTATGTATGGAGGAAGAGCAACCCTCACAAAGATTTTATGTTCTTTTTGACTAAAATTGCTGAGCTTGAAGGTCAGTTGTCTGACTCAGATGATGAGTTAGAAGCTGCACCGTCTGATTAGGAAGATGAGTTAGAAGCTGCACCGTCTGATTAGGAAGATGAGTGACGTATCTCTCTTGGAAGATGAATAAGAAGTTTGGATTTAATTAAGAATTTTCTGTATGTATTAACTATTAGTTGTGTTTTCCATGCATCTCATGCTGAGGTATCAGCCAACCACTTCACGGAGCCAGAGACAGTATTTTGATTCTTGCATGAACGGATCATACAATATAATTTTCTGCAAGGTACACAGATAATATATGTAGATTAATTTGTGGGGGAGGTAACTTCCAGCTCTACATGATTAAAAATAACATATAATTTTATTTGAAATATATGTGTAGGAGTTAACAAATCGTTACAAAGGGTATTTGCGTCCATCACAATAAGTAAACCTAGTAGAAAAAGTTGTCTCACTTCTCCACCAATGGTGACCAAATTTATTAACTCCTGTACTTGTGTATGGTAAGGATGTTTTGAGACTGTAGTTAATAGTTGACTGTACTATTCTGTACCGGGGTTGGCTTACTGCCACCGGAAAGTTGTTTTTGCTGTTCTAGTCTCAGGATCTGGTTATAATCGGCAGAAAGCAGGAGAAACTGGTTATAACTGGCAGAAACTAATAAAAGTACTTTTAGCATTATTGTATCATTTAGTAAATAAAAGATGAAAAATATATATTTTTATTACAATAAATTAGTATATTATGAAGCTTTGTGTCATTTGAATAATTAAAGTTAATTAAGTTGTAAAATTTTTTAAAATAATTAAAAAATACCCAAAATCAAGGATTTGTTACAAAAACTATCTTTTGAAGTAAACAATATTTAAGTTGTTTGGATTATTTAGTCTAATTTATCTTTTTTACCTTACTATACCTTTGGCTATAAAATAAAAAGCAACAACCTTGGCAGACTGGTTGTAAGAAAAACCTTAGTGGTTTATGACTAGAGCCTGGTTTATGGGCACTGAAAAAACTAGCAAAATATGCACTACAAAACATCAAAATAAGCACTACAAAACATCAAAATAAGCACTAAAGAACCTCAAAATATCCATGTATATGCACTTAAAATGAATAAACTTATACCCAAAATGAATGTGTACTTTAAAAATTTTAAACGTTTGAAAATCTAATGTCCTACATTTTAAAACAGATTTATTAACTTCCGACTAGAAAAATTCGATATACATTAAATCATACAGCACATATAGCTCGATATTCTAAACAGTGTAGTTTTATCTTCTATCATGTATTAGCATTTTTATGGCTAAAAGGGTCCTTTTATAGAGCTACAAAAGATGTTGGACAGCACTTATAAATTTTTGCGAGTTATCTATTACGGATAGTTTATCAATAACAGACTCATGTCTATCGCTGAGAGAAAATGATGCTGAATTTTAGAATGTGTTTGTTTTAATCTGACCTTCAATCAGTTCCAGTCTAGCACATTAAAACTAATTGTTGTTTCCTACCAAGAGTGGTGGCTTTAATTCAGGTATGGCAACATTTTTTCCGCCCTAAAACATAATTAAACGTGTACATTTACGAATTCCATTGCCTTTCCACTCAGATAAGAAGTAAGAAGAAAGTTCAACTTTAGTATTGTGGTGAAATTTTTCAGATGAGAGAATAATAAAATTATTAAAACCCTTAAAATATGCCTTTAGTCTGGAAATTCATCGTTTTTATGCATTTATAAGCACAAACGCTAAAATGGGATAAAATATGCAATTGCATATAATCCGGGCTCTATTTTTGACTAATCCAATAAGCAGTATTACAACCAGTGAAACCCCACTTAAGTATGAAGTAAAGCATGCATTATTTGTTTAGGAATATTTCAGAAATCATTACAGACCAGGTGTGTTATTGAAGGAATACCCAAGCACTTTGAAACTACAAATACCTAGCAATATAAGATGGAGTAGTGAGGTCGTTATTTGTAATCATTCATAAAGAATCATTCATATTACTTGTAGCTCGTGAAAACACAATAGATGATAAAGGAGCTAATGAAGTCATAATCAGATGATTAATAAAGATGTAAAAAAAATTGTTACAACTGTTAAAACCAGGGATTAACCTGTCACTAGCCTTTTCGCCAGAAGGGGATGTTAACTGAAATTCGACTAGAAAAAAACGCAGTTCGCTGATAAGCTCCAAATAAAATTGGAAAGGTGATGTATATTCGTAATAGACTCCATGTTACCAATGTAAGCTATTTCATGAGCATATAAATCGATGTGCTACAGAGGAAGGAATTTGAACTTAAGGCTGCATATCATCCATGGTGGTTATGCACCGGCAAGGAAGAACCAAGTCAAAGTATGAAAATGATTAAATGGCAATATTTCTAACCCGAATTTCTTGTAAACTTACAAACTTTTCTGATTGGGTTGCAGTTTTTCTAATTCAGCTAGAACATTTAATTGTAAGTTAGTCAAAAAGTTACAAAAAGAAAAAAAAAGCCCTCTTTGGCAGCTTACTCCCTGGTTAAAACCTATTGCTGTTTCCCTGTGCCAGATCAAAAAGACTTGTATTCTATTGCAGATGCTCGTGAAATTTGGTTGACTGTAATGGATGATCTCATAAAAATTGAAAGTAGTTTCTGTTGTGCAGGTTTTAACCACCATAGTAGAAACTTGCCAACCTCTTTTCTGTACTGTGCTGCACTATTGTATTCTTTACTGTACTATATTAGTGAGAAAATTGAATATTGTATACAAAAGTTGCAACAAAATGTGATAGATCTGAGTTAAGCGTTATATGTATATAACGGCTAATGTTGCCAATAATAATTGTCGCATAATAAATACTCCTTTATGACTCGGACCCTGATTTTACGTTTTTGCACAATACATTTTTTCCATTTCAAATGGCTTTTTTTTTTTCAAGATCCCAAATTTAAAATTAATTATTAATTGAAGTGAATGCTCTGTTTTTGCTCCATGCATATTCTCACTTTTTTTTTTTAACGATGTTACTGTCTGAAGAGCAATTTCTTAGAACAGCAGGCTTGCTTTGTCATAAACCCCATATCCTCACTTCAGATTGAACAAATTGGATAATTTAAATGCCTTCATTTTATCAATTAACCCTAATATTGGTGCAGTCAGTGAAACTTGGCTTCATCCTAGAATTGATGATAATCCCATTGCTATTACCAACCATGCTTACGTTCTGAAGGAGGAGGTGGGGTGGGGGAGATGTGGCTCAGGTCTCCAAGTAAGATTTTGAAGCTGGCGCTGAATATCGCTGCAAACTTTTTATAAACTGGCAGCGAAAACCTTTCAGCACGCGGCAAAACCTGAAATTGTTTGTATATTTTAGTTGCAAATTTTTTGCTTCATTTTAAAACAATTGTGATAATTTACTTTGAAAAAGAAATATGCTTCACATGGAACTGATGCTGTACAGGGTGGTTAGAAAAGTCCTTATACACGTAGATAATTATCTGAGAGAGCTATATGTATGAACGTGATGTATAGGCATTGTAAAGTGACTATGCACTAAAAGATTGAGATTGCATGCAGATCCTCTAGTAGAAAAATTCAGAACTTAGAACTGCTATCTCGAAAACTATTCAAGATACGGGGAAAAGTCAATTGCAAAGTTGTTAAGCACCAGCTAGTTAGTACGAAACGATTGTTTTTGTTTTTTTTTCACCGCCTTAATAGGGCAAAAATCGTGATTTAGGAAGTTTATCTCATACTCCCGTCTCTAGTTTCAGGAAGTTTTCTAGCTATTAGGTGGTTTCTTGGAATCCAGCTGAGAATTTGCGTTGCCCATCGTTGATCAGACCTTCTTGCGATATGCCCAGCCCATTGCCATTTAAGTCTTTTTACTTTAACAATGATATCCTCTACTCCAGTTTGCTCTCTCACCCAAGTGTTTCTTTTTCGATCTCTCCTAGTTATTCCAAGCATGCACCTCTCCATGCTCCTTTGCGTTGTCTGTAACTTTCGTATTGCTCCAACTGTTAGACTCCATGTCTCTGATCCATAAGAGAGGACTGGCAATACACACTGGTTGAAGACCTTTCTTTTTAGACACAAAGGCAATTTCCCCTTCAGGATAAAACTGTTTCTTCCAAATGCACTCCAGCCAAGTTTAATACGTCTGTTGAGTTCTTTCATAATGTTGCCATCCATTGAAATCAGCTGGCCAAGGTAAATATATGAATCAGCAATTTCTAGCTCAATGTTGTCAACTTGTATTTTTGTTTCCTCTACGAAATTATTGAACATGATCTTAGTTTTTTGTAGGTTCATCTTGAGTCCAACTTCTTTACTTCTAGTTGAGAGCTCCTGTACCATGTCTTGGAGTTCTGATGGGTTCGTTGAAAAAATAACAATGTCATCAGCAAACCGCAGATGATTTAAATATTCACCATTTATTTTTATTCCCTTGTTATTCCAATTTATCAGCTGAAAAATCATCTGTAAAGCTGAAGTAAAAAGTTTTGGAGAAATGGTATCTCCCTGCCTCACACCTTTACCAATTTTGATAGTTTTGGTATCTTTATGTAACCGAAATTTTGCACTTGCATTTTTATACACACATTTATTTGTGCAATCCCCTGCTCATTGACCTGTGTTAACTCATTGGTGTATGACCCTTGTTAATTAGTTGTCCTACGAGCCAGACTTTGGTGTCTTTACAAGTTACAAAGCTGACTAAAGCCATGAAGTTCAAATTATGTATGTTCCAACTGTTCCGTAGTTCTGACAATGTCTTAGGTGTCTGCCTGTTCGGAGCACTTTTTTGTTTTAAAATGATAAAAACGAACATATTGTTAGTTTCCTTTTATTATTCTTAATGTATAGAAGAAGAAAACCAAGTTATTTGTATGATATTTATTATTTGTGTGCACTTTACCATGCAACCTAATGGCACACATTTTATCCCTATGTTAACGCCAATACAACCCAATTTCACAGTTCGGACTCCGTGTGACACATCATAAAATTATCCAATCTTTCTCCAATTTTGTATGTAACGTTTTTGCACTAAACATAACAATATTAAGAGGTAAGACTGAAAAATTAAAATAAAAAAAATTGCCATGTTAATAAGGATCACCCTAATATATATTTATATATATTAAATGAAAAAGAACTTCAATTTTTGAGTTCATTGTACACATGTAACTAAAAAGTATCTACTACTTTTGTGCCGATTTTATATGAGAATCATAGAGAATGATGTAAATTATGATGTATGACAGCGCATTCAGTGACTCAAAAAATAGATCTGGTATTTTAAGCTGCATTTATTCATAAAGTCATTTATAAAAATATTTAAACTGTTTTTAGCACAAGAAATGTACGGTAAACATGGTGTACGATATAGTATTTATATTCAAAAGTACGGTTGATGACGATACAATTGTTATTTTGTTTTGTCATAATTTGATACATGGTTTAAATTTTTTGGTAATGGTTTCTTTGTCGAGACAGACACTGGCCAAATATTGGACGTAAGTAAATAGAAATAGCAGTCGATAATAAATTTTTAATGCATATATAGTCTAACGTTGTTGAATCACCTATTAATTTAAGTGAAGTGAGTCAGCTAGCGACCGGAAGGAGCGATGACATTAAATAAATAAAAATAAGCTAAAGTGATGGTGAATCCATTTGAATTTGTACGTGTACGTAAGAAACAATGTTTGCATAATTAATTGCTATTGTGTTCTCATTAAAACGCTGTGATCCTCATTTAAAAATCTACAGTTCGCAATTTTTTCCTTTATTGAACTTGCGTAAAAAACCAATGAATCAAGATTCTGATTCCACCATGCATGGTTACGCGATGTATCGAGCCAAGTTTACAAATCATTGAGAGCTTTCGAGATGTTCAGATAATCGAGACATTCGCCTAAAACATTTTCAATCGTGCATCACTAATTGTATTCCATTAAGATGCTGTGTTCGTTTCGATTGTGTGTATATTTAATGTAACACCATGTTTAATTGAGGTTTTATGGCACAAGGACAACAAGGGTCAAGCTGCGCCAAGCAGAGCGTTACTCTCAGAAAACAGCCATTTTAAATCAGGTTTGGGTTTTGAATGTCTAAAACTAGTTTTGGAAAGGACACATGTCCGAAACTGGTTTTACTGTCCAAAGCTGTCCAAAAGTATGCTAAAGTGTTTAAAACCTAAAACTATCAAAATACGAAAAATATCATGTGATATTTTTCATATCTTGACAGTAGGTTTTCCTATTTTCAGTATATTTTCTAAAACTATACGGATTAAAAGAAAAGAAAATTAAAAAAAAAAAAAATAAGAAGACTAAAAACTTTTTTTATGTAACGACTTTTCAGTTTTAAGCATTACCGTCAGGTTTCTGTAGCAAGAAGCTAAGTATTTGATATACATCATAAAAATTTAAAAACAGATTAGAAAGTTGTGTTTTCATTAAGAAGGAAAAAAGACGATTCCAAACTATGAGTGAGAAAATATTCAGTTTAGAAATTACTGGTTCCCAATTTTTATTATGCAAATAATATTGCTTTTACTGCGGTAGAACATCATACCCTCAAAGAATTGGTTTTAGCTCTGTGCTCAGGATATAATCCACAAAGTTGTAAACATTAGGAGGGTAACTGTTGGAGATCATGTCTGCAGAAATTACAAATGGAACCAAGACACTTATCAAAGGCAATCAAGTCATCATGGTCGAAAATGGGTGAAGTAGCATAACACAACGATCCTGTTATTGCAACTTGTATTCAGAGTGAGGGGAAGTCTTACTTTTGGATGCAGGTGCACGTACAAAAAATGTACCATGTAATAGAGATGTTCTGCAGTCTGCTGTTGCAAAAGCAAAGAAAGAATATAATTGTGATGTAATGGTTGTGGTCACTGATAATGACAGTTATGTAGGGAACAAAGGAACTTCTGTGCAAGGAAGATAACATCTTGGTGATGTATGGATGCAGTGTTCATTATTTACACCTACAAGGACATAACATCAGTTTCAGTGCTAAAGAACATGTGCAGATTCAAAAGTTTTTCTTGAATCACCAATGCACCTAGTGCATTGCTTAATTCAATTCCTAATTCACTGAAGCCCCAGTTTCCAAGTGATACAAGGTGGAAAAGACAACTGACTTGCATTGAAACCTTTCTGTGCAATATGTTCTACCAGGCACTTCTGGCAGAACATGCCTGGGAGAGAGGTCATGTTCCTGATTGGAAAGGTACAAAAGTTCTTCATAAAAATGTAATTTCTCGCTACTGTAGACTTTTTCTGGAGTCTTGGGAGACTTTTCGAATGCGAAGTAAGGCGATGAACATCGCAAAATCGATGCCTGAACCTTACCGCATTTTTGCTAGGGGGGGGACTGGTTTCAGGCAGGGAGGGATTACCAAGTGGGGAACAGTTCTTAGAAAATCCAGATTCAGACAGGGGGGAAAACCCGAGTGCCGGATAGCTTTGGGAAAAAACAAAGTTGGGGTATAAATACCGAACCTACACTTCCTTGACACTTTCGCTTGATGAAGGGAACAGTGATAATAAATAATAATAAATTTTTATTCAACCCGATATACAATATTTCGTGATACATAGCTTGAGCAGTATAAAAATTATAGAAATGTAAGAGAAGATCTATATTAAATTATTTTAAGTTTTGAGGTTAGAAATGGAAGAGAATATAAAGCCGAAGCTTGTTCCGAGATTCTCCTCCAGAATGCGGTGATGTTGACAAGAGAGAGGGTAAATTTTCATATTTCTGAATTATGCTTATTTTAAAGAGTTCAGTTGTTGTATATCTTTGGCAGAAGGACGTGAAAACCATTGTAATAACTTAAGAACAGACTGAGCGTCGTTTTTACAAATTAATGAGCAAGAAGTATTATTATTTTTTGGGATTTTTCATGGGCCTCATTTGAGAAAATTGCGGCACACATCTGGATAAAGCTTACGAAATTATGTTTATCAAGATTCAAGACAGAAGTGTATCTGAGAGTCAACATATCTTATCTGAAATTTTGATTCAAAAAATGTTAGTACAACAAGACAGAATAGCTTAAGGAGGAAAAGGAGAGGTTCCATCCAGCAGGTGTCACAATTTTTCTTTAGGGAAAAAACGCAAATGTCGTTGATTCAGTTCGAGTACTTCTCGAAACGTTGCGAATATTTTTGCAGATGGTAAATATCTTTTACCTTCTTCATTTGTATTTCGTATATTCCGACCAGTGTCAAATTTTACTAGTTGTAAATTGTATAGATAATAATTTCTGCCAGCCACACTTAAGCTGAAACTAGAGCTTTGTGTATAGGAGAAAAAGCGACATTGCCCTGACCCACAGTCAAATTAGGGACCCAATGCATGACCCGGAGTGCCTTTACTTTCTTGTCCATGGGAATAGGAACAATGCTCCTTTTCTCCATGCAAAAAGTCCAGGTTTGTTCTTAAGAGCTTTAGCACTTTCCAGTTTTAGTGCGATCTGGACCATGACAACTGTGGCGACACTTCAAAGCTTCCCATCATGGTGTATGCCTATAACTACCATAACTCTGCCATTTTGGAAATCACTTTTTTTTTTTTTGGTTAATGGAGAAATGTTTAAAAATTGGAACAAAACTTGCAAAAAACGAAGGTGCGAATTTTTGAGTGGGGAGTGCAGTACTTTTCTTGATTCAGTGAATGCCTTGGGGTGCTCCCTTTTATATTCTGGCATTGAAACTAGTCCCTACACCTTCCAGAATCAGTAAATGTTGCAAAAATATGAAGGTAATTTTATTCCCTTCCCAAAGTCACCCAATACACCAAAGTGGCAAGCATTTGGAAAATTAACATATCTGGAATAATGGCACAGATTTTTTCTACGGAATTATAGCGTTAGGGTTTAATTCCTCTGGTAAAGGAGGTTTGAATTCCTAAGAAAATGCGGCACAAATAAATAATAATATAATAATGTAGCATTATCATAGCAAATCTTGCACAATAAAATAAAAACGAATGATTTAGTCATCTTACTTAATTCTTGAAATTGGCATTCTTTATGGTTGCAAATTTAAGTCGACGATAGATATTTGCTATGGCTCAGATTTCACGATAACTGATTTATCAACTGTATAAAAATATGTATAATTTTTTTTCTCTTGTATTTTTCTTTCTGGTATTTATATAGTTTTGTTTACTTTTGTAGGTTGTATTATCTGTGCTTGCCTTCTTATATATAAAATGGCTCAGGAAATTGTAGATCTCAAGTTTTTGATTAAATTGGAACTCAAAGGTGAAAATCATGTGATTCATTGGTGTATGCAAAACAGTTTGATTCCTGTAAATGTTTCATGTCCAAAGTGTGGACAGCGCATGAGAATATATCCTCGAAAGGGGTTGAGAGATGGGTATATCTGGCGGTGTCGGATGTATAAAGGGACAGGGAACCCTCATGATGTTATGAGATCACTGAGGAAGGGTTCCTGGTTTTCTGATGGTCATTTGCCAGTGAGTGTCATTTTACAAATGATATACATGTGGTTACAAAAGCTACCTAATACGCTTATTAAGAGTGAATTGCATTTATCAAATGTGACTGTAGTTGAGTGGAAGATGTTTTGTCGAAAGGTATGCCAGGAAATATGTCGTAGGGAGAACGGCTTGCTTGGAGGCCCTGGAGTAGTTGTTGAGATTGCGGAGAACAAGTTTAACAAAAAGAGAATGGATAGAGGGCCTTGCTTTGAGGGAATGTGGATCATTGGTGGTGTGGAGAGGGAAACAAACAAATGCTTTTTTAAAGTGATCGAGAACCAAACAAAACAGATTTTGTTAAGTAACATAAAGGAGAACATTTCGCCTGGGTCCATTATAGTTTCGGATTGTTGGAAAGAATATGACTGCCTTTCTGACGAGGATTTTATGCAGCTTGAAGTTAACGATGGTTTTGTTTTGAAAAGTCCTGAGAGACCTGCGGACACCTATGCTATTGAAAAAGAATGGTTGGCCGTCAGAAACACTTTACCAAGAATTCCTGACATGAGTGATTACATTGAAAGTTATTTGGCTGAGTACGTATGGAGGAAGAGAAACTCTCAGGAAGATTTTATGTCCTTTTTGATTAAAATTGCTGAACTTGAAGGTCAGGTGTCTGACTCAGATGATGAGTTAGAAGCTGAACTGTCTGACTCGGAGGATGATTGAAGCTCAGGCATCTGACTTATTGGATTTTATTAAGAATTTTCTGGATGTATTATCTATTTGTTATCCTTTCTTGTATCTCATTCTGAGGTATCAACCAACCACGTCACGGTGCCAGAGACAGTAACTTGATTTTTGTTTAAGCAGATCATAAAATATACTTTTGTGCAAGGTATGTAGATGATATATATATACCATGCATTCAGCTGAAAAGGTAACACCCTGTATATATTTTGATCGGTGTTGAATAGAAATTTGGAAAAAAAATCTTTTTTTTTTTCTGCAGAAAAGCCCAAAATTAATACCAAAGAATTTTTTGTTCAACCCCTAGGTGGCCCTCCCAACTTTGAATTTTTAAATAACCCCCATCTTGTGATATTTTAAATGGTGTAAAAAATAATATACTTTTGTGGGGAAAAAAAATTAGATTGTCTTAGACATT